>CM042255.1:5196469-5796469 GCA_023566225.1 Romanogobio albipinnatus | reverse complement strand
GAAGTTTCCGATGGGGCAAGAGTGGCGAGCTGCTCCGCTTGGGGTGAAGCAACTGCTGCAACAGAGGTTAAGGCTGGTGATGTGGGACGGAGTTTTGTGTCGTCGAGTCACTGACTATAACACTCATGAAGTTCGTCTCCAGATTGTCTGCCCTACTCAACAACGCAAAGAGGTGTGGGAGAAACATCATAATGCTGTTGGACACTTGGGCGTGGAGAGAACCATAGGCTGCCTACGTCGACACTTCTTTTGGCCAGGTATGCAGACTCAGATCCAACAATACCACTCCCTGTGTCCTCGTTGCCAGGTGAAAAAAATGGATGCTGTGCCTAAAGCACCCCTAAAGCCCATTACTGTGTCCTTCCCCCTTGAGGTCATCGAGCTAGACTTCCTTTCTTTAGGGAGGCCCCATGACCATTATCAAAACATTTTAGTAATGACAGATATGTTCAGCCGCTATGCCTGGGCTATCCCCACAAGAGATCAGACGGCGAGGACTACTGCTAGGGTCCTGTGGCAAGCGGTTATACAGACCTTTGGGTGTCCGATGAGATTCCATTCGGACCAAGGCCCAAATTTCGAATCCCAGCTGGTGGCCGAACTATGTAGCCTCTATGGCATCTCTAAGAGCAGGACCCCCCCGTACCACCCCCAGGGAAACGGCATGTGTGAGCGGCTTAACCAGACCCTCCTGAGCATGCTGCGGACTTTGGAGGATGAAAAGCAAGGGCGCTGGCCTGAACATCTCCCTGCCCTTGTCCAAGCTTACAATGCCACCTTACACAGCTCAACAGGGTACGCCCCTTCGTACCTGATGTTTGGACGGCATGTCCGATTGCCTGTGGATGTAGCCCTGGGTGTCGAGAACCAGCATGCCCGATATAGCTGGGACAGTTGGGTGGGGGAACACCATCAACACCTGTTGTATGCATACTCCTCAGCAGCTAAGTCTATGGGCCAGGCTGCAGGGCAGTATAAAAGACAATATGACCGCAAGGCCAAGTCACTTCCTTTAGCTCTTGGGGAACGGGTGTGGCGAAGGAATAGGCGAGATGGGGGAAGGGGTAAGCTTTGTGGCAAGTGGGATCCAGAGCCTTATGTAGTGGTAAAACAGTTGAATAAAGAGGGTTTAACCTATCGTGTTAAATCTGAACACACAGGGAAAGAGAGGGTCCTGCATAGAAATTCTCTTAAACCTTGTATTAATCCACCCCAAGGTGCCCTTGCATTGCATCCTGAGCTGCCAGTATCTCCTGTTTGTGAACCCCAACCTCTATATATACCATGGGTAGACCTGCCTGTTTTAGATGACCCAGGTACTGGTGTGGCCCTTAGGAGGTCTGTCCGTTCAAATATGGGACAGCCCCCAGTGAGATTTAGAGACACTTAGACACTTTGATCTCTGGTTGTCAGGGACTGCCAACATTAAAGAGTGGGGGGATGTCATATGTAGAGACTATGGTTTATTTGATTTGGCTGTGTTTTTGTGTGTGCGTGTGTATTTGGCACGATTTATTTTCTATGCACATTATTGTTTGATTGTGATTTTAGAATGTTGGGTAACACCCCCGGTACTCTCTTAGCTGTTCGTATGACAGCTGATTAGCAGATGAACAGCTGTTGGTAATGGACGTTAAATCAAAGACTGCTTAAAAAGAGCGAAGGAACTGAAACGGTGTGTCTGCTGCCCCGCGAACTCTGTTGTTGCAACTCCGTCCCCACGTTATTGCTGGATTGTCATGGTTGTTGCCGCGATCATCGCACAGATAATTGTCTGCTTGTATCGAAGCCTGAAGTTCTGCTGATGTGCCGGTTCTGCTGTCGACTCGGGTTCTGCTGTGTGCTGCCGTCTTCTGCTGCGCTGGGATTGCTGCTGTCCTCTTGCTGTCATCCGCTGCTGTGCTGGAATTTCTGCCGTCTTCTGCTGCGCTGTGTTTGCTGCTGTGCTGTCCGAGCCCCGCCTCGTTCGTTCTGGTTCGGTGGTTTGAGGAGCGCTGTTCAACGAGACTGGGAGTTAGATTCGTCTGCTCCCAGTTCATGGGTGAGTGACGTTCTATCCCAAGTTATGCTGTCTTGCCTCGTCCAAAGTTAAGATCCACGCCATGGTTTCATCTAATTTAGAGAGCGTCAGTCTGTCCACTGTAGTCATAACATTATCACTTATATTGCGGATTGTAGTGCTGTAATTGATTAGTGCACGATTGATAGCTTTCTAGTGGGGTGCTGTGCTTATGTTCTGTTTGTTTTCTATTGTGGAGATACTGGCGGTTTTCTTTTTGTTGTGTGAGTGCTGTGCTGGTGCGTGTGGTGATTGACAGGTGGCCTGCTGCGTATACGTCACTGCCTGGCGTGAGACGGACTTGCGCGAGAGCCGAGGGACTGCTTATGGACTGTGCACCTATGGACTTCCAGTGAACGTGTTTGTCTGATGTCCAGTTTTTACCTTGATGAATAGTTTTAAAAGCCCGAGTGTGTGTGTGCCTGGGCATCTGCTTTTTCTATTGAATTAGAGATTATAATAAATATATTTTTTTACTAAATTTGTTGTCTTGGTGAATCTGTTGTGTTGCTCCAACCAAATTAAAAGAACTTGCAGTAATTAATCGAGTCCCAGCTCTCCAATTGGGTGGCGTAGTCGAGCTACATTGCCTGCATCACATATGGGGATGGGAGAAACCCACCCAAAATAGCGTCGGTTAAATAAATAATTAACCTGAATAATTTGTAAGCTAGATTTATGCCTATTTTTTCACATCTTCGTGGCACACCACAATGATTTCCGTCATCTCATGTGTTAATATTTTTTTAGTGTAACAATTTATGATTTGCAAAAATAACTGTTGCATCTGTGTAGATTACATGAGCAAAGTGTATGCGCGTTGTGCACGCTATGGTCAAGCATGCGCCCTTAAAATAGCATAATGAACAACGCGCAACGCGCCACTGACTTTAGACTAGGTTTTTTCTGGTCAGTGGCGCAATTGTTTAATGGAACAGCAAAATAGCACCAGGGATTGTTTGCGCCGGAACACGCCTCCTTTTTTGCGCTGAACCGCCCAGGGAGCGCAAGTTCATTCACTAGTTTAGCGACGTGCTTCTGTGGAGGGAAAAGCGCGCTTTGCGCGGGTGCAAAATAGGAATGACACATGCGTCGGTGTACAAAGTCAATTGCGCTGGGTGCAAGATAGGGCCCTATATGTTTGGCTGAATCTGACTGATAGCCATCGTTTATTTAGGACAACATTTTTTTTTCCACGTTTTCTAAGGATGTCACAGCTTTCAGATGCTCTCAACGCAATAGCTGTGCGCGCTCGTAACTCTTTAGCTCCGCCCACACGATAGGCCTCCAGCCGCTCGTTTTTATTCAGAAAGAATCAGTACAGCATCTTTTACACATTGTCTTTTATAAATGTAACTGTCAAAGGACATCCTTTTTTGTTGAGATGGGTACTTATGTTTTTGTTATAAATTCATTTCAATGTTGCGTTTATTCAATTTAGAAACATATGTATTTATAATGTATCCCCTTTGACATGTTTGAAATTGGGGGTGGGATTTAGGAGACGTAATGTGTCACATGACCCGGTTGAGTTGAGAGCGGGTCTGCGTGATTTTGGCAAGGTCGAGCATGAACACAGAGAAATTACATATAGCCTAAAGAGAATTGTTTTTGTCTGCATGGTCTGAGAGGTGCACACGGTAATTTAACTCTATATACTTCATAATGTCTATGGTGTTGTTTTGTATCGCTTTATGTGCTCAATGTGATGTGTTAATGATGTTCATGAATCGTATTTCTGTTGTGACGTTCATTTAAATATCTGAAGACACTGGACGAAAGAAGTGCATATTTTGAATATTATGTTTTTATTTCTTGTAGTTTTCACGGAGTCTACTGAAGAGAGAGAGACAAAAATAAACAGAGAAGACATCTGTATGAAGCGTAGCCATTGTTGTATTAGACCAGTGCAGTTACAATACATATGATAAAACTAAAGACTTTTCAGAGATATGAAGGGGCAGTCGTGGCCTAATGGTTAGAGAGTCGGACTTGTAACCGGAAGGTTGCGGGTTCGAGTCTCAGGTCCGGCAGGAATTGTCGGTGGGGGGAGTGAATAACCAGCGCCCTCCTCCACCCTCAATACCACGACTGAGGCCACACGTCACTTCACTCACTCACTCATATGATTGACAGAAACTGTGTGTGATACCCCCCCTTTAATGTGAAGCTGCTGTAAAACAATCTGTATCGTATAACTCACTAGATAAATAAGTGACTTGGCTTAAGAGTAATTGCTCAAAAATGCATACATATTGCTGTTTTTAAGGAATATTAGACATATTTTTAGTTTGTACTTAGAATATATTAATACATAAACACATAAACGTGCCATAAACTATGATCCAACATTTTGTTATTGAAAAATACAGATTCAGTTTGGGCAGAAAGAAAGTCTTTGTGTAATGGACTGTATGCGGTCTTATATTAAAGGGTACATAACACACATAGTTTATGTCAATCTCATGTTAATCTTGAGTACCTTTTAGAGTAGTATTGCATCCTTCATATCGCCGAAGAGTCTTTAGTTTAATCATAAACACACACACACAATACGTTGTGGCATTATCCCTGGATAACTTTTAATTCACTATAGGTTTGTGTTGTTGACATTATATGCATTTACGTGCTGATTGCAAACAAAACACAGTTTCACTCACCGCCTGCGGTTTCCACTCATGACCGAGAACAAACACACTTGCAGAACTCCATTGCTGCTCCGGGAACACAATCTGCATAGCCTGACATCTTCATACTCAGATTCTAGTCAGAATATGAGTCTGATACTGCTCCACAACCAGGAAAGAAAATGCCTCTGCACTCATTCGGATAGACCTACAACCAATCAGAGCAACGGAGTAAGTGACGTATGTTGAACGACGCATTGTTGTCAACAGAACTCAACTGCACGCATGCTGTTGAGCATCTGTCCATCATCGTATAAAGCCCGCTCTGACAATTTGATTGGTCCGAACAGCTCTGGTTCGAACATAGTTGCTCCACAACGGATCAAGTCCAGACCGAACTTCCCGACCTCAAATGTTGTGGGCGGGGCTACGTAAGAACACACTTCTTTAGTGACATTGTTGATTTCGTGGTCTAAAAACAAAATGAGAGCACTGACGACGGCTTCTGTAAACCGAACGAAGCTCGTAGATGGGTGGCTCTTGCTCTCGCTCTGGTTGATGTTTGCACGCTTTCATCTGGCAGAAGTCCCATACAAGCAATTCCACCCTTTATGAAGTCATACAGGGCCATACAAAAAAAAAAAAACTGAAACTCCTGAAAAAATCCTGAAGGAGTGTATTTGGCACAGAAATACTCTGTCATACGTCCAACTCGTTTTTTGAAATTTCGGCCATGTTTAGCATGAGAATTAGAGATGTTCCGATACCCCTTTTCCCTTCCCGATACCGATTGCGATACCTGGGCTCAGGGTATCGGCCGATACCGAGTACTGATCCGATACCTGGGTGTGTATCTGTATATACAGCTGTATATACTACTAGCCCTGTATGAATTGATAGAATCATTTTATGGTGTGCTTAATAAAACATTAATAAAACATGAACAAAACATACAGTGAACTACTGTATTTATTACAGTATTTTTATTATCTGACATGCATTTGACAGTAATATTATTTATTTTTCTTAAGTGAAAAAGAACTTCAAATGCAGCCACAAATCTAACACCGCAAACTGAAAATGGTATTTTAGTTTTACAATATAACTGTATAAAAAACAGTGCAATAAATAAATGTAGGAATATAAAAAAATTAGTGGTGGGCATAGATTAATTTTTTTAATCTAGATTAAAATGGCTCATTTGAATTCTGCCGAAGGCATTCAGAATATGTGTGCTCATAAGTGACTGTTTGTCTTTTTGTAGTTTGAATAATAAATAACTTTTGTCCCTTTAAGACCTGACGCACGCACGCATGGATCCCAAAAACTGTTCCTGTGAGCTGGCTACGACTGTGTTTACGTTTAAACTCACCAAGATGGGCATTGAGACATTTTTGAGTGTATTTGACCATTAATAAGATGGAAAAAGGAGCTCATTTTTGCACTTGTATGTCAGAGGCGGCTTTATTACGGTATGTGTGTGTGCGCTTCAGATGCGAGCGTGAAATCTGCAGGAATTAGTAGAATTAACGTTTTGTGTAACCACGCGCGAAATTCAGACCGGTCACACCAATACTAACAAAAGTCCAGCAGAACACCCGTTCGCCATGTTCAGAGGATTAAACGGACTGAATGAGAGGAGGCGGGTGCGTGTCAAATCGGACAGGAGAGGAGAGCGCAGCTGATATCGATACTGTAGAAAATGAGTATTGTATCGTTTCAGATATTTCAGTATCGATACATAGCGAAATATCTGTATTTTTGACAACACTAGTAGGCATACACACAGGTTCGAAGACTCGTTCTCTCGCCCCTACAGTGCAATTCGGCTAGGTGTACATCCGCGCTAAAATATCAAGGTGAAAGTCATCATAGCTTGCGTAGGACCCAGCTCCCAACCCAACTTTAAGAATAGATTAACGGCAATATTTTTTTTATTGCCCGATAAGAGTCAGCACATTAACGCCGATAACGGCCCACCACTAAAAAAATATATATATATTAATCAGAAAATAATCTCTTTACAACCTTCTAAGCATGTTTATTATTATTAGTAGAGACGTATTATTATTACATAGAGACGTAGCTTAATCTACTGTAGGCTACAACAGTAGCCTAATAAATTCTGAAAATGTCTTCACGTTAAACCAAACTTTTATTTTGACGGGTAGCCGTGAGCACTTTTGAATGTCTTCATTATATGACACAGTAAATTCTCATGAAGTGACGGTTTATGCTTTTGTGATCTCATAAAGTGACCATAAACTGTAAAAACGCACGTAGAGGTAGAGAAACTGGGGGAAGACAAAGACAGCGAGCGAGTGTCATGCGCGCATGTGTGTGCGCGGGCGCCCGCCATCCACACAGAGACGAAATACTGCTAAACAGCGGACATACTGAACAGTGGTGAACATCTAAAAACAGTAGTTGCTTGTGGCAACACAGCACAGCTTCCTGTGTTTGCAATGCATTCTGAACAGCGAAGAAGAAATGTGCAGCAGTTAGGCAAAGCTAGCGGTCATAATAACCTTTTCTTTTACTGTCTATGGTAATAACTAGGTCTTGTTTAAGAAAATGGTATCGGATCGGTACATGGGTTCAAGTACTCGCTGATACCGATGCCAGAATTTGTTGTGGTATCGGTGATATTTCCGATACTAGTATCGGAATCGGAACAACTGTAATGAGAATCCAACTCTATAACAGTGTAAATAATTCAGAATGCATTAGTGGAGCGGCTAAGTTATATAATCATTCAGTTTATGATACAAGCGTGAAAATTGGCATGAACAGTCTCTGATGGTCACTAGACAATAAGCCACCCACAGCTATTTGAAATTTCAAGATGGCGGCCATTTTTCAAGATGGTCACCACCTTAGTGGAGCAATTAGGCTTAAGAAATCATTTAGTTGGTGATACAAGCATGAAAATTGCCTTGAGCTGTCTCAAAGGGTCATTTGACAAGAAACTGCCCACAGCAACATAAAATTTCAAGATGGCGGCAATTTTTCTGGATTACTGCCGCCCACCATGTGGATCTTTAAATGGGTCATCAGGGTTCATTGAGGTAAGTTCATGCCTTAACCCTACACTTAGTCCGATCGTTCATCCAATGCCATTGGAGATGGTGGTCCAGTGGGTTAAACCACTGAACTGATATGCAGAAGGTTGCTGGTTCGATCCCAGCGGTCACCACCAGTGTGTCCATGAGCAAGGCACTTTATTCCATGTTGCTTCAGGGGGATTGTCCCTGTAATAAGGCACTGTAAGTCGCTTTGGATAAAAGCTTCTGCCAAATGCATAAATGTAATGTAAATTTATATCCCGTGCGATCTGTACACCATCCGGTTAACTAAAAACCCATTAACCTTGGCTCAGCTCTCCCGCGCTGGCACAACCTGTCAATTCAGGTGCGGCTATCTACCATTTTGGGGTAGATTAGACAGCATTTGGGATACTAACTTTACAATTAGCTGACATTGAACCCCACTCTGAGTTTAACAGCAGTGATATATCACCAGTGTGCCCTGGTAGTGCAGATATTCACTCTTGTCTAATCTATCAATAATCAACAAATCAACACAACTGTATTTTGATGCGTTAAAAGTTGTTCTTTAGAATAATCTAAAATATGTAAAATAAAATGACACCAAATCGTCCTTAATGAAAAAAAAAAAACAATACATTTCTATCGGAAAATTGATCTTTTGAGGATCCAGGGGTCAGCCATCTTGAAAATAGAAATTTCAAGTGGCTGAGAGTGTTTTCTTGTCAAGCAATCCTTAGAGACAGCTCAAGGCAATTTTCATGCTTGTATCACCAACTAAATGATTTCTTAAGCCTAATTGCTCCACTAAGGTGGTGGCCATCTTGAAAAATGGCCGCCATCTTGAAATTTCAAGTAGCTGTGGGTGGCTTATAGTCTAGTGACCATCAGAGACTGCTCATGCCAATTTTCATGCTTGTATCACCAAATAAACCACTATATCACTTAACTGCTCCACTAAGGTCATGCTGCTCCACTAAGGTCATGTAGCGTCATGCTGGCGCGTTTTTTGGCTGCCGCTGATCTGCTCTTTAAGCTTTCCCCAAGAAATATATATATGTTTGTGGATACTGTATTTGTGTTCTATGAGTAGGCTATCTATTTGAATCCATCATCCTGTTGACATATACAGATTATCATCTGTTTATGTGTGCATGAGTTACGACTAGCTTACCTGCGGTACGTACTCAACATTCAAGCCTACCTGCCGCTAAAACCCGCAACAACTATGTGGAATATCAATTCGTGGCTTGTGTTACTCTGGTTCGTACTGTCTTTAATCTACCATCCTTCAGCTGCACTGTTCCAGTACCCTACCACTGAGTTTAAGATTCATAATCCACCATTGCCAGCACTGCTCCAGCAACCGGACATCCTATACGTGCCCCGACGGAGATGTACTCACCGGGGCTCACGTCGGAATTTCCAATATGACAACTCCAACCCCATCAAGTCTTTCTGGTCCGCATCTCGCCGCCCACGGAAGAACACCGGTCAACGCGCTGATCCTAGTGTGCTGATCCGTGTCCCGAGGACGGCTACGGCTGTCAGTCAGAGCACCACCACCGTCAACTTTGGTCTTCTTAACATCCGTGCCCTCACGAATAAGGGCCAACTCGTCCAAGATCTCCTGACAGATCATAAATTGGACTTTCTCTGTCTAACGGAGACGTGGCAGCAGCCGAAGGATTTTACACCGCTCAACGACGCTACTCCACTGGGGTTTGTTTACCTCTCCCAACCTTGTGTCATTGGCCGGGGAGGCGGTCTCGCGGTAATTTACCGCGAGAACTGGAAGACAGCGCTGGTGTGTCTAGATGGCTACCATTCATTCGAAGCCACTGCGTTTGAACTGTCTGGATCTGTTCCCACTATTGTGGCCATCCTCTACCGACCACCAAAGTTAAATAAGGATTTTATTACTGACTTCACAACACTTCTCACACATTTATCTACACTCTCATCCAACATAATAATCCTGGGGGACTTCAATATTCACATGGACATTGTCAATAACACTCTCACTAAAGATTTGACATCCTGTTTGGACAGTTTTGGCATTCAGCAGTTTGTCAATTTTCCCACACACACAAAAGGACATATTCTGGATCTCATCTGCTGCTCCGGCATTACACCTACTGACTGTAAAGCAAAGTACCTCCCATTCTCTGATCACTCACTACTCACATTCAATGTCAATCTGTCACTATCCAAATCCAACCCTTTACGCACTATAAATTTTCGCAAAATTATGGACATTGACTTGGACAACTTATCACTTCACATTGATAACCTCCCCTGTATAGACAACCTTCATTCCCCGGAACAATTACTTTCACACTACAATATACACCTTCATAGCATCCTAAATAATCTTGCTCCACTCAAAACGATATCTGTCTCATTTACTCACTCTGCACCCTGGTTCACTCCAGAACTCAGACAGTTAAAAGCAAAAGGACGACAACTGGAAAGATTATACAGAAAAACTGGACTTACTGTGCACAAGGACATGTACTCAAACCACACTCTCCACTACAGAGACTGCATTTCCAAAGCCAAATCCACACACTACTCCGGTTTAATACATTCAAATCAAGGTAACTCCAAGGCTCTTTTCTCACTCATTAATACAATTACAAAGCCTCCTGACTCACTTCCCCCTCACCTTTATTCCTCAGATTTTTGTAATACACTGGCCTCATTTTTCAAATAAAAAATTCACCACATTCACCAGCAACTCACCCCCCCTTCTGCCCCTTACTCACACACCCCTATTCCATCTGCCTCTATCCATCCATTTTCCACATTCTCCCTGCCCTCTGTTAACCAAATTTCAACTCTAATTCAAAAATCTAAATCCTCCTCCTGCAAAATGGACCCACTCCCAACTGTCCTCGTCAAAGCCACATTACCTTCTCTGTCCCCTCTCATCACAAATATTATTCACGCCTCCCTCTCTTCTGGATCTGTTCCCTCCTCTCTCAAAACTGCTGCTGTCACACCAATACTCAAAAAACCTGGTTCAGACCACAACAATCTTAATAACTTTCGTCCTATTTCTAATCTTCCTTTCATCGCCAAAATTCTGGAAAAAAACAGTCGCTGCTCAAATTCATACTCACTTATCTTCCAATAATCTCTATGAAAAATTTCAATCTGGCTTCAGACCCCTCCATAGCACTGAAACTGCCCTCCTTAAAATAACTAATGACCTTCTCCTCTCTGCTGACTCCGGTTCACTTTCCATCCTACTTCTGCTGGATCTAACTGCAGCTTTTGATACCATCTCACACTCCATTCTTCTGCACAGGCTCTCCTCTATCGGCATCACAGACGCAGCCCTCACTTGGTTCCACTCCTACCTCTCAGGACGCACTCAGTTTATCCAGCTCAAATCCTTCACCTCCCATCCTGTCCCCGTCACCACTGGTGTACCTCAGGGCTCGGTACTAGGGCCCCTACTGTTCATCATCTACCTTCTCCCCCTTGGTCACATTTTCCGGAAACATCACATTGACTTTCACTGCTACGCTGATGACACCCAGCTCTACCTCTCAAACAAACCAAATTCCTCACTCTCACCCTCCTCCCTAATCAACTGCCTCTCTGAAATTAAATCCTGGTTCACCACAAACTTCCTTAAACTGAACAGTGATAAAACTGAACTACTCATAATAGGCACCAAAAACACCTTAAACAAAATGAATAACTTCTCCATTACTTTTGAAAACTCTACCATTACCCCCTCCACTCAGGTAAAGAGTCTGGGTGTCATCCTCGACAGCACGCTCTCCTTTACCTCCCACATCAATAATGTAATTCGCTCTGCCTACTTTCACCTTCGCAACATCCACCGCCTCCGCCCCTCCCTCACCCCTCATTCTACTGCCGTCCTTGTGCACAGCCTCATCACCTCACGCCTGGATTACTGCAACTCCCTTTTGTTTGGTCTCCCTCAAAAAACCCTCCATAAACTTCAATTGGTCCAGAACTCAGCAGCCCGCATCATCACACGTACCCCCTCCACCAATCACATCACACCCGTTTTGCAACAGCTCCACTGGCTCCCCATCACATATCGCATCAATTATAAAATACTGCTCCTCACATTTTAAGGCATACACAACCTTGCCCCTCCTTATCTCTCTGAGCTCCTCCACATCTCTACACCCGCCCGCTCCCTCCGCTCCTCCTCCTCTCTGCGGCTCTCAGTCCCTCCTGCCCGTCTTGTCACCATGGGGAGTAGAGCCTTCAGCCACTCTGCTCCCCAGCTTTGGAACTCTCTCCCCGCTGACCTCCGCAATACAGACACACTGCCACATTTCATATCCAAACTCAAAACACATTTGTTCAGACTGGCCTACTCACTACCACCATAACTGCACTGTCCTGTCATCAATATAATTTTATTTGATTTTTTTTTTTTTTTTTTTTTATTATGTTGTTTCTATTTGTTATTCTTGAGTATTTTAATTATGTGCTATTGTGTTTTTACTATTGTTGTAAGGCGACCTTGAGTGTCTAGAAAGGCGCGTTATAAATAAAATGTATTATTATTATTATTATTATTATTATAAGGTGTCGCCATCTTGAAAAATGGCCGCCATCTTGAAATTTCAAGTGGCTCGGACAATTTTCTTGTCAAGTGACCCATGGAGACTGCTCATGCCAATTTTCACACTTGTATCATAAACTGAACGATTCTACCAAACATAAGCACTTAGCCTCTCCACTACATGGAATAGCATTAGACATCCCCTTTAACAAATTGTGCTTGCATCAACTATTTCCTTTGTATATTTTAAAAAAGTATTGAATATTCCTCCTGCTGCTAAACTCAAATAAATAGCCTTTATTTGTAGGACTGTCAAGGCAGTTCATTCTCAAAGGTCAACTTCACTGACACTGCTGCTTTCTACAACACATTAACTTATTTTATTTATTTATTTATTTATTTATTTGTTGTTGTTGTTGTTGTTCTCTGCCTTCACATCTGGCCTTGAACCGTGTCAGGGATGTATGCGTTGGGCGTTTGTATAAGACGCATAAATGAGAGTGCTCATGCAACACATCGGAATGTTAAATCAAATTCGACACAGTGCTCATAGAAACGCATTAAGCTTGAAGGGCCAGCTCATCACTTGTTAACAGAAGATTTATTATGATAGTCTATTATGATACTCAATGGGTGTGAAAATGTAAAAGCTGTTTTGTGGTTCATGAGATAAGCAAGGTAAGCAAAGCTAATGATGGCTGGGTCATTTTTAAATGCTCTAAAATAAAGGGAAGGACACTTGAAACTAAACTTTTAAACCTCTGGCTGACTTTAATCAAATGGCAAGAAATTACGATGATATCCAACAAGAGAGCTTCCAGTGTTCCCAGATTATATATATATGATACTTTTAATATACCTAATATGCAGCTATAGTAAAAATAGCTAAACATGAAATTACAATGAACAATACTTATATAGCATTTATCAATCTAGGCCTTTTTTTTTAAATATAGCAATAGACTAGCATTTGAAGTTGTAGCTATTCTATTGTGAACGATTATGAATTAACAGGAAACACTAGTATACAACTAGTATACAACTAGTATAACAAATTATTTATATTAATAAATGCTATAAAAATGTTTTGACATTGAGTAATTGAGTAAATTGTAAACAATTGTCAAAGTTATGTTCAGTTTGTCTAAGTTATCTTGAACATTTTAGTTTGTTTTCATTCATTTCTCATGTGTTCCTTTGTTTGATTTTCCCGCCACTCCTTTGTTACCATGGTCACTATCACTATGAGTTTGTTTGGTTCAGCTGTGTTCAATTAATCATCTTGTTTGAGTCCCTATTTAAGACCACGTCCACACGGAGACACGTGTAGCTGTATACGTACAAATTTTGTATCGTATCAGCGTTTCATCTAGACGGATCTGATATTTAAGGAGCCTGAAACCGGTATTTTTTGAAACCCTGAGTGGATAAATCTTAAACACCCTTGCTTTTTCGTGTGACATTTTCGTCATTTTAAATGCCTAAATCCTATCACTATTTTGGGTATTGTTTGAAGTCAAGATGCCCACTGAAAAGAGGCGGATTCAGGAGAGGGAGAGACGATTCAGGGAGGCAGCAAAGGGCAGCACATCACTGCAGGGTTGGCTGCGAAAAAGCCAACCAGCAGGTGAGACAGAGACTTTGCACTGTGATAAAGATGACATGACACTGTGTAGGTGAATTGATTAATTAATCAGACTCATATTTTAGCCTACTAATGGCAATGTTTCATAATTACATTCCATTTAAGATGAGGAGGAGCAGTCACATGTAGGGATTTTCATGACTCAAGTCATGTTTTTCTAGGTTATTATTAGTAGCAGTTAAGGTGAATGAGTGCTGTATTTCAGTGTTTTACTTCTTTGTGTATGTATATTTTAATAAAGACCCTGTTATTCTCAGTCCTTCATATAGCCCGTGAGTTGGGGTGGGGGGGTTGGTAGGGGAGTGCCCTTTTTTTAGGTCAGAGCAACTGCCTCTCAAAATTCCTGTGCACGTCCCTGCAGCTCAGACAACATATACTTACATGTTTATCACTTTTAGCAGTGGTTTATGAAACTTCAAAAGGTTTCCTTTAAAATTACACCAAAATTGTGTATTTAGACCACTGTATGTGGGTATGGGAAGCTTTTCAATTTGGGTAGGCCAAATCCAGGCGGAAATCCCCAAAAATGGTCCCAGAGCTTAAGTAGTTTATCAATTTAGTCAGGTATTGTCATCTTCATTTTGACATGTCTGACTGTTGTAGTATATTTGCCCTGTATGGCTAAAACTAGCACAGTATATTGATGAAAAGTCAAATAAAAAATAAAATAACCAAAAACCTTAACAGATACACTTGTTGATTTAAATCTATTTTTTGCTCCAGCCATAAACCAGAAGGCATTAGCTGTCAAATCAGTCACTGCTCATTGTACAGTGAATTTCAGTTTCTTTTGTCCAACAAAATAAATGCATCCCACTAGAGTGACAGTGTCTCTGAACGATGGGTCGACTTCATGTTTTTCTGTCAGACTTGCACCATCCATTTCCCAGACAGAACAAATATGAATCTGTCATTCCTTGGAGAGCAGCATTCTTGAATCATTGAGCGGGTCACTTCAGGAGTCAGGGATGAGTTTAGACAGATTAAATCACAACAACAGTGCAGCCACAACAAGAAAAAAAAAAGTACATTATAATACGGGGGAAAAAAAGGATAGAAATACGGCAAAGCCTTATAGGCTCTGCCAGCCTGGCCCATATTTTAAAAATAGTCTATTTATAGCACATTACTTCGCTTTCAAACTCATTATGGCACCGGCTGCATCTGGGAGAACCTGTGATTTTTATTTTTAATACATAACATAGCGTAGTTGAGAAATGACAGCTAAACAATGACGACAAACCTCCCCCATTTCTCCGCAACGGAGCTAAAGCCGCTAGGAGAAGCTTCGGATGAATGAAAGCCATGAATAAGCTCACTAAGATTACTTCATGTAAATGGAAGCCTCCTACTCATCCCTGCAGGCTTGAGCACTTACTTGGCAATGTTTTCCAGAAGGCTGTTTTTACCTGTCATAACAACATGTGTGCCACACAAAGCCCCTTCATCAATTAGAGGCGTGATTATGGTAAGCCATGCTTGAGTATTGTTTATTCTTCTCACACACGAGGGGAAGTCGTCCAGGCCGACTGAATGCCGCTTATATCACGTTCTGTCTTCCTAGCAAGCTTGATAGGCTTATTCAAGGCCTGAGGTGGTGACTGCTTTAAGGAATTGGTTATTTGTCCACAGAGACAGAGAAGGTTCCCAATTCAGTCAACTGTGAAAAAGCAACATTTACAAAGCCTCCTGTGACAAAAAAGCTATTACAAACAAATTGCCAGAGTTACGAAATTGTTTGCTCCTTTGAATAATTGTGTATGTAAATGGTGTTTAAAAGGAATATTTCATCCCAAAATGAAAACAATGTCATCATTTATTCACTCTCACGTTGTTTCTTCCATGGAACACTAAAGGGGGTCGCACACCGGACGAGAAGCTCAGCGCCGCGCCACGTCTTTAAAATTCGAACACATTATTTTCTATGAGTGTATTCACGCTGGCAGCGCCCAGCTATGACTCAGGACGCTGTTCAAAATCCAGCCGCGCAACAGAGCGCCATTTACCTAGTTTTATATTAAATTTACATTTATAATTGTCTCAAATCGTCATTAATGTACATACTGACTTCACCCTGTGCTGCAAAATATCTTTACCTTTAAAATTAGATTATACTTAGACTTATAGGAAAATATAATAAATAAACCAACACCAGGGTAAAGAACATAAAGACGACGAAAAACTCAATGAAATTGGGAAATACCATGAATTATATGCGACAAACTACTGATTCAAATCAGCTGTGTGGATGAAGATCGCTGATGTTTTCGGATTTTCAGGTGAGATTCTCAATGAATTCAGTTAATGTAAGTTACGCCCTGAGGTAAAATGTTCAGGCTGCAGACTTATTAACGATTGTATTTAATTGTACAGTACAATCATAACATAGTTTAGACATTATCTTAATTTCATAATGTCTTTAAACATAGCAATATTGCAAACCATAAACTGATAATTATAGAATGTGCACGTACTGTGTGCGATACTTGTGAATTGTCTGAGACTTGGTGCAACGCTTCTTATCCGGTGTGCGACCCCCTTAACAAAAACACCATTGGTGTACACTCTAAAAATGGCTGGGTTAAAAACAACCCATTTGGCAACCCAGCGCTGGGTGAATATTGGACAGAACACATGCTGGGTGAAAGTAACCCAGCAAGTTGGGTTACACATTTTAACCCAAATTCTACTCATATTGACAAAACACTGGGCTAATTTTACCTCATTAATGATTATTCCCATTTTCTTGCAGCAAATGTTATTTATATATTTTATTTAGGTTATATAAATAATTTAATTAGGCTAAATATCGGTAATTTAGAAAATTAATGGACATTAAACAGTCTAAATCAAATAATTTGATTTAATGGCAAATTCATTAACAACACCAAAACATGTAGGAGGACAGGAGCAAAAGGAGAAAACTCCTGGCATCTGTGGGAAAAGCTTCTGGCATCTGTGGGAAGAAAAGAACTGGTGTCAGTACGGCTGGAACTGTCTATTCAACAGATGACACCATTAGGAATGAGGACATACGTCATGGTAGCTTACTGTCACGTGATGAATTGGGAGGTGTCTGATCCCGTCCACCATTTTGAGATCCTACGCTATCGGTTGCCAGGGGCAACATTGTAAGAGCGATACAGAGATGGAGCAGGGAAGACGGCTTGAGGAATGTATCCTGATAAAGTTCCCTTGGCCTTTGGAATTAAAATAGCCCCACATCATCACATACCCTTCCTTATACCTAGATATTGGCATGGTTTTATTTTAGTTAGCCTAATAGCTGGTTTGATTTGTATTGAGAGATTATCTTATGGAAACTCCCCCGTGCCAATCTCTAGGTGTGGTAATTTTTCCTAATTTTTCAAATTAAGGCACTAAGATCAATTTCCAAAAGATGATTTTTTCCCCTCTTTTTAATCAACTTTAGCATGGGTGTATTCACTTATGCTTAGCACTGTAGTTAGCTAGCAGGCTAGGCAACAACGTCAGGTGCGCTTCGTAGCTTTAAGAGGCGACAACATAAACACATTTAAAGACATTTTTAGAGAACACACTCTCATCGACTCAAAGATGCGGTCGAAAATAATGTCCTTTCTTCTAATTGCAGGCACCCAAGAAATCCAACGTCTCCTTGTCACATCGGAGACATGCTCTCCTTCATGCTTTTTCCATGTAGAGAAATGGAAAAAAAACTGTAACACATGGTTCCCACAGTTTCCACGACAATCGTGTGAGACACTGGAGCAGTTTTTTACACAGCAGTGTTTTCCAGGTATTCTTAAATCGTGCGGAATTGCAACAACCTCCTCTGCTACCAACACAAACAATGAACGGTGCTGGCGGGTATCCTCCTAAAATGGCGGAAGGTGGAGGATGCCGTGATCTCTGGGGGAGGGGCGCTGTGTCGTGACGACATCTCCTCATTCTCATTTCACGTTTGCTGTGTTAAATAACAGAGTTATGTCTGTCTGACATTTCAGTCCCAAATTCCATTCAGCGCGTGACAAAAGCATCGCTCCCATAATAATCAATGGAGATGTTCATACTAAGTATGGCAGTGGTAGCTAATTTTAACCCTGGTTGTGTCGAAACGTGTCGTAGCTGCATGTTGTCATGACACTCGGGAGATGATACTTTGAATATGGCCGCGTTGCGTCTCTCACTCGGTCTGCAACGCAGGCGAATCAAACAAACATGAAACTATATTAGCAGAGCAAACAACGGTAAATTAAATTGTAAAAAAAAAAAAAAAAAATTAGCTACAAATGTTTTTCATCTATACTGTAATTATTTCATACACAAGTGTATACAAACTAGAGTGCGGATCGGGCCGAATTTTTCTGTCCGAGCCCGGCCCGCGTCCGACAGAGCAGTAACCGAACCCAACCTAAGCCCGACAGGCATTAAGATATTTATGTCTGAGCCCAAACCGAACCCGAATCTATGACACATGTACGTTTGTTCGTGTGGAAAGCCCGCTTTTATTAAGCAACTGTAGGAAGGCATTCTGAAATGATTACAGATGTGCACATCAGCGCGCAGACGGGGAAACAAATACACACGTTAACAAAGGGCCCAATCAAATAGCCAATTGAAATTAAATGAACAAAGGTCTACCAAAAATGGGCCAAGCTAACAGAACAAAACTTTAACGTAACACAAATGCAGTTTATTGAAATGAAAATCACTCTTACCATTTTTCTCGAAAACTGTATGACTACTAAACTGCAACATGGGATCATTTACATAATCCATCCATCAAAGTTTAGTCTAATCCAGGTTTTTATGCAGAGAAAGGATTGCATCAACTGTGGATGGCTTCAAGGCTGTCCTCCTCTGCTCGATGGTCCTGCCAGCAGCGCTGAAGTTGTGCTGCCAGCCACATGTAGCCTAATACGCAATATGCACGCACATGTTGCGCATTGTCACAGCTACATAAACAAATTTCCGCATTCAGGAAGACGGATGTTAGGGTAATATTTTTTTATTTATTTTAATCCCAAAAAATACTTTTGCATCAAGTTAAACAGGCCCATTGGCCACCTACATAATTAAGCTGTTTTAAATTTCAAATGTTCAATGCCTTATCGTGCGTGACCAAGCCCGACCCGAACCCGAACCTTATTTCTAAATATCTGTCCGAACCCGGCCCGGCGACGGATCCCATCGGGCTCGGGTCAGGTATCCATCCTCTAAAACAAACCTTAAAGTTATTCAGAAAGATCACCTCAGGAAGTTTTTTCTCAGGACAGAAGACAAAATGACCGCCGTTACCAATCCAGATTATTCCAGTTTGGCAAACCAGCAGTTGGTTACTATAGCCCAGTAGGCTGGGTAGTTGAGGGGGTGCATAATTTTTTACTGTCAGTGAAATTTAACCCAGCAGCACTAAACTACCCAACACTTCCCTATATATTGAAAATAACCCAACTAAATGACCCAACAGGCAGAACACAGTCTGGTTAAAAAAAAAAAAACCCTGCTAATTTTAGTGCATGTACTAGGCCGCAGGGGGCTAATATAAACATTTATATAAACATAATGTAATAAAATAAATAAATAAAATATTAAATTAATGAAATAATCAGTTCAGTGAGTAATTCAATGACTCAACTATAAAGCACGTCAATTTTGTTTCAAGATAGTCAGTTTTATTCCTGAATTAACCCTTAAACGCATACCTCGGGTCTTCAGTGACCCGGGATGTCATTCACTACCCCCCTCATTATTTTCTATATAAACACATTTGGTAACACTTCATTTTAGGGTTAAATTCTCACTATTAACTAGTTGTTTATTAGCATGCATATTATTAGGATATTGGCTGCTTATTAGAACTTATAAAGCACATATTAATGCCTTATTCTGCATGAACTCATTCTACATCCTTTAATCCTACCCAACACCTAAACTTAAACGCTACAAAAACTACCTTACTAACTATTAATAAGCAGTAAATCAGGAGTTTATTGAGACAAAAGTTGTAGTTATTAATGAATATGTGTTCCCCATACTAAAGTGTTACCACACATTTATTATAAAACATCTGCACACACTGAACCCTTCCAAGATCCAAAAGGTAACAAAATATGCTTTATTTTATTCTTCTGTAATTGTTACTGTAATATCAGGAGAGTTTTATATTATCTTGACAGATAGGGATCCATCTGTGTTCGATATAGATCCGGGTCGCTAAAGGCCTGAATATGAAATGATTGGCGAAACATTCATGCATTTAAGGGGTAATCAACGGTTTTAAATGAATCATTTTAATTAATCAATCATGAATATCTGAGGCTAATGGCTCATGTGATCCGTGCTTCATGGGTTGACAACACCATTGCTTCTCAAATCTGTCCTAGGGACTCCACTGCATACTTTCGGTCAACCTCAACACACCCAATCCAATGCTGCATCCCAATTCGGCTACTTAAGTACTGTTTTTGTGAAGACAAAGTACATACTTTTGGGTGTGTAGCAGAATTGTGGGCAAGCTTTGGGACATACTATTTTGTCATAATCGCAGCTTCAGCAGACCGCTCTGTCACCTAGTTATATGCATCCCATCACCATTTAAACTGCCCTGTCAATCATCTTGTCACAGTTAAAATCCCCCCCTATTCAATTTAATTGAATTTCCTACCGTATCAGCCAGTCTTGATCTGCCCGTTGTGGGTCTTTCATGCGGAGACTCTCCTCATTTGTTTGCATAATGATGCATTTAAAAGTTAACCAAAGGGATCTTCATAAAACTTCCCAGTGTGTTGCATATTAAATATAATGTGGATAACACTGAATAATAAACAGAGCAATTCCAAGAGGATCCTCGCGCCATTGGTGCTCGGGCGCTACAGATTATTAATAACTCAAACCCCTTTATCTAAACCTCTCTACCTAACCGTCGGACTCGCACATCCGCCATGTTTGTAGTTTTTCAAACACTTTTTATTCAAGTGTGTATTCATGTAATTGAATCCATCATCCAACACCCAATGAGTTGTGGGCAATATTAGCCATTAGAGTGTGCATGCATCTGCACTTCAGATTCTAACGGGAAAAGTAGACCATCCGTGTATCTTTGGAATACTCATTTCAACATACTACAATTTAGGACACACTTGTTCTAATTTTGAATACTATTTGAGATGGATAGTATGCGAATTGGGATGCAGCACAAGTCTTGCAGTCTCTACTAATGAGCTGATGAGTTGAATCAGTTGTGTAGATGAGGAAGACATCCAAAATGTGCAGTGGTGGGGGTCCCCAGGACAGGTTTGAGAAGCACTGTAGACCAGTGCTGCATCTGACGAAGGCTGTCCCAATTGGAAGGCTCCAAATGTGTCTCATCAACAGTAGCTCTCACAGTTGCTAGGTGACAAGAACAGTCCTCCGTTGGCTAGACCGTCCCATTTAACAACGCTCAGTCCGACCTTCACAGCCTTAGAAGGATGCAGCCTTTGAATTGTGACACATCCCAGGGGTGTCCAAACTTACCTTACCTCGACAAACCTGCCTGGAGGTTTCTAGTATGCCTAATAAGACCTTGATTTGTTGGTTCGGGTTTGTTTCATTGAGGTTAGAGCTAAACTTTGCAGGACAGTGACCCTCCACGAGGATGATGTCAGCAGCCATATCACCCTGTAGCCAGCGGCGCAATTCCTGTCATCAATCCCGTCATTCACCCATACACCCGGAACCGGCAGCCTCTTTAGTCCCCCACCGGAAGCACTCCCCGTGGAAACACAGGCAAGGCAAGGCAAGGCAAGTTTATTTGTATAGAACATTTCCTACACAGTGGCAATTCAAAGTGCTTTACACAGAAAAGAAGTTAAAATATTCGTAAGTGAAGAAAATACAAATATATATAGTATAACAGTTGTAATAGAAAACAGTTGTAATAAAAAAAATAAAGAACAAAATAAAAAATAATAAAAAATGAAAAGTAAAATAAAACAGGGTTAAATTGAAACATAATTAAAGTGCAAGCAGTTCGGACAAAGCACAGTGCTCATTCAGTAAATGCACAGCTAAACAGATGTGTTTTGAGTCTGGATTTGAAAGTGGCTACTGTTGGAGCACATCTGATCTGTTCAGGAAGCTGGTTCCAGCTGTGGCTGGCATAATAGCTAAAAGCAGACTCTCCTTGCTTTGAGTGAACCCTTGGTATTTCTAATTGACTTGATCCTGATGATCTGAGTGATCTGTTGGGTTTGTATTTAATCAGCATATCTGCAATGTATTGAGGTCCTAGGTCATTGAGTGATTTATATACAAGTAATAGTACTTTAAAATCAATCCTAAATGTAACTGGAAGCCAGTGTAAAGACCTGAGGATTGGTGTGATATGGTCATATTTTCTGGTTCTGCTTAGGATCCTGGCAGTAGTGTTCTGTATGAGCTGCAGCTGTCTAATGGTCTTTTTGAGAAGGCCAATGAGAAGACCATTACAATAGTCCACCCTACTGGTGATAAAAGCATGAACGAGTTTCTCTCGTCTTGCCTGGAAACAAATAATCTAATTCTTGCAATATTTTTGAGATGATAGTAGGCTGATTTAGTTATTGCTTTGACATGACTACTGAAACTCAGGTCTGACTCCAAAATCACACCAAGATTACTGACTTGATTTTTTGTTATTAGACCTTTAGCCGCAAGATATGCGTTCACCTTGAGAATTTCATCTTTGTTTCCAAATGTAGTGATTTCAGTTTTGTCTTTGTTTAACTGAAGAAGGTTTTGGCACATCCAACTGTTAACTTCATCAATGCATTTGCACAGAGAGTCGATGGGGCTGTAGTCATTAGGTGATAGGGCTAAGTAGATCTGTGTCGTCAGCATAGCTGTGGTAAGCCATTTTGTTATTTTTCATTATTTGGCTGAGTGGCAGCATATACAGGTTGAATAGGAGTGGTGCAAGAATTGACCCTTGTGGGACTTCGCATGTCATGGATGTCCACTCAGACTTATGGTCACCTATACTCACATAATAACCTCTCCCTTCTAAGTATGACTTGAAGAATTTGAGGACCATTCCAGAAAGCCCAACCCAATTTTCTAGCCAGCCAAGAAGTATGTTGTGGTCAACAGTGTCGAATGCAGCACTGAGGTCGAGTAGTACCAGAATTGATGTTTTGCCTGTATCTGTGTTGAGGTGAATATCATTTATTATCTTTATGAGCGCTGTCTCTGTGCTGTGAAGCGGTCAGTAACCAGATTGAAAATTGTCAAAGTATCCATTTGAGCTCAAGAATTTGTTCAGCTGACTGAAAACAACTTTTTCAATGATCTTGCCTATGAAAGGATGATTTGAGATTGGTCTGTAGTTGCTTAATATGGTGTTATCCAGGTTTCTCTTTTTCAGGAGAGGCTTAACTACTGTGGTTTTAAGGGAGTTTGGAAAAGTCCCAGAAAGAAGTGAGGTGTTTACCACTTCTAGGAGATCTGCTTCTAAACAGTTAAACACACTTTTGAAAAAAAGAAGTGGGGAGTGTGTCCAAGGCGCAGGTTGATATTTTAAGGTGCTGTACCGTTTCTTCAAAAATTTTACCATCAATTGCTTCGCAATCAGTCATAGTAACTTTCTGAGGTTGTGGTCTGATCTGACTGACCCCAGAGACTGGCCCCTGACCCCTTTCTGATATTATTGATTGTCTCGGAGAAGAAGAAAGCAAACTCACTACATTTGCTGTCTGAGAGCATTTCATTGGGAATGTGACTCAGAGGGTTTGTTAGTCTCTCTAGAGTAGCAAAAAGAGTGCACGTGTTGTTTATGTTTCTGTTTATAATATTTGAAAAGAAGGTCTGTCTAGCTTTGCCTAGTTCCACATTGAAAGCACGGAGACTGTCTTTATAGATGTTATAATGGACTACAAGTTTTGTCTTTCGCCACATGCGCTCATCTTTTCTGCATTGTCTTTTCATTAATTGCACTGCTGTTGAGTTTCTCCAAGGTGCTTTCTGTCACATTTACAAAAGCACCGTTTCCAGTTCCACCCTGCCACAATTCGTCACCCTGTGACACTTACTATTCAATTTACAAAAGGTATTTAGTGACAGACAGCAGCATGTGTTAGGCTGCTGCTGTCATTTATCTGATATACTATTATTACACATGCCACGCATACTATTGCACATGTAAATTCAGACCCTGTATGGTATCGATTTAATATCGGTACTTCGGTATTAGATTGTGGTATCATACCAAAGCCAAATTTTGGCTTTTGTAAATGTGACTTATATAATGCATTTAACGTAAAAAAAAATAGAAAAAAAGTAGGCACTTAAAGGTTATATTGATAGATATATTTCTCATGTCAGTCTGTGCATAAAGTATTCGCTGTGTTTTGATTCATTTTTGTGCACGTGAGGCGAGACGGAGACGGAGACAGAAAGCGCATCCTGTTGTTTTCTTTCGTTTTCAAAGGAATTACATTTTGTACTCATTTTTAACATGCACAAATAAAACACACTTTACCGTTTTGAATGATGTACTCTTCTGTATGATTATAAATAACAGAGTATTACTTTGTTTGCACTGCTGAGGGAAAAATCTAAGTTATCACGCTGGCGCCTTGAACGCTCACATAATATGTCAGTTCTAGCACTGCCAATAGAGTTTATTTGACATCACAGCCTTTTAATTATCAAATTAAAATACAGGCAAGCAAACATATAAAAAGTTCTGCGGGCTTTATGTTCACAGCTGCTGAGCGCAAATTCTAGTGTGACGCTCAGTTAGGCAACTGGTCATAAAGTGCGAGATAAGATAGCTAAACTAAACAGCTGTGTTATAAAAGAAGTTAAACAAGCTACAGAAACAATCACTTTGCAAAGACTGTATCAACCAAAGCTCAGCTTTAGGAAGGGAAATATGCAGGTCAGGAAGGATAAGGTGACTGAGAGAAGAAAGGGAGCATTAATGTGATGGAGATGAGAAGCAGGTATTGTGCTATTTAACACAGATAGACATATACATATATATTCATTCATTTGCAGACAAAGATTTTGGATTGCTTGGTTGGCTTGTATGTTTGGTGCGCAAACATCACATTCTTTCCATAGGGCCCAAAATTGTTAGCGGTGCCCCTGGGTGAACTACTCGTACGACACTGATGACGGCAGATGCGAAGAAAAAATATATATAAACCTGAGCTCAGCCAAAGATCTTATTTATACGCTCCAGGTGTTTTTGGATGGCAAATTCGCCCAGCAAACAGCTTAGGTTGCATTTCATAAGTGCTGAGATTGGGGAAAAGATCCAGAGTGTGTTTAGAAATATCATTTAGGAGCTAATGTCAGTCCATGAAAAATGAGCGTTCCTCTCTGATCTTGAGAAACCGATGGGCGCCGCAACAGCTTTCACATGGTTGCAAATAGGTCAGCATGTCTTAGCCTCAAGGAAACAGACGGCCTACATTTTAAGGTTGGAAGAAGATACTATAAAAGCCTTTAGAAAGAATGTGAAAAATGAGGAGGTCAACAGGTCAAAGGCCACCAATGCCATGTGCACAATGAGTGCATTCAACAGTCCTCTAAACAGCAAGCTGTAAGGGCAAATGAAAGCGAAAGGAGCTAACTTTGTGCCACGAGATACGACTGGGTCATTTGTCGCTTTGAAGGAGTAAAGGAACAGGGCAAATTATGGACACAATTTTTCAATGGAGCGTGACAACAGCCATCCTTCATCTTTAACTCATCTCCTTTCCAAAGGCCCATTGAGCATAGATTCATTTTTATTGGGAATTTATACCTGCAGTACTGATATAACATGTCAGAGCGCTAATATGTGCTTCTAATAAATGAGACCACATTCTGCCTTTTCTACCAGTCATCATTCTCTTAAGAACATTTCTGGAAGCACAGAGCATCTGTCAGTGCCCTATAACCACTGATTTGTACATTTCTGTGTCTGTTCTCCCCCGTGGTTTCTAGAGAAATGCACTTCATTTCAAGTTGCTTTGCTTTGAGGGCTTGACGATGATGTTCTCTGACACTTTTATTTTAAGTCATTTTCACTTTTTAAACATTGTGCTACGCATGGAAGCAGAACGCTATCCGGTTTGCTCTGTTCTAACAAAGTGACTGGGGAAAACACAATGAAATAACATGGCAGAATTGCAGTCCTGACCCATTAGATGTTCATTCATGACCAATATGCATAAAACCCATTTGAAATGGATTAATCAACATTATTAAATGCCAGATGGGTGATAAAGAGGACACAAAGGCAACACTGGGAAGTTGAAAGCTAGACCAAAGGCTTTTGAAGCTCTTTTTAAAGATCCAATAGAGTTTTCTGAGAGCTTTATTCAACCAAATGCTTTATTTTCACAGTTTATTGACTGAATCATGAATCATTGCATTAAATGCTAAAAGGTTGGTGAGGCTTACCCAAGGGGAATCTGAATTGATTATGTCTCTATGGAAACAGAATGGCTGATGTTACATTTCTGGTTTTGTGCCTGAAAGGTGTCCCGCAGAACTATTTCCTTGTTACTTAGCATAGGTGGTGGTGCTCCAACATTGACCTAATGACAAATATGCAGGCAATGTTCAAACATGTGTATGAAGAAATAAAATACAAAAGCTGGAAGGTGTTGGTGTTTTTACAATGGGCAGTTTATCATTACTAGAGACTTGGTCCCACTTTACCCTAATAAGGTGTCTTTAACTCTTTCCCCACCAGTGTTTTTGAAGAAAGTTGCCAGCCACCGCTGCTTTAAAAAAATAAAAATAAATTAGCACAAAGCTACATCTGGATCGGATTCAGAATAAATAAATTAAGTTGTGCCAACAAAACTAAATTTAACTCCTTAACCGCTAGCTTGACTTGGCACTCTTTTTATTTATTTACTTTTTTTTTTCGTATAACATATTTTAGTAGCGTCATTCGAAAGCTTACAAACTGAAAATTCATCTTGTGAAAACCATTTTGAAATTGGACATTGTGTTACCATGGAAACAGTAATTTAAATTATTTTAGAGGGCTCCTCCCCTATTGGGCGGTGTCAGGTTTCATATTACAAAATGTATTTTTATTTATTCTACTTTATAATCAAAACTTTTTTTCTAATCTTGACAAAACACATATCGTCTGAAAGGTTCTCAAGGTTCCATATTTTGTGATAGAAGTTATATTTGGACAGAAATGTATTAGTTTGTTACAGGAGAATGCATCAAAAAAAAAAAAAAAATCAATGGGATGCGGCTTTGGTACAGTGCCTAAACAAAATCTCATAGGAACCAACATTTTTGTGATATCAACTTCAAATTTGGAACACAATTTGGTTAGATATGTAGCATTGATTTTATAGTAATTTTAGAGTAAAAATTATTTTGTAAAATATATATTTTATAAAAAAATTATAGTACATTTGATTTAAAGTCAATTTAAACTTCCATAACTTTTTAATACTTTCAGGCCTATATTGCAAAGCATTCTTTAATTACAACCATTTATGTTTGGCATTTTCATGTCTATTCTCAAAAAGGGGCGTGATCACAATAAGAAATAGGTAGAAATAGGTAGAACTAACTTATTTCCGTAAGTTTTGCCTCTTTGTCACCATCTCTGTTTAAAACCTGCAATTGCAGTTATTTGTGGAATTATCATCTTTATGTGGTTTGTGCATCAGCATGGCTCCTCGGATGAATGAAGTGCGGATGAATGTTTTGAGGGGTTTGTGTGACTGTCAGTCACCGCACTGGTGTGGAAACTGTGCTTTGATCACAGATTCTACATCTTGGAAGTACGACCAAAATAAGAATTTTCACCGTAAAATATCATCTGAATAAGTAACATGTCTGCCACTTTTATTCTGACCAACTGAGAAAAAAAAGCATTACAATAAATTGTGCTACCAACTGTGATGACCGCTTAGCTCATATCATATCATTAGCACTAAAATAATATCAAATTATTATTATTAGATTAGATTAGATTAGATTCAACTTTATTGTCATTACACAAGTACAAGTACAAGGCAACGAAATGCAGTTTAGGTCTAACCAGAAGTGCAATAGCAGCAAGTGCAGGATATACAAAGGTTGCATAAGTGCAGGACATAAAAATTTACTGAATATATATAAATATGTATAAGTAGAGAGATGGTTATTACTATAAACAGAACTGAATTTACAGATGAATATATACAGTGAATAAATATACAGATGGCTATTACTATAAACAGAATATACAGGTGAATATGTACTATGAATATAATATACAGATGGCTATTACTTTGAACAGAATTTTACAGATAGAGGTATACAATAATATGTTAGGCTAATATGAGGAATATAGCAGTGGATTAAGTTAGTGCAATAAATTATGGACAGAGCTATCCGAAAGAAAGTGTAAAAGTGCAGTGGAAAGTGGTTGCATATTACAGTTAGAAGTACGGTGCAAAATGCAAATGTAAACATTGGTACTATAAATACAGTCGGCAGTGCAAATGAGCATATTCCAGTTAAGATATGGTGGTGCAAAATGCATAAGTAAACAGTTGTTACTGTAATAAACAGTCGGTAGTGCAAATAACAAAGTGAATGTAGGTGTGAGGTCGGAGAGTTTGCAGTTTATGAGGGAAGTGGATCAATGGTGGTTTGAGTTCAGTAAAGAGACAGCTCTGGGGAAAAAACTGTTCTTTTGTCTGCTGGTCCTGGTCCGGAGAATCCTGAAACGCCTGCCGGAGGGCAGGAGAGAAAACAGTCTGTGGGCTGGGTGAGAGGAGTCCTTGAGGATGCTGCGAGCTCGGTGCAGACAGCGTTTCCTCTGGATGTGCTCGATGGCAGGTAGTGGAGTCCCTGTGATGCGCTGGGCAGTTTTCACCACCCGCTGCAGTGCCTTGCGCTCCGCAACAGAGCAGCTCCCATACCATACTGCCACACAGTTGGTCAGGATGCTTTCTATTGCGCAGCGGTAGAAGTTCACCAGGATAGCCGAGGAACTTCTACCGCTGCGCAATAGAAAGCCTTACCAACTGTGTGGCAGTATAAGTATATGTGTATATGTGAAAGTATATTGTTATACTTTCTCAAATTGTTAATGTTATCAACATGAGCATTGTGTGACTGTGTATTTAGTGTGTATTAGCGTTACCTGTAGCTTTCAATTTATTTACAGTTTAATCTTTTGCTTTTGACTACCGGTGAATCTCCAGTTGTCACTGATGATTGCTGTTTGGACCTTTCTGGATTATAATCCGCCATCAAAATGATACATTTAATTATTCCAGTAGCTGTGAGAAAAGGCTATAAATGATCCACCACCTGCAGCATCCTCACATGTGATACTACTACTAGCAGGACTCCTTTGTTATGTATACAGACGTGACGTAATGACACAAATACATGTTCGAATTTCCCATTGAAATCAACCAGTACCACTCAAATTATAACACATTATTACAAGTTTACCGTTGTGAATCAGGCTAATGTAAGTAGATAGTTTTGAATACTGGCTGGTTATGTACTTGCTCAAAAATTGATTTTGACAACAAAAAAAAGTTACGGACTGCAGCTTATCACATTTTACAGTGTAAGCTTTCACTTTGACTTTAAAATAAAAACGAAATTTGTTACAAAGTAAATCTAAATGAATTCCATATTAACACATAATGAAAACATTTATTTGCAGATACCATCTGCATCATACCATCATACTACCATCTGAAAAAAAATACTGATCATTAACCTCAGAACTGTTCAGATGGAATAAATCTCACACACTGTGATGTTCAGAGGAAGTGTCAACATCAGTAGCTGCGTAACAATCGAACTAATTGTTACAAATTTAGTGACGAGAAAAACACCCTGACCAAATTTTCTTGACCAGATCCGTTAAGTAATACTGCAAATCTGAGAGAACTGTCGTTCCTGCAGTTCTGTATAAATTCACACTGAGCCTGATCAGCTGTAGGAGTTGCTTTCTAAGACCTCATGATATTAAGCAGTTAAGCGTATAAACACGTAATCACTAAAATGCTGACTGACCCCATGACTACATGTAGTACTGTAGCTATAAATAGAAGCACAGTTATCATCAATGTTACATAAATGTTGCACAGCACTAGAACTAGAACTTTGAGTGTGTTTTCTATGAAAGCCTGTCTCCGCCTCAGTAAAAAAACAAAACTGCAACTTTATATCTCATAATGGAAAATTACATCTTATAATTGAGTCTTCTTGTATATCTCTATGATTTTACATATATAAACATATTGCACTACGCATGTGCTCAAAGTATTTTTCAATTCGATTTTTACATTTTTAATTTTTGTGGTTGATCTGATTATTTCAGGTCTACAGCTCCCCTTTCAATCTGATCACAGTTTAATTTGGTTTGACTGAGGGGTTTACATCAATGCTTTTCAGTCTGTCTGAGTCATCAATCCTATTATAAACATATCATTTGGATGCATGTAAAAATAGCTAATGTAACTGCATATCTTATAACTGTAATTTTATCATCTTAAAATGTGACTATAGCTTACAATTGCAACTTTGTTTCTCGTAATTGTAACTTTATAACTCACAATGTGACTTTATGGCTCACAATTGCAACTGTTTCTAGTAATTGGAACTTTTAGACCTCAATGCAGTCCCTCCAGAAAAAACGCGATTATGCGATCGCATGATTTAATGCATAATCAGCCAAAGTCCGCATATTTATGCGGGGGCCACATTTTTTCAAATACGCTGCACTTTCGCCGCATAAATTGCCTATTTCCGCGTGCAAAATATGCGGGGCTAGCATGATTTCATAATCCCCCCATTTTCGTTGCAAAAAAGTCATATGTATTAGCAGAAAGTTGAAAAATGTTTGTTTACTTCACACAAGAGCCGCCATTTCCCCCTATTGCCATGGGAACGTTTTGAAGTGACGTAATTACCCAACGTGAACGTCATCGAAAAGCTGCAAACCCTGTGGTGAAACCATAGATATCGGTGAAACCATGATGAAGCGCGCAAATTCCCATTTGCCAACAAAAATAACAGCAAAAGACCGCGCAAAGCAGTTTCCCGGTGTGTTGACCGATTTCAAAACACAGCATCATGAAGCTTCGAAGCGTTTTGAATCAGTGAGTCGATTCAGTGGTTCGGATCGCCAAACTCACGTATTTCAGCAGTTTGAAACCCGATCCGAATCATGAATCTCTGATTCATAACGCTTCGAAGCTTCATAATGCAGTGTTTTGAAATCGGTCATCACTATATAAGCCGTTATTTAGGTTTTAGCACAAAAACTATTCTCATCGCTTCATAAAGTTATTGTAGAACCACTGTAGTGAGATGGACTTTGTATCGACGTCTTTAGTGCTTTTATGGGTCTTGAGAGTGTACAGTGCATTGTGCCAATGGAGGCCTTTCTGAGCCATCGGATTTCCACTAAAATATCTTCATTTGGAAGATGAAGTCCAGCGACATGAGGGGACGTCATTAATGACAGAATTTACATTTCTGGGTGAACTAACCCTTTAAGAGATTGCACTTTGTGCATTGGAAGCACTCAAATGTTTGTAAAACAGGAAGTTATTTATTCATTTTTTCAGAAGTTGTAGCATATTCCTTTTGTAAAGCTACAGAACTTGTTTGACTCAATGTTTTGTAAATTTGAGCCATGTGTTTATTAAGGTCTTCAATAAAACAAGATGAGAACTTAAATGTTCCCAGCACTTTCTGTGATGTAGTGCTTTTTTTCTCTTTTTCATCAAACCGCAGTTTTTGCAAGTTTCCTGCAATTTTATTGCATAAAATTGCATAAATATCCCGCATTTTCCATCGCATTTTTTTTAGAAAACGTGCCGCATAATCAAGGATTTTTGCCTGCAATCACAAAAAAAAGCTGCATTTTTCTGGAAGGACTGTCAATGTGACTTTATGGGCCCTATCATACACCCGCCGCAATACAAGTGGAACAGTTTCAGTCTGACGCAGTTATCATTTTCACGCCCAGCGCCACGTTGTTTAAATAGCACCCAATGTAACAATGTACTCGCGCCCATCTGTTCACCGGGTGTGCAGGTCTGAAAACGATACTCGGTTACTTAACGTAACCTCGGTTCTCTCTAGAAGAGGTTCTCTCGTATTGCGTAAGTTCCTTACGCTACGGGAAAGTATTCTTTCTTCGAGATTTCTGAAAAACCCAAAATTATCCTTAATTTTGTAACATTGTCAACGCAGTGCGGCAGCCTGGCAGACCATAGCAGGCTATTCCAGCGTGCTATTGGCTGCTCTGCTGGCAACTGCAGCAGCCTATCGGTGAGCCCGCGTGACGTGGCGACCAATGAGGGCGCTTCGCGCCCACCTGGCTTCATTTGCCTACAGGTGGGGCGTGGCCACGTGTATATAAGCAGGGCTCACGGGCTGCATATTCGGTTTTCGTAGTTCTGAAGCGTAAAAGCCCGCGGGGCGCACGGCAAGGAACGCAATACTCGTTCCCTCTTCTAGAGAGAACCGAGGTTACGTTAAGTAACCGAGTATCGTTCTCTTACGAGAGGTTCTCTCGTATTGCGTAAGTTCCTTACGCTACGGGAACATATTGTCAACGCCGTGCGCGCCTCGCGTACAGCATATGTATACCAGGGAACCGGGGACCATAACACTGCTCGGGCAGGGTGGCTGGTAAGGAGAACGGGCCACCACATATACAGACACTTCATTCGAACTGACGGGTGGTTACGACGGGTGGTTACAACACCCTGTCCCATGAATGAGGGAACGGCACCTGCCGGTCTCCTTCAAATTCACCACACCTTGTCTCATGAATGAGGGAGCGGCAACGCCGGTCGCCTTCAAATTCACAATATCTTGTTATATGAGTGAGGTAACGGCACCGCCGGTCACCTTCAAACTCACAACAGCTCGTCTCGTAAATGAGGGAGCGGCACCGCCGGTCTCCTTCAAATTCACAATGAGCCTAGTACCGAACTTACTACCAGTATGTGAGCTATGTCTGCGCAGAACCACTGGGCAGAACCAACAGCCCTATTGAACTGATAACACTTTCGCCTGTAAGGCAGGAACTTCCAGATTGTAAAATCTCACGAACGTAGACGGGGAGGCCCAGCCTGCCGCCATACAGATATCGTGGATGGAAATCCCTCTGGCCCAAGCCCACGAAGAGGCCATGCCTCTGGTGGAGTGTGCTCTGACACCTAGCGGGCACTGCAGGTGTTTGGAAGCGTATGCAGCTGCAATCGCGTCCACTATCCACCTGGACAGGGTCTGTTTCGAGGAGGCGAGACCTTTAGTGCGCCCACCAAACGAAACAAATAGCTGCTCAGAACGCCTGAAGGCGGCGGAGCGTGTGACATAAACCCTCAATGCCCTGACAGGGCAGAGGAAATTGCCACCGTCCCCCTCATCGGATGCTGGCAGAGCCGAGAGGGAGATAATCTGCGCCCTGAAGGGAGTGCCGATCGCTTTGGGGACATAACCATGCCTCGGTCTGAGAATGACCTTAGAGTCATTAGGACCGAACTCCATACACGTCGGGCTCACTGAGAGCGCGTGTAGATCCCCCACGCGTTTCACTGAAGCCAGAGCTATCAGAAACGCGGTTTTTAGCGAAAGGAACCTTGGTTCCACAGTCTCGAGCGGTTCAAAGGGATGAGCCTTCATGGCCTCTAGGACCAAGGCCAGATCCCATATAGGAACCGACGGGGGCCGCGGGGGATTCATCCGTCTGGCTCCTCTGAGGAAACGGATGATGAGCTCGTTCCTTCCTAGCGTGCTACCTAGCGTCGTCTGAGCGAACGCTGCTATAGCCGCCACATACACTTTGAGCGTGGAAGGGGACCTGCCCCGTTCCAAAAGCTCTTGGAGGAAGGAGAGCACCCGCTGGACCCCACATTGCTGTGGGTCCAATCCCTTGGAAACACACCACTCGGTGAACACCGACCACTTAGAACTATATAACCGCCTCGTCGAGGGGGCTCTAGAGTGTGAAATCGTGTTCATAACCCCTTCGGGCAGGTCAACGGGTATCCGTTGGTCACCCATACATGCAGAGACCATCGCTCTGGATGGGGATGCCAAACTGACCCTCCTGCTTGAGAGAGAAGGTCTGCTCTCAGCGGAACTGGCCAGGGGGGTGAGTGCGACAGCTTCACCAGCTCTGGGTACCAAATCTGGTTCTCCCAGCGCGGTGCTATAAGGAGCACCGGACGGCGCGTTTCCCTGATTTTCGCTATGACCTGGGGCAATAGGGAGATCGGCGGGAAAGCATACAGCGGGAGGCTGGGCCAAGTTTGGGACAGCGCATCCTCGCTTTTGGACAGAAACGTCGGGCAGCGGGCGTTCTCTTTTGTTGCAAAGAGGTCGAGCTCCGCTCTGCCGAACAGGCGCCATACCAGCTGGACTGTCTGGGGGTGCAGGGACCATTCTCCTGGGAGAATGAGGCCCCTGGACAGCTTGTCCAGGCCCACATTGAGGTGGCCCGGCACGTGCGCAGCTCTCAGCGAGCGCAGCGAGCTGTGTGCCCACACGAGCAGGCGTTCTGTCAGATTGCCCAGACCTCTGGACCTGACACCGCCCTGCCGGTTCACGTAGGACACCACTGTGGTGTTGTCCGACCGGACTAACACATGGTGTCCTCGTATAAGCGGGAGAAACTGCCTGAGCGCGTTCTCTACCGCTATCATCTCCAAACAGTTTATGTGTAGGAGTTTTTCCTCGCTCGACCAAAGGCCCGAGGCTGATCTGCCCTCGAAAACGGCGCCCCAACCCGTGGTGGAGGCGTCCGTCGAGATGACCTTGTGGTGTGAGATGGCTCCCATCGTCACTCCCCTCTGGTACCAGTCGGCTACTAACCAGGGCTCTAGGGCTGACACGCAGCCCTGAGTCACTCTGATCCTGAAGCCACCGGACGCCCAGGCTCTGTGAGGCACTCGGGCGTTTAACCAGCATTGCAGCGGGCGCATGCGCATTAAGCCCAGCTGGAGCACAGCCGCAGCTGAGGCCATACGTCCCAGCATCCTCTGAAAAAGCTTGAGAGGTGCGATTTTGCCCGGCCGGAAGTACGCAGCCATGCGCCGAACTTGGCGTGCGCGATGGGGTGACAGGCGGGCTGACATTGCCACAGTGTCCAGATCCAAACCCAGGAATGAGGTTGATTGCGTGGGCACTAATGAGCTCTTGGTCCAATTGACCGTGAGCCCTAGGCTGTCCAGATGGCTGAGCAGCATTGCCCTGTGGGCGAGGAGCTCGGCCTCCGACTGCGCCAGGATGAGCCAATCGTCCAGATAGTTCAATAATCGCATCCCTCGATTTCTCAGAGGAGCGAGGGCCGCGTCCATGCACTTCGTAAATGTACGGGGTGCTAGTGACAGGCCGAACGGAAGGACGGTGTATTGATAAGCCTGGCCGTCGAAGGCGAATCGTAAGAATGGCCTGTGACGCGGCGTTATCTTGATTTGAAAATATGCGTCTTTCAAATCTAGGGAGATTAGCCAGTCTCTCGGGCGAATATGCGCGAGGATCTGCTTGGTCGTGAGCATCTTGAACGATCTTTTCATAAGAGCTTTGTTCAGACGCCTCAGATCCAGAATCGGTCTGAGCGACCCATCCCTTTTTGGCACGAGAAAATACCGGCTGTAAAAGCCTGACTTGCTCATAGAATGGGGAACCGGTTCTATAGCCCCTTTGCACAGCAGCGTGGCTATTTCTGCTCGAAGTAGATGTGCTACTTCCTCGCTCACTCTCGTCTCTGTACGCGCACAGAAGCGCGGAGGGCGGCGAGCGAACTGCAGAGTGTAGCCGTGCTTCACTGTTTTCAGCACCCATTCTGATACACCTGGAATGGCTTCCCACGCTCTCGCGTGCGCCACACGGGATAGAACGGCCTCCGGGCTCGAAACGCCGCGCTTCGCGGGTTTGACGGCCTGTATAGGAGGGGCGGGCGCAGTGCGCGCGCTCTCTGTGCTGTGGGCCAGCCGATCGCTCGCGATGGCTGGCCGCCCTACACACTGCATCTCTGCCGCTTCGAGCGGGGAGTGGCTTGTGTGCGGCCCTACACTCATCGCTCCGGCCACCCTGGGCGGAAAACAAATGGTGTGTGGCGCGGCGCGTGGCGCCTGAGGCATAATGTTCGCGAAAATGTGTGAGCGCGTTTGAGCGGGCACAACTCTTACGCGTGGAACATGACCGGTTAAGAGTGGCTGTGTGACAGCGCGTGTGGTGGTTAGTCGTGGACGCAAACAAGCGGACACGTGACCTAACTCTAGCACTCGAGCGGCCGGTGGCCGCTTTATGTGAGTGGGGGACACGGGGTTTATAGTGCTTGTGTGCAGGGGTGAACACAGAAAAGTGGGCACATTTACTGCATTTGAAACACATACGGCGTGAGCCGTGCAACCAGAAATAATGCAACTTTTGTGACTTCTCTGGTTCGCCGTAAAAACGGCGGTTATTGACAGACGAGAAGGCATTTTTGCCGGCTCGTTGGCTGCGTGAAATCCATCTGCAGCAGCCACAGTGGTGGGGGCTGACAGGAAAGAGAGTTTTGACGGTGGTCCGGCCGCGGCGGGACTTAACCGTCGTTTCTTGCCTCTGGCTAGGAGGACTTTGGAGGCTCGGGCTTCAGCGCGATCCTAGGCCGGGGGCCCCGAGGTGGAGGCGGCTTACCACGGCTGGAAGAGCGCGATCTGGGGCGGCCGCTCGGTCTTCGCTGAGACGAAGGGGGCCGCGCTGGGCGCTGCGCTGAGCTCGTTGCTGGCTGGTCACGAGGACGGCGAGCAGCGGAGCTATTGCTAGCGCCGGGGCGTCGAGGCAGGAAAAGGTTCATGGCCTGCGTCGTTTTCTGCACTTCGGAGAAACGGTCGACGATCCCCTTGACCGCTGGTCCAAAGAGCCCAGACGGGGAGAGCGGGGCATTTAGGAAGGCCGCGTGCTCTGTTTCTCGCATGTCCGCGAGCGTGAGCCAGAGGTGGCGCTCAGCTACCGTGAGGGAGGCCATAGAGCGTCCGAGGGCCTGTGCTGCGGTCTTGGTGGCGCGAAGGGAGAGATCAGTCGCGCTTCGCAAATCCGTGATTAACTCAGCGTCACAGCATTTCTCGTCCAGGTCGCGGAGGAGATTAGCTTGGAGGATTTGCAGCACGGCCATAGAGTGCAGAGCGGACGCAGCTTGACCGGAGGCAGCGAAAGCGCGGCCGATCAGCGTTGACGTCACTCTGCAGGCCTTAGACGGGAGGGCAGCCTTTGAGCGCCAACCAGAAGGCGGGCAAAGGTGCGCTGCGACCGCCTCTTCCACCGGAGGGATAGCGTTGTAGCCTTTCTCGGCCGCGCCGTCAACTTGTGAGAGCGTCGAAGAAGCCTGAGACGAGACCCTCGCGGAGAATGGCGCGTTCCAGGACTTTGCGAGCTCCTCGTGAAGCTCCGGCAGAAAGGGTGCAGTCCTGGAGGTGGGCGCACGGCGGCGACTGTTTAGGAAGCATCCGTCAAGTCGGTTCGGCGCTGCCACCTTGGGCGGGGCCCATTCGAGGCCTAGCTGCTCGACGGCCCGGGTGAGAAGGCGCAAAAGTTCGGCGTCCTCACCCGCTCGAGAGCGTCCGGAGCCCCGGAATGAAGAGGACGCGGAAGACCAGTCCTCGCTGTCGGAAGCCATGATGGAGCAGCTGTCGGCGCGTTCCGCGGCCGCATCCGCCTCATCCCCGGAGGCGGCAACAGAAATGGCGGCCTGGGGTGGGGCGGGGAAGGCGAGAGTGAAGCGGGCGGGAAAGGTTCCGGCGAGCTTCTCTCGGCGAACTCCGGAATCCGCTGCGAGCGGCGCTTCTTTCTGCGCGGCGTGGCAGGGACTGGAGGGATATCATCATCGAACAGGACGAGTCGAGCCCGCAGGGTCGACATCGTCAGTTCTTCGCACTCTTGGCATCCGCCGGCGAGGAGTGCGGCGGCAGCGTGATCACGGCCCAGGCAGAGAGCGCAGATCACGTGGCGGTCCCCGGAGCTGAGCTGCGCTTGACACGAGCCGCAGGTGGAACGAGACATTTGTATCAACGCTCGGCTCTTTTTGTGAAAAAGTGTGACGCAGCGGCGACAACACTTTTGAGCGTAAAGGATATGGGCTGCCGGATAGCAGAGCAGGCATGGATGGCTGAAGGTGGTGCGATGCTGCCGGCTTCCTCAGGCGCTGTCCTCTGCTTGCTTGTCTGCGCGGTCACGGCGGCGGGTTCCAGATCCAGCGATGCGAAGGGCTTCGCTGAAGAAAAGAAAATCGAATATGCAGCCCGTGAGCCCTGCTTATATACACGTGGCCACGCCCCACCTGTAGGCAAATGAAGCCAGGTGGGCGCGAAGCGCCCTCATTGGTCGCCACGTCACGCGGGCTCACCGATAGGCTGCTGCAGTTGCCAGCAGAGCAGCCAATAGCACGCTGGAATAGCCTGCTATGGTCTGCCAGGCTGCCGCACTGCGTTGACAATGTTACAAAATTAAGGATAATTTTGGGTTTTTCAGAAATCTCGAAGAAAGAATACTTTCCCGTAGCGTAAGGAACTTACGCAATACGAGAGAACCTCTCGTAAGAGAACCAGGTGTGTTCAGGAGCATTGTTAGTGTGTTGCTATTTTATGGAACTGAAAACGACTGCACCATTGACCAACAAAAACCTGCTCTAAAGTCAGTATTTTTTTTATATGTGCCTATAGGCAAATTTGACAGTAACATTTTACAATAAGGCCCCATTAGTTAACTAACATTTAATAACAATAAGCAACACATTTATTACATTTATTAATCTTTGTTGATGTTAAAAGTACAACTGTTCGTAGTTCATGTCATATAAACAGATACAATGTTTAATTTTAGTAATGTGTTAGTAAATGTTGAAATTAACTTAACAGAGATTAATAAATGCTTTAAAATTACCTTTTTTTCATTGTTATGGTAGAGTGGGGGAAAACACCCCCCTCAAGGACTGTGTAACTTTTTCTGTGAACCAAAAGGTAAATGTGTCTAGAATACCTATACTAGTTTTCATTGAAAATGACCATTTTAAACCAAGTATGAAAGATGTCCAAGGTTTTCATGTTTTTAGATTTTTAACAAAAATCAAATTTGTACCAGTTTTACCCCACAGGTAAAAAACTGAAAATTAAAAAGATTAAAAAGACAAGCCAAAAGAACAGTAGATATATTATATATATATATATATATATATATATATATATATTTAATAATGAACCATTTTAAAAATAAACCTTTTTGAAAAATATTGTTAGCTGATGCTAACTGGCTGGCTAACTAGCTAGCTGATGCTAATAGGAGTTAATTTTAAAATATAAAGTCCAAATATTTTGGACCCACCTACACTGTTAAACCTTGCTGTAGATTTCTGGGTAAATAACTGTAAAATCGCCAGTATTTAGCTTTAACATCATTGGAAGGTATTTTACTGTAATATGAGGTGAGGTTATGCTGCACTAATTATAAACTACAGTACATTACTTTCAGTGCCCATGAAGGCAAATAACTGTAATATTAACTGGTAAATTACTGGTCTACATTCCCATGATGCATTACGTCACTGTTTCTTTCAAACTGTTTACATCTTCAGTCAGAAAACAAAGATTAATGCATTAACACACACATACGCATGCAAGCATGCATGTGAGCACACAAATACATTCACACAGGCGGAATGTTTGAGCCTTAACGAGCAGGTGTCACTCCTTTGCCTTGATTATCTTGGAGTTTGTTTGCTACTGTGCATGCTGTGTTGAGAACTCCTATAGCAGATTTGTATGTTTTCAGTCTAAACATGAATAGCACAACTACAAGTAAGTAAACGATTCAAATATATATATATATATATTTTAAATGTTTTATTTAAAATCTTAAGTTAGATAGTTTATATGCATGGTTTGAAGTAGCTTCCTGATTAGCAAGTTTTCAACTCCTCACTAAGTAATATCTCAGCTTGTTTTATCATTGCTTTCAGTTCCCATTCAGTCGGACGTACCGACGAATTGGGATCACTTCTGGGAGCCCCTATCAGCTTCGAGCTATCTAGAACCGGCCAATGGACAATTGGCGTGCGAGATTTGCATCTCGCGCCCCGCCCCGCGCCGCGGGTATAAACAGGAAGCGAGAGCGAATGCACGCTGTCATTCACTTCGGAGCCACACAGGCACATGAAGGACTCACTCGTTTCGAGTATTTTTCGCTGCTATCAAGCAAAGAGACTACAAGGAGACCGGAGAGAACCAGAGGAGGACGTGTGTTGGAGATACGGCACCTTTCAGCGGGACCGCGCTGACTCATCAGCTGCCTCTGAGATACAGAGAAAAACTGCTGTTATCACAGCACCTGTTGGTCTGGGTAGGGCGTTTTCCTGTCTGAGTACAGGCACGGGCTGCACTGCAATCCCGTGCGCTGTCGCGGTTCCCCTGAGTGCTTCAGCACAGAGCGTTTTCCTCACAAAAAGAGTTTCACGGGTGACGTGCCGTTTTTTCAAGATGTCTTTCCACCCGTGCGTTTCTGGATGCGGTCGTTCCCTGTCTTCTGCTGACGGTCACAATCGCTGTCTCACGTGTTTGGGCACTCAGCACGCTGAGGCGGCGTTTGTGGATAGTTCATGTTCCCACTGCGGGAACATGACTATCGCGGAGCTTAGATCGAGACTCTCCTACCTCCGGGCTGGGGGAGTCCCCTTACCCATCCCACGAACTAGGTCTTCCCCTAACCCGGGCGGACCTGCTTCTTTGGATGGCCAGGGTGATCTGAGGATAACGTTTAGGGCAAACCTGCCGAGTGATCCTCCGCAGGCCCCTATTCCCTCAGCTCCGCAGCCGGTTGAGCTTCCGAGAGAAGCCGCTGGACCCTCCCACGGGAGACCAGTGGTGACTTTTGGGGCTCCAGCGGACGAACAGATGTCGATCGCTGCATCGGAGGGGGAGTTTCAGTCCTCGGGGGATGAAGGGTCAGCTGTACCGCCTTCCGCTGGGAGAGTGGCAACGGCTGCCCCGGACCCTGAGATGGCTGCTATGCTTGCCCGGGCCGCCGAAAGGGTTGGGCTCGCGTGGAACCCTCCACCGTGTCCCGAACCCTCTAGGTTGGACGATTGGTTCCTCGGGGTGGGTCGCGCTGGTTCTCAGCGTCCCGCCCCGACACCTTTCTTCCCGGAGGTGCATGAGGAGCTCACGAGGTCGTGGACGGCACCTTTTTCTGCCAGAAACCGACCGAGTGACTCCTCCCCCCTCACTACCCTCGACGGTGGGCCAGCCAAGGGTTACGTGGGGATCCCGCCAGTGGAGCGCGCCGTCGCGATGCAACTGTGTCCGGCGACCGCCTCTAACTGGCGCGGTGACCCGCGTCTCCCGTCCCGGGCCTGTAAGTTCTCTTCCGGTCTGACCGGGAAGGCTTACAAGGCTTGCGGACAGGCTGCGTCCGCCTTGCATGGCATGGCGTTGCTGCAGGTCCACCAGGCCCAGGCACTCCTTGACATGCACGAGGGTAGGCCTGACCCAGAGCTCCTCCGGGAGCTCCGGACGGCGACGGACCTCGCCCTCCAGGCGACGAAAGTCGCCGCCCGTGCCATCGGTCAGGCGATGTCCACGCTTGTGGTCCAGGAGCGTCATCTCTGGTTGAACCTGGCTGACATGAGGGAGACCGATAAATATCGGTTCCTGGACTCCCCCATCTCGTCAGCTGGGTTATTCTGCGACGCGGTCGAGAGCTTTGCCCAGCAGTTCTCGGCCGCCCAGAAGCAGACGGAGGCGATCAAACACATCCTGCCCCGGCGGCCCGCTGCTGCCTCCACCCCGCCGCCGGCGGCAGCGCCTCCGACTACTCGTCGCCGAGGACGTCCACCCGCCGCCGCCTCCGCCCCCGCCAAGGCGCCGCAGCAGCCTTCCACCAGCCGTCGGCGTGGGGCCGGCCGTGGGAAGGACGTCCAGCCCGCTCAGGCCGCTGCCAAGCCAGGTGGCAAGCGTCGTCGCAAGCGACCCTGAGACGGGCCACCCAGAGATGGAGGAAACTGCTCTGAGGGAGATGGTTGCAGCACCACTCCTTCCCCCGGAGGAGAGCCGGGGGAGAATCTTTTGTTTGTCTGTTCCGCCGCTGGCGCCAGTGCCAGCGGTACCCAAAACTTCAATAAAAGAGCAGTTTCCAATATCTCTGGGTGCCAAGAGAGCGCGCTTGACGGTGGTCGACGCTCCCATGCCTCGCCACCCTCAAGTACCTCTCCCTTCGCCAGCAGGGGACGCCGGCTGTCGGGACGCACACAAGCGGCCTCCCCACACTCGCACGTCCCCTCCGCGGATGCAGGTATGTGTTGTACACCACACTCAGATCCCGCTCCGGGCCGCTCCCATGCCGTCCGAGCCGGATCCCTGCGTTCCGCCTCGCTGCCCCGCTGCGGGTACGTCTGTGGTACCGATGATTCCCCTTGCTCGGAGTCTGGGAGCCTGGCTAGCGCTTCCCAGCCCGTCTCGGTGGCTCCTCCGTACCATCAGACTCGGCTATGCGATTCAGTTCGCCCGGCGTCCCCCCAAGTTCAGGGGCGTTCACTTCACGACTGTAGTGGAGGCGAACGCCCCCGTGCTCAGGGCGGAGATCGATGTCCTACTGGCGAAGGACGCGATAGAGCCGGTCCCTCAAGCCGATATGAGGTCTGGGTTCTACAGCCCGTACTTCATTGTACCCAAGAAAGGCGGCGGGTTACGACCGATCTTGGACCTGCGATTCCTGAACCGGTCCCTTCACAGGCTGCCGTTCACGATGTTAACGCAGAAGCGCATCTTCAGGTGCATCCGTCCCCGAGATTGGTTTGCAGCGATCGACCTGAAGGACGCGTACTTTCATGTCTCGATTCTCCCTCAACACCGGCCCTTTCTGCGCTTCGCGTTCGAGGGACGGGCATATCAGTACCGCGTCTTACCCTTCGGCCTGTCCCTGTCGCCCCGCGTCTTTACGAAGGTGGCGGAGGCGGCCATTGCTCCCATGAGAGAGCATGGCGTTCGCATCCTCAACTACCTCGACGACTGGCTGATCCTTGCCCAGTCGCGGGAGCAGTTGTGCGAACACAGGGACAAGGTGCTCAGACACCTCGGCCAGTTGGGACTTCGGGTCAACTGGGAGAAGAGCAAACTCTGTCCTACACAGAGGATCTCTTTTCTCGGTATGGAGATAGACTCGGTCGCCATGACAGCGCGCCTCACCGAGGAGCGCGTCCAGTCAGTGTTGAACTGCTTGAATTCATTCAGAGGCAGGACAGCGGTACCACTGAAACATTTTCAGAGGCTCCTGGGGCATATGGCATCCGCAGCCGCAGTAACGCCACTCGGATTGCTTCATATGAGACCGCTTCAACGCTGGCTACACGATCGAGTCCCGAGATGGGCGTGGCACAGCGGTTCCCTCCGTGTCCAAGTGACTCCGAGGTGCCGCCAAACCTTCGGCCCGTGGTCGGACCCTCTGTTTCTCCGGGCGGGAGTTCCCCTAGAACAAGTGTCCAGGCACTCCGTTGTCTCCACGGATGCCTCATCCACGGGTTGGGGTGCCACGTACAACGGGCTTGCAGCTTCGGGTCTGTGGACGGGGCCTCAGCTGCAATGGCATATCAATTGCCTCGAGTTGTTAGCAGTTCGTCTTGCACTCAGCCGCTTCAAGGGGCCGCTCAGAGGCAAGCACGTTCTGGTCCGGACGGACAACACTGCGACCGTAGCGTACATCAACAAACAGGGTGGTCTACGCTCCCGTCGCATGTCGCAACTCGCCCGCCATCTCCTCCTATGGAGTCAGAAGCATCTGAGGTCGCTTCGTGCTGTTTTCATTCCGGGCCTGCTCAATCGTACGGCCGACGAGCTGTCACGTCAGCAGGTACTTCCGGGAGAATGGCGACTCCATCCCCAGGTGGTCCAGCTAATCTGGAGTCGTTTCGGGGCCGCACAGGTAGACCTGTTTGCCTCCCCAGAGACGACCCACTGTCAGTGGTTCTATTCCTTGACCGAGGGGACCCTCGGGTCGGATGCCCTGGCCCACAGCTGGCCCCGGGAATAACGCAAGTATGCGTTTCCCCCAGTGAGCCTTCTTGCGCAGACACTGTGCAAAGTCAGGGAGGACAAGGAGCAGGTCCTGTTGGTCGCTCCGTATTGGCCCAACCGGACTTGGTTCCCGGAACTAGTGCTCCTTGCGACAGCACCTCCCTGGCCCATTCCTCTGAGGCAGGACCTCCTGACTCAGAGACGGGGCACCCTATGGCACACCCGCGTCCAGACCTCTGGAAACTCCATGTCTGGTCCCTGGACGGGACGCGGAGGTTCTAGGTGACCTACCGCATACTAGTTGACACCATCACTTCCGCTAGAGCCCCCTCTACGAGGCGCCTCTATGCGTTGAAGTGGAACCTGTTCGTCGATTGGTGCTCTTCTCGCCGAGAAGACCCCCGAAGATGTTCGATCGCTTCTGTGCTTACCTTTCTACAAGATGGGTTGGAGCGTAGGCTGTCTCCTCCACCTTCAAGGTCTATGTCGCCGCTATCGCCGCTAATCACGAGCTCGTAGATGGGAAATCTCTAGGTAAGCACGATCTGATCGTCAGGTTCCTTAGGGGAGCGAGGAGATTAAATCCGCCTCGTCCTCCCTCTATACCCTCTTGGGACTTAGCTCTGGTGCTTACTGCACTACAGAGAGAACCCTTTGAGCCTCTGCAGTCAGCTGAGTTGAAAATCCTGTCGTTAAAGACTATACTCCTGATTGCGTTGGCCTCCATCAAGAGGGTAGGGGACCTGCAGGCATTTTCGGTCGACGAATCGTGCCTGGAATTCGGGCCCGGTAACTCTCATGTGGTCATGAGACCCCGGCCTGGATACGTGCCCAAGGTTCCCACTACTCCCTTCCGGGACCAAGTGGTGAGCCTGCAAGCGCTGCCTTCGGAGGAGGCAGACCCAGCCCTAGCTTTTCTCTGTCCCGTCCGTGCTCTCCGGACTTACGTGGACAGAACGCAAAGCTTCAGGACCTCAGAGCAGCTCTTCGTCTGTTACGGAGGACAGCAGAAGGGAAAGGCTGTCTCCAAGCAGAGGATGGCCCACTGGATAGTGGATGCCATCGTCTTGGCTTATCAGTCCCAAGACGTGCCCTGCCCGCTCGGGTTAAGAGCCCACTCCACTAGGGGTGTTGCCTCTTCCTGGGCGCTGGCTCGTGGCGCCTCGCTGACAGATATTGTAGAGCTGCGGGCTGGGCGACACCTAACACATTCGCTAGATTCTATAGCCTCCGTGTAGAGCCGGTTTCTTCCTGTGTGCTCACTTCCCATAGTCAGTAACACCGAAGTGCCCGTTCCAGTGTCGGCTTGCTGCGCCATTCCCTCCCCTATGGTAGACGGATACGTGCGCTTATTCTGCTCCAGTCGAGTTCCCCGGATCGGCGAACCCTGTTGATTCCTCCGCAACCCACGGCAGTCGGACGTGGCGGAGCGTTCGACGCCAGGTCTAACACTTGTATGCATTGGTGGAACTTGTGTTAGGCTGGGTTCCATATGTAGTGACCCCCACGGCGGTCCCATATGTGTATTCTTCCATGGTACGGCTCCCTACGGCGAGCCCGTGTCTTTCCCTCGGCAGAGTCCTCTGCCGTTCCAGGTACGTGTTGTCCCCCTCCTCTAATGGGCCGGGGCCACCCCTGGGACTTCCGTATGTTGTGCTGCCCACGGCCAGCCCATACGTGTATTCTCCACATGTTAACTCCCTCTGGGCATGATGTGGCTTCCGCAGCTGCCTTCTCAGGCACGCTTTCCCAGCGTTATCCAATACAGTCAGCTGATGGGGTCTTGCGGAACAGCAGCTTGGTGTCTCCCTGCGTGAACTTCCCGCCCGCATCAGATCGGGGTCTGTGGGGCTCATCGCTGGGCGCTGGAAGTGGTAGTAACTGTGGCGTTTTCCATAGGGGATCCCAATTCGTCGGTACGTCCGACGTACGTCGAACGTGACCGACTGAATGGGAACGTCTCGGTTACGTATGGTAACCCTCGTTCCCTGAAGGAGGGAACGGAGACGTACGTCCCGTCGCCACAGTTGCTGTACCATCACTGCAGGTTGAGCCATTACGTGTGGCTCCTCAGTGAAAAACAGCGTGCATTCGCTCTCGCTTCCTGTTTATACCCGCGGCGCGGGGCGGGGCGCGAGATGCAAATCTCGCACGCCAATTGTCCATTGGCCGGTTCTAGATAGCTCGAAGCTGATAGGGGCTCCCAGAAGTGATCCCAATTCGTCGGTACGTCCGACGTACGTCTCCGTTCCCTCCTTCAGGGAACGAGGGTTACCATACGTAACCGAGACGTTTTCTTGGTTAGTCTGGATTTGCCACAATGTACAGATGCAAATTTTGCAATTTGCCTTTTCGCCAACTAACTGCTTTTTATACACATATAAAACAACACCAACATAGAGCAAATTTTCAGTTTGTGTGTGGAATGCAGCAGTGCCATTGTACTTTTAAAAAATGTTCATCATTACAATCACATATGCACCGAAATCACAGGCAGCCACAAACACAGAATACACATAGGCATCCACAGGTGAACCTTCACTGTCAGGTTCTTGGATGTGTATTTGTGGCTAATTCTTTTTCAGAGCTGTGTGTCCACCTGCGTATTCACATTAGAGATGGCAGAAAAATTTGCTGTCCAGTTGATGGCTGCTTTAGTTATTTTAGAGTGAGAACATCTTTCACCACTCATTTGTCACGGAAGCATAAGCAGTCTGGTTCAGCACAGCTGTCCAGCACAGCCTTCCACAAACAGTGTGAGACTGCACCAACAACAGATTTGTGTCTTGAGAATGACCTAACTGCTACAGATCAGTGTCTTAGTATGTACCATCAACATCAATTGAAAGTCAAAGAAATGCCATAGATGAAGAGCCTTTTTTACATAACTTGGCTCTGTTTTACTTGAAGATGCAGGCCAAAATGTTGTTGCCTGCTAGTTCTATTCAATGTATTATTGAGGAGTTTCAAGCACTTCATGTTGATAGAATGCAGGACATGCTTGTTAGACTAAAGGAAAAGTTGTTGTCATCAACAGACATACCTTCAAGTGATGTAGACAAACTTCTCGATGAACTAGTGTCACAAGATTTGTTAACTTTGTACAATGAAGGTCAGTTGAGGTCTGACCGAACCAGAAAGAACTTCTTCAAACAGAAGTTTAACTTTGTTGAGCCAAAACAGATCTATCTAGGCACTGACACAGCTGGTAAAGAACGCTTTTGTCAATATGTGCCACTTAAAGAAACGCTGGCATCTCTGTTTAGGCAGACATCAATTAGAGAACAGTACAAACAGACAAAAATGCTTGGTTCTGTTAACAAAGTACTAGAGGATATAAAGGATGGCACATGCATTACGAAAAATTCCATCTTTCAAGAGCATCCTTCATCATTATCAATTATCTTATACCAGGATGCATTTGAAGTTGTAAATCCACTTGGCTCGGGTAGAAAGAAACATAAAATCTTGGCAGTGTACATGACACTAGGTGAAATTTTGCCACACAACCGCTCCTTAGTTGACCCAATGCAACTTGTCTTGCTGTGTAGAGAGGAAGACTTTAAACAGTTTGGTCAGCAGAAGGTCTTTGCCGGTCTTGTTGCTGATCTGAAAGACTTAGAGGAGTCTGGATTTGAGTCTACTGACGGCACTACTCTTAGAGGAGGGCTTATTGCCATTTGTGGAGATAATCTTGGGTCTCATTGTATTGGGGGCTTTTCTGAGAATTTCAGTACCAACAAGCATTTCTGTCGCTACCGTTTAATTGACAGAGACACCTTTAATCAGCAGCCTTTACATATTGGCCTAAAAAGAACAAACCAAAATTATGAACATAGTGTTGAACAGCTCACAACTACTGATCAGTGTATAATAGAGGGCATCAAATTCAATTCAGTTTTCAATTCCCTTACTTATTTTCATGTCTGTGGTGGACTGCCTCCATGCCATGCTTAGGGCATGATTTATTTGAAGGTATTGTGGCTGATGACTTGGCACTTTACATTAAACATTTGGTTTCAGTTGAAAAGCACTTTACCTACAATGAGTTGAATAGAGCCATTGCACAATTCAGACATTTAGGAAGTGATTGTAACAATGCCCCATGTGTGATTAAAGCTGATGCAAGACGACTTGGTGGTTCTGCTGCACAGAACTGGTGTCTCTTGAGGCTCTTACCAATTTATATAGGACATAAAATGCAAAACGCAATGGACAGTGAGGTTTGGCAGTTGTGCCTTAAACTAAAGGAAATGGTTGAGGTGATTTGTGTGCCCAAAATTAGTCATAATGAGATAGGCTACCTCAAGTTTTTAACACAAGAATATGTTTCTTTAAGAAGTACCTTGTTTCCTGGTAAAAATCTGAAAGCAAAACATCATTACTTGTTGCACTATGCAGATCTTATACTACATTTTGGCCCATTGATTTGCTCGTGGACGCTCAGGTTTGAGAGTAAACATTCATATTTTAAAAACTGTGCAAGGAAACTGCATAATTTTGATCATCTTTGTAAAACTTTGGCGGAAAGGCACCAGTTGCTTCAGTCCTATCTAGCTTGTGGCAATTTATTCCCTCCTAAAATTCAGTCTGTCAGTGAAGCACGTGAACACAATGACCAGTTATACAATACAGAAATACAACATGCAATAAGGACAGCTAACTGTGTCAGTCAGAGTACTTCAGAGGTGTCAGGGGTTGTTTATAAAGGAACCAAATATACCAATGGCCTTGTAGTTGTTGTAGCCCAGAGCAGCTGTGGGTTTGTCTTTGGAAAAATATCACTGATACTTATTAATCCAACCAATGTCTACTTTGTTGTCAAACTGTATGACTCTGTGCTATTGTCTGACCTTGGACTTCACTCTCTGCACAACACTGATCTCAAGTATGTGTGTGTTAATGCTGACAATCTCTTGAATTACTATCCCCTCCCGGTGTATGAAGTGGCAGGCCTTTCTGTGGTGTCATTACATCACTCCATATGTTCTTTTTAACTTTAGATACTGAGCTGATTCAACAAGAAATCACAAAAATTCTTCCAGAATTGGATATTCCAAAACTTAATGTAGTAGTCAATCATCTCTGTTTTGTGGTGGGTGTTGAGAGGACACAGGACCTTGCGCTAGTAGAGCCGACAGACCTTCAAGACATCTTACTTCCAATACAATGTCGAAAACTAATGATGGCTTTTAAACAAATAGGTAAGCCAAATCAATTCTGATTACATGTCTATGATCATTATTTTCAACATCATATTCCATATATGTAGACATATATACTTGTATAATATGCATATTATGTACATTATATGTCTCACTTTCTTTTTCTGTATGTATTTTTCAAAGCATTGAGAGACCAAGTGGATGAGACGTCATTAGAAATAACATTCACCTCGTTACCATCACCAGACTTAGAACAGCCATCCACTTCTTACACTCCTTCAAATTCATACTGGCTAAGTATGTTTCAGATTCCTTGGAACCACATGCCTGCAGCCCTTCTTCATGCAGCGTCTAATAAGGAGAAGGCTCCGCTTGGACCAAGAAGAGAGTTTATAAGAGCTGTTGTAGCAGCCATAAGAGAATTTTGCCCAAACCCAAGCTTGGCAGACTGTGGGGAAGTGGCAAGAAACATTTTTTCCAAATTTCCCTTAACATTTGGAGACTTTACGGAGGAAGGGGAACAACTGGGGAAAGGCTATAGTTCACTTCAAAGACAGCTGAGAACCAGAGTAGAACATGTCAACAGAGACAATGTAGCACACCGGATTCGTCAACCAAAAAGAACCAACAAAGCTGATGAAGAACAGGACAACATAGTCAAAAAAGTTCGATGTAAATTTGACAGTTATGGATGCATTAATTGGCAACCTACCTCCATGCCAGATGGAGAGACATCTGAATCTCTTGAAATTAAGAGACAGACTTTATTAGAAATGTTTCAGTCTGGAGGCCCAAGGTCTTGTGAATTGTCTGATGTGGACAAGCTAATGAAAGAGACTTATATTGCTCAGCGCAAAATGATTAATTCATGCCCCCCTCCTGCCATTAGTGACATAGCACTGGAATGGCCATATCTTTTCAGTAAAAGAGGCCTATGCAATCATTTTGAAACACTTACAGGTGTTGATATAAGCAGTTGCTTGAGTGAATGCCAGAACGGAAAATGCATACGGATTGTGAACATCTGAACTGTCAGACGAAGGCTGGGAACATGCCTCAGCAGTCCCGAGTCTGGCTGATATGTCCATCTGCGAGCCCTATGACCGGTGTCGCCGCTCCACCTCGGTGGACGCGGGACCAGATCCTCGTGGCCCAGGAGTCTGGCCGGCTTCATGTTAACTAATGCAGTCTTTTCTTATAGATCCCTATAGATCTCTTCTTCAGTGTTAGTATGTGTGTTTTCTTCAGTGCCATGTGAAAAATCACATTAAAAAAATTTAAAATAACACCTCTTCTCAACAAGAAGTATGATCTGAGGTTTGTAGCATAAAAGTTGTGGGACAAATTTTGTGACAAAAAAACCCCAAGTAAAAACAATCATTCATTCATTAATCATTTCAGTTGTATCCGACTCTTGGTGATTCTATGGGTCATTTCATGCTATACACGAGAGACTGTCCATGAATTTTCTTGGTGATGATTTTTCCGAAGTAGGTCACCAGGTCTTTCCCCAACCCTTCCTATTACATAGCTTGGGACTCTCACAGACACACACACACACACACACACACACACACACACACACGGTCAATTAAGCAAAACATAGTAATAGTGCACCCTATTGATATTTTCTTTTAAAGCATGTGATTTCTGTGAAAAGGGTTAAAGTAATTTCAATGGCAAATGCAATAAACGCATGCCTCTCTTTGACCATAATTATTAAACAAGTGTATTTGTGTGGAGTGCCTGCTGTACAGTAGGTTACCTTTCAAATCGTTTAAAGGGATCACCTCAAAACATCCAGCCATTTACTAACGTCACATCCCAGGCCTAGTTCTGCAGTGGAGGGTGAGGCTGCTAGCTGTGCCACAAACTGTCAGCTAAGAGATGTAAAGGGGGTTGCTAGAGGTATTCCTGTAAATATTTCACCGGCCTCCCAGGGCTCAGAGGCTAAGGCTCAGCACCGGTAATGGTATGCCGTGGCGGGAGGCCGCTGGCAGAAGTAGAGCAGAATAATGGAAACAGATTGGGTTCCCGGATCAATTCCCAGTTGGCTCCCCATCAGCGGCGGCAATTATTCATGCCAGCGACAAAAGATAACGGCGAGTTAAAAATAAAGTCACGACAGGGAGCGGAGGATCACTTTAATTACAAACAACAGAAAACACTTCTCTGGGAGATACCAGCCCCTCCCAAACATGCCCAGTGGCTGGCTGGCGTGTGTGTGTGTGTGTGTGTGTGTGTGTGTGTGTGTGTGTGTGTGTGTGTGTGTGTGTGTGTGTGTGTGTGTGTGTGTGTGTGTGTTCGCTGGTCCGTTAGTGGTTGAGGAAGAATGTTACAGGGTTAATGAGGAAGCTGCTGTAAAGTATTTTGTTCACATCGATTTGGGTGTTTAAGGTGAATTCCTCTTGTGTTAAGCTGAGCCTTCTGGGTCCCAAAGCCTGTATTTCTCACACAGCTAAAAAAATAAGGGAATTAAACAAGTTCACTTCTCATGCAGGTAATTATATTCATTCGATTGAGGCAAAATAGTTCAAGATCAGAACTTCGGATGAATGATGCAGTGGTTTCCCAAGGAAAATTGGCATCCTTAGGGGTTACTTTTTTATAGCTCAGAGGACTTAAAGGAACTGTTCACACTAAAAATTTAATTTCAGGCCATAAAGTGCGTATCATATGCACGCGAAAAACGGCGTACCATATGCACGCCAAAACTAATTTTTCCATATACATTCCACTCGTATTATTTATATGCATTTTCATGAGATCAGGCTTGTTGATCACGCCTCTTGTGGTCTGATTGGTTGAAGGACTATCCAATTGCGTACAGAGTCATTTAATTTATGCTCGTTTATCACGCCTCTTGTGCAGTAGAAAATACATAGCAGACTCCCCAGACAAATGTTCAATCTTAAATTGAGCTTGGTCTGGTGATAGCCAGACAACCCATCCTGCTCATAAAAGTGAAACATTTTAACCGTGGCAGTTTATCCTTTAATGATTTACACTGCAAAACAACTGTGCATGTCCTAAATAGTGATAATTATTATTATTAAAATATTTATGATGAATACTGTTTTTATTGTTGTATAATGCTTACTAATTAAAAAGAGCATATTCTTGGGACCACATGTGAATTTTTTGACTGGTGCTACAATTAGCATCAATCAAGATAACACAATTTCAAAAGATTAATATTGCGCTTTTACTTACTTTAAACCACCATTGAGTGTTTGTATTAACTTCCGATCATGATCTAATGTGGATTTTAATCATATGTTTTTGAAACATGTTTTGTATAGCTTTTTACAGTGCATCCGGAAAGTATTCACAGCGCTTCACTTTTTCCACATTTTGTTATGTTACAGCCTTATTCCACAATGGATTAAATTCACATTTTGTTGCTCAATTCTACAAACAATACCCCATAATGACAATGTGAAAGAAGTTTGTTTGAAATCTTTGCAAGTTTATATAAAAAAAACATTACATAAGTATTTGCAGCCTTTGCTCGATACTTTGTTGAAACACCTTTGGCACCAATTACAGACTCAAGTCTTTTTGAGTATGATGCTACAAGCTTGGGACACCTATTTTTGGGCACTTTCTCCCATTCTTCTTTGCAGGACCTCTCAAGCTCCATCAGGTTGGATGTGGAGCGTCGGTGCAAGGCCATTTTCAGATCTAAGGTTCTCTTCTCTCCACAGAGAAATGCTGGAGCTCTGTCAGAGTGACCATCAGATTCTTGGTTACCTCCCTGACTAAGGCCATTCTTCCTCGAATCACTCAGTTTGACCCTTCCCCAGATCTGTGCCTTGATATAATCCTGTCTCGGAGGTCTACAAACAATTCCTTGGACTTCATGGCTTGGTTTGTGTTCTGACACATTATATAGACAGGTGTGTGCCTTTCCAAATCATGTTCAATCAACTGAATGCACCACAGGTGGATTCCAATCAAGTTGTAGAAACATCTCAAAGACAGGATGCCCCTGAGCTCAATTTTGAGTGTCACGGCAAAGGCTGTGAATACTTATGTGATTTACAATCGAGCTATCGAGAATACAATTTTTCGTTTTTTATTTTTAATAAATTGGCTAAAATTTCAAACAAACTTCTTTCATGTTGTCATTATGGGGTATTGTTTGTAGAATTGAGGAAAAATGAATTTAATCCAAAATGTGGAAAAGTGAAGCGCTGTGAATACTTTCCGGATGCAGTGTATATGCAGCTAATCACTACACCTGCTCAGCATTTATAGGGCCAGATTTACTAAACAGGGCAAATTAGTGAGAGTGCCCAATTAAAAAAAAACTGCAGATGGGAGTGGAAAGTTTTACACGTAATCTACTGACGACGCACAAATTAAAGAACACAGGTGCAGCCGGATCATTTCCATAATGACCTGCGCAATCTACCTGTTAGCGTCTTGTTTAAGACATGCTTTTTGGGGGCAGTAAATAATGGCGCAAACATCAGTAAACTGACACGGGCAAACCTTAGTAAATCACCTTGTGTGATTAATTTAAATATTCTCCTCCCATAAATGTTGCGTCTGAAAGGGAAACTCCAATGTATATGCAATACGGTCAGCCACAAAAATAACCCTTTCCATGCCTTTTCAGCGCTATTTTTCAAGGCGTGTCTTTAGTAAATCCTGTAAATCCTAGGTTTTTTTTATGCCAAAAGAAGGTTTTGGGCTGGTGCAAGCTGTAAGTAAATCTGGCCTATAATGTAAACTTTGATTATTGATATGAAAATCACACACAAGCCATATACTATCGTAATCGTGTGTTTATTAGCTTCTTTTTTCATGGAGCTCAGAACGAGGTGTTTGGGACAGCGTCAAAATATCTTTTAGAAGGAACTCTAAGAAATTATTTTCCTTTTTTTTAAGGGATTAATAATGGACAACGTCTTACTGTTTATTGTTTTTATGATGTACTATTTTGTATTCTGAAAACCAATAAAAAAAAAAGAGTAAAACAGGGGTGTCCAAAGTCCGGCCCAGGGATGAATTTCAAACAGCCCGCAGCTTGTCTATTAAAATATATTATATGTGGCCCGCCACGCATAATTTACAAATCGTGCAGTTCCACAATGTCAATGCAAGGTGGCAGTACTAGATTTTAGGCCAGGGAAACAGCGCCAAAAGCTGAACAAAACAGCGCTACCTGTGCGCAGTGCAACTCGGCAGAGCTCTGACTCTGAACAAATATGTTTACATGCCGTGTGTCTCGAACACATGACCACTAAACAGCCCGTGAGAAGTGTTCGAGTTTGGCGCAGAGGTCTCCGGTCTCTCTCTCTCTGTGATTTAATTTGATTTAAAGCTAGTTAAACAGTGCTGACTTAATCAACATATACTAACGTACAAATCAGGAGAAACACTGAACCGATCCAGTTAAAATACTTTTCAAACAACAATTCACCAACATTTATCATGTATTTACTGTGGTAACACTAACTGTAACCGTGGTAATTTGTCAGAAATGTAGGTTAATATCTAATTGTATTTAATTTGTAATGTAGACATGTATTAAATGAATAATAAAGGCCAAATTACAGACAATTTCTTGTCATATACATACAAATGCATAAAACTGCAAGTTTATGTTTATAAACGAAATACCATAAAGCCATTCTAGATATAGAAATAATATTTTTGACTTTTTACCATGCAGTGAGGTGCCATGTGTGCACTGCAAAAAATGCTCTTATTTAATATTTTTGTCTATATAAGTTACATGATAAGATATTCTCGTTTTCTGGAAAATAAAATGAAATTGAAGTGAGTTTTTGCTTAAAACAAGCTAATTTATCTGCCAATGGGGTAAGAAAAATAATCTTGTTTCTTGTTTCTGTTCCAAACAGAAACAATATTATTTTTCTTACCCCATTGGCAGATATATTAGCTTGTTTTAAGCAAAAACTCAATTTGCTTGTTTTGATGTACAAAAAAACATTTTGTACATAAAAATATGTAATTTTCCTTAGTAAAAGCATCTTGATTCAAGAATTTAGATATTTGGACTGAAAAAAGACAGAAATACTAAGTAAGAAAAGCATGTATTGGAGTGTGGTTTTACCTGTGGTGATCTAAATAGAGTACTCGTTAATTTAAATAAGAATAGAGTTCTGACTCACTAATAATATTTACATTTCACCCATTAAAACTTTTTAGTTGATGAAAGTTTTACAGATATTGTTAAATATCTATACATTTACATCTGTGTCCTATCTCAAGCTACTCTACTGTCAGCTCAAGCTTTTGTCAAATCTGTCATGTTTCCAAGAAACAAAACATGAGATATATATATATATATATATATATATATATATATATATATATATATATATATATATATATAAGAAAAGGAACCGGTCCCCGGGATGTCCACAACATCGAATCTGGCCCCCTTTTTAAAACATTTGGACACCCCTGACGTAAAATAATCATAGAAACAGGATCGCCAGTGCTCTGAACACTCTTTCAGCTCTTCAGGTTGCATAATTCAGTGGGAAATGAATAGAAATTATATTCTGTATGACAAAATATTTTGAAAAAGTGAGAATAAATTATAATGGACTAAGAGCCCTAACATGCCATCTATGTGAACACAAACTGGAGCAGACGTGAATGAATATATGTTTGTTTTAATTCTATTCAAAATTACAGATCGATTATTTTGCACTCTTGACATAAATTAAGAAATCAATGTCATTGTGCCCTAGTTTTATGATAATGATACTCAGTTTGTCCAAATCAAGTAAGAGTGTGTAACATAGTCCACTGGAGGCAAGTTGAAGTGATGAACCCAAGTACAGTTGTATTGATAAACATGAAGTGATACAAAATAAACAAGAACTTGACTGGAACAGAATTGACTTGGAACAGACTTGACGCATGAAAAAACACTCCCCAAAAGCAGATTACAGGGAACAATACTCGACAAGGACGCATGGCAAACATTTACATTTATGCATTTGGCAGACACTTTTATCCAAAGCGACTTACAGTGCCCTTATTACAGGGACAATCACCCTGGAGCAACATGAAGTAAAGTGCCTTGCTCAAGGACACACTGGTGGTGACCACTGGGATCAAACCAGCAACCTTCTGCATATCAGTTCCATGGTTTAACCCACTGGACCGCCATCTCAAACATGAGGGCTTAAATACACAAAAACTAATGACTAAACAAGACACACCTGTGAACAATCAAGATAATGAACCAATAGGTGTGTTCGACATCGGCTGTGGCTGGATGCAGCCGATCGGCGAGAGTAGCCGCGTGCAGGCGGGGAGGAGCTGCAAACGGAGACGTGAAGTCAGACACTTTCTGCTTCCCGCAGTGACGCTCGCTCTGTGTTTGCATACTTTATCAGCTGAAGTGAAATAAATGCAATATTTGGCAATACACATATGTTTCAGAGACATTATTGTCATGTAATACTTTATGTACTGCTTAATACAGCTTGTGTTTGTACAAGAATAAAGTTCAACATATTTAAGCCAACACTATCAATGAAGTGGCGTCTACGTTTTTAATCAGTTTTATTTTGGTAAACATGACAATATAACATTGCGACTACATGAAGGGAGGTTTTAAGGTTATAAAAAACTGATTTGTGAGCATTAGTGGAGCTGAAGGTTTTAGAATAAACACGAAACACACGTGATCGCTGTCATGCGGTGAATCCAGCCAATCGAGGAACAGCTGTGTCGTCATCAGAGTCCGTGTAGCCTCTTGCAGCTGCTCTGTAGAAACTGCACCGGCTGTATCAACCGACTGCTCTGGAATCGCTCTCGCGGTGCTTTGTTGACATACGTCACTGTCACGTGGCGTCGGTGCTGCCTCAAGTCGGACAAAATTTCTAACCGGCATGCAGTGCTTCAAGTCAGCCGCCGATCGGTCTGCGCATCGCTGGGTGAAGTCGAACAAGCCTATCGACAGGACTGAACTAAGAACACATGACTAAATCAACCAATGAGAACATAACACATGAGGACAAGGGAATCACATGCCATGATCACATGAGGGCACAATGGAATCACATGACAAGCCAGGAACACATGACCGTGAACATGAAACAGAACCAACACACTAGACATTACAGAGTGTAATGTTTTAACGTGCAGTGAATTTTAACAACAATAATCTGGGGCCGCTGGCGATCTTTGTATGCATAAAGGGGCTAAGCTAGCCTGGATGCCAGACGAACTTAGCCCCGCCCACAAATTTTTTTGCACGGGCAGTTCGGTCTGGACTTGATCCATAGAGAAGTAATTATGCCCGAACAGAAACTGTTCGGACCAATGAAATTGTCAGGGCGGGCTTTAGACGATGATGGACAGATGATAAACAGTAATGTAATCATCCACGTCATCAAAGGCGCTTGGGTTGAATTCGTTCTAATCCTAAACGGAGAACTTGTTCGTATATGCATTCACCTTTACTATTTCTCTCAGAAATGATGATCGTGTTGGTAAGTACTCTGTGTATCCTTAAATTCTTTTTTTACAACACCGGCAAAGATCGTTTACACTCATCTTCTTCTTCTAACGTGACTTATTCCAGCGTGAGCACAGACAGGGTTGCCAAGTTTTTACAGCAGAACTCGCCCAATTGCTACTCAAAACTAGCTAAAAACAAGCCCAATAGCTTTCCGGGTGGGGGGGTTCTCCGGGAAAAATGGCATTTGGGGGGTAAAATATGTGTTATTTTGGCTGGACTGCCTGCTAAATTTTGCATTCCTGGGTCTGTATATCACATAATTGGGGTCGCTTCAACCCGCGGACTTGGCAACACAGTGCAGTTGAGTTCTGTTGACATTTGACAACTAACGCTATGCGTCGCTCCGTTGCTCTGATTGGTTGTAGGTCTATCCAATTGAGGTCTTTCCTGGTTCGGTTTAAACACGCCCCATAATCACAGCCCAACGGAGCAGTATCAGACTCAATTTCTGACTAGAATTGAGTATGACGACGTCAGGCTAGGGCTAAGCTATTCTTGTGTAAAAAAAAATAAAATAAATAAAAGCATTACATCAAAAATATACACATATAAATGTGTTTTTGGCAAATCTGTTGTAATTACCTAGTTCTGGCATGAAACTCTAGATGGTACAGGCTGATAGGTCTTTAACTCATTTGGTAGCGATCACATCATTATCTACATAGCACAGCTGATTGGTTGCTGTTGCATCAGCGGATTCAAACAAATACCGTTACCGGTCTGCAGTGCGCTTTCAGAAATCCTCCACCTTCCCTAGCTCCGCTTGTATAGATCTGCTACGGGAGTTCATTCATGCATGTTAAAATTGCAGCAGCAGTCTCTCTTACATGCTCACAGCAATGTCTGTGAATGTATTGGCAGTAGCAAGTCTCAATACTTGCTCTGCAGCGGCAGGAGCTTAGCAGATCTGTTCCACCAAGACCAAATACATTAACACTGCCATATCCATTACCATCCCAATCTCTATTTCCATACCAATCTCTCTGAGACACAAAAAAGGAGAATCTCTTTGCTGCCTAGAGGAAAGTGAGAAATTTAATCTCATTAAATCAAATTTCTCTTTCCAGTGAGCTGACAGAGATTTCTATCTTCAATCGTTAATGCTGCAACTTATTCTTGTTAAAGTCAGTTTGCCAAAAATCTGGCATTTGAAACTTAGTGTTCAATTTGTCTAGAGTTATGGCATCTGTCTAACGTTGTGTCTGCTATAAAATCGGGTAGAATCATTCTTCGTAATGGGAGCAGGAGTCCTTAATTTCCCCAATAATTCATTCACTTCCACTCTGCATAGCTGCTTCAACTCATGAGACATATTTCTCGTAAGCCGCTTGCGTGTTAAAAACTTAATAAAGTAAGAAATACCTTTCTGAAAGGTTAAATCCTGACAGTTTCCTAACATATTACATTCAAGCTGTGTGGCTTAGATGCTTGATTCGTTTTTCACACAGCTGAGGGAGCCATCACAACTCATAAGTAATATATTTTCAATTGATTTTTTTGAAAATATTGCTGTTTGCAGCTTTCATGCCTGAGTGGATAAGTATAGAGGTGGAAGAGAGAGAGAGAGTGCCAATTAGGGCCAAAAGGAGTGATAAAGTGATATAAATAGGGTGGAAATAGTGGGGAAATGAAGTCATACAGATTTGATGGGTGAATTAGAATTCAGACCATATTTCACAGCATGACTCCAATCGTAAGTTGGATATTTTCTGCTTATCTTACCAAAACAGTAGCACAACAACAAATATCTGGAACATGTTCCCATTCCCTGACTTAATATGATCCTTATTTAATCACTCCATGCTTTGTCTCCTTAATCCTGAGCTTCACCAGGAATGGCATTTCCACAAAAGTAGTGAGATGTGAGTCTTAAGTTAATAATTATGGAATCCCGCCAAAATAAGTAGCAGGTTTGCCTCTGGCTATGTTCATGATGTGATATGATTTAAGTAGAGTACAATATGGGAATACACTTTAACAGCCTTTAGAGAGAGAAACTGGGCAGATTAAATCTACCAAAAGCATGTGAAGTAGAACTAAAAGCAACAAATACTAAACACTGTTACAGGAACACACTAATGCAATGCAATAAACATTAATGTAACAACATTAGATGTAAAATAAAACCCTAATGTACATAACTGATAAGAAAAAAACTAAGAAGAAACATACATCAAATGTGAAGTGTCACACAGGGAATTGTGGGAATGTCAGATTTTCCTCACTGTAAATTATACAATGACTTGTTCTCTTCACTGCCAAAAACCTACATTTAAATGTTTCTTACTGTAAAATTACATTAAATGTTAGGTTAGATCTATTACAGTTATTCACCGTATATATAGTTACTGTTAGCTTATTAACAGGTTTTTACTGTGGAATTTTTACAGTCTTTTACCTTTAAAACCATATTTTTTTTTACAGTGTGTATAAAAGCATTTTTTTTTGCACATAGCACTGGTGCTACAGAGGTTGAAAGTTTTGTAGCACAGCCCACAAAATTGTAGCACATGCATAAAACGTCTGTTACCATGTCTGAAAAATGCAAAAAGTGCTATACAATACAAATATTTAAGAATAAAAATAACAACAATTATTATTATTATTATATTTTAAAGAAAACAAATCATTAGAAATGTCTAAGGTTTTATAATAAAATATTAAATTATGATAAAAAAATGTGACTGTAATGTCTTAATTTCGGTCTTATTTTATCGTATGTACTCACTGAGAAAGAAAAAAAGTACTGTACACGTCTCAACACCGCGAATCTATCACTGTAGTACAGAATATTATAAAATAATATAATTTCTGGCTCATTCTTTGATGTGAAGCCTATCAGATTACAAAAGTAAGTTATTTCAAACACTCGATTAAATGTTCTCTTTTGTTGGACAGCAGGTTTGTAAACGCTTCTCATTACAAGCTTGGAAAGAGGTTGTTGCTTTTTCTAATGCACATTAAGGGGGCTTTAACACTGGACACGTTTGCTGTGGTCATGTCCAAACGCGATTGTTCCCGGCGTCCCCCCGCAGCGCTGGTCTGGTTTCACACTCAACTTGATTCTATCGAACCCTGGTGCACTTTTTCATCTTACGTCATCAGAAATGTGCACGGCGGATGATAGAAAACACACTGCCTGTGTTTTTATTCATTTGGTGCTATTATGCGCAGCTGAGTAAACGACTCTTGGGTTTACTGTATGTGCGTCGCATGAAGTTCATTTGTTGCCCTGATTGCATGCATATGCGCGAATCCACTAGTATCCAAGGTAAATCATCAACACCATCATCCCTTGCATGTGTTTTATTTGACTAAATACATTGTAATACGCTAAAACACATGTGCAGGTTACGTTTCTTCCTGAACAAATGCGCACCCGAGTCCGTTTCACGTGAATCGCGGGACAGTTCGAGTGCCACCTCCTTCAGAGTCTCGGGCACTGAGCCCGCGATTGACCGCTTTTATTAGCAATTTTTCATGCAAACCGTGCCGCTTTTCAAACTAAAATGCCAATGACTCCATCTCACAGTGCATGCAGAGATAGAGCAGCATTTATTGCGAACCGATCGATCCGCCCTGAACAGTGCTGCGCTTCATCTGCACATATTTATTTATTTAAAAATTTAAGCGATTTTCATAATTACACAAAGACAAATCTCGATTTTGGTTTAATTACAGTCAATCGTGCAGCCCTAGATTAACCTCACACGAGCACAAAACAAATTCTCCCTTCACTCAAACGAGCTCTGTCTCACATGCTAAACTGTATTGCACGGGTGCTACTGGGGTAAATATGTTCAATCGCACAGACCGATTTTTATGTAGCACGTGCTACATACATGTCGCACTGTACAGCCCTGTAATGGACATGTGAAATGCATGTAGGATGGAATAACAGGTCTATTCTATAATTAAGTTATGCTGTCAGCGAGGTAAATGTGCTTTATTAAATCACTACGTATAGGTGGTATAGCGTGTGTAAGCCTTCCCGTGTGCACGAACTTGAGACTAGCGTTGAATTTTCTCACTCAAACTACTAACTGCTGCTTCTGATTGCTTTTAGAGGGAAGAGCTCATTTTCCCCGAAATAATAGCATAGGGCCTATTGGCAAAATAGATTTGGTGTTTGCACTCTTAACCCTTAAATGCATACCTCGGGTCTTCAGTGACCCAGGACGTCATTCCCTACCCTCCTCATTAATTTTTTAAAGATAGACATCAACCTTCTTAGTATTCCTCAATCCATTCATTATAAAAAATATATAATAATGATTAATAAAAAAAAAAAGGATAAAAGAACGCCTGTTTTTCCATTAAATTGTAAAACATTTTATAGGGTCGATAACGACCCAAGGGGTGTAAGAGTTTACATATATTTTTTTCTGCACAACAATAATTGAAACTGTAATGATGGAATTAGTACAAGCCACATTTATTCCACAAGGTGGCAATGTCTGATACACAATGATGAAGTGACGTTTCACTCATAATTACTGCAGGCAGAAAACAAAAGAATCTGCAAAACTTGCAATGGCTCAGCGATTTACTGAAAAGCAGGTACCGAACTCAAACAAATATTACGATCACTTGATGGTAGATCTGGTGAAGAAGCTGTCAGCGATCAAAATATTGATTTTGAAGATGTTGAAAATTAGAGTTGAGAATATGCTTGAGATTGCGAATTTGAACCAGTTGCTGAATGTACTGGGAAATGAGCTCTGATGAGGACAGTGATGATGGTATTAAACATCTGCTCAAACTGAACCCTTCCAAGTAGTGATGTCCGGTTTGTGAACAAATCGTTCTTTCGAACTGGTTCTTTTTAGTGAACCGGTCAAACCAGTTCACCAAATCGGACTGAATCGTTCTAAACGGTTCGCGTCAGCGCTGATCCACAAGTTACTCACTTTCTGACAGTCCATCCGGCTAGAAATAAACTAATATCCTGAAGCATATGTTACTAGTAACTCCAACAGTTCACTGAACTGAGACATGTTGTGCTGAGAGAACTGATGATAACTCACAAGCAACTGATACTGAGCATGCGCGTGTACTACCGAACGTACAGCGGTTCTCGTGTTAACAGTTCTCGAATCTGAACAAACTGTTTCTTTCGGACACGTTCGATACTGAGAAACGATGAGCTGAGAATGTGTCATTTGTTCAGAGGAATGAAATGCAAGTGTATAAAAGTAATGTTTGAAACATGTTCATCACAATTTTCTCTTATCACTGTATTATTTTAAAGTTTGGAAACACAATGCATGGATTGTCAAATGGTCAAACTAAACATTTGTTTTATCAATAATGCATGATATTTTCAGGAACAGCTTATTTCATTTCTAAATAAGTTGATATAAAACTTAAAATGTATTAATCAAAACAGTAGCATCATTGAACATAGCAGGACTTGTTGAGCTTGTAATGAATTGATATGAGTGACGGCTTTTTAGTAATTCTAAAGGGAGCGCTCTTTGCATGCGTTTTAGCGGATATAAAATCCATTCAGAATTTGAATAAAACTTCTGTTTTGTAGCATTAGGGAAGGCAATGGTTTGTTATTATTTGAATTGGCTGCCATGCCAAAAATCACGCATAGGCTACAGAAGGCTTGCTTTTCTGTTCAAATTAGTGGTTTGCGAACGTAGCTGCTTTAATAGCATAACAAGTAATCTTTATTGGGAGCTTTTATGCAGGAATGTGAAGGTTGTTGCTTGGTTAGTGATGTCCGATTCTTGATGAATAGTTCTTTTGAGCCGGTTCTCAGGAAGTAAACTGAATCGAAATTTAGTTCCAGGTTGATGAGGCAAGATGCACTGAAGGGTGCATCACAATCATCTCGTGAATCAGTATATCGTCTACACCAGTGGTTCCCAACCACGGTCCTGGTGGACCCCCAACAGTGCACATTTTGCATGTCTCCTCAATCAAACACACCTGATTCAGGTCATCAGCTCATTAGTAGCTACTCCAGGACCGTGGTTGGGAACCACTGGTCTACACAAATCCGCAACTGATAAGGACCCTGGATCACTAGGCTACACATTGGGACAGTTATTACTCAATTTTTGGCAACATGACTATGTTTTTTTTAATGCTGTTTGTGACAGAGCGGTACAGATTTCAGACACAAAAGGAATTTCGACTACGCCACCCTGGGAATTTCACCCAGGGAAATATGAATGACACCTAACAAATTGTCATTAGGTCACAGGTTCGATTCTCTTTAATAAGGTAGGCATCATATAAAAGTACAAAATTGTATTAATACAAAGTTAATTGAGAAAGGACAATCGCATTAAAATAGTATCAATGATACAAGCAACCTCTGAAGGATTTTGGAGGTGCACAGCTGGCAACAGATTCCAAAGCAAAATAAAAAGAGAGACACACACACTTACGGAGCTGAGGCTCACCACAGGGGGAGTGATCACCAAGCTAGTTATCCAAAAGCATACGTTTCAGACACACACCACCGTGCACTCAGATCACACAATACTTCAAAAAGTGTCACATGGCAAACATTGGAGGAGCACCACCACCAGAGGACACCTTTCACCCGTGGGACCCCAGCTCCTGAAAGGAAAAATATAAAGATAAAGATAAATAAAACAAACGTCAAAACAAGTCAATTAAACCACAATTTGATGGTGGCACAGAACAGCAAGTAATAATACCAACACAAAATCAAAATAAAATATACAAAATAATTCAAACAATAGAAATAAAGAAGACACATCAACTCAATTCGAAGGAAAGGGTAGACAGGCTTGCATGGAGCAAATACGTTTGTGCTCCTGTTCCAGAGACCAGTGAGCATCAACCCCCAAATCAATATATACTATAAGTCAATAAAACCAGACAGCAACAATCCCCTCGATTAGTTGGAAGATAATGACGTTCACTCTGTATGGGCGCGGAGAAATGAAAGGGCTGTAACTACGGCGACAGCAGAGAAAAATGAACGTCATAGACGAGAGAGAGAATCCTGAACTAAAATACAAACAGAAAACAAAACAATTACTAAAATGCATGCATCACCTGCTAGAATTTCCTGCTCATAGCGACAGGCACGACGACATTTACCGGAAAAGGACAATGTGCTCTATTATCCCTTCACAGGCACGGGTACACAGCATTCATTTAAAAGTACTGTTTAGCTGGGATACAGGGAACGGCACACTCAAAACATCAGCCAATCCCCAAGCGAAACCAAACAATCTGCTTTCCACAGAACAGTTAACTTATATACCTGAGAGGTGAGCAGTCTTAGAATCCACTAACGAGGCGAGCCGAAGGAAAAGGAGATGAAAAGACAGGCTAGGATGCAACAATGATTCATTAATACCACCGAACAGCAACTAACACGTAAAGCAAGCAAAATGCTACCTGCTAACGCCACATACCTGCAGCTACTGTTGACAACAGAAAGGGGAGGAGCCGGACGTGACGGGCATGACGCATCACAAGCTATAGCCAACCAGCTCTTAAATAGGAGACACTCCTCACTGATAGGTGCTCACAGCTGTCAATCACCACCACTTCTCATTTATTCGGTTACATGTTCAAACACATTGTTCTTTTACATATCCTTACAACATTTCAGCCGAATCTATATATATGTATGGCTGACTCCCTGATCAGTGCCCTGACTACAAAACTAGGAAGTGGAAGTATCACGTCTGATTAAAAAATAAACGAATGAGCCGAATGAATTTAGGATTACAGAGGAGTCTGATGAGTGAGCTGACAATACTATGCAATCTCCATGGTGTGGATACAGGCTAACAGACCGATCCATAGAGTGCAACTGGCCACACGAGGGTCTTGTAGATATTCGCCTTGAGATGGGTGGGCATTTGTGATCGCACCGGGAGGCTATCACCATCTGCCGAGAGAGTGGAGCCGAGGTATTTGAAGCAGTCCACTTTCTTCAGGTGGTAACTGTCTACAATGATGGTGCCTACGGTTTGTGGGCCACAATTCCATATACTCCGTCTTCGTGACATTGAGCCACAGTCCATTCTTGTTCTACCCGAAAGACTCAGGAGACGAGAAAAACATTTGAATAAAATGTATTTACAGTTAGTATACAATGAGTACCGAATAGATGAAATTATAAAGTTCTTTGGCCTAGGTCCGTCCATAGTCCGAATCCGAAGGGTAGTGGATGCTTGCAGTTACTGCCTGAAGATAAAGGCAGTGGCGGAGCCTACCCCCAGAAGAACTGATAAATCAAAAGAAACAGACCCATTGGAAGATTCGTTGTGTAACCGGGGCAAAAATAGCCTGCAGTCATTCCTACCCACCATTAGAAGGCACCCTTGCGCATAGGTAGTGCGGTTGCGCAACTAAAGAAAGAAGATGCGTTCGGGAGAATTAGAGAATTAGAAACATCACGGAGCACACAAGAGCTGAAGGGCAGTGGAAAATAACACCATTTTCCTGCTGGAAAGGAGAAAATCCATATTTTGGTGTTTGAGCCTGTTTACTGTGCAGCTGTGGCAGGTGTTGATCGCACGGATTACGTTATTCTCCCGAGTGACAGATATTGAGCGTGAATGTTCCTTCAATGTAATCATTACATGTTGTTTGAGTGTTCTGTTGTAGTTTATGTTGTCATATCGAGGAAGAAGTGAATAGTAATTCTTTCTCTTTCGATAAATTATATCAGAGGGGAGAACGAAGAGACGCGAGTGCACGTGAATTGTCAGCTGCGAGAGATTTCTAGTGCGGTTCAGCACGTCATAGAGTGAGTGTTATTTATTTAATTCTTTGCTCTTAAAGCTATGGTCTACGATTTCAAAGATTGTTCATTATTAATAACCTCGTTTAGATGCTGGATATGGTTCTACAGTACAATCCTAACAATATGAAGAGAAAAAGAATGAAAAAAATCCATTCACTCTATTGGGTGTACACCCGCAGAGAAATTGACCAATGTAAGCCGGACAGCTTACATTGGTTAACTGCTCTCATGCAATCCCCTGCTCCACTCGCGTCTCCACCCACCGCACCCCACCCCGCCCCCTCCAGCGACATGAAATTTTGCGGGCAAGTAAGGCAGCATCAACTCAGCAATGGAGAAAAACCAACAAACAGACAGCAGCAAGCGACCCCTGCTCGCCCCAACAGTCAAGGTTGGAAGAAAGAGAAAGTCAATTGAGGAAAGAGCAGAGATAAAAAAAATAAATGTGAAGAACGCCGGACTCAAAGCCGAATCAATATAGGGTCCACCGTTGCCCGTTGGAGGAAGCTTCAGAGAAACCTTTGGACTTAAAACCGACGCTGACATTTTGTTGAGCAGGTAAACATTTATTTATACTTTTATGGTGTGGTGTATTACATAAATAGCTTTTTATCAGTCTGACAACATGATCATGCTGCCGGTCGGCATTGGAATGTTAGCCGTTTAGCATCGCCTATCACGGGTCAAAGTAATTATATTTCTTGAAGTGCTTGACTATTTCAATAGTCCTAACGTTAGCGGTTTTCTGTTCGAGCCGATAGAACATTGCATGTGTTGCTAATCTTGCGTGGGCGTGAACTCAAATCGCACATGGTACATCTCTGTTCCGATGTTTACTCCTGCTTGACTGAGTGACGTTGTTCAGGTCGTTTCCCAGTGGGAGGGATCAGGTAGCACAGAGGGGAGGGGTGTGCGTGTGGAGGGGTGGGATGAGTTTTTTAAAAATTCAGGCTTTCTCGACTGATTTTCAACATCGTAGACTACAGCTTTAAATGTTTATGTTCACTCAAAGTAAATTGTCTAAGAGCTGTAAACTGTTTTTGACATCGATATTCATTCAACTTTGTTAATAATGTATCTTAAGGGATGAAAATGAATATAATAATGTGAAGAATGTCAAAGAATAATGTGAAGAATTTTAAATGCATTTAACTTTGGTCCAGTGTGTGTGGCTTGTGAGAATGCATTTTTAATAATGTTTTTATTTTGTTCTTTATCCAGAAAACACCAAGCCACTACCATTGTTTATTTGGGGATTTTACACAGGCAGTGTGTAATTTGAGTTGTGTACTTTTATTTTTTAGAATTTTACAACTTATTTCATAGTTGTATACATTTTATTTATGCACCTTGCCTCAAACGGAGACCTCAGACTTTAACGCCGCGTTTTCCTCATACGTGGTCAGAAATAAAGAATCCTTTTTTAGATGTCTGGCTGTGTTTGAGTTTTTTTAGAGCAAACACATTATCACAGCAACATCTGGATGAAGCACCTAAAATATTTGCAAAGAAAATAGATTATATTATTAGAATATGGACATTGAACATGCAATAGACATGGATATTGACATATATGTTAAATCAATAAACAGAAGGAATTGTTAGGCTACTGCCTAAAGTATATGAAGGAAGCCGCGAAGACTAGGAAGAACTGCCTCGATAGGCCGGGGTACGAGAAAGCCATGTGGCTGTAAAGATTGCCACGTTAGGCTGTGTATATTGCTTCGATAGACTGGGGTGCGAAAAGTCACGTTGGCTGAGAATAATGCTCCGATAAGCCAGTGTGCGGAGAAGGCTGCATAGGTCAAGTAAAGGGTACGATAGCCCATAGTGAGGAGAAGACAACATGGATTCATGAGTTGGCCTCAATAGACCAAATGGAAAAGGGAGCCATATAAATCTATAAAATAATAGATATAGGAACTGCCACCATGGAGTTAAATTATATGCTGTAAACTTACCTGATGCTTGATAAGACACACATGTAATCTTAGTATTATCTGAAAAGGATGTGAGTAATGTATAATATAATTTTTTACTGATGTTCAGTATAGAGTCACGTTGGACTGAGATGCAAGAAGATCGCATAAGGTGACCTATGGTCTGTGGAATTAGCAGATCGCTTAGCTCTGAGTGGGGTAGATATGGAAATAAAACAGTTTGATTTTGAAGCATATGAAAGCCACCACCACCAGTAGTTTGAATTAGGAATGTACCTTTGTAATTAGTTGAGAGAGTTTACTGAGCATGCCTGATGGTTTGAGCATCACATTTTATATGGGATTCGAATGCTGAAGAAGACCATCTTGAGCGTCATGGAATCCCTTGTTCGACTGCCCTTGTAGCAGCACATGATCCTGAATGAATGTCCGGTATACCGGTGAGATGATAGTCTGCAGTTCTGAACTGTTGCTAGATGAGTTTTAAACCACCTTCTTGATATGGGAGACCCGTTGGGGAGTATGAAAAGTGCAGAATGATTAGGGGTGCAGGGGCGTGCTTTGAGCCAATGTTTCCTCAGGTTTCCTTGCACTCGTGGGCAGAATGATAGAGCCTTAATTTTTCCTTCAAATATCAAGTCAAGAGAGTGAACAACGCGCATCAAGAAAGGAATGTTATTTCACTATTTAAGATGATACATATTGGTAGTCCGTCTGGAAAACACATAGCCCCGGGACGTTGGGCTTTGCGAGCCCTGTGACAGCGTGGTAAGTAATGTTTAGTTAGACATGTACACAATGTAACATTGTTTTTGATCTGTAACAATATCTTGTTATATTTGGCATGTTTATTTCTCTGTAGCACAATCTGTTTAGCTCCACGAGTCGGGGATACAGAATCAGGAATACTCTATTCTTCTGTTGAGGCAGTGTTTCAGCATACAATGACGTCAAGGGTTGACATCGAGCGTTTGCTGGGCCTGGTGTCAATAAAAGCTTTTCTTTGACTAACAAGGAAGTTTTCAGCTCCGAAACTTACAGGATCACGATGAACTTATATATATCAAAGTCTCAAGGGAAAGTTAATTTCTCAATTCATCACCCCTTTAAATAAGTTTTGTTTTTGTTAGTTATTTTATGCTATAAAAATGGGGGTGTGACGTCATGATTGACTGCTGAGATTGATGGCTTCTCTGAGTGAAGTTGTCACTGAGGCACCAACAGACTTTTTTCGGGATTTTCGGGAGGAGATTGGAGCTTTATCTTTAATTTCTACATTTCCATAACTGTTTATCTCACAAGATGCGCAAGATGTCATCGCCATATTTGGATCTCCGGAGGCTTCACATTTCTTCAGCGGAAGTCGCATCATCCATATTTTTTTACAGTCTATGCTTGCGACATTCTCTCAGAAATGATGATCGTGTTGGTAAGTACTCTGTGTATCCTTAAATTCTTTTTTTACAACACCGGCAAAGATCGTTTACACTCATCTTCTTCTTCTAACGTGACTTATTCCAGCGTGAGCACAGACAGGGTTGCCAAGTTTTTACAGCAGAACTCGCCCAATTGCTACTCAAAACTAGCTAAAAACAAGCCCAATAGCTTTCCGGGTGGGGGGGTTCTCCGGGAAAAATGGCATTTTGGGGGTAAAATATGTGTTATTTTGGCTGGACTGCCTGTTATATTTCGCATTCCTGGGTCTGTATATCACATAATTGGGGTCGCTTCAACCCGCGGACTTGGCAACACAGTGCAGTTGAGTTCTGTTGACATTTGACAACTAAAGTTATGCGTCGCTCCGTTGCTCTGATTGGTTGTAGGTCTATCCAATTGAGGTCTTTCCTGGTTCGGTTTAAACACGCCCCATAATCACAGCCCAACAGAGCAGTATCAGACTCAAATTCTGACTAGAATTGAGTATGACGACGTCAGGCTAGTGAAAATCGAAAACGAAAGAAGAAATCCGCAAAGAGTACTGCATGCTTCTGAAATCTGAAATGCAAGATTTTGCTCTCATTAGTGACACAGGAAAAAGAAACTTGTGTCTGATGCCGCAATGCTCAATGAACATGCGGAATGATAGGCTGACATAGACTTAAAACACCACTGTAGCATTTAACATTATTAACGTTTTAACTTTATGTAGGACCATGATTCGACCGCAAAGGATCAACTGTGAACGCCGGCGTAAGTATCTGTGAATGTAGAACTATGCTAGAGCTCCCATTTCTCGATCTTTCCAAAGTTGCACTTGGTCATTGAGAGTCTGGCGCTCTTTGTTGGTGAGTATTGTCAGTGTACAGGAGCGTCCACGTGTGTGGCGATTGGTTGTCCTCCATTGCTGTATCCATACACAGGATGAATAGTAGGGGCGAGAGGGCCGATCTTTGGTGAACTTCAACGCTAACTCTGTAAGCGGGTGAGATTCCTGCTGGGCAGCGGACTATGCTGGTAGTATCCTGGTAGAGGAGTTGGGTCCATCAGGTGTAGGCCTCAGGGACCTGGTGCGATCAAATGGCTCTCCAGATCAGTTCATGGGGGACCCGGGACAAACGCCTTCTCCAAGTCCAGGAACGGCATGTGTTTCTTGGTGTGCATGTGCATGTGTTTCTAACGGCAAGGACTTGTTTTTCGCTCAATGTTTCTCCACAAATACCATGGATTGCATTGGTCATTCCACACCTCTCAGCACCATACCTGTCAACACTCCCGTTTTTGCCGAGAGTCTCCCGTATTTCACACCTATCTCCTGCCCCCCTCCCGTTTTGTTATTTCTCCTGGGAATCTCCCGTAATTTGTATGGCCCAAACCTCGTTATATGAATAATCACATCAATATATATTATTCCAAGGTTATTCAATTGCCAGATCTTGTAATGAAATGCCTAATCATACAATCGACACATCCATAGACCCTAAAAAAGGACACATCATACAATTTTTCAACCCATTTGTGTCCTCGACCTGGCTACCTACAAACCAATTGCGTTGTTGATATCTGCACAGGTACAGTAGTAGATGCGGGAAGTTGAATCAAGGATCACAGTAGAAATGGGAGGAGAAAACTATATTTAACACAGCATCCGTTTTTTCTGTCATCCTTTGGCTAGCCATACATTTATATAATCACGCTCTTATTCATGCAAATGCTATTAAACCATTCAAGAGCAACAAGGCAAAGAGAACGAGCTGTCTGTGACACACACACGACACACAAAAAGACACGCAGACAGCACGCCAGAATCAAGTTCTCTTTCGCGCTTGAACGAACAATAACACACAATTATGCCAAAATTGTGTCTTAAATGAGTTAAATAATGTCTTAAATGAACGTAAAGAGTTGTGATAAAATGAGACGTGTAAGATCCGCTTCATGTGCGACAGCGGAAGATCTTAAAATGACAGTAACCACCTATAATGACATTAATGTACAAAGAACAAAAGTAATTACTCACTAAATGCTCACTGCTTTTGAGTAAATCATTTTTGTAGCTTTAATAAGGATTCATCTATATATAATTTATCATTTATGTAGTGCAATCTTATCTTACTGGATCTGTCTGCTGCTTTTGACACAGTTAACCACCAGATCCTCCTGTCAACTCTCATGAAGATGGGCATCTCAGGAACTGCTCTCCAGTGGCTCAAGTCTTACCTCTCAGGTAGGTCCTTCAGGGTGTCATGGAGAGGTGAAGTGTCTAAGTCACATCATCTAGCCACTGGAGTTCCACAGGGCTCAGTGCTTGGACCACTTCTCTTCTCCATCTACATGTCATCACTGGGATCTGTCATTCAGAAACATGGCATTTCCTATCACTGCTATGCCGACAACACTCAACTCTACTTCTCATTTCAACCAGATGATCCCACGGTTGGTGTTCGTATCGCTGCCTGCCTAGACATTTCTGCCTGGATGAAGGAACATCCCCTGCAACTCAACCTTGCAAAGACAGAACTGCTTGTGGTCTCAGCCAACCCAGCACTTCATCACAATCTCTCCATTCAGCTAGGATCATCAACCATAACTCCGTCCAGGACAGCCAGGAATCTTGGAGTTGTGATTGATGATCAGCTAAAATTCACTGACCACATCACTGCAACATCCCGGTCCTGCAGATTTGCGTTATACAACATTAGGAAGATTATACCCTTCCTATCAGAGCAGGCCACACAACTCCTGGTCCAAGCTCTTGTTCTCTCCAGACTAGACTACTGTAATGCTCTTCTAGCGGGCCTTCCGGCATGCACTATCAAACCCTTGCAACTGATCCAGAATGCAGCGGCAAGGGTTGGTCTTTAAAGAGCCGAAGAGTGCACACGTCACGCCTCTCTTCATCAGTCTCCACTGGCTGCCAATAGCCGCTCGCATCAAATTTAAGGCACGGGTGCTCGCCTTCAAAGCAACCACTGGCTCTGCACCAATATACCTAAACTCGCTAGTTCAGACTTACACACCCTCCAGGAGCTTACGTTCTGCCAGTGAACAACGCCTTGTGGTGCCATACCAAAGAGGCATGAAATCACTCTCACGGACCTTTTCATGGACCGCCCCCACCTGGTGGAATGACCTGCCTATCTCAATTCGAGCAGCCGAGTCTGTAGCCATTTTCAAAAAACAGCTAAATACACGTCTTTTCCAGCAGCACCTGACCAATCAAGAATAGCACTTAACACTCTATTCATTTTTCTGTCTGTCTAATTTATTTATATTTATATTATGTGAGGATTGTATAAATGTTAATGTGTCATTTAATTGAAGTGTCAATGAAATGTTATTTCATTACATAGAGACATCAGTAGCTGTATTGCTATCAGTGATACTGGCCCTCATTCATAAAAAGATGCCATTAAACAAGTATTTAAAATATTCTGTCTTTATGTTGTTTCTACATTAATTCAAAGATTAACTGTGAAATTATTACATTATAAAATATATTTAAAAAAATGATAATATATATAAAAGGTGTTTTTTAATTGTGATTAATCATGATTAATCACAGAAAAATAAATTGACAGCAATAATGAAAGTAAATAAAAAACATGAAGAAACTTATTTTTATTTTTATTAAAAAAATATGCATTAAGCATCATTTATGTGTATTTAGCCTGCCTCTGCCATCCAGCACCCCCCATACCCCTGCTCAGAAGTCTCCCGGATTTTGATACCCAAGTTTTCGAGGTTTTTGGATTCATTTAAAGAGCAAAAAACTACACAGCTGCTTTACGACGATTGTTGATGAAAAATAGACACATTTGTTCGATATTTCTCCGTTAACATTAAAGGATTGAATAACGATGAAAACTGTGCTTATCTATTGCTATTCCAAAATGGTATCATTTGGCAAACATGTTACACACAGAAAGAAAAATCCAAACGCAATTGCAAATCATGCATTTGTGTTTCCATTATGTCACAATGTATGCATGCACAAATTGAAAAGGCAATTGCAAATACAATTTGCAATTCCTTTTGAATGGAATATCATTCCATACAACTCTTTATTTTTTTGTTCACACAAATAACGTTATTTGAATGTTTCATATATGCATAGTGACATCATTGCGTGATGACGTAAGGAATCAATTAATCCGTTTTTAAAAAACATACAGTCCGAAAGAACCGCTTCGCTGAAATGGATCAGACTTCCCATCACTACGGTAGGCTATAGCATTTCATGACTTTTTATTTAAATGTGTTCTTTACGGAGGAAGCGAATCTAACCTTACCTTGGACTTGGTTCACCCTCTGCCTGTGTACATGTGATGTTAGTGAGAGCAAGGTGTGATATAAAGAAATATGCCATCATTCATTGGACAATCTGCTTCTGGTGAAAGAATACTACTTGAGACCAACAACATACTAATGTGGAATACTACAACATGAAGCATTGCAACAACAAATAAAGCAAAAGCTGGATTAAACAGCACTTGCTGGTGAGCAGAGGATTGACCCCATGCGGATCCCAGTTTAACCTCTGTCTTTGATTATATTGAATGTCAGGAGATGCGACAGGAAATCTGTGACAGACACATGGGCTACATATTACTGCAGATCATCAAATGCGAGACACTATATCTTTTTTTTGGAGGGTGTCAAAGGTGCTCAGTGTGGATCCTGTCTTCTGGAGGACATGAACTTCACGATTTTCTAAATCTATCTGTAATCCACATCACACTGCTGCAGAAAACCCACATAGGCATGACATAATTCTGACCAAATCATTCCTATAAAAAGATGTTCTGTATGTTCACATCATTCATGCATCAGGAGTCATTAGGTGTATAATGCTTATAATCATTACTAACTCAGAGAAAGAGGTATCATTTTACGAAGGTATTGCATTATTGATGTCAATTTTGAAAGTACATTTTGAAGTGTTTTTCAAAAATAAATACATATACATTTGGCAACACTTTAGTTTAGGGTCCAATTGTAACTATTAAATAGTTGTTTATTAGCAGTGTTGGGCATGTCACTTTAAAAAAGTAATTAGTTATAGTTACTAGTTACTTCTTACAAATAGTAACTGAGTTAGTAACTGAGTTACATCATTATAAAAGTAACTAATTACCAGGGAAAGTAACTATTGTGTTACTTTTTTTTTTCTTCAAATGTTCAAATATGTCAAATAACTTGGATGCCCCCAATATTAAATATGTTAAATGAATGAACTGGACACTAAATAGAATAAATTATTATTATAAAACATTGTACATTAATGTAGGCTACACTATTGCTGTGGGACAATGTGAGAGACACCTATCAAATTCAATATATTATTGTAAATATTATCAGTAGACCTACTATAGTGTAAATATTGTGTAAATATTATCAGTACTATACTACTCCTCTGGTAGTGGAGCTCACGTTATCACCTGGGTTTTTAGCCACTAATGTTGTGGCGGCATGTGATGATGTGAGGCTTCATTAGATTAGAATTATTTGCCACCGACGTGGAGAGACTCTTTCTTCCTGGGCATAAGCTGCACGTTACTTAAACATTCTTACCTTTCACCTCAACGAGGGAGAAGTAACGCTTAAACTTCCAGTTTGCGAAAGCTACCTTTGAAGTTGTTGGATTTGCCATCTCTCTGACTCCTCCTGGTCGCGTGTGTGTTTGTGTGTGTGTGTGTGTGTGTGTGTGTGTGTGTGTGTGTGTGTGTGTGTGTGTGTGTGTGTGAACTCAACCTATCAACCTCAACCTTGTCTCCCACCCACCAATCATCATCAGTTATGTGTAAAACCCCACCCACCCCCCAACACGCATGGCATGCACGCACGGCCGCACACACACACACTAGTGGTGGGAAGTTCGGATAATTTTACTGACTCGGATCTTTGAATCTCATTCAGCAAAATTAACAAATCTTTTTTTCATGTAATTTCGTTAATTTCAGCAGAATCTAATTAAAATGTTAAATTTTTCATTTTTCAACACATTTAGTAGCCTACTTTTGGAATAAAAAAATTAACTATAAGCTAATGCAGCCATGGCCAAACTATGAGAAATAAATTATTAATTAATTGCTTAGCTTGATTCAGTTTATGTATGCAGTCTGTTAGTTCACCTCACCTCCCGATCCAAATCGTTCTTCTTCTTTTTTTTTTTTTCAAATCGTTTACCTCTCGTGTCTGTCTTCAGGTTCGAGCCGTTAGTTCCGTCATCATGTCTGATGCTCTGATCTGGCCGTGACAGCCATGTAATACATATGCGTCCGGAAACAGATTTGATTAGTTCATCTCTCGAGTCTCAGGTTTGAGTCATTCGTTCATCAAGTCCCAGCTCCATAGGCAAGGCTGCAGACTATGGCGGCATTTTAATGCCATTAATAACCGAGCGCACAACTGATGCTTGCTCGCGCAGTAAATCACACAGAACAATTATTTTAAAAAAAGTAAAAAATTATTTAAAAAATGTAAGACATATTCAACAAATGTATTAAAAACAGAAAGACGCTGTAGTTTCAGCCTTATGGCTACTCAAAGGCCGCGGAAACAATGCCAGTGGGTTCGTTACGCACGTCAATGGCATTGTTTCCGCGGCCTTTGAGTAGCCATACACTCTAAAAAAAAAGGTTCTATATGGCACCAAAAATGGTTCTTGGCTCGTAATCATAGGGGAACCTTTTTAAGTGCTATATAGCACCAATTTTGGTGCTTCAATGGTTCTTCAGCGGTTCTTCAGCGGTTCTTCAGAGGTTCTTCACCGGTTCTTTGACTAAGGTGCTATATAGCACCGCTAACTAAGGTGCTATATAGCACCGCTACCATATACAGAACATGTTAAGATATGGTGCTATATAGCACCAAAAGTGGTTCCCCTATGATTACGATGAAGAACCATTTTTGGTGCCAATTAGAACCTTTTTTTTTAGAGTGTAAGGCTGAAACTACAGCGTATTTCTGTTTTTAATACATTTGTTGAATATGTCTTAAATTTTTTAAATAATTTTTTACTTTTTTAAAATAATTGTTCTTATTATTATTATTATAAATAAAAAAGGGGTATGATCATTCATGCTTTGTACTGTAACTGTAACTGCAACCTTGCAATGGGGTAAAGTGAAAAAAAAACGGGATTGACCAATGACATTTCAGGTTACAATGAAATAAGTAAAGTCCCGCCCCACGATTGACAAAAATAAAAAAGTTTTCGCGCGAGCAAAATAGAAGCTCGAGCGCGAGTATGGGGAATGATGACGCGTGTGCTGCGAGTCGTGTCCAAGCTCGCAAGGGCTTGATTTGCGCGCAGAGGAGATGTCATGGGGCTGGGACTTGATGAACGAACGACTCGAGAGATGAACTAATCATTTCTGATTCCTGTAGTAGCCTATGAGATGTTACGCAATGCGCATGCGCGGGTCAATACAAAATGAACGAATCGCTCTCTGAGACGACTCGTCGTTCCCGAGTCATATTAAGGATTCGTTCAAAATGACGACACATCACTAACACACACACACACACGTTGCAGGTCCGACTGACAGAGAGCCTGTTCGGATGAAAACCGCTTGAGTGAGCTCAATTATAGTAATGCCGCATTTTATTCTCAGTAACGCTAACGGCGTTGTAACAGGAGAAACAGTCATTTGTTTGATTACTCGTTACTGAAAAAAATTATTCCGTTAGTAACGTTGTTTATCTATAACGCCGTTATTCCCATCACTGCATATTAATGCCTTATTCTGATTACCATATTCTACACCCCTTAATCCTACACAATACCTAAACTTAAATGCTACAAAAACTACCTTACTAGGGGGCGGCAGTGGCTCAGTGGTTCATGTAGGTTGTCTACAAACCGGAAGGTTGGTGGTTCGATCCCCGGTTCCACCTGACCAAGTGTCGAGGTGTCCATGAGCAAGACACCTAACCCCAGCTGCTCCCGACGAGCTGGATGGCGCCTTGCATGGCTGACACCGCCGTCGGTGTATGAATGGGTGAATGTGAGGCAAGATGTAAAGCGCTTTGGATGGCCATTGGTCTGTTAAAAGCGCTATATAAATGCAGTCCATTTACCATTTACTATCTGTTAATATGCAGTAAATTAGGAGCTTATTGAGGCAAAAGTCATAGTTAATAGAGAATATGTGTTCCCCATACTAAAGTGTATACCGCCTGAAAATAGGCTAACTTCCGTCAACATAACCAACTTGACAACCTGCTTGCACAGAGAGCCTGCTGGGGACTATTATCAGCTGCTGCATTACATCATTGCGCCGCTGCACTCATGGTACGACACAAAGTTAATTGATTATTACGCAGGAATGAGAGTATAGTCCCTAGCCATATCGGTCTAGAAAATCACAACTTTTCATTTTCCGTCGGTCTTGGTACACAATGTAACTATACACATCACAACATGTAAATAGGAAAATGTTGGTGTTGTTTTGTCACTTATTGAGCAGTAGGCTAGCTGGAGCCATTTACCTCCAGTCTTTGTGCTAAGCTAGGCTAGCGGTGAGTGCGTCAGACAGAGTTATGGCACGCATGGAGATGAGAATGGTATGTATGGACTTATCTAACTCTGGGGGATACAGTGAATAAGCTTAAGTCACAAAAAGTCGGGTTGTTACTTTAATTTAATCGATTTTAAATATGAGGAAAGAGATGTTGATAATTTCTATGTATGACAACCAGGCCATAAATTATGTCTACACAATTTGTCATGTTTCATTGAGTTCACACAATTGACTCCAAGCACAACTACGCAATATGCTCACAACATCTACTAAAAATGTTTTTTTTTTTTAAATAATGATATTTAAATAAAGAATGAACATATCAATTCCATAGAAAATAGTCGTACAGTCAAAAAAATGTAAATAATAATAATACACAACTAAACTAATTTTCGATTAAACAATTACTTATGTTAGTAGTCTCACTCCCTCTGTTTTGTGCAGGTGATTTCTTGCCATAACTTGAAAACTCTTGCTAAACTGGGCCTTGTCGTCATCAATTTATCAACTTGATTTGGAAGTGATGCTCAAAAATATATTTTTTATAAAATATATATTCATTCAAATGCCATTGTTTGCCGTAGCCATACAGACTAGTGCCAAAGAGTCCCCAAAAAACATGACCGTAGAGTGTGTACCATAGTAAACATGGAAATGATCAGGGATGAGAGATGATCTGAGTAAGAAGGTGTTATTAGTGATGCTGCTCTCTGCTGACTGCAGTGTGGAACTGTGCCTCAGCTGACCTTGTGCGCTCAAATAACACTGCAACTGAACGGCATCAATTCGGCAGCGGCGTTTGGTGTCAGGTCTGAGCGGCACATATGGGAGATTGATCCTGCCGAGCTCTGGGCTGTGTTAAGGGTTCGGTTAAAACGGACACAAGCACTGATGCACGTGAGCAACACGAGGACAATAGCATGCGCCCGTTAGACGGATGGATTTTTTTCCTGGTATCGGTTGCAAACTTCACAATGTGCATTTTGCCGACTAGACTGTAATTATGCAGCAGCGCTCAAAAGATGGCTACTTGCTGGCTATAGCTAATGATTGAGCATTGCCTCTGAGATTTTCCTGATGTACACCCCCCAGAATGGAATACAATACTAGCTGCTTACTCTATACTGTCTACTGTTTTTTTTTTTGAAGGCGATACCACAAGCAAAATCATTGTTTTTTCATGCACAGTCCAATTATAGCTTTTCGTGTTGTTTTAAACTAGTGGAAAGAAAATCCAAAAATGCATTTTTAATCGTTTGTTATATTGTAATATATTTTGCGTCTGTTGATTTGCTTCTGTCACAATACATATCTTTTAAGGCCGTTTCCTCAACAAAAAAAAAAATTCCCTCATGCACTGAGCCAGAAAAATATCCTACAATGATTACAAGAGGTGCATCCAATCAGAATTGCACAGTACCGAAGAGGAAAACGAAATTTGCACAATCCACATTTTCAGTTCAAGGTACACTGCTTTGGAACAGCCTGCCAGTTGAACTAAAAATGCAAACAGAGTTAAACATCTTTCAAATAAATCTAAAAAAGTGGTTCAAACAAAAGCAGGTTTGTGAACATTGATGGTCTTAGATTTTTGGTCTTCACCTAAAGGATTATTAGGAACACCTGTTCAATTTCTCATTAATGCAATTATCTAATCAACCAATCACATGGCAGTTGCTTCAATGCATTTAGGGGTGTGGTCCTGGTCAAGACAATCTCCTGAACTCCAAACTGAATGTCAGAATGGGAAAGAAAGGTGATTTAAGCAATTTTGAGCGTGGCATGGTTGTTGGTGCCAGACGGGCCGGTCTGAGTATTTCACAATCTGCTCAGTTACTGGGATTTTCACACACAACCATTTCTAGGGTTTACAAAGAATGGTGTGAAAAGGGAAAAACATCCAGTATGCGGCAGTCCTGTGGGCCAAAATGCCTTGTTGATGCTAGAGGTCATACACATTTATTTATCATACAGCATCTATTGTTTAACAAAGCCAACTTCAAGCGCATCGCATATAATACCACCAACATGTTAGCTTCAACACGCGAGGGAACCGTGTCTTAGACCACTGTTACTCCCCCTTCAAGGATTGTTACAAGTCCCTCCCGCGCCCACCATTCGGCAAATCGGATCACGTTTCCATCCTCCTTTTGCCCGCATACAGGCAGAGACTGAAACAGGAAGCACCCGCCCTCAGAACCATCCAGTGCTGGTCGGACCAATCAGATTCTATGCTCCAAGACTGTTTTGATCACGCGGACTGGGAGATGTTCCGGTCGGCCTCTGATGACGAGATCGAGGTCTACGCTGATAGCGTAACGTGTTTCATCAGGAAGTGCGTAGAAGACGTTGTTCCGACCAAAACAATTCGGCTGTACCCTAACCAGAAGCCGTGGCTAAATGGGGATGTTCGCGCGGCACTCAATGCGCGGACCTTCACCTTTAACTCCGGTAATGCGGAGGAGCATAAACAAGCAAGTTATGCCCTCCGGAAAACCATCAGAGCAGCAAAACGCCAGTACAGGGACAAGATTGAAGGACAGTTCAACACCACCGACTCCAGAAGCATGTGGAGGGGAATTAACACCATCACGGACTATAAAGGGAACACAAACTCCACCGTGAACACCGCTGCCTCTCTCCCGGACGAGCTCAACACCTTCTATGCTCGCTTTGAGGGAACTAACACCGCCCTCGCGGAGAGAGAGCTCGCGGCTGAAGATAAAGAGGTTAGTGCACTCTCCGTATCTTTAGCGGATGTAACCCGATCCTTCCGGCGGGTGAACGTCCGTAAAGCAGCGGGTCCAGACGGCATTCCCGGCCGCGTGATCAGAGCGTGCGCGCACCAACTGGCTGGAGTTTTCACGGACATTTTTAACCTGTCCCTCTCCCTGTCTGTGGTCCCCACATGCTTCAAAACGTCCACCATTGTTCCTGTACCTAAGCAGTCAAAAACCACCTGCTTAAACGACTGGCGTCCTGTTGCTCTGACCCCCATCATCAGCAAATGCTTTGAGAGACTAGTCAGAAACCACATCTGCTCTGTTCTCCCCCCCTCACTGGACCCACTGCAGTTTGCATACCGCACAAACCGCTCCACTGATGATGCCATTTCATCAACAATTCACACTGCTCTCTCCCACCTGGAAAAGAGGAACACATATGTGAGAATGCTGTTTGTAGACTACAGCTCAGCATTCAACACCATTGTGCCCTCCATACTTGACATGAAACTCCGGGCTCTAGGCTTAAACAGCCTGTTATGCAGCTGGATCCTGGACTTCCTGTCAAATAGACGCCAGGTGGTCAGAATGGGCAGTAACATCTCATCATCACTGACTCTCAACACTGGAGCCCCTCAGGGCTGTGTTCTCAGCCCACTCCTGTACTCCTTGTACACACATGACTGTGTGGCAATCCACAGCTCCAACACCATCATCAAGTTTGCTGACGATACGATGGTGGTAGGTCTTATCACCGACAATGATGAAACGGCCTACAGAGAGGAGGTGCACACTCTGACACGGTGGTGTCAGGAGCATAACCTCTCCCTCAACGTCAGCAAGACCAAGGAGCTGGTGGTCGACTTCAGGAGGAATGAGAGAGAACACCGCCCCATCACCATCGATGGAGCACCGGTGGAGAGAGTCAGCAGCTTCAAGTTCCTCGGTGTCCACATCACAGAGGAACTCTCATGGTCCGTCCACTCTGAGGCCGTTGTGAAGAAGGCTCATCAGCGCCTTTTCTTCCTGCGACGGCTGAGGAGGTTTGGAATGAACCGCCACATCCTCACACGCTTCTACAGCAGCACCATCGAGAGTCTGCTGACTGGCTGCATCACCACCTGGTACGGCAACAGTACCGCCCGCAGCCGCAAAGCCCTGCAAAGGGTAGTGCGCACGGCCAGCTGCATCATCGGAGGTGAGCTTCCCTCCCTCCAGGACATTTACGCCAGGCGGTGTGTGAAGAGAGCTCAGAGGATCATCAGAGACTCTAGCCACCCGAGCCATGGGCTGCTCTCACTGCTGCCATCAGGCAGACGGTACCTCAGTATTAGAACACGCACCAGCCGACTCCAGAACAGCTTCTTCCCACAAGCAATCAGACTACTTAACTCTTGATCCATCAGTATCATAACACACTGGACAAAATATCACTCAGCACAACCCACTGTAGATACACACACATTATATACACATTTATTTATCATACAGCATCTATTGCACTTTGGACTTCAATTTGTAAACATATTGTATACTGTACATTGTATATTATTACTATAGCTTAATGTATACTGTTATTGTTTAATGTATGTTTAGTGTATATTGTTTAAAGTATATGTATATTGTAAGTATGTGTATATTGTTTAAGCTGTGAGAACTACACTCACATTGTGTAAATTATTTATTGTTTATTGTAGTGTATACTGTGCTGTGAGTAATTGTGTGCGCATCAGATGTGTAATCTGTTGTTGCTTAAATGTTGTACATGTCATGTCATGACTACTATGTTGCTCGGAACTGCACCTAAGAATTTCACCTGCTGTTGCACTTGTGTATATGGTAGAGTGACAAATAAAGTGATTTGATTTGATTTGATTTTGATTTGAGGTCAGAGGAGAATGGGCCGACTGATTCAAGCTGATAGAAGAGCAACTTTGACTGAAATAACCACTCGTTACAACCGAGGAATGCAGCAAAGCATTTGTGAAGCCACAACACGCACAACCTTGAGACGGATGGGCTACAACAGCAGAAGATTTGCACGAGCTCACCAAAATTGGACAGTTGAAGACTGGAAAAATGTTGCCTGGTCTGATGAGTCTCGATTTCTGTTGAGACATTCAAATGGTAGAGTCAGAATTTGGCGTAAACAGAATGAGAACATGGATCCATCATGCCTTGTTACCACTGTGCAGGCTGGTGGTGGTGGTGTAATGGTGTGGGGGAAGTTTTCTTGGCACACTTTAGGCCCCTTAGTGCCAATTGGGCATCGTTTAAATTCCACGGCCTACCTGAGCATTGTTTCTGACCATGTCCATCCCTTCATGACCACCATGTACCCATCCTCTGATGGCTACTTCCAGCAGGATAATGCACCATGTCACAAAGCTCGAATCATTTCAAATTGGTTTCTTGAACATGACAATGAGTTCACTGTACTAAAATGGCCCCCACAGTCACCAGATCTCAACCCAATAGAGCATCTTTGGGATGTGGTGGAACGGGAGCTTCGTGCCCTGGCTGTGCATCCCACAAATCTCCATCAACTGCAAGATGCTATCCTATCAATATGGGCCAACATTTCTAAAGAATGCTTTCAGCACCTTGTTGAATCAATGCCACGTAGAATTAAGGCAGTTCTGAAGGCGAAAGGGGGTCAAACACAGTATTAGTAAGGGTGTTCCTAATAATCCTTTAGGTAAATAAATATATTTATAAATTTTTTGGTTGTTTGTGCGATTGTTTGATTGTTGTTAAGAAAGCCTAATCAGGGACTGGGGCTGCAAATTAGCCTTTGGCTAGAAGCCTATATGTGGAGCATCGGCTGCTTGAAATTGTAGCAATGTCTCAATGTCTGTATTGTCCCTGTCAAATAAATAAAAAAAGGTTTTCACAGTGCATTTTTAAGGAACTTATACCGTTCCTATATAATTTTCCTGGTTTTATACAATATTTTATTCCTAAAAAAAACATAGTGAAAATGAATTTATATATTTTTCTGGCTGTTGACGGTATTTTCTGATCAATGGAATAATAAAAAGAGATCCACTCTGAAATGTCAAAAAATTATAATAATTTTGAACCTGGCTTTAGCCAATGTTTAATATTAAGTTCTGAAAAAAATGTATGCAAATGTATTTAATTAATGCATTAGTTGCATTTTTTAAATGTTTGTAATTCTTAATGTACTATAATCAATTAACTGGGGAAGTATGGTGATATTTTCTTTTTTACTCTAAGCACTTGCCTTAATGTGAAACATGGAACAATATTTATACAGTAATTAAAAAAAGATGCATTTTTATGAGTGGTCTAATCAAATCTAATCAAAAATTACAGCTGATGTTTTGTTACTCACACTGGAAATAGAAGGTCAGGTGAAGCACACTGCATTGTGAGATAGGATCCCTGTTATTTACAGCACATTTAAACAAATAGGTCAACCTGGTTTTCCATCAGATGTGGTGGTGGGGGGATTCTGTCCATCTTAATAGCATGATAAAGTAGAATGTAAATTGGGGTAGTGTTTCTGTATTATTTAAAATGGTATGTTTGATTTATCTTGTTAGATTGTGATTTGGTTTTGGTAAGGTCCTGATAAGTCTAGGGCTTCTACCTATCCCTTTTTGAGCTGGGTGATTATCATTTTTGTTTCGGTTTTATTATATTTGTTGTGTATATTTTATATGTGTCTCTTTCTTTCTTTTTTGTAATAGTTCGAAATAAAGTTTCCATTCATTCAATTTGCCTATATGATGTATTTCTCATATAAATAAGAAAATAGTGTGCAAATGGTACAGATAAAATGGTAATCATGCTATTCTGAACTTGGCTCATGTCTGAGTCTAATAAACAACAGGATTTGTTTTAAATAGTCTTTCGACAGCTGCTCAATATTGCTGGTATACTGCCATCTGCTGGCCAACTTGACCGTAAACAGCATCATATACAGACCCTGTTGCCCAAAGCTTTTTTTCTCCCCCACTTGATGACTCATACTGACATGCACAGTGCAAGAAATCTGATTAAGTCATCTTAGCTGTAGTGTATGTAGCAGCTAAGTCGGTCATTCCCAACACAAAGTGTCATGTAGACTAATTTTTCTGATGAATTTACAATTTCTCAAGAGCCCTGACTCGGAATTGGCTTACACTGGCATATCCGCTCTAGTTTCAAAGGCAAGCAGTGCAGCTGAAATTCACTCCAGCCAGGACTCATAAAAAAATTAGCCATTTCTATTTTTGCTAGCTGAGGCTATTCCATCTGTATGGCACATGAAACATGTTGAGTGTCATTCTGCATACCTCACCCAGTGCAAGATGTTGCATTGTTCACTCGCCGAGCTGGTCTGTGCATTCATGTTATGTAAGCTGAATAGACGTCTGCTTCTGTCTCCGCCAGTGCCCTTCCCGCAAGAGGCAGACACGTTCAGTGGCAGCTGCATTGATTCGAAGAGCCGCGGGCAGCTGGGGATCACAACAAGTTCAGTGGCTGTTTGGAGACATGACGACGGAAGACATTTTAGCCAAAGTTCGGGCGAGCATGCTGCTTCCTTTTCCTAGATCAACTGGACTCTGTGCCATAAACATGCTTGGCATATGACGCATCACCCAGCACACACTGTGAAAAATTATGGCAACTTTATTGGTAAAATACTGAAAATTGGTTAATAGTAATTCCGTCATACATTGGAAAACTGTAGTAGAACTAATAGGACATTTTCATTTTACAGTAAAATACCCTCTGGTGCTCTTCGTGTGGCAGTCAAAAATGACCGAAATTTGTTTTATTTTGTTATTTCAATTAAATGAATGTACTATACTTCAGTTCAATAATATGTTTTTATTTTATATTTTGTATTCTTAGGGGATTTCATGGTACTAAATTATATTTATGCTGTAGTTATAATCCATTTATTCACTTTTTGAGCATAGACCTGAAAATGAAATTCTCCCATTCATTTCCAATGCGGCCAATTTTTAATGTGAGGAGCACAAGTGTGTTCGAATCATGTCCATGATTGTTGTGTGATGTCTGTGTGTTTACATAGCAAGTGCTAAAACCTTTACCAAGTTTGGTACCATTCCGATGAAGTAAAAAAAAAAAAAGAGCAGCAGAGGGTTAAATGTTCTTGGAAGTGAACAAGAACAAAATAATAATCTTTCTGATTTATAGTGAAATAAATATTAATATGAAATAAATATTTATTGTGCATTACATTTTTGTACATTTGGGTTTATGTTGCATCTTATGTTGTTAAATTAATGTTTATTGCATTATTTTAGTGTCATGTCTGTTACCATGATGGTGTTTTGTTTGTGACATTTTGCACCTTCTCTAATATTTACTGCAGCTTGTGGGAAAGCTTATAATGATCTTTGATTGATTGTTTCTTTACCACCTTCAGTATATTATAAAGGTAAATATGGACAATTGGGAACAACAGAAACTCAGCCACAAAGTGGTAGGCCACATAAATTCACAGAGCAGGGTCAGCGCATGCTGAGGGTCACAGTGCGCTGATGTCACCAACTTTCTGCAGAGTCAATAGCTACAGACCTCCAAACTTCATGTGGCCTCAGATTAGCTCAAGAACAGTGTGTAGAGAGCTTCATGGAATGGGTTTCCATGGCGGAGCAGCTCATCCAAGCCTTACATCACCAAGTGCAATGCAAAGCGTGGGATGCAGTGGGGTAAAGCACTGGACTCTAGAGCAGTGGCGACGTGTTCTCTGGAGTGACCAATCACGCTTCTCTGTCTGGCAATCCAATGGACGAGTCTGGGTTTGGTGGTTGCCAGGAGAATGGGATTTGCCTGACTGCATTGTGCCAAGTGTAAAGTTTGGTGGAGGGGGGATTGTGGTGTGGGGATGTTTGTCAGGGGTTGGGCTTGGCACTTTAGTTCCAGTGAAAGGAACTCTTAATGCTTCAGCACACCAAGACATTTTGGATTTTTCATGCTCCCAACTTTGTGAGAACAGTTTGAGAATGGTCCCTTCCTGTTCCAACATGACTGCGCACCAGTGCACAAAGCAAGGTCCATAAAGACATGGATGAGTGAGTTTGGTGTGGAGGAACTTGACTGGCCTGCACAGAGTCCTGACCTCAACCCGATAGAACACCTTTGGGATGAATTAGAGCGGAGACTGCGAGCCAGGCCTTCTCGTCCAACATCAGTGCCTGACCTCACAAATGCGCTTCTAGAAGAATGGTAAAAAATTCCAATAAACACACTCCTAAACCTTGCGGAAAGCCTTCCCAGAGGAGTTGAAGCTGTTGGCGTGTCGTGGGGTTGATGCTATGCGAACTTTACTTCTAACAAATTTGCCTAAATTTCAACCCTGAAGGACCTGATACCCTGGGGTTGAATCTGTGGCCAGACTGTAAAAACTGATGAATATATGTGAAGAGGACCATCCTGCCGCAGCGCAAACGTCTTGCAAGGATGCACATCTACTCTAGCAAGAGATTTAGAAGACTCAACACTCCTAGTGGAGTGGGCCCTAATCTGTAGAGGCAAGGCCATTTTGTGTGCCTCGTAAGAGAGGGAGATTGCATCACTGATCCAATGCGAGATACACTGCATTCCCTCTACTGCAGCCAATAAAGCAGGCCAGAAGCTGAGAGGACTTTTGCCACTAGCCTAAGCGGTGGACGTAGATCCTCAAAACACTTCTTGACACTTGGGTAGATTTCCCCTTGTAATACCGCAATTTTTTTTTTTTTTTTTTGCCGTTATATTTAGTGTTTCAACATAACCTGATACAAAGGCTTGTGCTTTCAGATTTTTGTGTGATGGTAAACTATGATAAATGGCATTTGAAGTAATTTATTCCAAAAACATTAGGTATGCCAGGAAGCGGGAAGGAGTCGTAACGTCATTTTGTTTGTAACCGCCCTTGAAAAGCAGTGGCCGTGGTCATAACTGCTGTCGTAAAGTCAGTTAAAATGCAGTGGTGCAGTAAACCTTTTTGGCACCAGTGGCTGCAAGTCCATTATGGAATGTAAATTTAATGGAAAGAGGACATACCCTTCTGTGTCTCTCTCACATACAGTAGCACCTTGATCACTACCACCTGCCTTCAGCACAGGTGTCCTAACCGAAAATTAATATACTAAGGTACATTAATATGTACATATTGCTACTGTTGTTGGTAATTTTTTCTCAAAATGACAATAAAAATCCAATTCATTGGCTTGAATACAGCTCTTCAACGCTTCAACATAAAATTTATTTTTAATATGTTAGCCATAAAGTCAGAAATGTCAGGGTGATACAACTTTCTGATATCATATGAAAAGGAGAAAAAAAACCCTTCATTAAAATAAATTTCTTACTCACAAGACACTTTATTCACACCTGTTCAACTGCTCGTTAATGCAAATATCTAATCAGCCAATCGCATGGCAGCAACTCGATGTATTTAGGCATGTAAACATAAGCTGAATCCGAAATCGCCCCCTAAACCCTAAATCCCTATTCCCTACGTTAGTCCACTTATACAGTTCACTTGAAGAAATGAATGAAAACGAGTGAGTGAATTCACACAGCCAGACTGGTTCAGCAGATAGAAAGGCAACAGTAACTCAAATAACCACTTCTCACTTACAATCGAGGTATGCAGAAGAGCATCTCTGAACGCACAACATGTCCAACCTTGAAACAGATGGGCTACAGCAGCAGAAGCAGAGCCGTCGCAAGGGATGTGCCAACATGTGCGACCGCACAGGGCCTTGCACCAAAGTAAAGTGACAGCTGATTTGATGTAAAGCCATAAGTTTTGTCCTTCGAAATACTATAATACTTAAAAGACATAGTTGAGACTGTGTATCGTGATGTTGTATTATTCTGCTTGTTAAAAATATATTATGCAGTAACTTACAATATTGCTCTGTGCGTGTGACAGTGATTCATGCGCATACATGTCATGTTAGTCAGCATCGCACGTCAAGTTCGTAGAGAGTTTTATTCACTCCATTTTATATTGCGCCTCAAAAATGGGTCAAACCATAAATATTACCTGAGAAGTTCAAGTAAATACGCTAGAAATCCAGGCTCATTTGAGGATGTGCATTTATTGCATGGGCGGAGAAAGCATGGATTTCATCTGACGGTACGCACAAAGGGTTTTTTATTTAACTAAAAAATTAAACAAGCATTTATAGCCTAACTATTACGCACCTTTCGGACCATCAGTGAGAATAACGGTACCGCAGGACAAGTAAAGCCTATCTGAAAAATCCAAAAAGCAACGAAATTGTCAGACATCCATTTAGCTCTTTTATCATTTATCCATTTTGTTCTCTAGATACTGTCTGTTTGTTTTACTGACTGAGAATGATTCAGTGAGAGAGCAGTCCAAACGAATGCAAGTGGATTCAGACCGTTTAGCAAACGTGTTTGACCAATTCATAATTTAGAACATAATTTAAGGATCAAAAATATGTGCACTGTGCACAGTTCAGTTACATAGCTGTTAAACTGAAAATATTAACTTTTGTCTTAAATATCCACAACACAAACAACAAATTGTTTGTCACTACTGCAACAGTAGAACCTCGTTACTATAGCAACGCAAACCCCCAACACCCACCACCCCCCACCCCGGGCCTTGCACACCAAGTTCGCACAGGGCCACGCACCCCCCTTTGCGATTGGCCTGAGCAGAACACACCAGGTGCCGCTCCTGTCAGCAAAGAACAGGAATCTGAGGCTACAATTCACACGGGCTCACCAAAATGTAATAATAGATTGGAAAAAACATTGCCTGGTCTGATGAGTCTTGATTTCTGCTGCAATGTTCAGATAGTAAGGTCAGAATTTGGTGTAAACAACATGGAAGCATAGATCCATCTTGCCTTGTATCAGCGGTTCAGGCTGGTAGTGGTGGTGAAATGGTGCGGGGTATTTTCCCAATTGAGCATTTAAACACCATAGCCTTCCAGAATATTGTTGCTGAGCATGTCCATCCCTTTGTGTACCACAGTGCACTCCTCTTCTGATAGCTTTCAGCAGGGTAACGTGCCATGTCACAAAGCTCAAATCATCTTGAGCATGACCGTGAGTTCACTGTCTTACTCAAATGGCCTCCACAGTCACCAGATCTCAATCCAATAGAGCAGCTTTGGGATGAATGGAAAGGGAGATTTGCATCATGGATGTGGAGCAGACAAATCAGCAGCAACTGCATGATGTGGACCAAAATCTCTGAGGAATGTTTCCAGCATCTGAATCTATGCCACGAAGAATTAAGGCAGTTATGAAGGGGACGGTCAAACGGTACTAGCAAGGTGTACCTAATAAAGTGGCCGGTGAGTGTATAACCAAAAGTTGTAAAATAAAATATGAGATCATTTTCATGACAAGGCAAGTTTAGTTCAGATTGTAAAATGTCATGTGGTGTTTTTGTATTTTTTTTTAAGTTTTACCAAGATGATTGAGGTGTATGCATTCACATGTATTCAAGGTGTAAGGAAAATACTATTACAGGGCTCGACATTAACGCTTGTCCGACAAGTGGATTTTTTAAGGGGCAAGTGAAAGAAAATGTTACTTGCCTGACAGGTAGCCTGATTAAAACGGGTAGCCTGATAAACAGATAGCCTGATAAAAAATAAAAAAAAAAAAAAAATAGGGAATCACCAAAATGCAAGAATGATTCTGCATTAATTTAGTGTAAGCGGCGATTGATAGTGGATAATAATATATCATGTAAACTGACGAAGGTAAAAATGTTGTGCTGTTGATGACCTCGCGGAGCGTTTCGAGGAGGAATCACAACAAATGAGAGCCGCCCATACAAAGAAACTCAGTTAACATACTCGGGTAAAATTACAAATTGTGGAGTTTTTATATTTATAACATATGATAGCCTACAGTTAAGCAACATCACAGAATACCATCACGACTGAAAATGTAACATTGCTTTCATATGACAGTTCCATAAACAGTTAATTAACATTGTCACTTACATTTTAGATGCAATATAGACTGTTTTTGTTCGATTTCAGCAGCAAAAATAGTTCCAAACAAAGATCACAGCAGAACCATAACCCATCTCACAGCAACCGTGTGTTACTGAATGATTCAACGTTTGAATGAATCGGTTGAATCAAAGATTCAATGACCTACTCATAAACGAATGCCTCATTCTTGAATGAATCATCCGTTTGAATCAATCATTTAAATGAATCGACTCAATGACTCATTCATTAAGACGGTCACCTGCTGCCACCTACTGTTAGTTTAGTTTCATCTTTCCAACATTTCTTATTTTGTATATTCAAACATATTCATAACACATTATTGAATGCAGTTGTAATTTTTTGTGTAAATGATTTCATTTGATTGGTAATGAAAGCTGAAGCATAGCCTATATTTAATAAGATTATGGAAAACAATTCCCTTTATAAAAGGTAAACATATCACAAATATGCAGATTTAAATATGTCAAAGCTGATTGAACACTGGTGAGAATATTGCTTCAGAATAAATATATATACAGCACAAAAAAAAAGTACAAATTTCCAGACAAGAAAATGTTTTACTCGGACAAGTGAGAGATTTACAAGCACGTGAACCAGCTTGATGTCGAGCCCTGTTATTACATTATTAGAGTCATAAAATATAAAGTATGAAAATCTTTATTTGTTGTTGACCCTGATTGCAGATTCATCTTCTCCAAAAATTTGTTTATTTTAAAAGGTTGACTGGGAATGCATAATAAGATATCATTCATAAGAATACCATGAGGAAGTGCAAACGCCCAGTCATTTTGATGTGTATCTTACACTGGTGTTGTTCTCCCTGTGACCAGCAGAGGAGGTCTAAATCAAGGAAAACATTGATTAAACAAGAACAAACAAGGGCAATATGTTCCCTTATACCCACTGTATCACTTGTCATGATCATTGATGTGGGGATAGAATATTACGAATCACATACAGGGAGACATTTTGTGCACTTTTTTAGGGCTTAGTGTAGACCGTGTTAACAGTTTAAAACATTTTGATTGAATTACTTTGTCAGTGGTAAATATTGTATAACTAAGAGCTTTTTAGAAACTGTGACCTTAATAATCCCCACCTCAAAGAAACGTTTGAAAAGATGACTGGCACTATTACTCACCGTTCTTATGCTCTATTCAGACTACTTTTTATGATTGTTCTACCTGAGTGCAATGATGCATGTGTAAAAATAAGCCAAATTCCTATTTTGTTGTTGTTTCTCTGACCTAATGGAAACCCAGCAGACAAATATTTTCAAGGTTTTATGCATTTCCCCCACAATGTAAATCTGTAAAAATGTGCCACAATTAATCTGACTCCTGAAAAAATTTTAATAAAAAAAAAAGTTTAAATATAGGAAATAAAAGCACCCCGGGGGCTTTATAGGGATCTGTTATGTTTAATATATTAAAGGGATAGTTCACCCAAAAATGAAAATTAGCCCATCATTTACTCACCCTCTGTCAGGATACTGAGAGTGAGGACTCAGATGCAGAATGAGCAGGGGGTGAAATTTATTAACAATATAGGACACAGGACAAGAATGGTGAAACAGGAACAAAGTCCAAACAATAGGGGCAGGACACAATGGGAGAACTGGCTGGTCAGGGTAGAGACAGCAAGGATGTGATGGCCAAAGATGGAGACAAGGAAGCGGCTCAGGGAACCAGGCTCGCCAGTTGGTGACGTGGCTTGCTGCAGAACCAGACTGGTAGCCAGGCCAGGAGAGTCAATGGCCATGGGAAACTCCGGACACAGGGCAGAAACACACACATGACACACACACACAAACAACGAGAGAGAACAGACAAACTTACACGTAAGAATAAAGAATACAAAGTAACGTAAATAATAACTGAAGCTAGCAAAAGAGAAAAAAATTATATAAAACCGTGAATCTATAAAAGAGTGAAACTAAGAAATAAAACAAGACTGCACTCTAACAGGAAACTAGAGAGAATCAAAAAGTAATTAAGATAAGCTAGAAAAATGCAAGACAAAAAATAAGTCTAGGGAGACGACCAAAAATAAAAACAAGAACTAGACTAGAGTAAAATCTCAGGATTAAAATCAAAACTAGAGAAATCCAAAAAATAAGGCTAGGGAAAATAATGCAAAGGTCTATAACTAGGCAAGATCAAATACGTATCACTAGGAATAGCTTAGCTAGACACACGGCATAAAACAAATGCACACAACGAACCAGCAAGGACAAGTGGAAAATACTAACATGGCCAAGACCAAAGAGCTGTCCAAAGACACTAGAGACAAAATTGTACACCTCCACAAGGCTGGAAAGGGCTACGGGGAAATTGCAAGCAGCTTGGTGAAAAAAGGTCCACTGTTGGAGCAATCATTAGAAAATGGAAGAAGCTAAACATGACTGTAAATCTCCCTCGGACTGGGGCTCCATGCAAGATCTCACCTCGTGGGGTCTCAATGATCCTAAGAAAGGTGAGAAATCAGCCCAGAACTGCACGGGAGGAGCTGGTCAATGACCTGAAAAGAGCTGGGACCACCGTTTCCAAGGTTACTGTTGGTAATACACTAAGACGTCATGGTTTGAAATCATGCATGGCACGGAAGGTTCCTCTGTTTAAACCAGCACATGTCAAGGCCCGTCTTAAGTTTGCCAATGACTATTTGGATGATCCAGAGGAGTCATGGGAGAAATCATGTGGTCAGATGAGACCAAAATATAATTTTTGGTCATAATTCCACTAAACGTGTTTGGAGGAAGAAGAATGATGAGTACCATCCTAAGAACACCATCCCTACTGTGAAGCATGGGGGTGGTAGCATCATGCTTTGGGGGTGTTTTTCTGCACATGGGACAGGGCGACTGCACTGTATTAAGGAGAGGATAACCGGGGCCATGTATTGCGAGATTTTGGGGAACAACCTTCTTCCCTCAGTTAGAGCATTGAAGATGGGTCGAGGCTGGGTCTTCCAACATGACAATGACCCGAAGCACACAGCCAGGATAACCAAGGAGTGGCTCTGTAAGAAGCATATCAAGGTTCTGGCGTGGCCTAGCCAGTCTCCAGACCTAAACCCAATAGAGAATCTTTGGAGGGAGCTCAAACTCCGTGTTTCTCAGCGACAGGCCAGAAACCTGACTGATCTAGAGAAGATCTGTGTGGAGGAGTGGGCCAAAATCCCTCCTGCAGTGTGTGCAAACCTGGTGAAAAACTACAGGAAATGTTTGACCTCTGTAATTGCAAACAAAGGCTACTGTACCAAATATTAACATTGATTTTCTCAGGTGTTCAAATACTTATTAGCAGCTGTATCATACAAATAAATAGTTAAAAAATCATATATTGTGATTTCTGGATTTTTTATTTTAGATTATGTCTCTCACAGTGGACATGCACCTACGATGACAATTTCATACCGCTCCATGATTTCTAAGTGGGAGAACTTGCAAAATAGCAGGGTGTTCAAATACTTATTTTCCTCACTGTATATGCATATCTATGGCTGTTCCTGCCTGCCAAAGTGGCGTCATAAACAGAATGGGTCACGTGACCTCCGGGGCTCTATTGCTACCATGGAAGCCAGCAAACAAGCAAAAATGGGTCATAAATCGCAGATTCTACCCACCTAAAACGCCTTCGCATCCATCTAAAAATCTCTATGAACGAGAGCACATTAAAACACGGATAAATCAACTCATCAACTTACAGTGTGTGTAAGTCTCCCTGCCTTCCATTGTCAATTGCGTTCGTTCCTGTTGCAGGAACTTGGACTGTAGTACATATTTGAACCAATAGCTGTCATTCTTACATACAGCACCTTTAAATAGCACATGTACTGGTCCATCTGTTCACCCACGGGCATGCTTGTCTGAAAACAATGTGTGTTCAGGCGCATTACTATTATGAGGAACTGAAAACGACTGCGCCATTGTCCAACAGAAACCTGGTCACGTACAGGGAATGGGAGATGAGTTTCTGATTGGTTTATTGCAAGTTACACCCAAAACACACCCATGACTCATTAAGAGACTAGGGACAACCCTTTTGGACCATGCGCCTGGAGCGCCGACCGTTTTTTCCGTCGTTAAACTAGCAAAAGTGGATTCAGACCATGCGCTCAGGTCATTAAAATAGGGTTCATTGAAATAAAACATTTGAGTTAATACAATGGAGATTGGTTTAATCAACAGAAACTCAAAATATTATGTTATCTGAATCACATTAATTATCTAAGTTGATTTGACAAAAGAAAAAAATGTGTGATAAACAACTCATGTCATAATGTTAAGTACATTTTCAAGCTATTAAATGGCTTTGGAGTCTCTCAGACCTTGAACAAAACAAACACAGGTTATCTTGTAATGAGTCTTCTCATCTTGTAATGAGTCTTCCTGATTTTTACATGCCAAAGATAAGTAAAGAATTAAACAGGGCAAATTTACCCAGATATACTGAAACATATTTAACGTATTTAAACAAGTCCCTGACAACTTGACAGCTTGTAAATTCAGCTTCAGAGAGTCTCTTGACTTTTTTTTACACCACAGGAACAGGATCAGGCAAATTGCCCAGTTTCACTGCGTTCTCGTAAGTAGCTCAAAGTCGACGTTATAAAACACATCCGTGAACACTCTAGCGGTTCTGTGTTTGATTAGCACGACTGGGTTCGTGTTTTGATTAAAGGAAGCTCGTGAGTAAAGTGCTGACCATAAACCATTTCCTCATTGCATCAAAGTCACGCGGAAGCAGTAAAACGTCCCCATTTATAGAGCCACAACTTAATGAACAAGCCATAACAAGGCAATAAAGAAGTCAAACAGAACTAATCGAATGCCTTTTATAATAACTTTCAATAACCGCATAATCAAACATTACTACTTTGCATCATGTTTAATAGATCATTATTTAATCAATGATCGTATAGTTAGAAATGCATAGCTGTATTTTCATATGAATGCTCAAAATGCTGGTCTGTTAAACATCACATAATGTTTGGTTCATGAAAATTAATATAAAGTGTTCATATTCATACTCATACATAATGCATTATGTGAGAATGTATTAATAGCTGTGAAAGTCTCATTCCTTGGGGGGGGGGGGGGACTATCCCTGTAAAAAACAAGTTTTTGAGGTGGAGGTGAATGTCAGGAAAATTAATAAAGTGAAAAAGATGAATAGAACACAACTTGCTTATGCAATCGACTACCAAACTTCTACCCTAAACTTAACTCTCTCGGATATTTTCTCAAACTCGAAACGGAAATATCAGTTAAATGAACCAACGCTTTTGTGTTTGTTCGCAAATTGCCGTTTACTCTACATGTCAGATTTCAGTCAATTATAATTACAGTATAAATGTATATAAAAATGTGGCATAAAAAATAAACACCCACATTTTAGTTACAAGTTACTCATTTCAAACTGCATATGCAAATCGCTGACAAATTTGCTTCTAGGTTGCAAAGTGTAGAACAAAAAATGCATTTCTCGTATATAAAGTCATTACATTTCTTTCAAACACTATGACCTTTTGGTGAAATCAGTGTCTGTCAATTATACAGTAGCTACAGGGACGACAGATATGTAAAAACAACGCGTCAGAACACATGGGTTATTTACAGGATAAAAATAACCCATGAAATGTAGCAGAATTTAAACTCGTTCAAAAGACAATATTTTGTACACTAAATAATTAAGTTTCACAATATATTACATAAAGATGTATGACACAAATATACACAACAGGTTTGGCAACTGAATTATCCATCCACAGGGTAAAATTTTGATCTTTCAGTGAGTGGAAAGTGAGGTAAAATGTCCCGATTTTCATGTCAGGTCTTTTAAGACGTGAGCGAAGGCACATATTTAATTTTTTGGTTGTTGGTTTTTTTCGGAAACCCTACGATTGTAAACATTGTCTGGTCTTTTTGTACATCCACAGAGCAGTACTAGTCCATATTGCCGCACTTCCTCTCATGCGAGGTGATACATGCTGTACCCTAAAGGTGTCCCGTATAGACCCACTGGAGCAACAGGCAATAAAGGCCTCTGGTAGTGGTACGAGTGGCCGTAGAGTGAGACCGCCGAATGAAGTTGGGTCCCAAGAGGAAGAGGCAGACTGAAGTTGGGGTGCAGGGTAGGTTTGGCGGTCAGTTTGAACTTTTCCAGCTCGGCCTCTTGCAGGCGCTTGGCCTTGGCCCGTCGGTTCTGGAACCAGATCTTCACCTGGGTCTCTGTGAGGGTGAGGGAGCTGGAGAATTCGGCTCGTTCCGCAATGGACAAGTATTGTTTCTGTCTGAACTTTCGCTCCAAGGCCAAGAGCTGCGAGGTGGTGAACGGTGTACGGGGTTTGCGGTTGGTCTTGTGCTTGCGGAGAGGACAGGAACTCGCCTGGCCTGAGGTGGGGGGGAAAAGGTTTAAACTTTAGTCTAGCAAAACGTCATTTCTTGCACATTTTAGGTTGGTCAAAAAATAGATTTTAAACTCTAAAAATGTAAGTGAAATGAATGCTTTAATAACAGTGTTCTCAATAGTTCAAATGTTGTAAAATAAAATAAAAAGTTGCCTGCTTAAATTTTTTAAGTACAATCAACTTGGATGTTTAAGTAATTTCAACTTAAATTGCATTAAACTGACTTGAATCTTGTATTGCTAGTTAATTTGAATTACTAGTAAACTTATTTTGATAAGTGTACAAACATAATTGATCATATAACGTTTTACAGTGTACATAATGCATGCACGGGAATGTGTTTTATTTGAATACTTTTTGTGTTTACTTGATATTTTTAATTATTATTGTTAGGTATTTAGAAGGTGGAGCTAAGGTGAAAAATACATACTATTAAATGCTTTTACTATGTTTTTAGTAAAATACAAATATGCATTTTTAATACATTTAATAGTATGTCTTTTTTCATCCGGGAGGATAAGCCATATATCAAATAATGCTATGATTAAAAGGATTTGCTATATTTAGTAAATAATATAAGGAGATATCGCCATCTACACATTAACATCCTGCTTAAAAATTGCAATAAAGCGTTTCATTTATTTTAAATCATAATAATGTTTATAATAATGCGTTTTCTGCTCGAGGCATCATATTTTCAGAGCAGTGGGCCCTCATGTATCTCTAGTTTCTTGATTAATAATAACAAACACACTTCTTTTTTTTTTTTTTTTGTAGAAGAAATATGAGTATGATGTATGGAGAGAGATCTGTGTCTTTATTACATGCGATAAAATAAATGATCCGAGAGAAAAAAAAAAGTTTGAGAGAAAAAGTTATCACAATGATAGCAAAAAAGCATTTCATGAGAGAAAAAAAAATATTTGAGAGAAAAGGTTTTCATACCAATAGCAAAAAATAATAATATTTGAGACTAAAAAAAGTTTTGAGAGAAAGTATTTTCTCATAGAACATAAAAAAATATACATTTGAAATTTTTAAAATTATTTCTGAGAAAAAAAATCTCTCAAAATACTTTGAAAAAAACTCTCAAATATATATTTTTTTGCTATCAGTGTGAAAACATTTTCTCAAAAAAAAAAAAGTGTTTCTCTCGAAACGCTTTTCTTTGCTCTCGATGCAATTTCTTGCTCTCTTGCTTTCACTGTGAGAATTGTGTCATGGGCGGGGCCACGTTCCTATTGGCCAGTCGGGTGAGCATCGTCTTGTCTTGGGAGTCGAACTGAATCATTACACCATTGTTCGGTTCACCTGCATGATACCGCCTCCGCCTTATGGCTAGTTTAGTTGAGCACGGACACTCCAATGTTTGGGTCAGATGACACACAGCTGGCTTAACAAGTTCAGCATCACTGAAGATTAAACGTTAAAAAATAGCACTCATATTCAGGAATGAGTGTATATTATATTATTTGCGTGCTAATCGCTAGTAAAGCTAACCAGCCATCATGCTAGGTAAACTTGCAAACTCACCTGGTTTATATACTATTTTTAAATCAAATGCCAAATGAATGTTTTGATTTAGATAGTTTCACTGTAAGTGAAGTTTTCACTAGTTTCGTAACGTTAGTTCACTGACAACCGGGGCAATTTCCCCTTCATTATCACAGACGTATAGCCTGTGATAACTAATGCGATATGGCTCAGCTTGTCAGTGAACTTATGGTAGTAAATGCCGCTCCATCTGAAAGCAGGTGATGGCGATTTACTACTAATCAAGGAACCGGCTTTACTGACGAGATGAAAACAACAATGTCCTCCAATATATCGCCCAGCCCTAGTTCATCATACAACCTCCTGTACAGTTTTACTCCATGGACTCACTATTTTGTTTTTAAGGTCAATATGATACATTTTCTGTTTGAACCTATAACTGCCCTATAACCTAAAATGATTATTATTAATGTAGCATCTGTATCTCTCACTGGGTAGGCTATAGAGCAATATAACTTACGCTCTAAAATCTTTGCCTTAGACGATGCAATTTAAATGGAGGAAACAGATAAGTTGACATGAAGGCTATGCATATGTGAAATATATGCTATAAATATAGCAGCATAAATTTAACCTCTTAATGTTGCTCTCAGAGTGCACCAGAATGATGCATTTGATTTAAACGCACAAATTTCCGGCCGGGGTGCATACCCCAGGACCCTCTGCGTTCCCCTGAACTGAGGTCCAACCATCGTCTCTAAAAGTTCTGAGGGAAACACTGCTTACATAGTTACATTATAATTATAACCAACGTTAATGGCAAACAAAAGATCTTTACATGACTTCAATTCATATTTTTCATGTAGTCTCATCATTTCGAATACCCACACAGCTGTTTCATTTGTCTGATTGGCTCTACTTAGATAGTTATAGGGTTGCCACCTTCCATGCATACTAACGTTAGTTGATAGTTGTACAGGAGGTTGTATATGATGAACAAACAGTTACTCTTCAGGTGCTTTGAGGCTAGCAAGTGCAAAGGTAGAAACTAGCTCACTACTCACTAAATAAGGCGTGAAACTATCTAAATCAAAACATTCATTTGGCATTTGATTTAAAAATAGTATATAAACCAGGTGAGTTTGCAAGTTTACCTAGCATGATGGCTGGTTAGCTTTACTAGCGATTAGCACGCAAATAATATAATACACACTCATTCCTGAATATGAGTGCTATTTTTTAACGTTTAATCTTCAGTGATGCTGAACTTGTTAAGCCAGCTGTGTGTCATCTGACCCAAACATTGGAGTGTCCGTGCTCAACTAAACTAGCCATAAGGCGGAGGCGGTATCATGCAGGTGAACCGAACAATGGTGTAATGATTCAGTTCGACTCCCAAGACAAGACGATGCTCACCCGACTGGCCAATAGGAACGTGGCCCCGCCCATGACACAATTCTCACAGTGAAAGCAAGAGAGCAAGAAATTGCATCGAGAGCAAAGAAAAGCGTTTCGAGAGAAACACTTTTTTTTTTTTGAGAAAATGTTTTCACACTGATAGCAAAAAAATATATATTTGAGAGTTTTTTTCAAAGTATTTTGAGAGATTTTTTTTCTCAGAAATAATTTTAAAAATTTCAAACGTATATTTTTTTATGTTCTATGAGAAAATACTTTCTCTCAAAACTTTTTTTAGTCTCAAATATTATTATTTTTTGCTATTGGTATGAAAACCTTTTCTCTCAAATATTTTTTTTTCTCTCATGAAATGCTTTTTTGCTATCATTGTGATAACTTTTTCTCTCAAACTTTTTTTTTTCTCTCGGATCATTTATTTTATCGCATGTAATAAAGACACAGATCTCTCTCCATAATGATGTACCATGATTGATACCTGTGGGGATCTTTTCTTTTCTTTCCATTCTTTCCAATTTTATGTGAGAAAGTTACACTGTGCAAGAATGATTGAACTTGTTTAATATGAGCTTTTGTTAGAAATGTTCTTAAAGATGTGTTTGCACTATTGTATTTTTTCTTGAAATATTAAGAAAACAAAGGGCATGCATAACTAGTTTCCATTACACTTATTCCGACTTCCACAGTCTCAAATAAAACGAGCATTCGCTTTAGTTGCATGACAATTATTGCCGTAATAAGCATTAAAAGTATAAGCAGTTAGTTGAGAAAGTGAAACACTTACTAGTTTGGGAGAATCTGGAGTTCATAACCCATGCTGTACAGTCATCCGGCTCAGGGGACTCGGATTTAACGGGTGAGGTCTGTATAAAGTGCTTTGGTATTCCAGCCGAACCGCAAGAATCCCTGATCTCAGTCTTCGCAAACTGACTGTATACATCCTCGCGCCGTCTTCCAGAGTCCTTGCTGGGTTTGTGGCTGGATATAAGAGACTCCACGCTGAATGGATGGCTTGACACTTGAGATTTGCGCTGCTCCATGTCCCGATCCCCGTCTGATTCCTTCAAGCTCGCGGACGCGGACATCCTCCTCGCGACTAGCATCTGGACGCCCGAACTTCACAAATCACTCTGACGTCTCATGCAAAAAGCTTGAAGCCTTTGATGCCTCGAAGCACGCGGCCACAACAGAACTTTCAGCCAATCAGAGCGCTGCCAAATTAAGGCGCGCGCCTCGTTGCTACAGTAGCACACTGCAAAGGTAAAAACGTTCAGCCAATGAGAAGAACGCATATTTCTCGCGATTGGCTTATTGAGTTTGCAAGAAAGTTATGATTGACAAAATGACAGCTACAGATTCTGCAATTTTGGTGAGTAAGGCCATGGATAAATAGGAAAGAAAGATAATGTAACAGTAATTATTATAAATCCCACATCTTTTAACTTGGATGTTGTATTTTATAAATACGTGGTAACACTTTATTTAAAAGTGTTCCTGTTACACATTTTACATGTATTTACTATGGTTGCATAGTTAGCTACATGCAACTAACCCTCAATCAGATCCTATAGTAAGTACATGTTAATTAATATTACTAAAATTGTACCTTTAGGGGTACAACAGCTTGTCGCCGGGGCAGTACCCTTAAAAGGGCACATTTGTACTTTTTTTTTTACCACAAAAAGGTTCATAGTAGGACCTTAAGGTACGTATTTGTACTCTAAGGTACTAATATGCACCTTTTAGGAGTAAAACAGTGAAAATATGTCCTTTTAAGGGGACTGCCCAGCCCCCAGCGACAAGCTGTTGTACCCCTAAAGGTACAATTTTGACACCCTTTTTCTCTGTGTGTATACTTAAATGTATATATAATTATAATTAGGCCTACACTGTAACAATGACACCTTAAAATAAAGTGTACCAAAATATGTAAGTTAAGAATATTAGAGTTTCTGTCATGGGTAGCTTACACTATTCCAGCAAAAATAAATCCTCTGTGTTTGTACCTAAAGTGTAGAGGGTACAAGTTAACGAGACTAAAGGCACACCTTAAGAAAAAATGTGTTCACTACTCCCAAAAGTGTATGATTGCAGAAAACATATATATTTTTGTATTGAACATTGATGGAGCAACAGATTTTGTGTGGAAATAAATCATAAAAGTGATTTATATTGTTTAAAAATATTATCTTGTAAAATAATACGTTTTTAATAATGTCTAAGTTAATACTTGTTCAAAACAATCAGTTTAGCAAAGTTTGTACTCTTTTCTGTTTAATTTTGATAGTTTTTGTTAAATAAATATGACATTAAAATATGTTAATATATATATTTTAAAACTACAGAAACAAAATTATTTTAAAAAGTAAAGATTCTGAAAGCATTGAAAGACATCCCATAATCATTTAATATAGATTTACAGTAGTAACAATACATTATATTGTATTAAATGATAAGATTTAATGATAAATATGGTGATTATCTCTAAGGGGGACACCCAGCTTAATACATGATATTTAGCATCTGAATCTAACATGTCATGTCAACAAATGTTAAAGTCAGCCGCTGTTTATTATCATGTTAATTATTGTCTTTCACCCCAAATGCCATATTTTTACATATTCTTCCGTTATTGAAAAACTGTTACTTTAATTACCTTGAACAAAACCTTTGTCTCAAAATATATTCAATATTTTTTGTGATGCTCATTTGCTACTTACAACATAAAAAAAAAAAAAAAACATAAAATATTAGATCAGAATCAACTTTGCGTTTCACGTCAAGGATCAGACATATTTCCATGTGCATTTTGAAAAGCGAAAAGTGCTACGGCGGGTTTTTGTGCCCATCTGGTGGTTCAGAGGAAAATAAAACCAAAGGCCCTTTTTATCCCGCGGTCCCTAGCCCTGTTGTACGCTACTCTAATGGTGCGTTCACACCTGACACGATTCGCGCAAGTGATTTACATGTAAAGTCAATGCAGAGACGCAAAATGGCATTCTGCGACGCGATTTGCGCGATTGAGGCGGCGCGAATGACGCGAATTGCGCGTTTTGAACGCGCGATTCGAGCGAATCGCTCAAGTTGAAAAATCTGAACTTTGGCGGATATTTCGCGCCGCATTAACCAATCACGAGCTTGCTCTAGTAGTGACGCATTTACAAGCGGAGGCAGAAATCCGAACAACATTGGAGGACAAGATAATCGTGGCCGTATGTGGATCCCCGGAGTTGTATGATACATCATCCTATCACTACAGGAACAGGAATTAAAAGGATCTTGCTTGGAAGAAAGTGAGTGAGGAGGTCGGACAGTCAGCTACCCTCTCAACAAAATCTATGTGAGCCATTTCACAACGAGACTGGAGCAGAAAAAAAGAGCCAGAGCCAGCGGCACATGTGAGAAGGACTAGCCGAGGAAAGGCGGGTCTCGCCGGGTAAACGAGCGTGGAATGTCACTGATCGCCTGGATCTCACAACTCCGAAAACGCCAGATAAAATGCTCAAATAGGCACTCTTTTTATAAATTAACCACAGATTTGAGCTTTAAACAACTCTATTATCGCCTGAAAAAGTCTTTAAACTACGTTTTGTCACACATTAATAGTAGTATTTTTTACAAAAAAGACGTCAAGTGACCGAGACGAGCTGGCTCATATAGGCTCATATAGAAGCCCCTCCCATGACGCAAATTCACGTCTGTTGTGTAGTTGTCACACGCGAATTTCACGCGCGATTCGCGCAAATTTCACGTGTGAATGAAGCGAGTAAACTCAAAATGTTCAAGCGTCCACCTTCGCGCGATTAGCGCAAATTATTCGTGCAAATCGCGTCCAGTGTGAACGCCACATTAGTCTATGTTCAGACTGTCAGTCCAAATTCAATTTTTGTGCAAATGGGATTGAAATCTGATCAGATTTGTGAAGTGTGAATGGCAAAAAATCACATGAAATGCAATTTTTACAAATCCGTTTCGATATGTGGTTTGAAATCTTATTCAAATCGCATTTCCAGAAATCCTTTTCAGTCTGAACGCTAAAAACAGTCATGCCACAGTTGCTGCAGACAAAGTTGCTGCAGAAACCAGGTTGTGGTGTTTCAAAATGCCGGTATAAATGTACAGTATAACGGAGACATGTTATGAAACCAGCGGAGACGACAGCATGGAATAAAGGCGCTCATACTAGCCTCATAATACGCAGTAGGCCAGCACGGCAGCTACATATTGTCATGATGTAAATAATACAACATCTCTATTCATAGTTTTCACGTGACATCACACCATTATAGGAATGCCCACCTGGAGGGCAAAACAAGGCCCCGCCAGTCATTTTTACCAGGTTTGGAGTACGCTTTAATGTAGTAAGACCAAATGCAATATACACTTTATTGTTGTTGCATACTTTGTACAAGAAAGCAAATGAACTCAGAATATTAATGCAACACAAGGTTTATCGTTAAGTGTTTTTCCCATCGAAAACCATTATAAAGAAAACGTGTTGCATTCATATTCCTTGGCTCATCTACTTTCCTATAGATGCATCATCAAAAAGGTGTAAACTGAATTTAATATTTTGATATCACTGTTATAGTACATCAAGGCACTTTAAGGGTGGGTTGCACTAATAAGGATTATCCATCCCGATGGTGGAGCAAGACAACTCAATTTAAAATAAAACGCGTTAAACGTTGCTTAATGTAATCCTTATTGGTGCAACTCACCCTCTAAGTGTTTTTCATGTTAAGCGTTTTAAAAACGTCCCGCTGTTTTTAGTGATTGAAATACTGCAATACTGCGGCAGGTGCTGTATATGGATCACAAGTGCCCGAAACTTGCATCTTGTTCACATATTTTTAAAGGATTGACAGGCTTGTGCTGCAGTTCTATGGCTGTTTTGCCCTCCAGGGCGCCGCCACAGTCAAGTGACTGAAAACTATGAATTGCATGCAAAAAGCCCTCCATGTTGTGGTTGTTGTTGTTGTTTTCGGCGTATGCCTACCAACGCAATGTCATTGCGATAGAAACCAATGCAGATATTCCGGAAAACGAAAGAGAGGCATGGACACGCAAATCAAATCTGAACAGGCAATCATTTTAGATCAGATTCCAATCCGATACACAAATAATCGGATCTGGACTGACAGTGTGAACTGTAAAATGTGACAGAAAAATCAAACAGCAGCCCAGACAAATACAAGAAACAGTGCTTGAGGCATTACAACACAATGTATCATTACTATCTAAATTGAAGTCTGATTATTTGCTTGAAAGTTTGCTGTCTGCAAGTTTCTTTGCACAACATCTAATCTCCTTGGAAAAAAGTATTAGTTCCTGGCAACAGCGGTAAGCTGCTAACAAAAGCATTAGGCTGTTTACTCTTCAAACACAAGAGTTATTTTCAAAGTATCACAAATTACCGCTTTGCGAGAGAGAGAGGAAATGTATCTATCATGAAATTTATGTCCTCTGAACACTGAGGCTGTTCAGTAAAAAGCCATTTAACAGAGATAGATTGCTTTCGGTCTCGTCCTAGAGGGGGGAATTGTTTGTAACCATGACACTTAGGGTATTTAGGCAATCACACTTAAAATAAACATCACCCTTCTACTCTTGTAATGAATAGGAGCAGCAATCAGCTGCTTGTTGGACTGGTCTTTATGTGTGTTTGTATGTGCACTAATGCTGCAGGGTGAGATTCTGCTGGCTTGTCGTTCCCAGGAGCCTCAGCGCGTTTATTAAGCAGGGTGATTTCACAGACAATCTGAGGTTTGTGAAGGCGCCAGTGAGCGGGGAGATGAAAGGCGCCTCTCCTCGGGGGAGAAACTGTGGCAGTTTAGCGGCTCCACTCAGGAGGAGTCGCCTCCCTGTACACACATACACACACACGCAAACACACAACACATGCACACACTCAGCCGTCACGCCCCTGCCCCGAGGCACCTTGTCGAGCACAATCCAACTCTTTGCGTAGATGGACTGAGAGAGACTGCTGAACTGTAGTGATAGATGAGAAGGATGTACGTTTGCAGTTGATTATCATGGGAGCTGACAGGAGACATATGAGAAATACTCACCGTGAGAGAGAGAAGAAAAAGTAATGTTATGCTCTAAATATTGCGTTCAAAAGAGATGCAGGGGGGAAAAAATCACCCTTTAGGATAAGCCTTTTTGAAATTGACCAGCACATCCTCTTTCCTTCCTGCCTGATCTCTTTGACCTTTATAAATAAACGGAGGCGGTTTTGCCAGAGAGTACAGAAAATGTCAAAAAGAGTGCTCCTGGTTTTTCTGGTATGTTTGGACACACCTTGAGCATTGTAATTATGGGCTCAGCTTTGCAGTGCAGGAATGCTTGCGTATGCATTTACATTTCTTCAGTCTAACAATCTGTTTACACATCTATTTGCCTAGCGTTACACACGCTATGATCCGCTAAAACATACTTGTCGCCATTTCATTTCTCGATCTTTCTTTACTCAATAGGGATTTCTGTCAACGTGATAGAGATTGGCAAATATTATCTACCTACCAAATGTGAACATTTCATAGTTCAATAGCTATGTGATATTTTGCCAACTTTACATCACCATTGGTCAGTTTGGTGCAATGCGAATCCCCTCCTTTTTTGTGGAGAGCAATTTATGTATCGTCTTTGAACTCGGATAATGCAATGAATAAGGGATCACAAGCCTTGTCTCACTAATTACACTGCATGACAAGACTTGGCACAGGTGACAGCAACTGTCATCACTTTGTTTTTATTAGTACCTTATTAGGCTTCCGGAGCCTTCTCTTATGAGCAAACATTTGCTGTAATGAGAGAAAATTGCTACCCACCAAAGGAGGATGGCGCCAGCTGCAATTAGCTCAAGGGAGGAAGGTATTACTTAGAGGCAAATAAATGATCATGTAATATAAAAAATGATTCACTCAACACGATAGGTCCCCTGTTGTGCAATACGCAAATACTTGCTGACTATTTATTTTTTTTGAAAATGTAACTGTTGATTTAAAAGGTTGGTGTGTTCTGTTTCTTGTAAAGTTTTGACCCTGTATAATAGAGAACTTTTTCACAGACTGTGATGGCGCGTTTTAACGGTCATAACTATCGTAAATCCTGCAAATTTTTTTGTATTTTCTTTTTTTTAAATTATGTATAACACTAAAGGCCTGTGCACACCGTGACTATAATCATGTGCTTATCGCCAGCGTTTTTTTCTAGACTTTTTTTTTCACAAGACGCGTCTTTGTGAAAAGCAAGCGAATTTTCGTGCAAATTCAGTAGTTGACGCTCCCGATACACAAGGTGGTGCTACGCCACTTTATGCTTCTGACACTCGCTTGTCACACAAAAGAAGAAGAGCGACAGTATTTACGTGCTTGCCAAAACCATTCACACATGTTTTGCTAACTGGCAAGCAGCATTAGCAGCTCATCTTCTTCTTTGTCTACTTACTTCCTCTTCATCGTATCAATGTGTGCTCGACAAGACCTTTTTGTGCTTGAGCGCCACCAAGTCGGCACGTGAACAAAAGCACCGATCTCATTGGTCAGCCAGTTTTTAACTCGAACCTAAGGCATTTTTTAAATGACGCTTTTACGCCTGCCGTTTTTCATGTCAGTGTGCACACTCACGAGGCGTTAAACGTCTGCGAAATCGTCCCCGTGTGAACAGGCCTTAATACTTTGTATTATATTACTTTTGCATCAAATTACAAAAAACAAGTCACCACTGATGTATGTTTCTAATACAGCGTCTATGGGAGTGGTGGTAAAAATTGACATCTTTATCTCTTTTCACTACCATTATCAATCTCACTCTATTTTGTTGTGAAATCACTGTTGTGGAGTTTTTCACAAAAAATATATATATTTAATGTATACTCTCATTCACAACTATAATAGTTAACCCAACTATGACGACTTCCGCTTCTAAGAAAACCTGGAAATGTAAAAAGGATCTATGGATTTGAATTAGGTTTTTTTTTTCTTGCTCGCTGGGAGTTTACAGACACATATATTAAGGCATAATGTCTTAACGTAGCTTTACATAGAATTAAAGTCATTATTACTGCAATATTATTCTTTAAAACACAATATGCATTGTGAAAAGTGCTGAGTAAATATTTTACAAATTGATTGATGTACTAACATTTAAATTAATAATTTGATACAGTACACTTATTGTATACAAATATGTTTTTCCATTGTAGGCCTACTTACGTTTTGAAAATTACCTGCATGTAATTACATCTGCAATTAATTTGTTTTGTTACATTTATAATTACACTGTTGACACTTCCCTTACACCTAACCCTACCCTAAAACTTACCCATACCACCACACCTGTTGCTAACTTTACTCTTAAACTTACCCACACCACACCACCACACCTGTCCCTAACCCTACCCCTAAAACTTACCCATACCACCACACCTGTCCCTAACTTTACCCTAAAACTTACCCATACCACCACACCTGTCCCTAACTTTACCCTAAAACTTACCCATACCACCACACCTGTCCCTAACCCTACCCCTAAAACTTACCGATACCACCACACCTGTCCCTAACTTTACCCTAAAACTTACCCACACCACCACACCTGTCCCTAACCCTACCCCTACCACCACACCTGTCCCTAACTTTACCCTAAAACTTACCCATACCACCACACCTGTCCCTAACCCTACCCTTAAACTTACCCACACCACCACACCTGTCCCTAACCCTACCCGTGAAACTTACCCATACCACCACACCTGTCCCTAACTTTACCCTTAAACTTACCCACACCACCACACCTGTCCCTAACTTTACCCTTAAACTTACCCACACCACCACACCTGTCCCTAACCCTACCCTAAAACTTACCCATACCACCACACGTCCCTAACTTTACCCTTAAACTTACTCATACCACCACACCTGTCCCTAACTTTACCCGTAAACTTACCTATACCACCTGTACCTAACTTTACTCTTAAACTTACCCATACCACCACACCTGTCCCTAACTTTACCCTTAAACTTACCCACACCACCACACCTGTCCCTAACTTTACCCTTAAACTTACCCACACCACCACACCTGTCCCTAACCCTACCCTAAAACTTACCCATCCCACCACACCTGTCCCTAACTTTACCCTTAAACTTACCCATACCACCACACCTGTCCCTAACACTACCTGTATCCCACCTCAATATCAGCAAAAGTGTTTTTGCAATACAATATGAACACAATAAGTGCATTGTACTTATATTTGATGTAAGTACAATAGATTTGATATAAAAAAAATATTGCTATATGTTCAGGGCTCAATGCTTAGGATTTATCCTACTAGTGGTTGAAAGTTTTACTTACCCTGCCAAAATGATCACTGGCCCCACCACAAAAAAAAAACTAATATAAATAAATCAAGTAAAATAGGCCTAGTTATTGTTTTAGTTGTTTATATATATATATATATATATATGGTGGGCATAGATAATTTTTTTAAAATCTAGATTAATCTCACTGTAATCTTGGAATTAATATAGATTAATCTAGATTAAAATGGCTCATCAGAATATGTGTGCTCGTAAGTGATCGTTTGTTTTTTTGTAGTTTGAATAATAAATAACTTCTGTCCCCTTAAGACTTGACGCACGCACGCATGGATCCCAAAAACTGTTCCTGTGAGCTGGTTATGACTGTGTTTAAGTTTAAACTCACCAAGATGGGCATTGAGACATTTTTGAGTGTATTTGACCATTAATAAGCTGGAAAAAGGAGCTCATTTTTGCACTTGTATGTCAGAGGCGGCTTTATTACGGTATGTGTGTGTGCGCTTCAGATGCAAGCGCGAAATCTGCGGGAATTAGTAGAATTAACGTTATGTGCAAGCCCGCGCGAAATTCAGACCGGTCACATAATCGACAAAACTAGTAGGCATACACACAGGTTTGAAGACTCGTTCTCTCGCCCCCTACAGTGCAATTCGGCTAGGTATACATCGTCGCTAAAATATCAAGGTGAAAGTCATCATAGCTTGCGTAGGACCCAGCTCCAGACCCGACTTTGAGAATAGATTAACGGCGATATTTTTTTTATCGCCCGATAAGAGTCTCACGTTAACGCAGCACGTTAACGCCGATAACGGCCCACCACTAATATATATATATATATATATATATATATTGACATTTTTTATTTTGTATAGGCTCCAGCATCCCTGCAACACTACGCAAGACAAGCGATTTGGAAAATGGATAGATGGATTGATTGATTGACTGATTTTTATCAAGAAAAGCAGTTTTGAGATACATGGTCATATTCATATTGTAAACAAATGCAAAGTAGTGACTTTCAAATCCTCAATAAAAACACTCAACTATTAAGTTTTATGAACAACACATCCCTACAGAGAAGGACCAAACAAACACTCTTATGGCTGGCCTCTTCCTGGTTCTGGGTTCTCTTATGGGATCCCTGGAGATGTGCCATGCTTTGTAATCACAGATTGCCGCCATGCCAGATCCCTGAACCGATGAAGCCATTAGGGTTCATGACTCACCCACCTTCTTGACTAAAGTTTCCATGTAAACGCCCACAAGTAAATGAAGGGGCCCTTTCGCGACCTCTCATTTCTCACAGACAGTGACTGAGCAATGCACGGAAGCCTTGATTTATGAGGAGGGTTTACAACACAGAGACAGGCTTTTAATTTAGGTCGAGGCCCTAGCTTGGCGTAATTGTTTTTTAAATGTAGGGAATGATACAAAAAAGATTGGTTGCCACAGCAAAGCGTGAAGAAGAATTACCCCTGGAGATATCCACTCATGTTCTTTTATCACCTTAAGTTGGACTCATTGTTGACTTGAATGGTGTTGGTTCACCTCAAAGAACTCTTCAGTGTGGATTCTAAATATGGACACTGAAGGAATTAGAATGTAATTTAAAACAATGAAACAGACCAAGACTGTTATTCACAAGTGCGGTCACAATAAACCCTCTAGACCCAAACACAAACAGGGCACGCCATGTCACCCGACACCTGGACAGCGGGTGTCCCCTTCATTAATGCGATCCTTCCTGCCCCCCAGCCCAAGCAGACGTTTGCCTCCGACCCCAACAACATTTAATGAGAGAGAGACGCCAGGCACAGTGGGGCAAGTCAGAGTGGGAGGGACTCCCCCCGTCCCCTCGCTAGAATGGACTCTCAATAGGAGCAGACTGCCACAGGGGTCTGTCAGGAACCCTCCGCCCACAAGTTCAAATGTCAGTGCCCCGGCATGCGCCCTCAGAAAAAAAAGAAAGAAAAAACTTTAGTGGTTTGCTGCCTGTCGTCTAATTGACTGGCAGGTCTGCAAATGAGCAATTCTCTGCTTGTTTTGGTGGACAGTTTCCACTTAATCAAGGATTGACAGCAATGCATTGTTAATCTACATTCTGCTTTGCGTTTTTTGTAAACATAGCATTATTTTGAAAATCTCTTACAGGGTTAGAGGTCAAAAAATGAAGGAAACATTGACTGATTTGTTATGTTTTTGTCCAGTCATTGAATCAGAGAAGTAGCCGCTTAGCCTTGACAGTCTGAAAGTTGAATAATTGGGTGTATATTAGATGTGACAGGTCAGCTTGAGTGTGTTTGTTGTGCGGTTTGGTGCAAGTGGAGGGGTAAGTGAGTGGTGACAGTGTGTCGTGTTAGCAGAGCGAGTCGCTTCGGGACGGTCAGGTTGATTTCATTAAGGTGATGGGACACATGTGCCCCTTTTTCATCTGCTCTTCGGCCCCCTGCTACTCAGAGTCTTTCAAGTCCCGCTGTCTCCCGATCTGAAGATAATTGTTCACTGTAATACTAGTCAGGAAATGAGCTGATCAACTCCAGATGGATGGACAAGGGGAAGGGGAACGACAGAAAGGAAAAGAGAGACAGCAAGAGAGAGAGAGAAATAAGAAGAGACAGGGCACTAGAGCTTTGTCTCTTTAAGTCATTCATGCAATATTAATGTTGATGCTCTGAAAACCCTTGATACCACTTGGCTTTAAAAGCTAAGACAAAGAGTTCATTACTTTAAAGTTGGCCTGCAGTCCACAACATAGATTCCCATATCATTCAGATTGGATGAGTCGTTGTAAAATGCTGATATACTCTCAACGTGCACATTCTGAAAAATAAGTTGCTATATTACTTACCAACAGTAGACAGCCGAAAGTTAGACACAACAGATTTAAACTTGTTATATGACAATCCCATTAAAACTGACTTGAAAACTTTTTTCATGCCTTCAAATTTTATTCAAATGACATAGATTATATTGTTTGACACTTCCCAGTTCCACTGTTAAACTATGAATTACCATATTGGTAACACTTTACAATAAGGTTAATTAGTAAACATTAGTTAACTACATCAGTTAGCATAAACTAATAATGAACTGCACTTTTAAAGCATTTATTTAACTTTGTTAATGTTAATTTCAACATTTACTAATACATTATTAAAATCTTGTTAACATTAGTTAATGCACTGTGAACTAACATGAACAAACCATGAAAAGCTGTATTTTATGAACTAATGTTAACAAAGATGAACAAATACAGTAACAAATGTACTGTTCATGGTTAGTTCATGTTAGTTAATACATTAACTAATGTTATCTAATGAAACCTTATTGTAAAGTGTTACCACAATATTTCAATTGTGCATAATTTCCCATCAAGCTTTAATTGTATCTTTTTATGCAAAAAGTGTGAAATAAGATTACATAAAATGCTAGCTGTTAAATCTATTATATTCCAAAAATGCATCACACATTTAATTTCCTAAAAAGTAATAACACACCTCTCCTCAACAAACCCAGCCTGTTTATACATACTAGTTATTAGTATGTAACATTTAAAGGAATAAAAGCATAAATTTTTGTACATTTGGACAGATACTGAAGCATATGTATTCACAACATCTAAAACGTAAACATTATTACATATTTTCTGCTATAACAATGCCCCCCAACGTAAACATAACACTTGTAAAGTATAAAAGGACCACTTTATAATAGATGGCCTTAACTACTATGTACTAACATTTTAATTAATCATTTGATACAATTCACTTATTGTGTACATACATGTTTTACATTGTACTTACATTTAAAACATTACCTGCATGTAATAACATCTGTAATTCATTTCTGTAGTTACATTTATAATTACACTGTTGACACTTCCCGTACACCTAACCCTACCCTTAAACTTACCCATACCACCACACCTGTCCCTAACCCTACCCTTAAACTTACCCACACCACCACACCTGTCCCTAACTCTACCCTTAAACTTACCCATACCACCACACCTGTCCCTAACTTTACTCTTAAACTTACCCATACCACCACACCTGTCCCTAACTCTACCCTTAAACTTACCCATACCACCACACCTGTCCCTAACTCTACCCTTAAACTTACCCATCCCACCACACCTGTCCCTAATCATACCCTTAAACTTACCCATACCACCACACCTGTCCCTAACCATACCCTTAAACTTACCCATACCACCACACCTGTCCCTAACTTTACCCTTAAACTTACCCATACCACCACACCTGTGCCTAAAAGCGTTTCGTCCACACGGATCTGACGTTTTGGGAGCCTGAAACCAATATCCCAGAGTGGATCAATCTGAAACCAACACCCTTGCATCTTCATGTCTACAGCCGATCCGTATATTTTGTGAAATGGTGATGTCATCACACCATGTCCCACGCGTTAAAGACTAGAAGAGATACAGCTATGGACACTGGACATGAGCACATCAATATTGCGTCATTTAATTACTGTCATTGCATTATTGTAAGGGTAGGTTTAGGGTTGGGGTAGGTGTAGGCATTAATAAAACACAATCTGGTAAGTAGCACATTTATTTATTGTTATTTTATTGTGATATTTTGCCTCTCTTCCGACCGTTGCTGTACCCCTTCTAGCCACAACTCTTTTTCTCAGTTTTTAGTGTATTTCTGTGGCAGAATTACAGCGCCACACACTGGTCTGGCATGTATACTACATTGTTTTGAGTCGGTTTCAATTGTTTCGTCTGTACGCAGGTATTTCTTGAGACGAGGGTGGGGGGGAAAGATTGGATAGGGAAAGTTCTGGCTTAGTGTGGATGTGGCGTTAGTTTCATTTTCTGTCACTGCTTTGCCTGAGATCATTGTTTGTTACCATAGTTTCTTATTAGTCTTGCACCTGTTCCTTGTTCTGTTAATTGTATTCTCTGTGTATTTAAGGCCTTATTAGGTGTTTGTCGTCATCAATGTTTGTGTAGTTAATGTGCTCATTCTACATGTTCATTAAAGTCTCTTCTTTGGATTTAACTTCACATAATAGAACAACAACCCTCCAAAATAAAATGAGTGAGAGGAAAAAATATGGACTTACCAGCTGTCCATTTGCTCTGCTTAGAGCAAGAAGATTGCTCCCTCTCGGACTATACACGTGAGTTTTTAGATTTGGCTCAGCTGACCCACTACCTGGACTACTGCCTTAGCACGTTCTATTATGTCAGACTCAACACCGCAATGAAGGCAAAGTTGTCCGGGGATGGTCATTGAGAGAGTTTCGCTGAGTTTGTGGAGTGGGGGCTGATGCAAAATAAATCCCCTCTCACCATTTGCGTCATAAATGAGGATAATGCCAGCCGCACTCTTTGTCACCATCTATTTCGTCGCCCAGCATCCCTCACCCGCCTCCTTTGCCAAGGCCATCCAGTTCCTTGGCCCCACCTCCATTGGCTCCCTTTAAGCCCATTGCTCCACCTCAGCTCGGCTCTGCCTTGGTTCCTCCTTCCCTCAGCTCCTCCTGGGACCGTCATCCTTTTGGCTCCACTAGGTTCCCTCGTCTCTCTGGCTTCGCCTTGGCCCATCGTCACTGCCTGCACTATGGACTTCTGGGCCTTCAGCTCCGCTTCATCCATCCACCCCTTTGGCTCCTCCAGGCTACTCCTTCCCTCCGGCTTCGCCTTTGTCCTCATTCACACCAGCTCCGCCTTAGTTATCCAGCACCTTAGCTCCACCTCGCCGCGACTCTGCCTACGATGTTGCACTGTCTCATTGGCTTCGCCTGGGTCTCCTAATCTCCTGGCTACACCGCTGGTGGTCAGACTGGCGATTCCAACCTGGCTCCCTCCATCAGTATGGGCCTTCCTCTTGTCTCTGCTCTGGGTTATCCTCAGGCTCCTCCTTCCATCGTCTCCACCTTTGTTTTCCCTTCCAGCCCCTCCAGGGTCAGCTCTGTCTCCGGAACCTCATCTACCTCTGAAACCCCCTCCCTCCCTTTTGCAGCACGAGGATGCGCTTTCCACGGGAGGGGTGTAATGTCACAATCATGTCCTGTTTAGTTTCATTTTTGTCACTGTTCTAGTTCATAGTTTCTAATTAGTCTCTCACCTGTTCCTTGCTCTGTTAATTGCATTCTATGTGTATTTAAGCTCTTAGTTTCCTCAGTTTAGTGTCCGCAGTATTCAATGTTTAATGGGTAGTAGTTTGCTCATTCTCTGTGTTTGTTAATGTCTCTGATATCCTGTAATTCATGTGTTTTGCTCTTCTTTGGATTTAACTACACCTTGAACACATGAAAGCCAATGAGCATTTTATATTCCTGTTGTATAACCATTGTCATAACTAGGGATTTAACAATTTAGTCAGAGACAGTTGAAAATTGATAACGATGTGTGACAATTCAAGTCGGTTGAGATGTTAAACGAATCGCGATACACGTTTTAAACAGCAGGGACGCTGTAACCATATATTGTGACCACGCTTAAAGGCACGATAGCAACAAGCAAGTTGTAGCTAGCGTTACAGACTGTGTGTGCACTGGCGCGATGAAGAGTGAAATCAGTGAATGTTTTCAGTTCATTCATATGGAAGTTGAGCGTGAGCGCACCCGTGTGCACGCACCGTCCAACAGAAGCATGGCTACGGCAAGCGCGTATTTTACATTGATTCATTCAAATCGGAGGTGTGGCGGCATTTTGACTTTCTGAAGACTAATAATCACCTCAGTGAGAAGCTCCAGTCACCGCCGTCTGGTTGTAAAAAGATAATAGGCCAAACCACCTTAACCAGAGGATTTGCAGCACCACTCGCAGCGTCAAGGGCGATTGCCACGGAGATCACAAGGTGCATCAGTGTTTTCACAGCGAAAGATAGAAGGCTGATTTCTGCCGTAGTAAATTAATTCCAGACCCTTCCTCATCAAGAGAAAGACCATCGCGAGGATGTGTTCCACCGACTGAAGGAGAATCTGTGCTGTTGCAGAACCAGGTGTTATATTTATTTTATCTATTTCTCTAAATGTTTACAAGGATACCAATAATAAATAAAATCTTGCCTTCATAACAATGTGAAACCCCTGCCACTGTTGTACTTAAATTTGACCTAGTCTTTTTATTTCTGCTATTCCTCAGTGCACGATGAGGGTGAAGAAGCTGAAACAACCTCCTCCCAGGAAAACACCATTGAAAGATCTCCTTGAAGGGACTTTTTGAGGATTTGTTTTAAAATTGAAAGTTATTATTTGACATAAAATATATATTTAAATTTGACAAAGAAATATGTTTTGTCTGAGAAATAAAAGTAGAGAATTAGAATTAGTCTTAAATCTCATTTTGTTAAAACAAAAATTGTGAGAAAATCGCATTGTGAAATTAGTATCGTGAATCGTATCACATCGTGAGTTGAGTGAATTGTTGCATCCCTAGTCATAACGCTTCTTGAGGCAGTACATTTTTGAATTTGTAACGAGAATGAGTGCAGGGTTTAATCGCTACTGGGGATGGAGACAAAGATTGTTGCATAAAGGCTTGAATTTGGGTCTGATCCTTACAAAAAAAAAACAAAAAAACAGTCATTTGGATTCTGAATATGTGGACAAATACATTTGAAGTAACAGAGCATGTAAATGTAAATGAGTGAACTGCTTAAACAAATGCGATTGAAAGCAATCGATGATCATAAATACAGTAGTATCAACAGATTAATTCCATAAATTCAATATTCATAATAAAATATTAACATCTGTGTCTATAAAGTTCATAAATAAATCATTTCCATTTTAGATACTGCCTAATTATTTTAGATGTACGTTTTATTGTCTATGCAAACGTTAAATATACGTGTTGAACCACACTTTACATAAAATACATAATAATAATAATAATTTGTTACATTTATATAGCGCTTTTCTGGGTACTCAAACCACTTTACATATAGAAGGGGGGAATCTCCTCAACCACCACCAATGTGCAGCATCACCTGGATGATGCGACGGCAGCCATATTGCGCCAGAACGCCCAGCACACACCAGCTGATTGGTGGAGAGATTGGTGGTGATGAAGCCAATCAGTATACCAATACTCATAAGATCACGTTGACGAACCACACACTTTCATATAGTAACAACACTGGGGTTACATGATGAAGTTTAATACTGTTCAAATCTCTAACCCTAGTATTTGTAATATTAATAGTCATGCATGCCTTAGCAAAGACCATTAATTAGTTTCAGCTTTGCATGTATTTAATGCTTCTAGGTCAAATATGTGACATAATATGCAGAGATTATACAAAGCATTATGTGCACAGTATAGCTGAGGTTTGGAAAGGAAACTATATTCCTCCAAAGTATAACAACAAAACTTTGTGTAATCAGCTTCATTTACTGTAATAAGCCACCGAAGGGCAGATGGCTTCGGTGGTAGAAATAGAAATCAAAGGCGCTTCAAATTGAGCTGTAATTACACTAACACAAGCCATTGCATAAAGTAGATACGGTTTTACTTGACAGCTTGTTGTTTAAGTTGGTTAACTAAAACGGTTGTTGCTCGAAGAGAAAATGAAAAGGGAATGATTGAAGAGCAATTTTAAGTATCGTTCTGGTATAACAGATGTTCACTTGATTTGGATAATCAGCACAAGTATAACATAGATACACATTAAGAAATGATTAAAGATAGTATACAAATTGTGTTCAGACATGCAATAGGACAAGCTTAGATACAATTCATAATTTCAGAAAACCATAACTTCTTGACAGAGTGGTTTACTCCAATTATTAATAAATTCAATGATTCATTGAACGTGGGTGTCTCTTATGATGTTGGTGTTACTACTGTATATTTTAAAAATATATATATATTGTTGCTTATTGCTTTGAACACTAACCAGGCTGAATAGCACAATATTTTTTACAGATATTTAATGAATAGTTTAAGCAAAACTCTAACTGTGCGTTCACACCAGATGTGACTTGCGCGATTAAATCGTGCTATTCGCGCGTAGTTGGACATAGCTGGAGTTTACTTGCTTCATTCGCGCGTGACATTCACTTCACAACAGACGAATCATGGAAGGGGCCAGTCAGCTCCAGTCTCATTGCGAAATGGCTGACATGGATTGTTTTAAAATACAGCGAATAAGCTTAATTTGCTGTTACACATCGTACATGTAAATTATTTTGCGTCTGGTGTGAACGCACCATTAAAGTCTATATGCTTTGCGCTGATAAAAATCATTCTGTGGTGAAGTAAATACTACAGAAAAAAATGTATGTAATTTCTACATGAAAAAATTAGTTCAGGCAAGAATGAAAAAAAGTAATTTCTAGTACTCATCAAGTCAAGCTTGTAGAAATTAAAGCGTAAATATCAACGCTACAAAATGAAGTAAAACTGATACTGGTGTTCCCATCATGCTCAGGGGTTTGAATAATTAATGAGGTTGATTTTTTTTCCAGCTGTATTTACACTTTTTTATCATTGCTTTTGTTGTTAGGTTTAGTAACTTGTCATTTTGTGACATCTGGAGTTTATTTTCTACTCAAAATGACACATTCATACTCAAAAACATTCCATTGAATGTTACAGTCTCTGTGTATTGTGGTCTCTGTGTTCTGGTGGGTAATGAGTACTATTATGTAGATATGCTGTCTACACAATATCTATTGTGTTATTGACTTATATGTTTCTTATTAAAGCATATAGGGGAGAGCGGGGCACAACCTAACGCGGGGTTAGTTGTAACACACATGGTTTAACACTTTCCACACATGCGAGGATGACGAAATGTAGTGTATTTACTAGTTGCCATATATACATTATTTAGAGAAAAAATTGTGTGAAAATTAAAAAATATTTGGAAGATATCACTGAACATTTATTTAAAGCAAAAGTAAATTTCCTAATTTTTCATCTCAGTTTTTTGTGTTTATTTAAAGGGTTAGCTCACCCAAAAATAAAATTAGCCCATGATTTACTCACCCTCAAGTCATCCTTAGGTGTATAGAACATTCTTCTTTCATACGAATACAATCAGAGTTATATATAAAAAAGAAAAAAGTCCTGGCTCTTCAAAGCTTTATAATGGCAGTGAATGTTGCTCTGTTTTTGAAGTAAGTGCATCTATGCATCATAACTGCTCCACGCGGCTCCGGGGGTTAATAAAGGCCTTCTGAAGCGAATCGATGCGTTTGTGTAAGAAAAATATCCATATTTAAAACTTTATAAAGTATATTATCTAGCTTCCGGCCGTTCGCCTTATTCAACTGTGCCTCTCGCAAAATGCAAATTCAAAATGCTTACGCTACGTCTGACGACCACCAGAGATGGTGGTCCAGTGGGTTAAACCATGGAACTGATACGCAGAAGGTTCGATCCCAGCGGTCACCACCAGTGTGTCCTTGAGCAGGGCACTTTACTCCACGTTGCTCCAGGGGGATTGTCCCTGTAATAAGGGCATTGTAAGTCGCTTTGGAAAAAAGCGTCTGCTAAATGCATAAATGTAACTGGTGAGCCTTGTGGAGCAGTTATATGATGGATATGCACTTTTATGGACTTCAAAAACAGAGCAACATTCACTGCCATTATAAAGTTTGGATTAGCCAGGACTTTTTAAATATACTGTAACTCCAATTGTATTCGCCTGAAAGAACTGGCTTGAGGGTGAGTAAATCATGGGCTAATTTAAATTTGTGGGTGAACTCTTTAAAACTCGACAAATCTGATATTATTTGAATCTTATATCTGTTATTTAACAGTTGATATAGTTCTTTCAATGCAGCAGAAGACACGAGCAGCTGTGCAGGCGGAGCATGTTGTCACACTGTGTTACAATGAGCCCCTATTAGAACTACGCTATTATATTCTATACTTTTATGAATTCTATTGAGAAACCATGAGAAAAAGGTGACTAAAGACTGAGAGTCAATGTTCAGAAATGCTTTATTGTTATTATGTTTTGAACTATGATGTATAGCTGTGTTTTGAGGTACACTCTAAAAAAAAAAGGTTCTATATGGCACCAAAAATGGTTCTTCGTTGTAATCATAGAGGAACCACTTTTGGTGCTATATAGCACCATATCTTAACATGTTCTGTATATGGTAGCGCTGCTATATAGCATCTTAGTTAGCGGTGCTATATAGCACCTTAGTCAAAGAATCGGAGAAGAACCGCTGAAGAACCGCTGAAGAACCACTGAAGCACCAAAATTGGTGCTATATAGCACTAAAAAAGGTTCCCCTATGATTACGAGCAAAGAACCATTTTTGGTGCCATATAGAACCTTTTTTTTTTTTAGAGTGTATGTTTGTTGTCAAACTCAAAAATGTGTTTATTTTTAATGATAAAAAATGGCATTATTTTATTTGAACACGTTAATAATTGTATTTTATTGACAGAATATTTTAGTTTGTCTTGGATATTTCTTTCCAATTCATTTGGTCGTGTGACAATATACCCCTCACATGTTACAACGTGCTCCACCTATGGGGCACGTTGTCACATTTCACTTCCATTCTTTCGAAAAAAAGTATACACTGTATCAATGAAACAAAACCACGTAATTGTACTAGACATGTGTGAAATTAATGTGGGAAAACATAAACACTCTGAACCCCAAGTGGATTTACACAAACTGAGAAAGCCAAAAGGCACTAGGTCGTGCCTCGCTCTCCCCTACTTTTAAAAGCGTGATTTAATTCAGTTTTATTTTATGTCTAAAAAGTATTTCAAACGAAGTAGAAATAACTCAACCTTTTCCTGGCCAAGTTCAAATTACTTATTTTCAAAAACTTGACAATGAAAAGTAAATTGTACTTCTTGTTTTTTTTTCCAGTGTGGTTTGAATACTGCGGTTACCATTCCACTCCACAAAGAAAAAACAGTAAAGTGTGTGTAAGGACACAAATTCATTGGAAGCATCCTGACACACTCTAAATTCATCATGAATCAATAGATCGCAAAATTCCCAAAAACTATACACATATAAGCATGCAAAATGCCCTCAGTTCCTGTATGCGAAGCAAATGTCAAATGGTCTGCATGGAGACTGACAATATTCCCATAATTATGTTCTTGTTTTGCTTTTTCCGGCTCTCACGTTCTATGTCTCTGATGTGTCAACAGACTCAACACACAACACGCAGTGGCTAGGAACAAACAATCTAAGTCAATATACACAGATAGATAGACAAACAGATTTATAGATATAGATATAGATTGATAGAATGAGAGAGAGAGAGAGAAAACTGCAGAGAGACACCAAGTCTAGACCTCCTATTTGGGGCCACTCCCTGTTTGCTTTGTTCAGTGCTATGTCTGTGCAGGTAATTACCCTTGATCACAGCATCCGGGGAGGGAGACGGGAACGAAAAGGGGTCGGGGCTGGAGCCGGCGTAACTGTTCTCTTTGGTGCTGCTATGATAATGTCAAAAAGGAAATTGCCAATAAATTTAATGACATCACTTCGTTTTAATGAGGCGTGCTGTCTTTTTGATGCCTGTCGTGATAAAGACTCCATGAAGCTGCTAGCATGCATATCCAAATCGGGGCTTGATAAACTTCATAGTTTAATCTAAAAACAGCTCCTATTGGGCAAACAGAGTAGGGCCAGTCCTGATTTATCATATGGAAAATACCGTTGCAATACTGTTCTAATTATATAGGTACAGAAGGGCGTAATGAGCAGGTTGTTCGGGCAAACTGTTTCAGGTAGCCTGTAATTGTGATGCCAGTTCTTTTGTTGGTTTGATGTGGTTGACTCATAATGCTGATGCATTGTAGGTATCCGAGTCGAGATTGCTTTTGAACATATCTAAGCGTGACAACAATCACTGCATCAGGGCTGGGTTATTAGGAGTGCAAAAAGAGGTTACCAGAAGTTGTTTTTCCCATTAAAATCACAAAGTCATTTAGGCCAGTACATGGGAGAGGGCTAATCAACATTTAATTGTGCTAGGTATTTACCCCTCAAATAGTATTGTATGTTCGGTTTTTAAGATAGCAGACCAAGGTATACTCCATGTTGCCTCTACTATGTTTCCATCTTTCAAGTCAAAATCATATACTGTAAATGCAATGTTTTTTTGATAAAAGATGAACAAAAGTGATCAGAGGTGCAATTTATTTTGGCTAGATGCAATTTTTTGTATTATTCTGGATTCAATACAAGTTAAAGGGATAGTTCACTCAAAAATGAAAATTCTGTCATTTACTCACCCTCAAATTGCTCCAAACCTGTATAATTTTTTTTCTTGAGCTGAACACAAAAGAAGATATTTTGAAGAATGTGGGAAGTAGAGATGCACCAATTGCAATTTTCTTGGCCAATTCTGATTTTTTTTGTAAGTGTGACCTTTTGTCGATTCCAATTTTATGTCTAAGAACTATATTTGACTAGCCTGACAAGCCAGACCCACATCAAGCTGTTGGGTCTGGGAACACACCATCGGCAGGGCTCAGTCCGAGGGGCGGGATAAACGCTTGTCTTTCAAATTCCCTCTGCACACAATAGGATAGCGATACAACCAACCAGAGCAACGAAGAAGGTGAAGCGGAGCTAGTTGATAGATTAAACTTTCGCCGTATCCGGTCGGCAAAACACCATTGAGATTCATATGCTGATTCTTGACATCTGTGTGCGGTTAAACTTTTTTCCCCCTAGAATGTATTTAAAAATCAGAATTCAGAATGTCTTATCTGTGGCAAGAAAGTATTGTTGGTGAATATTATTTATTAACGTTTTTAGTCAAAACATTTTTCTTCACGATCATTTTTGTTCATAGCTTTTTTTTTTATTTTAACAGATTGTGTTTTATTAAAACTGTAACAAAAACCACAAACTCACATAAAAAGCCAAGAGTCAAACTGCCCAACTAAATGAACACTGATCACCATAATGGTGACCAAACACTCAATAAGAACTTCTATAGACGTCTTTCAGGGTTGGAGCCAAACTCTGCAGCACAGCGACTCACTAGGACCGAACTTGCCTATGAAAACAATGGTATAATTGAATCCTAAGGACCAATTGTGTACCTTTAAAGGTACAGTTATACATTTTGTTCCCCATGGAACAAAATTGTACCTCCACTGTAGCTTTTTTTCTGAGCGAACAGGGAAGGAATGAAATGACAGATATAGCTGCTTTTGGGAATAACAAGAACAGCCCGATAAGCTAGATCAACTCTTGCTCGTTGCTTGCGCCATTTGTTTACCTGTTGCCCTGACCGGTGAGGAAGAAGATTACCACGACGATTGCGTATTTCTGGTCACAAATACGGAAGTTGTGAGAAAGGTCTACAGCCTCAAATATTTTCATTTGTTTGTAAATAAATAAATAGGCTTAATGTTCATTATAGAGTTCAAAATCAACAAGGCAGACTGCAAATCTGGCTTTAAATGGTAATTAATTCTGGTCAGTATTAAAATTGTCGGTAAAATAAAATTGCATAAATCGACAGCTGACATTTTGACTTTTGCCTGCTGTTTACACTTTATTATGACACATTATGAATGCCTTGAATTGGAGTACTCTATTTTTTTCTCTTGCAAAAAACCCCTAAAAAAATCAAGTTGCATTTGTTCTGTATCTGTAACAGTTATGTTTGTTTCTACTTATTTTGAGATTCTGTTCTGTTCTCCCTTAGTTCCTTTCTCCGTGCTCTGTTTAGTTTCAGTTTTCTTAGTTTCTAATTATGTCCCTGTTGTTGTTTCTATCGTTACTTATAATTATTATCTTAGTTATCTCCTGCATACATATATATATATATATATATATATATATATATATATATATATATATATATATATATATATATATATATTCCCATGTTCTTCTAGTGATCAGCGTTTATTATTAAAGTTTGTTTAATATATTCCTAGTTTGTGCGTGTTGCTTACAATCCGTATCAGAGACATAGAGGATTTCTCATGCAAATCTTTTTTGTATTATATTCCATAAGCACTATCTGAATTAAAGGGTAACTAAACCCTAAAACAACTTTTTTTAGTTAATCTGCAAGACTGGGGCTTTATTAGTGCTGTTCATTGATTCGAGTAAATGTTTTGACATTTGGGCATAAAGTGTTTTAATTCTACAATATATGGTGTAAAACTGTCTGAGTGCAGCCCTCTTAAGGTTGAACGGTGGCTACTGCAGTTGAATTTTCTTATTCGTGACATATGTTGGCTCTTCCACCGGCTCACTACCCATGCCCCTGGCACGAGCTCACCACGCCCTAAAAAATGTTGTCCCACATTGATCACATGAGAACGGCTTCACTCCAGTATGAACTTTTATGTTACATGAAGTAGAAACATTATGAATGAAACTTACTTGACACTTGCTATCAACATTCTAATGAAGAAAATGCGGTTAAATAATGCAGTTGTCAGTACACGTCAGGTTTTTCTTGCAATATTTTTGCCGCCCGTTAAGTGTACAGATACTTTTCATACATGAGACGCACTTTCAAACCTTGACACACAGGTGTTTGCCGTGGTAACAAACAACAATACGGTAACGTGCTGGCGTATATAGTCTAACTTTTATTTGAGGAAATGCTTCGCTAGCATCGGTGGCATCGGGAGTTAAGACCACAGTTTTGCAAATCTGACAGCTGTCAATCAATCCGTCACTGCGGGTCTCAGGTGCATGCCCCCCGCTCAGCCCCGCCCTCGGTTTGTCCCCTCTGTCTCCGCCCACTTTTCCAGCAATTTGCAAATATTGCAAGTAGGTGGAGTTAGGCTTTGAACAGGGGTTGATTTACCCTTTAAAGACATTGAATACAGTCTTTTTTTATTATTTTATTATTTGCACATAGTCTCATGGCAGTTTGTAACTATTTTATGTGTTAGTGAATTGGTTGTTAATTCATATGAATTCTTATGTTTTCTTTTTGTACAAAAAATGTATTTGTATTTGTATGAAGCACACAATAGCTACCTTGTAAAATAGTTTTCTCATGAGGTATGTTTGGTATGTTAATTGTGCTCCTGACATTTGGTCTTGTAAAGTTCTAAACCGGTTTAGTGTTGCACTTAATTCAATTGTTATTTTTGCAGGCAGAGAGTGGAATTTTTTTAAATAGATAGATGTTATTATATTATGGCCATCTGGACTAAACTCCAGAAGTCTAAAGTAACATCATGGCCAGAAGATATAAAAATATCTGCATTAAGATTTTAGTGTGAAAAATCACACCTACTAAGGTTTTCAGTAGCACTTTATTATAGCAATTACAATGGTGACACTTTATTTTACAGTGTCCTTGTTACACGTTATATGTACGTACCATAGTAATAACAGTAAATTGCATAATGCATAATTACATGCAACTAACCCTCAACTAAATCCTAATCCTACCCTAACTCTATAGTAAGTACATATAGCTACTAAATAGGCTATCACTCAGTACTTAAATTTATAATTACACTGTAACAATGACACCGGAAAAATAAAGTGTAACCGTTATAATAACTGGGTTACAACTAGGTACTAACCCTGAACCTACCTCTAAACCTAACCTTAACCATATACCGTATAGTTACCGTATATTACCAGTACTTTCTTGGGTAACTACACTGTAAGTACACATTATTAAAAAAATAAAGGGTTATACTTTATTTTAAGGTGTCATTGTTACAGTGTAATTATACATGTAAGTACTGAGTAATATTAATTAAGACGTCACATGACACTGTTTACAACACCATATTGGCAGGCGGGAACAGCCGAAAGCGAATATGAAATGAATGACGCAAGCAGTTTCAAGGCAACAGAGTTCACTGCGCACTTTAATTCAAAAGACATAGATGGGTGGGTGTAGTTGTTAATAATAAAATGATTTTTGCTAAATGGAAATATGACAAATGGTGGTAAAAAGCCACACATTGCTTTTAACTGAACACGCATTTTGATTGGTAACAGATGTAACACAACACTGTCATTATTTTTACGCCAGCTAGAGGGTGCATGACTTTAAAACGTGAATAAATGTCGTAATAAGGTGCTTGAAAAAGAGTTGTTTTTTTTGGAGGACAGTCTGCTATAATGCTCCAGGGTGCTTTTCACATGTATCAATAAAAGAACGGATAGCTTTCCTGTCAGGACACCTGTTGCAAGAGCTGTGTACAAGTTACAACTAGCCTAGTTTTGATGTAAATGTTACAACTTATGCACTACTAAATGTTTTTGCGTTGCAGCATTAAACTTAGTTGAAGCCTAAATCTACGTATAAACTAAATATTTACGGGAAGCCTCCGATCAAGAGTAACAATAACAGAAAGAATAGCAGGCAGACTGAACTGCATCAATACACTCTTGTTTTACATAACAGACTTCAATTCTTTACACGCATATTATAATGCTGACATATACACGCGCTTACATTTTAATAGAGAAAACACGTGAATAGATTACTACGAAATTCCCAGCATTTCAACAACTTACTATGATAAAATGATTTCCCCTTTGCTTTCCCCCACCTGTTCCCACTTTCTGGCACACATCAGCTGTCCACCATGTTGAAATAGTAAGGTTTAAACAGTCTAAACAGGTTTTAAATTATTGTTTGACCACTATACACTCACCTAAAGGATTATTAGGAACACCATACTAATACTGTGTTTGACCCCCTTTCGCCTTCAGAACTGCCTTAATTCTACGTGGCATTGATTCAACAAGGTGCTGAAAGCATTCTTTAGAAATGTTGGCACATATTGATAGGATAGCATCTTGGAGTTGATGGAGATTTGTGGGATGCACATCCAGGGCACGAAGCTCCCGTTCCACCACATCCCAAAGATGCTCTATTGGGTTGAGATCTGGTGACTGTGGGGGCCATTTTAGTACAGTGAACTCATTGTCATGTTCAAGAAACCAATTTGAAATGATTTGAGCTTTGTGACATGGTGCATTATCCTGCTGGAAGTAGCCATCAGAGGATGGGTACATAGTGGTCATGAAGGGATGGACATGGTCAGAAACAATGCTCAGGTAGGCCGTGGCATTTAAACAATGCCCAATTAGCACTAAGAGGCCTAAAGTGTGCCAAGAAAACATCCCCCACACCATTACACCTCCACCACCAGCCTGCACAGTGGTAACAAGGCATGATGGATCCATGTTCTCATTCTGTTTACGCCAAATTCTGACTCTACCATCTGAATGTCTCAACAGAAATCAAGACTCATCAGACCAGGCAACATTTTTCCAGTCTTCAACTGTCCAATTTTGGTGAGCTCGTGCAAATTGTAGCCTCTTTTTCCTATTTGTAGTGGAGATGAGTGGTACCCGGTGGGGTCTTCTGCTGTTGTAGCCCATCCGCCTCAAGGTTGTGCGTATTGTGCCTTCACAAATGCTTTGCTGCATACCTCGGTTGTAACGAGTGGTTATTTCAGTCAAAGTTGCTCTTCTATCAGCTTGAATCAGTCGGCCCATTCTCCTCTGACCTCTAGCATCAACAAGGCATTTTCGCCCACAGGACTGCCGCATACTGGATGTTTTTCCCTTTTCACACCATTCTTTGTAAATCCTAGAAATGGTTGTGCGTGAAAATCCCAGTAACTGAGCAGATAGTGAAATACTCAGACCGGCCCGTCTGGCACCAACAACCATGCCACGCTCAAAATTGCTTAAATCACCTTTCTTTCCCATTCTGACATTCAGTTTGGAGTTTAGGAGATTGTCTTGACCAGGACCACACCCCTAAATGCATTGAAGCAACTGCCATGTGATTGGTTGATTAGATAATTGCATTAATGAGAAATTGAACAGGTGTTCCTAATAATCCTTTAGGTGAGTGTAGATACCAATGCTACAGCCGCTCTAGCGCTCCCCAGATTGCCTGCCAAATGGCGGAGTTTAAGCTGTGTGACGTCAGCCTCCGGAGCTCTATAGGGTTAACAAATGCAATTTGTTAACAGTGCCCAGTTGCAAGAAATAAGAATTAGTACACAATGAATAAGAACTAGTGACAAAATTAGGTTACACCCATACACTGTAAAAAAATATGGACGTAGTGTCCGTGATTTCACCCATAGGATTCTGAAGAGCAGTTTTGAAGCGTAAAGTAGGGTCGAGCTGGCCGTTGCCATCTTGGCAGCGCGCCATCGCGCGTCACTCCCAGATAACAGAAAATTGGCAAATAGGCAGGATGTGGGTGGAGCTGAGTTGACGTAATGACTAACAGTCAGCAGATAAATGGCTATCCACCTGTCACTCAAAGTGGCCACGGCCCTAATTATGCTGAACTTTAAGGCTTTATATAATGTAAACGAATGAGTTATAAAAAATTCACCCCCCTCACAGTCGTCATGAAGGGCAAAATTAGATATATAGACCAAAAACCACAATTTGTACCAGACTGTAAATATGTATTTTTTTCTGCTGTAAAGTTGGGCATTTTATCATAGGGCTCAATGAGATTCTGCTCCCTTCTGGAGCCTGTCCCTAGCAGCTAGTCGATGAATTGCAGTTTAAGTCACTTCTGTATTGGCTTGAAGAAAAACTGGAGGAGGTTGCCGCTTGGTTACACTTTATTTTACGGTGTCATTGTTACAGTTCAATTATATATTTAAGTAGCCTACTGATTAATGATAATTAACTACATGTACTTACTATATGGTTAGGGTAGGATTAGGGTTTGGTTGAGGGTTAGTTGCATATAATTATGCATAATTTACTGTTATTACTATGGTAAGTACATGCAATATGTGTAATAAGGATAGTGTAAAATAGTGTTACCACATAAAGTATAACCAGGTAACACTTTACTTTATTTCCATGACAACATATTGAACAACTCTACATCAACAAGAAGAAAAAACAAGTTTTAACAGAAGAATTAATGTGCAAGGTTCTTCACATTTCAGATTTTAAATCCTCCAAAAATTGGCCCCATTACAGTAAACTCAATGTCGGCTTTTTTATTTTTTAAAGAAAACAAGGAACGAGTCATAATTATGTTTGTGGTTATCAACATTAATGCCATAGATGATGTTATTTGAACTTGGCTTGTATTAAAATCAGATTTTTCCTTTAAAATGGACTGTGCCGTTCTTCTTCTAAACTTTTCTCAAACTATTCAAAGCGTTCCGACTCTTTATCTGCTGTAAACTGTAAACGCTGATAGTGCACAAAGAAACTTATAACTCTGTAATCTCGAGATCAGAGCCATTTGAATATGAACAGAAGATCTGAGATGACATCTTTACGCATTAGTGAACTCTCATCTAAGCTAGTAACCTCATATTTACCTGCTTTGCGAACCGTGTTTGCCTTGGGTGAAACACATCCCAATTATAAAACTATTTGAAACCGCAGTAGGCCTGCAGTAGAAACATTCAGCTCTGCAATGCTAGTTTTATCCATATGAATGATCCCTTAGGGTGGATGGGAACACTAAAAAACTCAAGCAAAGCTGTCAACAATAACCCATTCTTTTCTTCCAAAAAACACCTCTTAGTCCTGCGCAAACCCCCTCATTTGACGCTGCAACTTTGTCACCCTGTGTTTAGCAGATTAACCTTGATGGTGCCCTGGGCACTGCTCTCCCCATGACTCTTCGCTGGAACAGAGGAGTGATGTTTCGCAATGCGTGGCGCCGCAGCGGACCCTCGTGGGTATTAGAGGGCTGAACGTTTGGCCCTGAGCACAACAATTATCCCATCTCTCAGGTACGTCGGAGCCCCGGCAGAGTTTGACCCTTGCTTAGCACCTACGAACGCGGAAATATAAATCAATTTGTGACCTTGTTCATCGTGTCGGGCAGAAGAATGTTAAAGTTGATTTAAAGAGGGTTTTGCCCCTTTGTAAATGCAAGAGTTAACATCCTCATCTCGGTGAGAAGTGCAAAGGTTTGTCATTAAACTCTCGGAAGCAGGTGTGTTGATGACAGCTATTGCATAGACATTAGGATCAGTGCACTTAAGCTTTTGATAAATAACAACGGAGGAAGAACAGGTAACGGCCAAACCCTTGGTGTAAACAAAACTTAATTACATGTATGCAAGGTCGCTAATATTCCTTATTCAATGGCAACCAAAATGTTGAAGGTCCAATTCAATGCAGTTTCAAAGTAAGGGCTTCAGAGGCTCTGCACGATCCCAGACGAGGAATAGGGTCTTATCTAGACAAACCATGTCATTTTCAAGAAAAAATAAACATTTATATACTTTTTAACCTAAATTGCTCATCTTGCTCTGTGCCGTGCCACGGATTGCATAATCACATCGGAAAGGTCACTCTAGATGTAAGCAGAAGTACCGCCCCAAGCGCACATGCGAAGACTAATACAAACGCCATTTACCAAAAAAAACTCCATCTCCAACTTCAAAATCGCTCGACATTGTTGTTTTACCTTTTTTTGCTAAAGGATGTGTGTATTAGTCTTTGCACGAGCGCTTTGTAAACACGTAGGCGGTACTTCTGCCTACGTCTAGCGGAACCTTTCCGACGAGCAGCGCAAGATGAGCAATTTAGGTTAAAAAGTATATACATTTTAATTTTTTTTTGGTTTTTTTAAATGGCCGATGGTTTGTCTAGGTAAGACCCTATTCCTCGTCTGGGACCGTGCAGAGCCTCTGAAGCCCTTCCTTTGAAACTGCATTGATTTGGACCTTCAACATTTTGGTTTCCATTGAAATCCATTATGTGGAGAAAAATCCTGAAATGTTTTCCTCAAAATTTTTTTATTTATTTTCCACTGAAGAAAGAAAGGCTTGAACATCTTGGATAAGATGTGGGTGAGTAAATTATCATGGAATTTTAATTTTGAATTGAACTAATCCTTTAAAAACGTAAATTTGACATTCATTTAATTATCCTAATATTTGGGTAACTTACATAATGTTCGTTGTGTTAAGGTCTGGATCTTATTCAAACATATATTAAAAATGCATTTTATTCTATGATGAACGTGCTTTTTGAATTACAATTCATGTTGATTTCTGGGGGGCATAAATCCAGAAATATCAAGGCATCACAACTGTTTGAAATCACACAGGGCTCAACAGTGCAACGATTTCACTCGCATTTGTGACTAAAAATAGATGTGTGTGAACTGCAAAATGTAGATTGGAGCACATGTGCGATTAAAAAATCCCAGCAGATCAGTTTTCTTAAATGTAAGATCATGAAAAGTCTTCAATACCGGCTTAAATGGTATAACAAGCTTCTTAATGATCATTTTAAGGAATCTTATATTTTGGTGATGGGAAAGCATAAATCGTAATACTGTCTCCCACCACGCACACCAGAAGAAGACTCTTCTCTACAAAGCGCTACAAAGTCGCGAACGCCGCCATCATGGGCACCATAAGGTAATTTCGCTTGGCCGCAACGGGACTGCTGCTGTGATTATTAAACTTCAAAAGGCTATGATATCATTAAATATGATTTTCAGGCTTGCGCACACTTATGCCAAGCGATTGCTTATGAACTAATGCTGATCAATTATGACAATGTTTACTTTATGGTGTTTATATTGTAATATGTTGTATACAGTTGTAAGACTGCATATTTTATACCCTTCATCTGAATTTGAAAGAGCTGCTTGCATAATAAAGCACAGGCATTTCAAAATAATAGTCCCAGTGTATTTCAGGCTTGTTTATTAAGTAAAAGTCACACAGCATGTCCAATTTCCACCTAGATTATAATTTGGTTGCACAAACTGTATGTCCCATTACAAGAAAGAATGACTAAGAATATTATTTTATGCTTATTATTAAATAAATAGATTTTACTAGTATCAGTTTTATTATAGTTAACAAAAAACTAAAACCACAAAAAGATATTTACTTTAAATAAATAAATGTTAACTGACATCAAATAATATATTTTATATATTTATTTAGTTTAAATGAACCTGTTATTTAGTTTCATTAACCTGATGTACCAAACTAAAACTTAAATAAAAGTTAATACAAATAAAAACTACATAAAAAGACAAAAACAACAGAATTACTAAACCTTTTAACTAAAATTAAAATGAAAGCAGAAATATATTGAATTAAACATATTAACAAAAATGTTTAGTATCCGTGATACTAAAATAACTCATTACAGTGTTTATATATATATATATATATATATATATATATATATATATATATATATATATATATATATATATATATATATATATATATATATATATATATATATATATATATATACTGTATATACGGTATATATATACTGTATATATACATATATGGCAAAAAAGTAAGCGTCAAGCCCTGTCATGAAGACATCATTCAAATAATTACATTCTTTTACCTTATTGAGTAGAATCTCACATGGATCAGTTCAATTAGCTAAATGTGGGTGCACACTGTACAATTTATAATAGTCCTTTACAACTGTTGCTGTTGTCAGACTGTACTTACATGATGCCCGCTGTAAGCCCTGTCATATTGCTGGATCTCAGTTGACATTCATGTCAGACTGTATAGAAGTCAAGATGCTTTAAAAAACGGTAAGACACACAAGAGGGATTTTGACATTTGAAAATACCTCATGTAGCATTTGCTTGCCATTGTGAATGCAAAATGTGAATAAACATATCATGGCACTTTAATAGCAGTCATCCTGGTAATTAACAGGTGGTGTTGCCTTCTTTTCTTGGTATTTTTAACACATTAGCCTGTAATTAGAGAAAGAGAAAAATTACTGCTGCTTAATCTGACATTGTCAAGCATAGAAAATTGTGGGGCATGCACTGTATTTAAATATATAGTAGATTACAATGCAATGCAAATATACACTCACCTAAAGGATTATTAGGAACACCATACTAATACTGTGTTTGACCCCCTTTCGCCTTCAGAACTGCCTTAATTCTACGTGGCATTGATTCAACAAGGTGCTGACAGCATTCTTTAGAAATGTTGGCCCATATTGATAGGATAGCATCTTGCAGTTGATGGAGATTTGTGGGATCTCCCGATCTCCCAAAGCTCCCGTTCCACCACATCCCAAAGATGCTCTATTGGGTTGAGATCTGGTGACTGTGGGGGCCATTTTAGTACAGTGAACTCATTGTCATGTTCAAGAAACCATTTTGAAATGATTCGACCTTTGTGACATGGTGCATTATCCTGCTGGAAGTATCCATCAGAGGATGTGTACATGGTGGTCATAAAGGGATGGACATGGTCAGAAACAATGCTCAGGTAGGCCGTAGCATTTAAACAATGCCCAATTGGCACTAAGGGGCCTAAAGTGTGCCAAGAAAACATCCCCCACACCATTACACCACCACCACCAGCCTGCACAGTGGTAATAAGGCATGATGGATCCATGTTCTCATTCTGTTTACGCCAAATTCTGACTCTACCATCTGAATGTCTCAACAGAAATCGAGACTCATCAGACCAGGCAACATTTTTCCAGTCTTCAACTGTCCAATTTTGGTGAGCTTGTGCAAATTGTACCCTCTTTTTCCTGTTTGTAGTGGAGATGAGTGGTACCCTGTGGGGTCTTCTGCTGTTGTAGCCCATCCGCCTCAAGGTTGTGCGTGTTGTGGCTTCACAAATGCTTTGCTGCATACCTCGGTTGTAACGAGTGGTTATTTCAGTCAAAGTTGCTCTTCTATCAGCTTGAATCAGTCGGCCTATTCTCCTCTGACCTCTAGCATCAACAAGAAATTTTGGCCCACAGGACTGCCGCATACTGGATGTTTTTCCCTTTTCACACAATTCTTTGTAAACCCTAGAAATGGTTGTGCGTGAAAATCCCAGTAACTGAGCAGATAGTGAAATACTCAGACCGGCCCGTCTGGCACCAACAACCATGCCACGCAAAAAATAGCTTAACCCTCTAGGCGCCACGGTCGACTTTACTCGACAAGATGCGGCACTGAATAAAACGGCCGATTTTGTCAAATAGGGTGTCAAATTTCGTTTGACCTCCCCTCCACTAGATGTCAGAAATGTCATACTTCATCCCCGACTCAAAAAAAGTCATGCTTCTATACAAAATCTTCGAGCAAGAGCGCATTGAGTCTGTGCGAACAAATGCGAAGCTAGTGTGCGAGTGAGCCATTTTATCAGAGTAATATTGTCAATGTCAGCGAGTATTTGCATTAGATTATTATTTTCTAATGGCATCAATAAAGCTTACCCGCAATGAAGTGTTGGGTCTTCTATTCGCGGACCCTGATTCTGAAGGGGAATATCTGCCGTAATCCTGAAAGTGAAAGTATAGCCCTACACCAAGCACAAACGGTGAATCCTTTGCCCAATGTAGATGGGCTTTTGCCCAATGTCAGTGGTGGGAACACAGGGGTGGTTCGCAGGGTCGGAGTGTTCATTGCGAATTTAGCAGGTGTGTTACGCCGGCTTCACACCGCACGAGCAAGCAGTGCGTTGGCACGGCAGTGGTGCGTATGGAGAGCGGGAGCTGCGCGCGGCCGTTTTGCATTCACACTGGCAGCGGTTGTCTCACGCAGCTGAACCGCGGTTCGTGTATTGCAAATACAGTTAGTGGGAAACGTGGAGGCAGGGTGTGGAGTCCAAATGACAATGACAGTAGTCCGAACTGTGCACACTCGCGCGTCTGTCTCTCGTCTTGTCTCGTCATCTCACTCATGATCTCTGCCTTACCGTGGCGAGTGATCTTTTGAACTAAACAGGTCTTGTCTACTTGTGTTTGTGTGTCATATGAATAATATATATGTACCCCATACATGGAATCAGAGTGCCTACTGTATGTTGTAAATGGAAAGTCTCTACAGCAAAAGGCCAACCGTTACATGCATTCGGTTTGTTTCTACCATTTATTAGTAACGATTTACACAGTTTGTTTACTATGTACTATTTACCTGAGCATTCAGTATTGTGCAATATAGCATACAGAAGGTGAGGGACATTTTTTGGCAAAAGAAGTGCTGCATTTATCATTTAAACATGTGACTTTTCATGAAAATTCTAGAATCCAAGGTGACCACCAGCATATGACGTTGTAATATGCAAATTAGATGGGACAATGCAATCCCTACATAAACTTTGGGTCATCCTTAATATCTCTCTAATTTACAGAAAGTCTCTATCTTTTATCACTTTTAAGATATAGCCTTTTCAAATTAAGATGTCAAAATCAAACGTTTTAGGAAAAAACCTCTGGAGCCTAAAGGGTTAAATCACCTTTCTTTCCCATTCTGACATTCAGTTTGGAGTTTAGGAGATTGTCTTGACCAGGACCACACCCCTGATGCATTGAAGCAACTGCCATGTGATTGGTTGATTAGATAATTGCATTAATGAGAAATTGAACAGGTGTTCCTAATAATCCTTTAGGTGAGTGTAATATGGACAAAAGTATTAGCAGTGACAAATTATGTGTTTTGGCAAGTTTGTAATGAACTCCGAGCCACTTCATTATCACTCTTGCCTTGTGACACTGTGCTCCATCATGCTGAAAATTGCATGGATCATCACCAAATTGCTCCTGGATCTTTGGGAGAAGTTACTCTTGCAGTACTTGTTGGTACCATTCTTTATTCATGGCAGTGCTTTTGGGCAGAATTGTGAGAGAGCCCATTTCCTTGGATGAAAAGCAACCCCCACACATGGATGATCTCAGGATGCTTCACTGTTGGCCCGACACACGGCCTCTGGTAGCGTTCACCTTTTCCAGACAATTGATTTTCCAGATGTCCCAAACAGTCGTAAGGGGAAGAAAATAACTTCGCACTAGTCTTCTGCTGTCCAATCCTTGTACTTCCTGCAGAATTTCAGTCTGTCCTCGATGTTTTTCTTGGAGAGAAGTGGCTTCTTTGTTGCCCTTCCATAGGTCTTGGCAGATGCCCTAAAACCCACTTGCTGCCAATATTGAGCAGCTCTTCAATGGTGATACAAATCGTAGCTGAATCCTCAGGAGGAGACAGTCCTGTCGTTTGCTGGACACTCTAGGACGTCCTGAAGCCTGCATTCACTGCAGTTGAACCTCTCTCTTGATGTGAATCCAAATTTTGGATCTGGGGCCAGGCAACTCCCCAGATCTTAATCCCATAGAGAACGTCTCGGTTACGTCTGTAACCTTAGTTCCCTGAGTAGGGAACGAGACGCTGCGTCACCGCTTTGGGAACGCCTCTACGTGATTGCGCAGTGAAGCACGTATGTCATCAGTCCAATAGAGAGACGGAACGTCATAGACGGGTGACGTCATCGACCGGAAAGTATAAAGCATCACCGGAAACACATGCCCACAGCTTCTGTAAAAAGGATGAAGCAAGGCGCTCGCAGGCATGCAGGGAGTATGGCAGGGTGATGCAGTGTCTCGTTCCCTACTCAGGGAACTAAGGTTACAGACGTAACCGAGACGTTCCCCTTCATGGGAACTCAAGCTGCGTCAACGCTTTGGGAACGAGACTAACCATGACCCCATAGGAGCTGGATGCCCGCCTGTGTACTCATGAAGCGAGCACCCGAGCACCCGGAGTAGTGTTAATATCTAGTTCGTAGAACCTGACGAAAGTGCCTGAGAGGGCACAAACATCCTGCAGGGAAGCCCCTGCCAAAAGAGCCTGAGAGGCCGCCACGCTCCTAGTTGAGTGGGCCCGGACAGCCAAAGGAGAAGGCTGCCCGGCGCCACATAAGCAAGTGAAATGGCCTCGACCACCCACTTGCTCATCCTCTGCTTAGAAACCGGTCCCCCTCTCGAGGGTGTCCCGTAACACACACACAGCAGCTCTGTGTACATAAGCATCTAGTGCACGAACAGGGCAAAGCAGATTAAGTCTTTCCTTGTCTGACGTCACAAAGGGCGGAGGACAGAAAGCCTGAAGTACAATAGGTCTCACAGGATTAGTGAGAACCTTAGGAACATAACCCGGCCTAGGAGACAGGAAGGCCCTGGCCATACCGGGAGCAAATTCCAAGCACGAGGGTGCCACTGAAAGGGCTTGTAAATCTCCAATTCTTTCAAAGAAGAAATAGCAAGCAAAAAGATAGTCTTAAGAGTAAGAAACTTCTCTGAAACTTCCTCAAGCGGCTCAAAGGGAGCCTCGGAAAGGCCTTGAAGCACAATGGCCAAGTCCCAGGCTGGCACCCTGGTGCGCACAACAAGTCTTAGCCTCAAGCTTCCACGGAGGAAACAGGTTACTAAAGGGTGTCGCCCCAAAGAAACACCACCCAAAGGAGTGTGGTAAGCAGCTAAGGCCGCCACATACACCTTCAGTGTGGATGGAGCTAACCCAGCGGAGAACCTCTCCTGCAGGAACTCCAGCACCGCACTCGCAGGGCAGTTAACTGGATCCCAAAAGGCACTCTCTACACCATACAGTGAAGAGCGTACAGTTTCCTCGTGGAAGGAGCTCTAGAGTGTATAATGGTCTACACAACCTCGGCTGAGAGACCAGAGCTTATGAGCTGGGCCCCCTCAGAGGCCAAGCCCACAGCTTCCACAACTCTGGGCGAGGGTGTACGAAGACGCCGCCCGCCTGAGAGAGAAGGTCCTCCCTGAGCGGAATCTCCAGGGGAGAGCCGTCGAGGAGAGACACAATGTCCGAGAACCATACTCGGCCCGGCCAGAACGGGGCTACTAGCAGAAGACCCCGTCAAGATGCACTCTCTCTAGAACTCCCGGAAGCAGAGCGATTGGGGGAAAAGCGTACAGGGGCAGCCTCGGCCACTCCTGCACCATTGCGTCCAGTCAGAGAGCTGGAGGCGTTAGGGAGAACCACAGTTGACAATGGGTGTTCTTGTGTGTTGTAAACAGGTCCACTTGGGCCCTGCCGAACTTCTCCCAAAGGAGCTCCACCACCTCGGTGTGAAGTCCCCGGGCCTTGGCCCCTGTCTCGACAGGATGTCTGCTTCCACATTCAACCGCCCAGGGATGTACATAGCTCTCACTGAGAGAAGTTTCCCCTAGGACCAAAGGAGAATAAGGTGCGCCGGTTTGTACAACTGACGAGACCTCAGACCCCCTTGATGGTTGATATAGGAGACCACCGATATGCTGTCTGTGTGAACATGCACATGATGGCCCCTGAGGTACAGCAGGAAGTGCTTCAGAGCCTGAAACACTGCCAACATTTCTAGACAATTTATGTGCCACGAATGATGGTGTTCCTGCCATAAGCCCTGGGCCGAGCGACCACTCATGGTCGCCCCCCAGTCCGTAAGGGAGGCATCCGTGCTCAGAGATACCCGCTGGCACGGTGCCCCCAGTAACGGGCCTAGGGCCAGAAACCGAGGATCCTTCCACATGACCAAGGAGCGGAGACATCACCGCAAAACCTTGATCACCCAAAAGGGATTTCCCCTCGGGGAAAAACCTCTGGTTTTGAGCCACCACTGTAACGGTCTCATGTACAACAGGCCGCACGGAATGATATTGGACGCTGCTGCCATGAGACCCAGCAGTCTCTGAAACTGCTTTACAGTAAGTGACTGGTCTAGCTTCACCCCTCTCACGGCCGAGCGGATCGACTCCATGCGAGGCTCTGATAAGCAGGCCCGCATAGAGACCGAATCCCAACTCACGCCTAGATACGTTAACCTCCTCATGTGCGCGAGCACAACATCTCGATGTTGAACCGCGAGACGAGCTGACTGTGCTAGGATCAGCCAGTCGTCGATGTAATTGAGAATGCAAATCCCCTGCATACGCAAGGGGACTAATGCAGCGTCCACACACTTCGTGAACTTGCAGGGTGAAAGAGTTAGACCGAAGGGAAGCAACCGATATTGATACGCTTCTCCCTTGAAAGCGGATCTCAGGAACTTCCTGTGCTGTGGAAGGATGGAGACCTGAAAATACGCATCTTTGAGATCTATCGTGACAAACCAGTCCTCGGACCTGATCTGAGACACAATCTGTTTGAGTGTGAGCATCTTGAACTTGAGCTTCGCTACGGCCCGGTTCAAGACGCGAAGATCTAAGATAGGGCACAGCCCTCCATCCTTCTTTGGCACTATGAAGTACCAGCTGTAAAAGCCTGACTCCCTGTCTGGGGGGGGAACCCTCTCTATCGCCCCCTTTTGCAACAGAGTCTGTACTTCTTGAGACATAACCAGAGCCTTCCTCGGATGACTCGTGATGGCCCTCCACGCCCTGGCACTCGGGCAGGGTTGGTGGAATGACCCTGTGAGGGTGCTGAAGGCTGACGGGTACCGTGAGATGAGGTAAGCACCGATCGCCCCCAGAAGGGATCACCCTCACAGCCCTGAGCCCACAGGTGTCAGGGCTTCTTCGACGCAGCCTTCCGCGAGACAATGACTGTCCTCAGATCAGTCTTGCCCTTGGAAGGCTGCGCCTGAGAGCGCCACCCACCGCCCCACCCTTTCTGAGGGTGTGCGTGGGTGGCGCTCGATGGGAGGAGCTTGCACTCTGCGTCTGCTGCTCTCTCACAGCAGCAGACGGAGCCTGGGGTTTGCGAGGGAGAAATTGCTTGAGCGCCACAGATTGCTCCTTTGCCTGCTGGAACCTGTCGGTAACCGTAACAACGGAGTCACCAAACAGGCCCTCAGGAGACACCGGCGCATCAAGCAGAAAGCTCTTATCCTTCTCCTTAATCTCGGTCATATTTAACCAAAGATGTCTCTCCGTGACCACCAGGGCTGCCATAGAACGGCCAATACATCTGTCCGTCTCCTTGGTGGCACGGAGGGCCTCTGCTTGGTCTGCAGAGGATCGGAGCTCACTGACTACATCAGCTCCGATCTCAGTGCTTTCCCCCAGGTCCCTCAGCAGGTCAGCCTGGTATGCCTGCACTATAGCCATAGTATGCAGACATGCGGCGGCCTGACCTGCTGCCGAGTATGATTTACCCACTAAAGCTGATGTTACTCTGAGCGGTTTAGTGAGCAGCGACGGAGCCTTAATAGTCGATGCCGATTCAGGAGAGAGATGGCTCGCAAGCGTCTCTTCCACCCTCGGTACCAAACCATACCCATGTCTTTTCAGCCCCCTGATGTTGCTATACACAGATGTATGGGGACTGAAAACTCTTGCTGACATGGGCCACCTCCACGATCTCGACACCTCGGTGTGGAGATCCGCGAAGAACAGAAGGCTCCGCCGCGGAGGCTGAGAAGAGCGGGCAGGCAGGAACCGCTCATCGAGCCTACTTTTAACAGCGGCACGCTCCTGATTAATATCCTGCGCTGGCCAGTCGATGTTTAATCTGGCCACCGCTCTGCTCAAAACCTCTGCAAGCTTCTCACTCGCGGGGGATTGAAGTGGCGAATCTTCAACCCCTGGCTCGATACTGCAGATATCAACCTCCTCGGAGGATGATAACTGCAGCAACAAGGCTGCCCCCAGGGCGGGAGAAGCCGCAGCGTGGGCTCCCGAACCCAGAGAAGCAGCCGCGGATCTGACGGGAGAAGGCTGAGATAGGGTGGGGCCTGTCTCAAACCCACCCGACAGATCCATTTGCGAACCCCACGTCCCCACGCGGGGAGCGCGAACCGGGATGCCCTCCTCAAAGAGCGCCCGGCGGGATCGCAACACACGCAAAGGCAAAGCCTCACAATGCTCGCAGCCGGCACCCTCGAGTGCCAACTGCGTGTGCTGCTCACCCAAGCAAACAACACACATTAGATGTGTATCCACACACTTGATGTAACATGAGCAGGGAGGAACACATTAAACAAACTGCTGTTCACTCGCCATTCTCTCTCAACAAAGTCAGTGTGTGTGTACTTTGAAAAAACAAGAAAGTCTGAACTCAGACACAAACACAGAGCTGACAATATTAGACACAGACACAGAGCGCTTGCTGAAGACAACAGAAGCTGTGGGCGTGTGTTTCCGGGGATGCTTTATACTTTCCGGTCGATGACGTCACCCGTCTATGGCGTTCCGTCTCTCTATTGGACTGATGACATACGTGCTTCACGACGCAATCACGCAGAGGCGTTCCCAAATTCGTTGACACAGCTCGAGTTCCCAAGAAGGGGAACCTGTGATCCGTCCTCAAAAGGTGAGTGGACAAGTATAAGCCCACAAACTCTGAACCCTAATAAGACAAGAATGGATCACCATCAGTCAGGATTTTTGCGCAAAAGCTGCCAGTATAATGAATGTAGGCCAGTAAGAGCTGTGTGTGTGAAACTCACTAGCGGCTGTGGTCATTCCCGCCTCCTACGCTGGAGACCCCGGTTCAAATCCCGCTCGGAGCGGGTTGAGTAGATTCAGGTGCATTTAGTGCAATGACCTGGACGGGAGTGAGGTTTAAGGGTGTGAGTGTAATGTAGGCCAGTAAGAGATGTGTGTGTGTGTGTGTGTGTGAACCAAGGTTATTATAGTTTTGCAGTTTTCATTAGTTTTTATTTTTATTTCGTTTTGACTTTTTGTTTTCAAATTCAGTTGAGTTTTAATTCGTTTTTAAAGTGGGTTTGCTAGTTTAGTTTTTATTTTTTGAAAATGCTTAGTTTTATTTTAGTTTTTATTAGTTTTAGTGTTAGTTTTAGTCTTTTTTTGTAATTTGGGTTATTTGTCAGGGGCAAGATTCAAAAAGGTCAAAAAAAGTATTGTGTAATAATAACTCAACAAAAACATCATACAATTTTAGAAAATATTAATTCAAAAATAAAACAAGTACATAAAATGTACATATGGGCACAAATATGTAAACAGTCTCCTCACTCCACAGTAAGTGCAAAATGTGTAAGTGACGTGTGCCAGTAAAGAAACCTAAAGAGCCAAAAGACTAAAGAAGACATACATGAACCGCATGTATTCAACTCATTTTTTAGGCTAAAATAAAAATATATAGCTAACGTTAAACCTAAATTGAGCTCAATCTATAGAAACTCATGGATTGAAGCAGCAAACATTCATTATTTAATATTTGAATCAGAGCTTATAGTGTTTTGACATCGACAACCCAAGTGCATTTTACCTCAAACTTGCGACTAGTTAACTTTCCAAAGTAGCAATCACTTCTCGGGTCGACATTAACACACTGACAAAATTATATTCAGAATTAAAAATATTTTTGTACCACTTTTTAATGTGTGATTGTGTAAAGGTGTTCACAAGATACCAACCTTTCGCGAACTTGCTTTCAACGTCGCGGTGTGCACAGAGGGGAGGGGTGTGTGTGTTTGTGTGTGTGCGCGCGCACGCAATGCAGCTGAACGTTATTTGCTCTATGAAAGACATTGACAAAGACGAAAACTAAGGTCATTTAATCTATAATTTTTATGCCACAGAATCGTGAAAACAAAATCTACAAATACTGAAGAAGCAAACTTTGCAAAACACATGTATAATCACATGTATAATCGGAAATACTTTATTTTAATGGTGCACTTTAGACATTCTATTGTAACTACTTGTCAACTCACAGTCAGAGTATTAGTAGACTGTCTGCTTAATATCTGCCAACACTTTATTTTGATGCTCCTCAACAGACATTCTACTGACTATACGTAACTTGAAACTACATGTCAACTTATTCTACTAACCCGAACCCTGACCTAACAGTCTACTTCACTCCACTAATACACTAAGTTAGTTGACATGTAGTTGCAAAGTTACTTATAGTTAGTAGAATGTCAAAATAAAGTGTAACCTAGCAAGTATGACATCTTAGAAACACAAAAAAGCCTGTCATGTCAATTGCCCAAATACTGTAAGTTATTTTCTCAGTATCATGTCCAACTAACCATGGACACGTTGGTCTTGAAACTTGAGCCTAGACAACAGCTTGACCCTAGGTGACCCTTAAGTGTCCTCTGTTGTTCTCTGTGGCCTCAATTTAGTTAAAGTAATGTGATGTTGTGGCATTGAACACAGGCTGGACAAAGTCATGATAAAGCCTGTTTGTCATTTTAAAGAAAGCTACATTGTTATTTTGTAACTCATTTCTATATACTTTTACTGATCCAGTTGTCTAGATTCCGATCTGTATGGTATACATCTATGAGGTAAAGCTTTGATATTTTAATGTAGTGTAAGTACATCTAGTACAAAGCTGATCTAATTCTAAAATTTGTACAATCCCACAGATATCCTGTACAAATATGGACATCCAAGCCATGTAATCGCATTGGATGCCCTTTTATGTCATCATTCGATGGAATTCGTTTTGTTCCACTGGGCAGGTCCTGCTTTGATTAATCATACTGTTCCTACTTGTGTACAGTAGGGAAACTACAGATGTTGTGACATCTGAGAAGCTTTATGGGCTGATTTATGAATCATACTTGTCAAACAAAGCTTCTGAACAAAAAATACATTTATGTACATTTGTTGTTGTCAGAACTGTTGTCAGTGTAGATTGTCTCAACCTTAAGAGTTTAGGATCAAATACTAAACAAAAAACAAAACATCTGTCATCATATAATCACGCTCAAGTCTAACAACCCTGTATACATTTCTTTGTTCTGCTGAACACAAAGGAAGATATTTGGAAGAATGTTTGTAACCAAGCAGATCTCGACAGCCATTGACTACCTTAGTGGGTGTTTGGGGGGGAATGGGGGGGTTTCTACCAAATATCTTCCTTTGTGTTAAGCAGAAGAAAGAAATGTATACAGGTTTGATACAACTTCAGGGTGAGTAAATGATGTCAGCATTTTAATTTTTGCGTGAACTATCCCTTTAATGCTGCTGTGAGACAAATTCATGTGGATATTATAGCTCAGATAATTTGTATAACTGACTGCTACAGAAAGATTTCTCCAGGTATAGAAAAGCTATATAGACTTATGAGATATTATATGGAGATTAATCTTTTGTACAGTCCACATCCTGAAATCGTAATATTTCACCTCCATTCAGCGGTTTTGACCAGACAATGAGCACTAAGTGTTTTCGGTCAGTCAGCATTTACTGGGGACAGTTCGTCTTAGGATGACATTGACAAGCCTGTTGTGGTGTGCAGCTTTACAGTTTAAGCTCTGTCGCAAAGACACATTAGTGTCACGTTACTCTGCATCAGCAGCAGCAGCTGCACGCAGGTATTGTTTATGGCTGAACTGAATGTTCTTCCGCTGAGTGTCTTACAAAACAAAACAAAAAAGTGGACATGATTTATAACAGGGTTTTGTTTTCTTCTCAAGATTATACTTGCTCCAAGTTGGCTTCATTTCCATTTTTTTATGTACTTGATTACCAAGGAGACAATCATGTCATTGTGCGTAATTTCCAATCAAGCTGTAATTTTGTCAAATAATTTAAAAGGTGTGACATTTTTTTTTTTAATTGTGTGTATTTAAGATACATAAAATGCTCTTCACACATAATTAGGCTTGTTATAAATTCAGAAACAAAAAAACTTAAAGAATTCCATATCAACACATTATTAACTCGCAATAACTTACATAATTGCAAGTCAGCTTGCAATATTATAACCATATTATTAACTTTTAATTATAACTATTAGCTTGCAATAACTTCCAGCTTGCTTTTTTTTTGGTGCAAAATCTCAACTGATTGATTGTTTATATCATCGCTATACTGAATGTAGCTATACTATTGCTCAGCTCTAAACTGTGGACAATTAGACATTAAGGTATTATAAACATTAACATCTTCAGAAGAGACGTTAAACCGAGGTCCTGACTCTCTGTGGTCCTTAAAAATCCCAGGATGTCCTTCGGAAAAAGAGTAGGGGTGTAACCCCGGCATCCTGGTCCATCATGGCCTCCTAATAATTCCCATATACCGATTGGCTTCATCACTCGGTCTCCTCTCCACCAATCAGCTTGGTGTTCTGGCGCAATATGGCTGCCGTCGCATCATCCAGGTGATGCTGCACATTGGTGGTGGTTAAGGAGATTCCCTCCTTCTGTATGTAAAGCGCTTTGAGTACCCTGGAAATCACTATATAAATGTAACAAATTAATTAATTAATCTTGTACAGATAAAATTGACTTGATTAGCTGTGAAATTAACCTCATCAAGACAAGGGGAGTGTGAATTTTATTTAATTATATAATTCTTTATTTAAATGTATTTAAATTATTATTATTATTTTTTTTTTTTACATTTCCACAACTGTCATGTCCATCAATACATCATTATAGATGTGGTGGAAATGACACTGTGAAGGGAAAAAAATCTGGAGAGAATGTGAAAAATATTAACTTTCATTTTCTAAAAACCCACATGGCCAAAAGTGCCTATGCTATGGAAGCTTATTTCCACCACTGATTAAAAAATAACAAGTTAAACAACTTTTTATCTCACAATTCTGACTTTTTACTTGCAAAACTTCAGAGTTATAAAGTCAGAATTGTGTGATTTTAAACTTGTAATCCCGAGAAAAAATGTGGATTTGATCCCCCTTCACAGATGGAAGTGCGTCCTGTTTGCAGAAAGGAATAATCGGATACAAGTACATCTAATCTATTTGTTTACAAAATGGATAAAGAACACACTTAAAAGTCTCTTCCAACACAGCGTTCATTTGTGTGCCATGTTAAGACAAGCACCACAAAGCCATGTGTGATGGTTTAGTAAGCAAACGTCTCAAATCTTGTCGTATATGGCCTAGCACTCCTAGAACGCTTTAATAGGCATCTAACATTAACCTTGTTTGTCAGTCACCATTAAATTTTGATAGTTTTCAATGTTTCGCCACAGCACTTCCTCTGTGCCTTCCTTCAGATAAGCTAAATAGAGCCTTTCCAGAACAGGCCCCAAACACTTTCCTAATGCCTGTCAACCATGCGTAAATAAGTCCAGGCGTAAACAACAATGGAGCCGCAAGTTCTTGAGGTGGGAACAGTCATGTATGGGCTTATTTCAGACCACAAGTGTAATTAAAAAAAGAGAGCAATTTAGTTGTAATCACATTTGGTGTAAATGTTGTTTATACTGCTTACCTCAAGGTAAATTGCGTGTTTATGTAGCCTTGGTGCCGTTATTGGAACAAAGCTTGAAAATCAAAGATATGGCAAAATGATTAATACCGTGGTCATGTCAGAGCTGTAATTAAGTCAATTGTCTGTGATGAAAGCGATGGGCTCTTATGTAATTGGGAGGGGCCCTCTTGTTTGGAGTCTATCAGTAATGAGGATCCGGAGACGCGACCACAGAGTGTCCCATGAGTTTTCAGGAAAGAGAAAGTCTTTTAGACCGCAGCATGGGGAAATGAGAGCGGAGTTCAAAGATATATGTGTGAACCTCACAGAAAAGTCTAAAACCAAGGGTATACTTGTATACTTTATGATTGTAGGAATTAGTATACAAATAATTATTATAAAATATGCAGACGATACAGCCATACTCAGTTTGTTGACAAAAAATTCAGATGTTGGTGTGTATAAATCAGAGATAGAAGGGTGTAACAGAGTTTGTTCGTATGGGAAGAAGGAGGCGGGAACCGGCGAACATTCAACAAGTTTAATAAAACAAATGAACACAAAATGAAAGTAAAAGCGGCAGCCCCTCGCGGACGACTGCCGCGCACACACATAACAAAACGTAAATAAAACACAACGCAAAATCCCAGGCCTGGTCCTCTCTCGTCCTTCACTGGAGTCGCTCGTCCTTATATGCCTCCGTGCTCCCTCATGAGAGGACTCGAGACTGGTGTGCCGCGCAGGTGACGTTCATCCTCAATCACGCACACCGATCTCGCTCGCTCCTCCCATGTCTCTCGCTCGTCCACCTCACCACATACCCCCGACACCCCTCGTAGGCCGGGGAGTACCCCGCGTCTACGCCTACCCCCCCCCCCCCGGAGAGCCCAATCTCTCTGCGTCCGGGGATATGGGCCAGCGAGACGAGAGAACGGGAGATGGAGACCCCCAGAGCGACCGGATGAGTGAGTGAAGAGAGGAGAATTTTTTTTTTAATTAGTCCGGTTCTCTGACACACTGCCGCTCGGTCCTCAGCCTGCCGAGAGGCTCTTCCTCGTGGTGCCATGCGATGGCACTGGACGCTCGGTGGACGGCTCAATCCTCCTCCGCCCCCTGGCAGCCGGCGGTGGCTCCTCCTGTTGAGGGCAGCCGGCAGCGAGTCCCACGCGCTCCCTGCTCCTCCCCTACATGGCGGATGGACGCAGGCTCCGGCCCACAGCAAACACCGGCGACTCCTCCGCTCCCTCTAGGACGGCAGCCACCCCACCTCGACCCAGGGGCACGGCTGCGAGCCCGAACTCCTCAGCACCGCGATCCCCCTCAGCAGCGAGGGCTCTTCGACAGCATGTCTCTCCTTCCTCCCGGGTTTCGGTACCAATGTAACAGAGTTTGTTCGTATGGGAAGAAGGAGGCTGGAACCGGCGAACATTCAACAAGTTTAATAAAACAAATGAACACAAAATGAAAGTAAAAGCGGCAGCCCCTCGCGGACGACCGCCGCGCACACACATAACAAAACGTAAATAAAACACAACGCAAAATCCCAGGCCTGGTCCTCTCTCGTCCTTCACTGGAGTCGCTCGTCCTTATACGCCTCCGTGCTCCCTCATGAGAGGACTCGAGACCGGTGTGCCTTGCAGGTGACGTTCATCCTCAATTAGTTTATGAGGAGGAAGTTGAGCTGGTAACAACATATAAGTATTTAGGCATCTACTTTGATTATCAGCTAAAATGGGGTCATCAATTGGAGTATGTTTGTACACGAGCTAGTCAGCGCTTGCACTTTTTGCGAAGGCTTTATGGGGTGGAAAATAGTAGCATGTTATTGTTCTATAGATCAGCTATTGAATCTATAATATGTTATGGTTTTACGATATGGTTTGGCACGTTCTCATGAAATGCGTATAGCACGAATTGTATTTATCGTGCAATTTATACGGCAAAATACGCACTGTCACCCCATTGGGTAGGTTTAGTGGTGTGGGTTACATGCATATAACGTTATAAAGTGCGTATCATATGCACACGGAAACTGCGTATCATATGTACGTAAAAACTAAATTTGCCGCATAAATCGCACGATAAATACAATTCGTGCTATAGATACGCAGGCCCCACTTTATATTAGGTGGCCTTAAGTACTATGTACTTACATCAAAAAATAAGCACAATGTACTTACTGTGTTCAAATTGTATTGCAAAACACAAACCCCGTAGGTGGGATACGGGTAGAGTTAGGGACAGGTGTGGTGGTATGGGTAAGTTTAAGGGTAGGGTTAGGTGTAAGGAAAGTGTCAACAGTGTAATTAGGGGCCAAGCACCGAAGGTGCGAAGGCACCTATTGAAACCGTTCCCGTTCCTATTATTATTCTTCTTCTTCTTCTTCTTCTTCTTCTTCCGCCACGAAGTCTATGGCAGCCCATAGAACCGTATGGTAAAAAGTTATGAAATTTGGCACACTAATAGAGGACAGTCTGAAATGTCACCATAGCAAATTTTGAGTTTCTAACTCAATCCCTCTAGCGCCACCATCAGTCCAAAATTAGACTCATGTTTATGCTAATAACTTTTGAACCATAAGGGCTAGAAACGAAATTCTTTTTTCCTCTGATTCCTTGGCTCAAGACAATTCGATTGCACCCTATGACGTCATTTTCCGTCATAATAATTTTCCCGCCATTTTTAATTAACCGAAAAACCTACTTTTGCGAACTCGTCCAGACGGTTCATCCGATTTGCACGAAAATTGAACCAGATCATCTTCAGACCATGCTGACAAAAATCTTGCAAATCAAGTTGATTTGTCAAATCATTTGCGATAAACGCGCAAACAAATTTTACGTAGCGGTTGCAAAAGCACTCTTAAGGCAATATCTCCGCAACGCTTTATCGTATTCAAACCAAACTTGGTACATGTCATCACAAGCATGACTTGAGGCAACATGCAGTGTTTCGGCGCAGCGCCACCTACTGGTCCGGAGATACAAAAAATGGCTGTTTTTGCTTATAACTTTTGAACCATTTGTCCAAAAATCATAAAAGTTGTCTCGTTAGATTCAGGACGGCATGCCGAGTCGTCTGATATTCAATTTTACCATATCGGCCATTTTGGCTGTCGGCCATTTTGAATTATGTGCTAAAATGCTATATTTTACAAATGCATTAGTGTATTGTTACTAAACTCGGTATGTGACTTCCACTCCATGCCCTGAAGGTACTCAAAAAGTTTTGGGGCAGTGCCACCTTGTGGTCAAAAGTTATAACAAACTTGACAAAAATGCTAATAACTTTTGATTTAATTAGCTTAGTATAATGAAACTGGTCATAATACATTCATTGGCTCATGCCGATTCAATTGCATCCTATGACGTCATTTTCGGTTATGATAATTTCCCCGCCATATTTAATTTTCCAAAAAACCTACTTTTGCAAACTCGTCCTAGACGGTTTGTCCGATTTGCACGAAAATTGAACCAGATCATCTTCAGACCATGCTGACAAAAAATCTTGCAAATCAAGTTGATTCGTCAAATCGTTTTTGATAAACGTGCACACAAATTTTACGTAGCGGTTGCAAAAACACTCATAAGGCTATATCTCTACAATGCTTTATCGTGTTCAATCCAAACTTGGTACATGTCATCACAAGCATGACTTGAGGCAACAAGCAGTGTTTCGGCGCAGCGCCACCTACTGGTCCGGAGATAAAAATGGCTGTTTTTGCTTATAACTTTTGAACTGTTTGTCCAAAAATCATAAAAGTTGTCTCGTTAGATTCAGGACGGTATTCAGAGTTGTCTGATATTCAATTTTACCATATCGGCCATTTTGGCTCTCGGCCATTTTGAATTATGTGCTAAAATACTATATTTTACAAACGCATTAGTCGATCGTTACGAAACTTGGTATGGGTCTTCCGCACCATGCTTTGAAGGTACTCAAAAAGTTTTGGGGCAGTGCCACCTTGTGGTCAGAGGTTATAACAAAATTTATAAACATGCTAATAACTTTTGATTAAATTAGCCTAGTTTAATGAAACTGGTCATAATACATTTATTGGCTCATGCCGAGAACATAGATACTAATTTTGCCATATTTGGTCAAACATCCTGTCCTCAATGTTCTTATTTGATCAAAACCTACTTTTTCAAACTCATCCTAGACCGTTTATCCAATTTCCACCAAAATCGAATCGTATCATCTTCAGACTGTGTCAACAAAAAGTTAGGGATTTTGCATCAATAGATGAAACCGTTTTTGTAAACCGCAGCGACGAAATTGAGCCATGATGCCAAAATGACTCTTGAGGCTGTATCTCTGCAATGCTTTGACATATTGGCATCAAACTTTGCATGTGTCATTGTTCCCTTATTCTGACCACAGCACATCAATTTCGTAACTGTGCCACCTATTGGTCAAAAGTGATAAACCATTAACTTATATTATCAGTGACTCTATATATGATATTTCAGCCATTTTGCCTAATCTTCTTAAACTGTATAATTGTTAATTGTTGCAGTTGGTCTGACACTCTCAGACTACAATGCATTTTTCAGCCTTTTGCCTAAAATCATCTTAAAACGTGATTAATTGCTCATTGCTCCAGTTGATCTGACACTGCCAGCCATTTTGGCATGTCTTGTCTTCTTCTTTGCGCTTGGCCCCGGTATTGCTGCTTGCAGCTATATTTACAAATGTAACTACAGAAATTAATTACAGACGTAATTACATGCAGGTATTTTTTTAAATGTAAGTACAATGTAAATTCATGTATGTACACAATAAGTGCATTGTATCAAATGATTAATTAAAATGTTAGTACATACTAGTTAAGGCCACCTAATATAAAGTGGGTCCGATACGCATTTTCATGAGATCAGGCTGGGTGATCTGTCTGTTAAACGTAGGTCACAATTTCAAAATGTGGTTAGAAGAGCTGAAAAAATAATTGGCATGGTGCCCCCATTTTCTATTCATTTTTGAGAGGGATGTAAAGAAGCAGAGCCTTAAAATTATTGGTGAACCAAGTCATATTCTCCATAAGGAGTATGAGTTGATGGCTTGATGCCAATTCGGGCAGGAGATATAGGGTACAAACTTGTAAGTTGAATAGGTAAAAATGTTCTCTAATTCCATTATCAATTAAATGATTGAATAAGAGGTGATGAATTGGGGGAGGGTAATGCGATGGGCAACGTGCAATGTTTAGTGTAATATTTAGTGCTGTGTAATGCTGAGTTCAGACTGCACGATTTTCAAACTCGTCGGATCACTGCTCTTTTCACACTGCATGACTATCTGGGCCAGCATTCAATCACTACTGTGGATTGACAACAGGAGGTTTCACACTGCATGACTTTACAATAGGAAGAATCACCGAAACTACGTTTCACAACCAAACACACGTGAGATGTGACAAGTAAATAACGCAAGATCACGCATGTGTTAGCCCGGAGTTCTCGCGCGAGACTGGACTTGTTATCCAAAATGATAGACTGCAGAAAGTTTGTGATCCAACTTCCAAATTGTCTCTGAAAAAGAGTGTGGAGGGGAGACCGAGGGAGCAAGGTTTGTGTTCTGCAAAGAGAGTTTGAGGTAAATAAATAATTTTGCAATGGGCTACGTCAAGCAAATGTTCGTGCTTTGTTTTTGTTTGATATAATTGTAAATATATCTATTAAAATACTGATATTCTAGTCAATAACTCCTCCCCGAACCTCCAGCTGCCCTGTATCTCACTCTGTCATTGGCTGTCGATAATCACCAATGTATTTTTCAGTCAAAACACATTTCACACAGCAGGAGTTTGAATCGCAGACAGGTCCAGATATTTAGCATGCCAAATATCTCACGGGCGTCGGCGACTCGTCAGCAATTCTCTCAGATGCCGTCTTTGATAATTCACACTGTGTGATTGTCACTCATGTGCATGAGCACCGGGCATTTGTCTGCGATTTCGTAAAACTGTCGGCGAGTCAAAATCGGGCCTAAAATCGGGCATATTAGGGATGGGTTGCGAATTTTGAATATTCGATTAGTTGATTTAATTATAGAATATCGAATAAAAAAATCCCCATGTTTTCGGTGCTGATGTGGTGGTGACGCGTTCATGTAACCAGAGGGAGGCGCTGCCAATAACGCACCTAAAAGCTGTCAGTCAGCTCTCAGGGTGTTTTATACTGGGCACGTTTGCTGCGCGTGATTCTTCCCTGCGCCTCTGCAGCGTTGGTCTGGTTTCACACTCAACTTGAACCCTGGTGCGTTTGCGTTCATCTTACATCATCACAAACGTGCCCGGGCAAGCGAGAAAACAGAACGCGGGTCAAATATATATATTTTTTATTTGGTGCTATTATGTGCAGCTGAGTAAACGACACTTGGATTTACCGTATGTGTGTCGCTTGAAGGCGGCTTTTACTGCTTGAAAACAGACTCTTTTGAGGAGACGGTGAATTGCCATTAATTTGCTGCCCTGATTGCACTCGCTATGCGCGAATACACTGCAGGCTCGCTCTCGCGATCATATCTAAGGTAAATCATCAACACTATCATCACTTACATGTATGTTATTGAACTAATGACATTGTAATCGGCTAAAACGCATGCGCTGGTTACTTTTCTTCCTGAACAAGTGCGCACCGAGTGTTGCTTTCACATTCACGTGAATCGTGGAACAGTTCGAGTGCAACCGAACTCAGGTTGTGGGTTCTCGGGTTCGGTATCTCAGTGCACACCAAGCTCTGTATGAAAGCTTTTACATTAGCAATTTGTCATGCAAACTGTGCCCCATTTGGAACTAAACTGCCAGAGTAAAAATGCCCTGAGACAACAGAAGAAGAACACATTGTCTCACACACACTGTAGACTTGTGGCATATAACGGTTACGGTAACTTTGGGCGATGTCAAATTACAGTCATATGTTTCAGCATATTACAATAGTTAAATGGCTTGAGTTGATACAGCCTATTCCCTAATGAATTAAACAGTTTGTTATCATACAAATTGAGAGCGTGAAGCCTTGTCTCTCTCTATTTATGTGTGAAGCCTTTACATGCGTGCATGTGGGGAGGAGTTGCGATTTTCGAATAAAAACCGAATAATTCCTAGCAATCATCGAATATTATTTTTGCTTGAAATGCCCATCCCTAATGTATATCAGTGTTAATTTCGTTGACGAATAATTTTCGTCAACAACCTTTTTTCACTGAAGAAAACGAGACGATAACTAAATAAAAACTAGTGATGGATGACAAAAACTATAACGAAAATCAACTGTCATTTTCGTCAACAAATAAAAACGAGACGAAAATGTTAGGGAGGGACAATTAGGGAAGAGATCCAGTCAGAACTGATGTTGTGTGTAACAGATGCGCACATTTATGCCAGGCAGTTGTTTCTGAACTAATGCTGAAGAATAATTACAATGTTTACTTTACGATGTTTATATAGTAATGTGTTTTAGACGGTTGCAGCAATGCATATTTTATCTCCTCATCTCTGAACTTGAATGAGCTCCTGCAACTGCAATAGTAAGGCGAGATTTCAAAATAAGAGTCCCGGTGTATTTCCAGCTGTTTTATAATTAAAAGTCACGCATTATATATTCGTTTTTGCTTACACAATAAACTGTATTTAATTTCATTCCCATTTAATTCATAGTCAGGAGGAAAGACCAGTATTTGACACATATTCAATAAAATATGTTGTAGTTGACTTAATAGTTGACAAAAACCATTTAAAAAATCTTTGTTACTTGAAATTAAATAAATGTTAAGTGTTAAATGTTAAATGTTATAAAAAATAAATAAACAAACATATTTGAAGCTTTAGCTCAACATGATATACTAACTTAAACAGGAATACAAAGTTATAAAACCTATATAGATGTTTTAAAAACAAACAAAAACAAAATGATGTCAAAATGTCAGTTCAAGTGACAGTCGGTTATGTAATGCGTAAATGCTTAATGTATTACAATTGAACTAAACTCATTCGATTTTAGGAGACTAAATCTACTGTAGATTTAGTCGACTAAAATCTTATGATATTTAGTCGACTAAAACTAGACTAAAACTAAAAACAATTCAGGTGACTAAAATATGACTAAAACTAAATGGCATTTTAGTCAAAAGACCATGACTAAAACTAAATCAAAATATGCTGTCAAAATTAACACTGATGTATATGTGTGTGTTTTTTGGATTTTTGCTCTCTCGATTGCCTAAGATAATAAAACAGAATGATAATGAAAAAAATAGAAATTATATTTTGCATAAAGAAGCAGATTTTAGCATTACTTCCATGACAGTTACATACAGGGCTGACATTATTTGACGTTATCTCTCAAGGAGCATCTAATAAGTTATAATAAGTGCAGATTTTCTTCTCCGCATGAGAATTCAAGTAATCATTCCTAATTATATTCTCATTATATCTATCAACAGTGTGACAGCAATGTGTACACCTAGATCAAATATCAAATGGAAGGACTCCAAGATGTCGATCTCATCTGTGTGGTAAAAGAAGGGATCTGCCAAACCCACTGCCAGCGGAGCAGTCTCATTCACCAATCGCCATCCAAGCGTCTCTCGTTAAAATCTCTCATTATTCCCGAAGTCATAACTGCTCTTCTCAATTTCAAACGGACCAGTTTTGTCCTTTTGTGTGGCTGTCACCTAACCTCATTGCCCGTCTCCATTAGGGATCTCTCTTACGGCAATGGAGGGACTTTAATTGCAAGACTGCTATTATTTTCATTGTGTTTCGCCTCAGCCTGAGGAAACACCTGATTGTGTAAATAGTTCTCGAGCACATCATCGCGGGGTCGGCTATATGGTGCGCTGACAGGCCTACTTAGGAGCCTTCAATCTTTTGAAAGAGGACGGCCTTTTAAAACCTTTGAAAATAGATTTTTTTTGACCTTCGGTGACTTGCCTTAATCTGCGCTCTTCATATCCTGGCAGATGTACCAGATAGTTTGAGATGCACAATATACGATCACAAATGAGCTTAAGATAGGGTATGCCGAGTTTAAATACCCATATAAAAATAAACGGGCTTTTAAAAGCTGCTGGTTAATCCTACAGAATTTGTATTGCTGGGATTTCATCACAGCTTCTATAGAGAAGGCGGTTGCGTGTGTCCTTAACAAAGTTTGAAAATAGCCCCCTCTAGTGCAGGAACATAGCACCACCTATCAAAGAAGAGGATAGCTTTAGGGAGTTTATTTTCAGAAGAATTATCCTGTTGTTATGAGTGTTTGCCAAAGCAATCATCACTATTAATATTACTCACACTTCAATTTCTGGCACATAACTCGTCCTGCGTTGCTTGTGATTCACAGACATGGATGATACCCCAATTCATTCAGCTGGATGAGAAGAGCTGTGCTATTATTGTCTATTATTATTTGCCTGACAGATGATAAGTCAGAAGAGACCGAGACATATCTCTGGGTGGGTGTTGCTCCCTTTGGTTCTTGGTGCCCTTCTCTTGGTGCAGGATGTGTACAGGCTGTAGGCGGAGGTATTTCAAATTTACTGTGTGTCCACTACACTCTGCTCAGTGCCGCTGATAACGCTACTATGCCTGTTTGTGTATCTGTAATGAGTGTTTAATGTACTTTTTTTTTTTTTCAGCATAAGGCCAATATAATTATCATTATGGAAGCTTGTTTCCGCCACAGAATAAAAAAAGAAAAAAAGGTAATTGCGACTTTTTTATCTCACAGTTCTGACTTTTTTTGCTGATTGCGAGTTTACATCTTGCAATTCTGACTTTATAAATCGCAATTAGCCTTTTTCACACTTCAGTGTTTGTGAAAGCTTTTCCAGTGACAAGACCCCTACCTAACAAGAGCAAGTTCGGGAATCAACATATTGGTTACACTTTATAATAACTGCATGTTATGAATCATTGGTTAAGCATTTGTAAATAGTTAAAGGGTTAGTTCACCCAAAAATGAAAATTAGCCAATGATTTACTGACCCTCAAGTCATCCTAGGTGTATAGCACATTCTTCTTTCAGACGAACAATCGGAGTTATATTAAAAAAGTCCTGGCTAATCCAAGCATTATAATTGTATTGAATGGTTGCCTCGTTTATGAAGTCCATAAAAGTGCATCTATCCATCATATAACTGCTCCACACGGCTCCGGCGGTCAGTGGTACGCGAGTTGACTTACAGTAAAAGAGTAACACCTGATGCGATGTACAGGAGCATCGCAAACTTTTATTTTAGTCTATAAAGTTTTAAATATGGATATTTGTTTTACACAAACGCGCCACTTCGCTTCAGAAGGCCTTTATTAACCCCAGGAGCCGTGTGGAGCAGTTATATGATGGATAGATGCACTTTTTATGGACTTCATAAGCGAGGCAACAATTCACAAAGGCAACTGATCTCCGTTTAGGATTAGAACGATTTTCAACCGAAGCGCTCTTTGGTGACGTGGATGATTACATTACTGTTGATCATCTGTCCATCATCCTATAAAGCCCGCCCTGACAATTTGATTGGTCTGAACAGCTCTGGTTCGAGCATAGTTGCTCCACAACAGATCAAGTCCAGACCGAACTTCCTGACCTCAAATGTTGTGGGCAGGGCTAAATTCGGCTGGCATCCAGGCTAATCTTTTCCCATTTCTGATGTCAGTAAATGGAACGTGAAACACCACACGCTGGTGACCTCTGCTGGTCAGAACAGTGGAAATGCAACTCCCAAACATGAGCGTTAAGGCCAAACATGGATAAAAACACCTTTTACAAACCGATTGCAAATGTTTTATTGTAAGTAAAATCTTTCAAATGCAATTCACTAATAATCTAATAAGATTAAATATCAAGTGTCTGTATAATATGTGTTCTTTTATCCATTTTCAGGACTTTTTGTTTGTTCCATGGATGGCTCAGCTAAAAAGGCCAATAAGAGACTATTAACTACTACTATTCCTTTTTAATATACAAATGTCTAATTAAAACTTCTACAAATGTATGGATGCAATCTCTGTGAATCCGCATTATTCATTGCTTCACAGAGATCGTCGCTCCCCAGCAGTGCACCATTGACATTTCGAAACGTTCCGAAACAGTGATTACGTAACAAAGCCTCGTTTACTGAAATCATGTGACTTTGGCAGTTTGAAGCATGCTCCGAACCACTGATTCGAAGCAAAATATTCGTAACGGTTTCAAAGCTTCATGAAGCAGTGTTTCGAAATCACCCACCACTAGCCAGTACTGCTAACTTAAACTTTGAACTTCTTTACTCAAATCTCAAATCTCTTTACTCATTTTGATATAACTGAGTTTTACCATTTGGGCTAAAAATGTGTAAACTACAAAAATGGTGATGTCGTGCGTGCACTGTAGACCTGAATAAGTTGGCAAAACTAAAAAAAAAAAAGTCAATTGTTACATAAATTTTTTTAAGTTAAGAAATGTAAAGTTTAAGTAAGCAGAACTTGCAGATTTTTATTTTGTTCTCATACATTTAATTGCTCTTAACTTCATATATTTGAGTAAGCTTATTCATTAATTTTAATTAAAATATTTAAGCTAACTTAAATATATTTAGTAGTGGAATCTTCAATAAATGCTACCTTGCTAATTAGTTAACACCCGTGTTTGTGTGAGTGTGTGTCAGTGTGTGTGTACATTATGGTTATTATTGTAGTTCTAGACTAAATGTGAGCAGGTATTTACTCATCTCACTTGCACAAAAAAAGATTCAGAATTCCTCAAAATGAATGAAATCAGTCAAATGCAAAATCAGAATACTACGCAAACCTCCAATAATTAAATATGTCAAATGAAACAAATATGTTTATGCATTTAATCTCACTTTATTGACCAATGTACTTGCTGCTGACCTTCGACATTTGAGTTAAACCATAGGTAAAAATTACTTCAGATTTTTTTGTTTTTATTGGTGAAGTGTTAAACTTTCTTCTCCTGCATCCAATTCTTCTGCAATCCAGAATGTCAGCACGGCTGAAAGGTTTGTTTGAGCGGCACCGTCTTCCATACAGGCGTGAATTTGCATTTCATTCCACCTTATTATTTCAATTTTGAGGTGAAAGGGTCTTTACATTTCCCCATAAATCTAACTTTTTTGTTACAAAAAAGACAAGCCAAGCCCAGGTGAGAAAAAGTAACGCAAAAGTAACGTAACGCATTTCTTTTCTTAAAAAGTAACAACATACCACAATTAGTTACTTTTTAAGGGAGTAACGCAATATTGTAATGCATTACTTTTCAAAGTAACTTTCCCCAACACTGGTAATAATCAGAGTGTACATGTGTTGTGCACCGCCTATAGGCACATATTACTAACACGCTCTATAAATAACACAAAAAATACTGCGCTATTGACTTTAGACCAGGTTTTTGTTGGCCAATGGCTTAGTCGTTTTCAGTTCCTCAAAATAGCAACACGCCAACAATGCTGCCTGTGCTCCACGGTACAGGTCCGCCCACGCTCCACGATACAGGTCAGCCTATGCTCCATGGTCCAGTTCCGCCCCCATGCTCCACGGTACAGGTCCGCCCACGCTCCACGGTCCAGGTCCGCACATGCTCCAAGGCCCAGGTCCGTCCATTCTCCATGGTCCAGGTCCGCCCATGCTCCATGGTCCAGGTCCGTCCATGCTCCACGGTCCAGGTCCACCCATGTTCCACGGTCCAGGTCCACCCATGCTCCACGGTCCAAGTCCGCCCATGCTCCACGGTTCAGATCTGCCCATGCTCCACGGTCCAGGTCCGCCCATGCTCCACGGTCCAGGTCAGCCCATGCTCTACGGTCCAGGTCTGCCCATGCTCCACGGTCCAGGTCTGTCCACGCTCCACGATACAGGTCAGCCTATGCTCCATGGTCCAGTTCTGCCCATGCTCCACGGTACAGGTCCGACCACGCTCCACGGTCCAGGTCCGCCCATGCTCCAAGGTCCAGGTCCGTCCATTCTCCATGGTCCAGGTCCGCCCATGCTCCACGGTCCAGGTCCGTCTATGCTCCACGGTCCAGGTCCGCCCATGCTCCACGGTCCAGGTCCGCCCATGCTCCACGGTCCAGGTCCGCCGATGCTCCACGGTCCAGGTCCGCCGATGCTCCACGGTCCAGGTCCGTCTATGCTCCACGGTCCAGGTCCGTCTATGCTCCACGGTCCAGGTCCGCCCATGCTCCACGGTCCAGGTCCGCCCATGCTCCATGGTCCAGGTCTGCCGATGCTCCACGGTCCAGGTCCGCCGATGCTCCACGGTTCAGATCCGCCCAAGCTCCACGGTACAGGTCCGCCCACGCTCCACGGTCCAGGTCCAGGTCTGCCTACTACCACTGTGCAGAAGAGAAGAGCTTATGGTTAGGTTGCGATGTGATTATCTGCAAGTATTGCTATTATAAAGCATGTTGCTTTGTTCAAAGAGCAGCAAAGAGCATAACTTTGGTAATACCTGTGCAATAACAAGTTTGTTTCTACTTGTGCTGTGCAGCAATCAGTCTATTAATTGTATATTATAACTCAGTCAAATGTAAACAGGTCATTTCTATTTACTCCAATTTATACCCTTTTTTAAAAATCAACTTAAATTAAAAAAGCACATTCCACTAATAATATTGAATTCATCATGTGCTTTAGACTAAATAATTTGGGAAATTTCACTTAATGTATTCAGGTAGATTCCACTAATAAAACAAACCGTAAAAACTACTTAAATAGTATGTGTAATATTGCTACCATCATTTTTTTTTTATGTGTCTAATATTTTTTATCATGTAGTACATGTAATGAAATGATGTTATTAAATTACAAAATTAATGTAATTGTATTTATTTGTATTATTGAGGTAAAATGTGTAATTCAATTAGTTACTAATCATATTAAAAGGAAAATGCTTTGCATTGATAAAGTAATCCAAACCACATTTATAATGGGTAACTTATAACAGTAAGCAATTACATTTCCAAAGTAACATTCTAACACTGAATGTATGTGAGATTCTACACATTCTTTCTGTTGTGTGACTGTGGAATTTCTTTGAATTGTCATGAATTTAATTCCACTTCCTGTCATGCCGATTCAAATGCAACTTCCTGTGGGGCGGAGTCAATTCAATTCAAATTCCAATTCATGAATTGAATGAAGGCCAATTCTGAAATTCTGATTTTTGCACAAGCTTCTGACCAGGTCCGCCCACGCTTCATGGTCCAGGTCCATCCATGCCCCAAGGCCCAGGTCCGCCCACACTCCACGGTACAGGTCCGCCCACGCTTCATGGTCCAGGTCCACCCACGTCCAGGTCCGCCCACGTTCCACGGTCCAGGGCCGCCCACGCTTCATGGTCCAGGTCCGCCCACGTTCCACGGTCCAGGTCCGCCCACGCTTCATGGTCCAGCTCCGCCTACATTCCACGGTCCCTCCCTCCTAGACTTTTGTGGGTGTTTTGGTTTTGCTTGCTGTTTTGGTTGTCATGTGATTCCCATGCCCTCATGTGTTCTTTTAGGTGTGTTCGACATCGGCTGCGGCCGGATTCAACTGATCGGCGAGAGTAGCCGCGTGCAGGCGGGGAGGAGCTGCAAACGGAGCCGTGAAGTCGGACACTTTCTGCTTCCCGTAGTGACGCTCGCGCTGTGTTTGCACACTTTATCAGCTGAAGTGAAATTAATGCAATATTTGGCAATGCACAGATGTTTCAGAGACATTATTGTCATGTAATACTTTATGTACTGCTTAATACAGCGTGTGTTTGTACAAGAATAGAGTTCAACATATAATCCTACACTATCAATGAAGTGGGGTCTATGTTTTTAATCAGTTTTATTTAGATAAACATGACAATATAACATCGCGACTACATGAAAGGAGGTTTTACTGTTATAAAAAACAGATTTGTGCGCATTAGTGGAGCTGAAGGTTTTAGAATGAACACGAAACACACGTGATCGCTGTCATGCGGTGAATCCAGCCAATCGAGGAACAGCTGTGTCGTCATCAGAGTCCGTGTAGCCTCCTGCAGCTGCTCTGTAGAAACTGCACCGGCTGTATCAGCCGGCTGCTCTCGAATCGCTCTCGCGGCACTTTGTTGACATACGTCACTGTCACGTGGCGTCAGCGCTGCCTCAAGTCGGACAAAATTTCTAACCGGCATGCACTGCTTCAAGTCAGCCGCCGATCGGTCTGCGCATCGCTGGGTGAAGTCGAACAAGCCTTTTGTCATGTTGTAATTGGTTCATTGTTTAATCATTGTTCACAGTTGTCCCTTGTCCAGTCATTAGTCTCAGTGTATTTAAACCCTCATGTTTGCCATGTGTCCTTGTCTGGGATTGATGTTGTAACCTGCTGTTTAGGTGAGTTTGTGTCTGTTCAAGTTTAGTTAGCCAAGCCAAGTCTTTTGTTTATTGTTTTTGCCAAGTCTTTGTTTTATTTTTTGGATCTTTTTGAATAAACTACACTTGGGTTCTGCAACTTGCCTCCAGTGCACTATATGTTACAATTTGATTGAACTAATTTGTTTAATTTGAGTGGGCTCTACTCAAACCAATTAATTATTTTGAGCCTTGTGGATATTTTTCCCATAATGTTAGGCTAGTAGGCTTCTATCACAAATAGCAAATATCCTGAAATTGCAATTCACATTTACCCTTAAAACAGGCGAATACTGAATACATTTTTTAACACTTTATAAAAACTGCACGCTATGAATCATTAGTTAAGCATTAGTAAATAGTAAATTCATCATTTAATAATCATTATTAGACATTAATAAGCAGTTTATAAATACAGCTATACATGCCTTTATTAATTGTATTTTCATACTTTATTAATGATCAATTAATCATTTTTAAATTAAGTATTACATTATTTACAAACCAGTTGATTAGGAGTTGTCAGTTGTTCATGAGATCTTTTAAAAAGTGTAAGTAAAGGATTAATAAACTATTTAAATGTAAGTTTATAAATCTTATTATAGAAATAGTTTTATTAACATGTATTCCTACTGTAATTCATGATTATTTCCAGGTAGTTATAAAACATTTAGTAGTCAGTAAATTTTTTGTGAGCTCATCTAAAGTGAGGACTACAAAGGATATTTAAAGGCTGCAAAAGCCTTTTCACTTGGACATACGTCACAATAGGGAAGAAATTACTTCCATTTCATGCCGACTTTAACAATCCTGAGATATTTCGCAATGACTGATTTAAAGGGATCGATCACCAAAAATGTCCTTCATTAAAGCAGAACACAGAGTAATATATTTTAAACATTAAGGTTTAAATAAAATTAGGCATCACAGAATTTAATAGCCTGGTGGAAGAACACTTCCATTTCCATTTTTTTTTTTTTTTGACGAACTATCACTTTAATTTAGGACGTTTGTTCATTAAATTAACCCTAAAACAAATCATAGGCCTGTGTGTTTCTGTTCATTTTTAGTTTGTCATTCTTTGCAGTTCCCATCATATCCAGCAGATGTTGCTATCCTTTTGCTTTTCATTTAGTCTTTGTTATAACATCTTTTTTTTTTTTATTCACATCAGATGACACTGCATTCAGAAGCAGAACAATACCATGTACTGAAGGTAGCAGTAAGGTATCAGTGCACCTTATGTCATAAGCAAATATGTTTATTGCTAAATATCGTAACCCTAAACCGAACCAGGTTGTTCCACCACATTTCCAAACCAATTTCATTTACAGAATAAGCAATATATCATACGACAAACTCTCTCCCAAGGGATGTATTTATATATTAACACAACCAAACACGCACACATGCAGAAAACATCTTTGTGAAGTTTGAGTCATAATTTTTTGCTTAATTTTTGCCTCTTCACCCCACAAGCTATCCAGCCATAAACACAAAGCTATCATACTCAATAAACCTCTTTTTAAACACATTGTTTAAGAACCGAGATCCACATTAGTATTCAAAGGTTATTGATCTCGACATCCTCAGGCTTTCATGTTTGTCGTTGAACCTAGTGAGTACTTTTCAGCAAAGACAGCTTATAAGTGTGCCTAACACCTCGCCCTACAACGCAAGGAAACTATTGTGTATATAAGGGGTTAAAATTACAGGTTTCATATTAAAATGTATCTTGGTGCTCTTGCATGAAATTATATCAGCTATATTGTTCCATCCGTTTGAATAGCGCAGTGTTATTTCCAACACAAACACATTATGCCGAAGCCTTTTTCATGATCAGCCAGACCATGCAGAAACAAAGACCCATTTGCATTTTAATTGAATAAATCCTTTTATTATGATACAGCTCTGATTAAATTTTGGCTAGGATTAATAGGATCCTCTGCTGTGGAAAATGGTGTTAGTTGTCAGACAATATGGGACACATTGGTCAGGTAGCATTTTGTCCAACCTAAATGAAGCAAATGCCTAATCAATTATATATATATATATATATATATATATATATATATATATATATATATATATATATATATATATATATATATATATATATATATATATATATATATATATATATATATATATAGTGAGGAAAATAAGTATTTGAACACCCTGCTATTTTGCAAGTTCTCCCACTTGGAAATCATGGAGGGGTCTGAAATTGTCATCGTAGGTGCGTGTCCACTGTGAGAGACATAAATAAAAATAAAAAAATCCTGAAATCACAATATATGATTTTTTTACTATTTATTTGTATGATACAGCTGTAAATAAGTATTTAAACACCTGTCTATCAGCTAGAATTCTGACCCTCAAAGACCTGTTAGTCTGCCTTTAAAATGTCCACCTCCGCTCCATTTATTATCATAAATTAGATGCAACTGTTTGAGGTTATTAGCTGCATAAAGACACCTGTCCACACCATACAATCAGTAAGAATCCAACTATTAACATGGCCAAGACCAAAGAGCTGTCCAAAGACACTAGAGACAAAATTGTACACCTCCACAAGGCTGGAAAGGGCTACGGGGAAATTGACAAGCAGCTTGGTGAAAAAAGGTCCACTGTTGGAGCAATCATTAGAAAATGGACGAAGCTAAGCATTACTGTCAATCTCCCTCGGACTGGGGCTCCATGCAAGATCTCACCTCGTGGGGTCTCAATGATCCTAAGAAAGGTGAGAAATCAGCCCAGAACTACACGGGAGGAGCTGGTCAATGACCTGAAAAGAGCTGGGACCACCATTTCCAAGTTACTGTTGGTAATACACTAAGACGTCATGGTTTGAAATCATGCATGGCACAGAAGGTTCCCCTGTTTAAACCAGCACATGTCAAGGCCCGTCTTATGTTTGCCAATGACCATTTGGATGATCCAGAGGAGTCATGGGAGAAAGTCATGTGGTCAGATGAGACCAAAATAGAACTTTTTGGTCATAATTCCACTAAACGTGTATGGAGGAAGAAGAATGATGAGTACCAACCCAAGAACACCATCCCTACTGTGAAGCATGGGGGTGGTAGCATCATGCCATGGGGGTGTTTTTCTGCACATGGGACAGGGCGACTGCACTGTATTAAGGACAGGATGGCCGGGGCCATGTATTGCGAGATTTTGGGGAACAACCTCCTTCCCTCAGTTAGAGCATTGAAGATGGGTTGAGGCTGGGTCTTCCAACATGACAATGACCCGAAGCACACAGCCAGGATAATCAAGGAGTGGCTCTGTAAGAAGCATATCAAGGTTCTGGCGTGGCCTAGCCAGTCTCCAGACCTAAACCCAATAGAGAATCTTTGGAGGGAGCTCAAACTCCGTGTTTCTCAGCGACAGGCCAGAAACCTGACTGATCTAGAAAAGATCTGTGTGGAGGAGTGGGCCAAAATCCCTCCTGCAGTGTGTGCAAACCTGGTGAAAAACTACAGGAAACGTTTGACCTCTGTAATTGCAAACAAAGGCTACTGTACCAAATACTAACATTGATTTTCTCAGGTGTTCAAATACTTATTTGCAGCTGTATCATACAAATAAATAGTTAAAAAATCATACATTGTGATTTCTGGAATTTTGTTTTAGATTATGTCTCTCACAGTGGACATGCACCTACGAATACTTATTTTCCTCACTGTATATATACATACATACATATACAGTGAGGAAAATAAGTATTTGAACACCCTGCTATTTTGCAAGTTCTCCCACTTAGAAATCATGGAGGGGTCTGAAATTGTCATCGTAGGTGTATGTCCACTGTGAGAGACATAATCAAAAAATAAAAATAAAAAATCCAGAAATCAAAATGTATGATTTTTTAAACTATTTATTTGTATGATACAGCTGCAAATAAGTATTTGAACACCTGAGAAAATCAATGTTAATATTTGGTACAGTAGCCTTTGTTTGCAATTACAGAGGTCAAACGTTTCCTGTAGTTTTTCACCAGGTTTGCACACACTGCAGGAGGGAGTTTTCATGTTTAGCTTCTTCCATTTTCTAATGATTGCTCCAACAGTGGACCTTTTTTCACCAAGCTGCTTGGCAATTTCCCCGTAGCCCTTTCCAGCCTTGTGGAGGTGTACAATTTTGTCTCTAGTGTCTTTGAACAGCTCTTTGGTCTTGGCCATGTTAGTAGTTGGATTCTTACTGATTGTATGGGGTGGACAGGTGTCTTTATGCAGCTAACGACCTCAAACAGGTGCATCTAATTTAGGATAATAAATGGAGTGGAGGTGGACATTTTAAAGGCAGACTAACAGGTCTTTGAGGGTCAGAATTCTAGCTGATAGACAGGTGTTCAAATACTTATTTGCAGCTGTATCATACAAATAAATAGTTAAAAAATCATATATTGTGATTTCTGGATTTTTTTATTTATTATGTCTCTCGCAGTGGACATGCACCTACGATGACAATTTCAGACCCCTCCATGATTTCCAAGTGGGAGAACTTGCAAAATAGCAGGGTGTTCAAATACTTATTTTCCTCACTGTATATATATATATATATATATATATATATATATATATATATATATATATATATATATATATATATATATATATATATATAATGTTAATACTTCCAACTATTAATATGCAGGCACAATAACAACACTGTGAACTGCAGTAGCTGCTTAATGTCCAACAATCCTTAAAGACCCCCTGTGGTGAAAATCAGGTTTTTAATGTTGTTTTTAATGGGGCGGCAGTGGCTCAGTGGTTCATGTAGGTTGTCTACAAACCGGAAGGTTGGTGGTTCGATCCCCGGTTCCACCTGTCCAAGGGTCGAGGTGTCCTTGAGCAAGACACCTAACCCCAGCTGCTCCTGACGAGCTGGATGGCGCCTTGCATGGCTGACACCGCCGTCGGTGTGTGAATGGGTGAATGTGAGGCAAGATGTAAAGCGCTTTGGATGGCCATTGGTCTGTTAAAAGCGCTATATAAATGCAGTCCATTTATGTATCCATGCAGTGTTTTTAATATGCTTTAATGCTTTAATATAATTTAATACGCAACCGCTGCAGAGTAGACCAGTACCTGTGTGACTCGTCATGGACATAAACACAGAGAGGTATCTCCGGCTACAAAGACGCATGCAGTTTTGTTTATTAACTGCTATACTCTCAAAAAAATAAGAGTACAAAATTGTACCTTTTAAGGCCGTCACTGGGGTGGTACCCTTAATTTTTGTACTTCTAAGTCAGAGGTAGGCAAGTTCGGTCCTAGAGAGCTGATGTCCTGCAGAGTTTAGCTCCAACCCTATAAGCCACCACAGTATAAAACTCATGGCTCCCAGCATGCATTTCAGCATTAAGTACAAAGCATTAAGTACAAAGTACATTTCAGCATTAAGTACAAAGACTGTAGTGATTAGCATCTATTTACGCGTCAGCGGGAGCGTTCAGCCTCCTCGTGTGAAGACCGAGTCGGGTAAAGACATCGACTCTCCCTGCGACTCCCCCGAAGAGGCCACCGGTAAGGCACTTTCTCTTTCCTCTCTCTTACCATGTGCTTTCAGTATATTCCTGTTGTCTCTCGACCACATTCCTCTGCTACATGCCAAAGGCAGTGCAACACTGCTAATCTGCGTCCTATTCCCTCCTCTGTTAACGCTCCTTCCTCTTTTTCTGTGGGTTTATGGAATTGTCAGTCAGCTGTCAACAAAGCTGACTTCATTCCAGCCTTTGCCACTCAATCCGCTCTTAATATCTTGGCCTTAACTGAGACTTGGATCCGTCCAGAAGACTCAGCAACCCCTGCTGCTCTCTCTAACAACTTCTTTTTCTCTCACACCCCTCGCCACACTGGGAGGGGTGGAGGCACAGGTCTTCTCATTTCTAACAATTGGAAATACTCAACACACACCTCTCTATGCAACAACAACTCATTTGAATACCATGCGATTACAGTTACATCTCCCATTACAACCCATATTATAGTCATTTACCGCCATTCTGGCCAATTAGGCACCTTTGACGAGTTAGATGTGCTGCTGTCTTCATTCCCAGAGGATGGCAGTCCACTTATAGTCCTCGGTGACTTTAACATTCACATCAACAAACCGTATGCTGCAGACTTCCACTCACTCCTAGCCTCATTTGATCTCACCCACCTCAACACCACACATATTTAATCTACAATTTACTACTCAGGCACCACCAGCCCCTCTACCAGTTACTTTCAGGCGAAACCTGCGCTCACTTTCTCCTTCTCATCTCTCCTCTGCTGTGTCATCTTCTCTTCCTTCATCCACACAATTCTCCACTATGGATATTAACGCCGCTACAGACACTTTATGCTCCACTTTAACTTCTTGTCTAGATAGTATCTGTCCTCTGTCTTCTAGGCCAGCACGTGCTACTCCCTCTAACCCTTGGCTATCCTTCGTGAACACCGGATCAAACTCAGGGCAGCAGAGAGGAAATGGCTTAAATCAACCGACCCGTCTGACCTAAGTAAGTATCAGTCTCTGCTCTCATCCTTTTCAGGTGAAGTCCATGCGACTAAATCTTCATACTTCCACAAAAAAATCAACAGCACCTCCAACTCACGCACACTCTTCAGAACTTTTTACATCTGTAAGGATTTTACATCAGCCAAACCCACAGCCGATCATCATCTCTCCTCATTCACTACACTCACTGAGGCAGAAGTATCTAAACTTGTCCTCTCCAGCCATCCTACCACCTGTCCTCTAGATCCCATCTCCTTCAAACCATCTCTCCTACACTCCTACCAGCACTCACACACATCATCAACACATCTCTCAGCACCGGCATCTTCCCTACTACATTCAAGCAGGCTTGGATAACTCCACTGCTTAAGAAACCCACATTAAACTCTTCACTCATAGATAACTACAGACCTGTCTCTCTGCTACCATTCATAGCGAAAACACTTGAACGGGTTTTCAATCAGGTTTCATCCTTCCTCTCACAGAATAATCAGTTGGACATCAACCAATCAGGTTTCAAAAGTGGCCACTCCAAAGAGACTGCATTACTGTCGGTCACTGAAGCCCTGTGGATAGCTAAAGCTGACTCCAAATCATCAGTCCTCGTCCTCCTCGATCTATCTGCTGCCTTTGACACGGTCAATCATCAGATTCTTCTGTCCACCCTTTCATCACTGGGCATCACAGGGATTCCACTCCACTGGTTTGAGTCCTACATCACAGGTAGGTCTTTCAAGGTTGCCTGGAGAGGGGAGGTATCCAAAGCACATCAGCTGACCACAGGTTCCTCAGGGTTCAGTGCTTGAACCTCTCCTCTTCTCCATTTACATTACATCATTAGGACCCATCATACAGGCACATGGCCTCTCATACCACTGCTATGCGGATGATACTCAGCTCTACATTTCATTCCAACCAGATGATCCCACAGTAGCTGCACAAATCTCCAGCTGTCTGGCGGACATCTCGGCATGGATGAAAAAACATCACCTGCAGCTCAACCTGGCAAAGACTGAACTGCTCATCTTCCCGGCCAATCCCACAATACAACATGACGTCACCATCCAGCTAGGTTCTTCTTGGATCACCCCTTCAAGGTCGGTCAGAAACCTTGGCGTAATCCTTGAAGACCAGTTGTCCTTCAAAGACCACATTTCAAAGACAGCTCGCTCATGCAGGTTTGCGCTCCACAACATCAGGAAGATCAGACCTTTTCTAACAGAGCATGCAACACAACTTCTCGTCCAGGCCCTGGTCATTTCTAGGCTTGACTACTGCAATGTGCTTCTGGCTGGACTTCCATCATGTGCGATCAAAACGCTCCAAATGATCTAGAATGCAGCAGCACGTCTTATCTTCAACGAACCCAAAAGAGCCCACGTCACACCACTCTTCATCTCTCTGCACTGGCTACCACTCGCTGCTCACATCAAGTTCAAGGCACTTACGCTCGCTTACAGATCCACCACGAGCTCCGCTCCTGCATACTTTGACTCGCTCCTACAAGTCTACACCCCCACCAGAAGCCTTCGCTCAGCTAAGGAGCAACGGCTTGTGGTACCACCACAGAGAGGCAGAAAATCCCTCTTCAGAACATTCACCGTTCCCTGCTGGTGGAACGATCTTCCCACCTCCATCCGAAATGCAGAATCACTGACAGCATTCAAACGACAGCTGAAAACTCACCTCTTCCGCGAGCACTTAACCTTATCTTAAAAAAAAAAAAAAAAAAAAACTTTTCTTTTCCTTATTTTCCTTCTATTTTCCTCTACTTCTTCCTTGCCCTAGTGTGTGATACTCTGTGCGATGTCCAAAACTTAGTACTTCAGGCACTTTCTGTGTTTTGCTGCCTCCTCATGATGGATCGCTTCCTGTACTCCTCAGTTGTAAGTCGCTTTGGATAAAAGCATCTGCTAAATACATAAATGTAAATGTATAAATGTAAATTAAGTATGTTACCATTGTTGAGATTCATATGCTAATTCTTGATATCTGTGTGCGTCTAAATTTTTTCATCCTAGAATTATTTAAAAACCAAAATTCAGAATGCCTGATCTGTGAGAAAGTATTGTTGATGAATATTATTTGTTGATATTTTTAGTCAGTGGTGAGTTTAGTCAACCATTTTTCTTCATGACAATTTCTGTTTAGGACTTCTTTTGATTTGAACAGATTTTGTGATTTGAACAGATGTTTAACGTTATTGCTCTGTTTTTGAAGTCCATAAAAAGTGCATCTGCCCATCAAAAAACATGCTCCACGCGGCTCTGGGGTGTTAATAAAGGCCTTCTGAAGTGAATCGATGCGTTTGTGTAAGAAAAATATCCATATTTAAAACTTTATAAAGTAAACTTTTGGCCCACTGCCTTCCCTGTTCAATCTATGGAAAAATTGTTGAAAGGTCCTCTGCTGATCAAAAGACTAACGCGACCAGGTCCGCTCGTCATGACGTCACATACGCATCTTGAGTTTCACTTTCAACATTCAACACTTTTCCACGGAAGGCGGTGGGCCGAAAGTTTACTTGATAAAGTTTTAAATATGGATATTTTTCTTACACAAATGCGTCGATTCGCTTCAGAAGGCCTTTATTAACACCCCAGAGCCGTGTGGAGCACGTTATTTGATGGACAGATGCACTTTTTATGGACTTCAAAAACAGAGCAACTATAAATCCAATTCTAATGCTTGGATTAGACTGGATTTGTGTAATAAAACTCAGATTTTATTCGCCTGAAAGAAGAATGTCATATACATCTAGGATGACTTGAGGGTGAGTAAATTATGGGCTAATTTTCATTTTTGGGTGAACTATCCCTTTAATATGCTTTCAGTTGAGGCAAATGAAGTCTGGTTTCACGTTACGGTCACGCGCACCACCGCAGCGCACACACACATAGTCTAGACCAGAGCTGTTGACTAAAGACATGGGAGGGCAGCGCGGATCATATGCGTGAGTTTGTGCAGACAACAGAACAAATCGAACCCATTTAAATTCTGCACAGAATGCTGTATTTCAAAGCGATATGGAGGAGATTATGATGAGAAACGGTTAGAGATTAGGAGGAAACCAAGCGGCAACCTCCCGCAGTTTCTCTTGAAGCCAATACAGAAGTGACTTAAACTGCAATTCATCGACTGGTCACTAGGGACAGGCTCCAGAAGGGAGCAGAATCTCATTGAGCCCCATGTTAAAATGCCCAACTTTACAGCAGAAAAAAAAACATGTTTACAGCCTGGGACAAATTGTGGTTTAGGTCTATAAATCTAATTTTGCCCTTCATGACAACTGTGAGGGGGGTGAATTTTTTATAACTCATTTGTTTACATTATATAAAGCCTTAAAGTTCTGCATAATTAAGGGCGTGGCCACTTTGAGTGAGAGGTGGATTGCCGTTTGTCTGCTGTCTGTTAGTCATCGCGTCACCTCAGCTCCACCCATGTCCCGCCTCTTCGACCATTTTCTGTTATCCGGCTAGAGCCAGCTCATCTCTACTTCACGCTTCAAAACTGCTCTTCAGAATGCTATGGGTGACATCACGGACAATACGTCCATTTTTTTTTTTACAGTCTATGGAGGAAACTCTGGCTTTACCAAACAGAAAGGCTCTAGTCAAACTGTGGTATTAACGAAACGCTATTGGCTGTTTCAAAAAAGGGGAGGAGCTGCTAACAGCATGAGCCATTTCAGGAGAAATCACGTCATCACATTAAATAATGCTGCACTTTTCAAGGTACTTCAGAATCAGTTTCTGGTTCACACGTAGGCTACATGGCTGCATTAAACCAATATTTCCACTTTCCATTGTGTAGCATTTACTACAGTTGAGTAAGTGGAGGTGGGGACTAAGTTGCATAAATATGGGTTTTAAAGGGATAGGTCACCCAAAAATGAAAATGTGTCATTAATTACTCACCCTCATGTTGCTCCAAACCCTCAAGACCTTTGTTCATCTTCAGAACACAAAAATAAAGTTTTTGGTGAAATCTGTCCCTCAATGGACAGCTATGCAACTACCACTTTGACGCTTCAAAAAGTTCATAAAGTTAATATGAATCTTTTATTCACATATAAACAGTTATCAACTCAGACATCAGTTATGATGAACGGAAACTCAAGCATGTTTGTTGACGTACGAGAACCATTGAGGTTCATTCTCATGTGTTACACAGCACATTTATGCTTCCTCAAAAACCAATGAGGTTCATTCTCGTGTTACGGAGCACGTTTGAGCTTCAGCAAGAACCAATGAGGTTCTTTCTTGTGTTACTCAACACGTTTGAGCTTCCTCAAGAAACGATGAGGTTAATTCTCGTGTTACGCAGCACGTTTGAGCTTCTGTAAGAACCGATGAGGTTCATTCTCGTGTTACGCAGCACGTTTGAGCTTCTGTAAGAACCGATGAGGTTCATTCTTGTGTTACGCAGCATGTTTGAGCTTCTGTAAGAACCAATGAGGTTCATTCTCGTGTTACGCAGCACGTTTGAGCTTCTGCAAGAACCAATGAGGTTCATTCTTGTGTTACGCAGCATGTTTGAGCTTCTGTAAGAACCAATGAGGTTCATTCTCATGTTACGCAGCACGTTTGAGCTTCTTTAAGAACCAATGAGGTTCATTCTCATGTTACGCAACATGTTTGAGCTTCAGCAAGAACCAATGAGGTTAATTCTTGTGTTACGCAGCACGTTTGCGCTTCAGCAAGAACCAATGAGGTTCATTCTTGTGTTACGCAGCACGTTTGAGCTTCAGCAAGAACCAATGAGGTTCATTCTTGTGTTACGCAACATGTTTGAGCTTCAGCAAGAACCAATGAGGTTCATTCTCGTGTTACGCAAAACGTTTGTGCTTTCTTAAGAACCAATGAGGTTAATTCTCGTGTTACGCAACACGTTTGAGCTTCTGCAAGAACCAATGAGGTTCATTCTTATGTTACGCAGCATATTTGAGCTTCTGTAAGAACCAATGAGGTTCATTCTTGTGTTACGCAGCACGTTTGAGCTTCTGTAAGAACCAATGAGGTTCATTCTCATGTTACGCAGCACGTTTGAGCTTCAGCAAGAACCAATGAGGTTCATTCTTGTGTTACGCAGCACGTTTGAGCTTCAGCAAGAACCAATGAGGTTCATTCTTGTGTTACGCAGCACGTTTGAGCTTCAGCAAGAACCAATGAGGTTCATTCTTGTGTTACGCAGCACGTTTGAGCTTATTTAAGAACCAATGAGGTTCATTCTCATGTTACGCAGCACGTTTGAGCTTCAGCAAGAACCAATGAGGTTCATTCTTGTGTTACGCAGCACGTTTGAGCTTCAGCAAGAACCAATGAGGTTCATTCTTGTGTTACGCAGCACGTTTGTGCTTCTCAAGAACCAATGAGGTTCATTCTCGTGTTACGCAGAACGTTTGAGCTTCTGCAAGAACCAATGAGGTTCATTCTTGTGTTACGCAGCACGTTTGAGCTTATTTAAGAACCAATGAGGTTCATTCTCATGTTACGCAGCACGTTTGAGCTTCAGCAAGAACCAATGAGGTTCATTCTTGTGTTACGCAGCACGTTTGAGCTTCAGCAAGAACCAATGAGGTTCATTCTTGTGTTACGCAGCACGTTTGAGCTTATTTAAGAACCAATGAGGTTCATTCTCATGTTACGCAGCATGTTTGAGCTTCAGCAAGAACCAATGAGGTTCATTCTCGTGTTACGCAGAACGTTTGAGCTTCAGCAAGAACTAATGAGGTTCATTCTTGTGTTATGCAGCACGTTTGAGCTTACTCAAGAACCAATGAGGTTCATTCTCGTGTTACGCAGCAAGTTTGAGCTTCCTCAAGAACCAATGAGGTTCATTCTCGTGTTACGCAGCACGTTTGAGCTTCAGCAAGAACTAATGACGTTCATTCTCGTGTTACACAGCAAGTTTGAGCTTCCTCAAGAACCAATGAGGTTAATTCTTGTATTATGCAGCACATTTGAGCTTCTGCAAGAACCAATGAGGTTCATTCTTGTGTTACACAGCACATTGAACCAATGAGGTTTGTTCTTGCGCATCAAGCAAGTTCAGTTGAAACTCTGTTTATGTTTGCTGCTCAAAGCCTAAATTAAATTTGTTCATCTTATAAAGCGATCAAGTCTCTTCAGAAAATTTAGAATAAACTGCTCAATTCATATGGATTCCTTCGATGATCTCATTATGAACTTTTTGAAGCGTCAAATTGGTAGTTGCATAGCTGTCAATGGAGGGACCGAAAGCTGTCAGATTTCATCAAAATATCTTCACTTGTGAACTAAAGTACAACAAAAAGCACAAAATGGCTAAATACTTTCATTAGCAGTATTTGCCAAAGCAAACTTAGGGTTCACATGAACTGAGATAAACATTAACATCACATCAAGCAAACAAATGCAGCAAAGCTGTCTCAAGAATACAAGAGAGTTGTTTCTTTCTGACTCTGCTGCTTGAGAGTCCCCAGTCTGCTGTTTCCAGCCCCATCTTCTCATCTCGCTTTGAGGTTGAGAATCTGAAGTTCACACTGACCTTCCTTCAAAACTGACCTGAATTACAAGAATTCATTATACACTAAGTAAAATTCAGTAAAATTCATATGAAGTCAGATGAGCATGCATTTTCATTTTCAAATATTTCTTCTTTTTTTTGCTGAAATATTACAAGTTTATTTCAAAGACAGATGATACATCATTTAGACAGTTGTGAGAGACAGAATTTTTATGAGTAAGCTCACTCAATCATAAAAAATAACTAGGTTTTCTCAGTAAACAGGTCTCTCTGGAACAGTATGGGAACGGTTTTCCGGGGAACACCATTATTAGTTTTTTGAGAAAGAGAGATGTCTTCAGATATAAATCTGCTACAACTAATCCTCCACTCTTTTTCTGTGACAAAGAGTTTCTGGGCATTGTGGGAACAAATAAAAATGCATTACCTGACCTTTTTAAAATGATTATTGAAATGGCATTATAAACTCAAAGCTTCATTAGATCGATGAAACCATTTTTGCAATTTCTGGTGACTGAAAAAAACACAAGTTTTGCATTTCTTAAAGGTGATATGCAAGTTAAAGTACTTAAATTGGATACTTTACGCGAAACGGAAATCGTGTCATCATTTACTCATCCTCATGTTGTTCTAACCCTGTATGTTTTTCTTTCTTCTGTAGAACACAGTTGTTCATAAACAATTATTACATATTTTACAATTATATATTCATTCATTATTATATATTAAAGAATTACTTTTTTGTCCATACAATGAATGTTAATGGGGTCCAACTCATTCAAAATGTTGCGCAATAGAGAAAACCATACAGGTTTAGAACGATATGTGACCCTGGACCACAAAATAAGGGTACATTTTTTCAAATTGAGATTTATACATCGTCTGAAAGCTTTCCATTGGTGTATGGTTTGTTAGGACAATACTCGGCCGAGATACAATTATTTGAAAATCTGCAAAAAAATCTAAATATTGAGAAATTCGCCTTTAAAGTTGTCCAAATGAAGTCTTTAGCCATGCATATTACTACTAATAATACATTTTTGGCATAAAAGAAAAATCGATTTTGGGTCGATTTTGACCCATAAAATGTATTGTTGGCTATTGCCACAAATATACCTGACTTATGACTAGTTTTGTGTTCCAGGGTCACATATGAGGGCGAGTAAATGATGACTTGAAGCAGTGCATGCCAGTTAGAAATGTTGTCCAGTATGAGACACCAAAGACACCATGTCACTTGTGACATACGCCATCAAAGCACCGCAAGAGCTTATTCTGCTCAGTGCTGTGAGTACTTGATAAATATTGTGACTAATTCACTTCCTCTCTGAAAAAGTATTAGAGCTGCACAATTAACTGTTAAAAGTTTGCGATCTTGATTCAAACATCGACGCAATCTTATTCTTAAATGACGATTCTCCTGTGTCTATTAAACCTTTGACAAAATCACAGCGCAGCATTCAAAACTAGCCCAGAGAAAGCAGCTAGCATGTATAGGTACAAAACAGCTTCACAAACAGTCTTTTTAACACCACAGTATGGTTATTTCTGCTACAAATATGGAGATTATCACAGAAGTACTAGGATAAAAGTTTCCCCTTCAGATATAAACACTGATGTCTACGGTTGCAACCAACCAGTAGGTGGCGACAAGTGACTTACATTTATTTGTCAATTAATCATTAATTCCAAGAGATTCCTTCAAAAACGCTGATTCATCCATTAATAAAACAAGAATTTATGAATGAATCATTGAATCCTACATTCAAATGTAAAAAATTTAAATAACCCATTCAACTTGATTAAACATTTTTAAATAGATTGCAGCAACAGTTTGTCAGACCCTCTAGTAAATTACTTATTTTGTTCAGAATTGTGAGAAAATCGTGATCTCTATTTGAAACAAAAAATTGAGATTCTATATTTATCCAGAATCGTGTAGCTCTACAAAGTGTGCAAACACCAGGCAAGCATCACTACGGGAAGCAGAAAGTGTCTGACTTGACAGCTCTGTTTTCAACTCCTGCCCTGACCCCTGCCTGCAAGTGGCAAATCTTACCAATCATTTAATTAAACCAAGTCAAAGGCGAACACGTCCTACTGATTCTGTTGTGCTTTCAAAATAGCTCACTATTTGTTTAAAAATTACAACCGGCCCATCATTGCAGCAAAAGCTCAACCAATGCCATGAGTTTGGGGCAGAAATATCTGGTTTGATTGACCAATCGCGAACAGGGGTAGTTTTGGGAAACCTGTTTGATAACAGGTCCCTGACTGTAGTGACGGCGGTGCAGAAATGACATGCTTTACCCTTGAAGATAACAGACAGAGACATTTAGATTATGCAGCAGCACACAAATAAAAAACATAGCTATAAAACGCCACATAGCAGTGGTTCTCAACTGATTTAGCCATTGGACCCGCAATTTTCCATGGCCATTAAACCATGACCCAATTTTTTGGGAATTTAAATGGGTAGTTCATCCCCAAAAATGAAATGTATCCCATAATTTACTCTCAAGTCATCCTAGGTGTATATGACTATCTTCTTTCAGCCAAACACAATCGGAGTTGAAATTAAAAAAGAAATGGAAGCTTTAGCGTAAGTTCTGCCAGGAAGACTTAATTGTCATGTCACTTTAATTTTATCTATCCAATCACATGCTAAATACCTGGGTATAAAAGATCGGTACTTACTCATGTCTGAGTTCGCAGATGCTGACGCTCCCATTCGTCTAACAGGCCGTGTGGCCCGGCGGCCTTGTCTCTGTGGTCTAAACAGGCCGTGTGGCCCGGCGGCCTTGTCTCTGTGGCCCTGCGGCCTTGTCTCTGTGGCCCTGCGGCCTTGTCTCTGTGGTTCAGCAGTCCGTGCGGCCCTGCGGCCTTGTCTCTGTGGTCAGCAGTCCGTGCGGCCCTGCGGCCTTGTCTCTGTGTCTAGCAGTCCGTGCGGCCTGCGGCCTTGTCTCTGTGGTCTAGCAGTCCGTGCGGCCCTACGGCCTTGTCTCTGTGGTCTAGCAGTCCGTGCGGCCCTGCGGCCTTGTCTCTGTGGTCTAACAGACCGTGCGGCCCTGCGGCCTTGTCTCTGTGGTCTAACAGACCGTGTGGCCCTGCGGCCTTGTCTCTGTGGTCTAGCAGACCGTGTGGCCCTGCGGCCTTGTCTCTGTGGTCTAGCAGACCGTGTGGCCCTGCGGCCTTGTCTCTGTGGCCCTGCGGCCTTGTCTCTGTGGTCTAACAGACCGTGTGGCCCTGCGGCCTTGTCTCTGTGGCCCTGCGGCCTCGTCTCTGTGGTCTAACAGACCGTGTGGCCCGGCGGCCTCGTCTCTGTGGTCTAATAGGCCGTGTGGCCCTGCGGCCTCGTCTCTGTGGCCCTGCGGCCTCGTCTTTGTGGCCCTGCGGCCTTGTCTTCGTGGCCCTGCGGCCTTGTCTCTGTGATTATACATGTTTTATATATAAATATATATTATATAAAACAAAAATGGCCAAATGTACATTTATGCAGTAGCAGATATGAATTGCTCACGTGTAGTACTCATCTACAACTATAAATTCAAGTTCTGTTTAATCATGAAGCGGCCTTTAGCCATCAGCAGTTGGCGTTCCATGTTCACGCTTAACATGTTAACTCTTCTTCTTTGTAGGAATCCCAGGATACAAGACCGGTGGGTCTATTTTTATTTTTCACCATTTTTTGGGGGTAGGATAGGCTCCGTCCAGGTGGAAGTATTCTTCCACTTATTCTTGGGGGTCGGCTGCGCCTCTGCCTTCGTCTTCAGGCAGGATATGCAGAGTCCGGACCCTCAGATTGCGAGCTACGGACGGGGCCTATGCCAATATACTTTATTGCTTGCTGGGTTGTTAATAAATGGATAATTGTCACAGTATTTATTCTCCCGAGTCTTTCTGGCAGAAATGGAAGCTTTAGCGTAAGTTCTGCCAGGAAGACTTAATTGTCATGTCACTTTAATTTTATCTATCCAATCACATGCTAAATACCTGGGTATAAAAGATCGGTACTTACTCATGTCTGAGTTCGCAGATGCTGACGCTCCCATTCACCGCCATCCTCCCCACCACCTCCAAGTCAAATCCTTCCCTACATCCACCCCACCACCACCAGGATGGTCCCTTCCATACCTCACGTGGGGGTCGGCTGCGCCTCTGCCTTCGTCTTCAGGCAGGATATGCAGAGTCCGGACCCTCAGATTGCGAGCTACGGACGGGGCCTATGCCAATATACTTTATTGCTTGCTGGGTTGTTAATAAATGGATAATTGTCACAGTATTTATTCTCCCGAGTCTTTCTGGCAGAACTAGACTCGTGCACGGCCGTTACCGGAAGCCAGTGATTATAGTTTATAAAGTTATAAATATGGATATTTTCAAAAAACGAATAGCTTTGCTTCAGAAGGCCTTTATTAACCCCCTGGAGTTGTATGGACTACTTTTATGATAGATGGATGTGCTTTTTTGGGCTTCAAAATCTAGGGTACCATTCACTCCAATTATAAAGCTGGGAAGAGCCAGGATTTTTTTATATATATAATTGTTTGGCTGAAATGAGAGAGTCATATACACTTAGGATGGCTTGAGGGTGGGTAAATTATGGAATAATTTTCATTTTTGGGTGAACTAACCCTTTAAACTGCTACTGCAAGAGCTAAAAGCGCTTACTAAGAACATGTCAGTTCAGTGCATCACACTCTGCAGAGATGATCAAGAATTTGTTTTCTTTGCCCGGCGGCCATGAGAGGAATCTTGTCAGCCTTTATAACAATAGACGAGCGGGTTGACCTTATTCTAGGCTCTGCTCAGGGCTTTAATAACTATCCACCTATTCAGATAAGAGGAGACTGACATCTTTCCCAAGACCAGACTAGATTCATCTTTTTACATTCTCTCTCTCACTGCCGTCTGGCTGTGCTCAGACATGAATGTGTGCATGTGTTGCATGCAGGAGAAGATAAGCATAGTAGCTTTCCATTATTCAATAGATAGTCTGGATGGACAGGTATACACCAAAAAATATTCATATCCATCATGTCCTTTTAAATGATTAGGGTAGTCTATAGTGAAAAATTGAAATGACTAAAGATATATATCTTTATATCCATAGAATTTGTATGTACAGCATGCTAGAAAAACAATCTGCAAAAATGTTCACAATATATTAAACAGATGTGTTTTGGTGGTTCTGATTTGTACTGGTTTTCACTCAGAGCTGAACTATAACAGGTTAGAGGTCACCATGGCAACCTGTGCCAATGGCTGTTGGGGTGAGAACTCTGACTTTAGCGCTAAACAAACTTGTTATCAAGGGGAGTGTACAGTGAGACCCATGTGAGCAGAAAAAGCAGAACTGTGCCTGGTTTCTCCCAAGGTTTATTTTTCTCCATTAGGTCACCTGATGGGCTCTGGCTTGGCGTGCTCAGTTGGGGACACTACATTTTTCTAAATTTTTCAACTAAATATCCAAATAAATCTAATTATTAAACTAAATTAACCATATAAACTAAATTACTGATCTAAAGCCCACACTGTCACTGTATGATAATTGAAATGAACCGATGACATCACCGTTTTCTCCAGAATGGCTAGACGGCTGAATAAAATTATGCTGCATTATTTTCCTGTTTAACACTGTAAAGCTGCTTTGAAACAATCGGCATTGTTAAAAGCGCTATATAAATAAGGTTGACTTGACTTGACTTCTGTTAAAGCAGCACTAGGTAACTTTTCAACCTTCATAATATATTTTCAAGACTCTTGTGATGATACATCGACTTACAATAGGTTGAATGACACGTCTGCCATAGCCTGACGGGGTCTGTATCGTTTTTAATCGTACTTTTAAACTTCGGGTTTCAGGTAGTAACCCGAGAAAAAAAAACCTAAAAAATTTGACTGCTTTACGGCATATACGTCACTTCCACCATCACCCCCACTTCCTTAAAGGGTTAGTTCACCCAAAAATGAAAATTATGTCATTAATTACTCACCCTCATGTCGTTCAACACCCGTAAGACCTCCGTTCATCTTCGGAACACAAATGAAGATATTTTTGTTGAAAGCTGATGGCTGAGAAAGGCCTCAGCAAGCCCTCCATAGGGATTCAGTACATTTAAACTCACAAGACCCATAAAAGGCACTAAAAACGTCATTACAAAGTCCATCTCACTACAGTGGCTCTACAATAATTTTACAAAGCGACGACAATAGTTTTTGTGCGCAAAAAAAAATCAAAATAACGACTTTATTCAACACGAACTTTGGCCTCTGCCCTGAACTCATGAAGCACCATGACGCATGCGCGAGAATATTACGCAGATCCGGCGTTCGGACACATGACCCAGAAGCGAGGAGGAGATGTGTTTACAAGCAGAGGAAGACGGGCCGTATCTAAGCTGTTGAATTCTACATTGTGCTTTAGGTCTCGGCGTAGTGCTCAAAATGGGACTAAAGTGTGCATTTCATGGATTCCCGAACGCCGGTGCTACGTCATATTCTCGCGCATGCGTCGTGTCAACAAATGCACGTGCGATACATCCCCTGATGCAGGATGACAGAGTTTACGACAGTAGTAGAGGACAATACTGTTTCCCAACTGTAGGGGGACCCCGAGAGCAAAACCTACCTAGTGCTGTTTTAAGGCAGTGTTTCACCACACTCTGTCGTCACAGGGAGGCACATTCCCAGATCAAGCGTTTGCTGAGCCAGCTGTCAATAAAAGCTTTTCTTTGTTTAACAAGGAAGTTTTCAGCTCTGCAACTTACAGGATATTCTTATATTACCATGACCTTTTATATATCAAAAGCTCAAGGGAAAGTTGATTGCTCAATACATGACTCCTTTAAATAGAAAACAATTATTTTAAATTGTAAAACTCTTTCACGATATTACTGTTTTTACTGTATTTGTGATCAAATAAATGCAAACTTGGCATAAGAGACTTCTTTCATACCGTATAATACATATAATAAAAAAAGAGAAAGAAAGCCTTACTAGAGCTGTCTCTTCTGGTTAGAGGGTGTTTGAAGTTGATGGTCTCAAGGGAGAGGTGTTTTTTAAAGCGGGCCATGTCCGCCTCAGAACACGAGATGATCTTAGTAGCAGTCACACGCTTACATGCCACAGACCTCCACTCTGTTTTTTTAGGCTGCCTCGTGCAAAGGTGTGAACTGCCACAGGTTCATAGCGTTAACGCAGGCTCCATGCTGCGGAAAACGAACAAATGGAGTGTAGTTAAGACTTCAACTATAATGAAAGAACTCAGAACAAGAAAGCAGACAAGAAACATGTGAATACCTTTACTAGCAACTCAGCTACCTCATAGTGACCGTATGAACAGGCATCATGAAGAGGCACAAGATCCCTGTAAACACAAGGCCAAGTGTAAGATAGTATAGAGTGATTTAGTGACTACATTAATGAAAGAAGATTGTTTCTGACTATTTTTTTATCAGAATGTTTCTGGTTCAAAGTTAAGTAAATACATTTAAAAACACATTCCTCAGAATGCAAGAACAAACAAAAAATGTGTTTACAGCAAAGTCTAGGGGACGATATACACACTGTTCCGAATGTATTGCCACAATTATACATGTTAACATGGGACTAGTGTAATAGAATTGAATATTAATCTTGCCTGTACGAAGTTACATCCAATTTTTCAACTAGGGATGCAGTTAAAATTCTGGGTGATATTGGTAGGCTGATAATTATTTGCATGTTATGGCCAAATTAATATATAATAATGTTTCAATCATGACAACTCTTGATCATGACCACTCATACTGAGCTGTGAGCATGTAAGATATGCTGCTGCTGCATGAATAGGCATACATCAATCTTGTAGCAGATCTACGCAGGTGGTGCTGGTGGAGGTGGAGGGTTTTAGAGAAACTCTAATGGTGTGCAGCGGAACACTGAACCTATTTAAATTAGAGGTCGACTGATTGATCGGTTTTGCCGTTTAGTCGGCACCGATAACTGATTGCTGGAACAATCGGTTATTATCTGCAAAAATCCATACTGATAGTTTTCCCGGGTTGTGTCCGTTGTTAGTAGGGGTGCACCGATCCGACTTTTTCAGTCCCGATACCGATACCGATGCCTGGGCTTTGTGTATCTGTCGATACCCGATACCGATCCGATACTATTGTTGAATTAATAATAAACTGTATATCTTCCACCTTATACCTTCCTTGAAGAGACTAAAGGCACCAGACTTTACTAACTAAATATAACTAAGACAAAATAACAGATGTATGTAAAGTGTTGAATTCTTATTTATTTAAAAAACAATTGTGCATTCAAATCTAAAATAGAATGCAATCAAACAAAAAACAGTGTATTGGTCAAACATACAATAGTAATCTGACAGTTACCAAACATGTTTTACACTACAGATAATTGTTTTGGTATATCAATATTAAAAAGTAGCATTAAAAATTAACAAATAGTCTTAATTTTCTGCCATATGCAATTTAATAAAAATTATCAGCTAGCTAATAACAACTTTGTTCTGGTTTCACCTCACTCCAGTCTAAATGATAGGCCTATTTATTTTACAACACATTGTCAACAGAAATAAGCTGAAATACTGTTGATAATTAAAAATAATTCTTACTACCCACTCTTGCTTAATTGGGTAAGCACACTTGTGTTCTCATTTCAGATGCGTTCTGAGTAAATTAATAAACTGATTCATGAGTTCAGTGTTGGACAGATCAGTTGTTCTAACCAGTCGTTAAAATGATTCGGTTCAAAGGAGTCATTAGGTCGCGAATCGGACATTAGCAGACGCTTTGTGTGCGAATCCCGTCTGTTAGAACATCGCGAAAGATGTCAACACACAGAAAACACTTCATAACTGAATATAATTTGTCTCCCGTTTATTGAAAATAAGCTTTATGTCAGCTGGTCAGAGAAGAGTCAACATTTTTTGAGCGCAATTCACACCCAGCGGTAATTCAAGGACAAAATTGTCCGAATGTGTCACGTGCAACATGGTTTCGGTCTTCCGACCTTTTGATTTGGAATTGGATTAATATGTGAAATATGAGAGAGCTAACAGCTAACACTGATTATTTTGAAGACCCAGAGAGTGTGCGCGGGGGAGAAGCTCGTTCTCTCTGTCACTCAGTCACAAGCGCAGCATCTGTTCTGCATCACTCGTAAATCACAATAACTCATCAAATTATGTTTTGGCGGCCGTCAAATGTTCAATGCAGGAAAGACCCTGACTTTGCAGTAATACCACCTCCCCTCGAAACATTTAAGTTACTTTGCAGACATTGCAAACAGCCGACGAACTAGTTGGCGTGGCAAGCGTGAAATATCTCCTCCACACAACCGACTCTCTGGCTCGCTCCATGTTGCTTCTAGCATGCGACACACGTGAAGCTGACGAATGACGTAGGTTCTGCTGCGACGGAAAAAAACACCTAGATCGGCTTGTGGATCTGTTCATTTTTCCGATCCCCGATCCAGCTTTTTTGTCAGTATCGCGGCCGATATCCGATCCTAATATCGGATCGGTGCACCCCTAGTTGTTAGCCTGACGTCGTCATACTCAGATTCTAGTCAGAATATGAGTCTGATGCTGCTCCATTGGGCTGTGATTAAGGGGTGTTTCAACTGAACCAGGAAAGAAAATGCCTCTGCACTCAATTGGATAGGCCTACAACCAATCAGAGCAACGGAGCGACGCATAGTTGTCAACAGAACTCAACTGCACACACACTGGAAGAAGTAGAAGAAGAAGATGAGTGTAAACTGTAAACGATCTTTGCCGTTGTTGTAAAAATAATTTAAGGATAAACGGGAGTACTTTAGCCTGACGTCGTCATACTCGAATTCAAACTATTTCAACCCAAGCGCTCTTTGGTGACTTGGATGATTACGTTACTGTTGATCATCTGTCCATCATCGTATAAAGCCCGCCCTGACAATTTGATTGGTCCAAACAGCTCTGGTTCAAGCATCTCTATATACCCTATTCATTAACAACATGTATTCTTATTTCACTTATTTCTGTGCCATAGTTATTATATTGATTAATAATAGATTGTTAGCTAATCTCTGTGCTTTGTAATTTCTGAAATGCATAACATGTACAAATCCATTTAAATTGTAATGTAGACGCATGCATTTTCTGTGAAGCTGCTTTGAAACGATATGTATCGTGAAAAGCGCTATACAAATCAATTTTAATTCAATTGAATTGAACTGATACATCCATTTGGCAAAAGATGCTAAACTTCTAATAGATAGATTTGCTAAATCAATATAAACAAGCTTGTTATTTATCCGTGAGAGATTAGATTGGTCTGCAATTATGAAAAAAGAACTTACACCTAGGGTTCACTGATCAGATGGTAATAACATGATATTTTGATATTGCTGTTTGTTTACCATATTCATATGGAACATTAGACATTATGTTGTGACCCAACACAGTACTAAGCTTGTTTACCAAACAAAAGTAAACGTTAATTGAAATTACCACAAAGTGCATACAGTAGGTCCAACAATATGAAAAATGGATTCACTGATCCCGTAGAAGTCTAATTTCAGACACATGGAACAAACCCTAGGCTGAATATTGTATTAGTATTAGCAATATTACCAAGTAACAGATGAATTGGCTCCAAAATACCATAGAGGTTGATGCATGGCCTTTAACGTCGTCAACAACAAAAGGGGAGCATTTTCTTCTCTCTTTTAAATGTCAATAAGCCTGTTTATTTTCTCTCCTATCTCTGAATGATTATATGGCTAGATGCATTTTAATATTTCCAATAAAACAATTCAGGTGACTAAAATATGACTGAGCAGTGCATTACAATTTAACTAAACTCATTAGATTTTAGTCAAAAGACTATGACTAAAACTAAATAAAAAAGTTGCTGTCAAAATTAACACTGATACATATTGTATATATTTTTATGGCAATACTACGACTTGCAATGCAATAATTCTACTTACAAAACCAATATTATTGATCGTGGTCAAAAACTGAGGACCCTTTTTTTTTTTTGAAGAACAACATTTTGCGGTAACACTTTACAATAAGGTTGTATTAGTTAACATTAGTTAATGCATTAGTTAACATGAACTAACCATGAACAACACCACTGCTGTTCAGCATTAGTTAATCTTTGTTTACGTTAGTTAATATAAATCCAGCTGTTCATGGTTTGTTCATGTTAGTTCACAGTGCATTAACTAATGTTAACAAGATTTTAATAATGCATTAGTAAATGTTGAAATTAACATTAAAGGTCCCATGGCATGGCATTTTTCTATTATTTTATAATGTTTCCTGAGGTGTACTTATATTGTTAGTATGACTTTTACATCATAAAATGTCATAATTTAGAAATAAAAGGCATTTTTTCAATACTGCTGTTTGCCCAGTGGCTGAATGCCCTGCTTCAAGAGGCGTGTCTGCTGTGAGACTTCAGTAAAAACGCCCACTGTTGTGATTGGCTGACATCTAGAACGATTCAGTCCGATTTGGTGAACTGATTCGGTTCACTAAAAAGAACAGGTTCAAAAGAAAGATCGTTCGCGAACCGGACATCACTAACGTACCAGAGACGGAGCTCAGAGATCGCTAACAAAGTTATTTATAGTACCTACTGAGTTATGAGAGCGCTGTCAGTCAGCGCTGTGAGTTTATTGTGTTTGTATCTGAGAGTTCTGAATAAACACGAGTCCCAGTCACACCGAGTCCGTCTTCATCATTATTACCAACTTTGTAACACATTCAAAGTACCATTACAGCTGTCGAGATGAACGAGTTAAAAGTAAGTGTTGATAATAGCATTATTTTTAAAATAAAAGCGTCAGTGACGCGCGTTGAGTACACAGCGCAAACAAAGACACAACAGCAGTAATCGAATGTAATCCAGTTTATTGTGGGGCTAGGCTGGCTAGCCCGAATATGCTCACGCTTACCCCCCTTCTGCTTAATCTCACGCCGCGTTTGGTGCCTCCGCTGTGGGCCAGATGCAGTATTGGGGGTCGGGGATGTTGAAGGCCAACGGCCAGTGCAGCCCGAGCTTCGGCGTGTGTGAGGCCGATGTTGAGCAGAAACTCTCGACTGTATGCACATTTTAGAACCGGTAGACGCGACGAGGACGTACAAAAACACTGACTCACAAGATAGAAAACACGAAAACACCGTTCTGTCTGGAGAGAGAGAAGCCGCAGTGTGTGCACGAATAATAAATAATTAGCTACACATCAGAAATTACTGATCACAGATCAGAAGGAACTGAAAAAAGACTTCTGTTTTCATTTGTACATCCAAACACTGAGAAACTGCCTGCATTCACTGAGTTCAAATTTAAAAACTGAATTCAAACACTTGCTGATATTGAGGTGGGATACGGGTAGAGTTAGGGACAGTTGTGGTGATATGGGTAAGTTTAAGGGTAGGGTTAGGTGTAAGGGAAGTGTCAACTGTGTAATTACAAATGTAACTACAGAAATTAATTACAGATGTAATTACATGCAGGTATTTTTAAAAATGTAAGTACAATGTAAAAACATGGATGTACACAATAAGTGCATTGTATCAAATGATTAATTAAAATGTTAGTACATAGTAGTTAAGGCCACCTAATATAAAGTGGGTCCCCTTATTGTAAAGTGTTACCCATTTTACTATTGAGGGTATGCCCTGACGTCACTTTCCCGCTGGAACACTCCTCCTCAGACAGATGGCAGAAGAGCTGCTGCATGACTGGATTTAATAGGGGGAACTGAAAACGCAAGTAAAACAAACGATTATCAGTTTAAACTAAAGGTTGGACTTGATATAGTGTTACTTACAACTTACCAAAGATCCAGTGATCCATGGATATTGACATGTAGCCGGAAATCGTGTTTCCTAACATGTATGTGTGTCTGTTTTCAACACGGAGAAATACATAAAGAGTATGGAGAAACACTACAACCACAACAGCAAAAATACACAATGCATAGACAATCACCACCGAACTAGAATGAAATGTATAGGGGATAACAAAGAACTAAACAACAAAAAGCAGGTGTACATAATCATGATTCAGGAACTATGGAAACATAATTAGCAAATATGCACTGTTAAATGTCACTGTAGATTTAGCAGCACGTTACTGTAAAAACCTACAGTACAATAGGGTAGACCGAGTACAGTTACACTTTTTGCTTTTTCAGTTACCACACCAAAACTGAGGACTGAAAAGAAGTGATTTTTCATATGACATTTCCTTTCCTTTACTAAAATATGAATAATTATTATCATCCATAAATAGGTCATATTTACCACAATTAGCTTATAAACACAAGAAGCTTTTTCGTTCCAACTGTACCCATGTCGGGTAAAGTTGGAACAATACTGAGTGCAGTTGAGACACCCATCCGTAATGCTGTAAAGCTGCCTAACCAATTAATTGAATTTGTAAAATACCTTTAAAATGAGAATTCAACAGTTTTAATTTCCATTCAGTATTTTATTTGATCATTTGTTAAGTTAAAAATAGTTAATTAGTAAAACATTGAACAGTAATTGTAAACAGAGATACAATATTTAATTTCAGTTTATCATTTTAATAGTAGGCTAGGCTAACAGTTCGGTTGAGTGACAGTAAAGCACATTGAACAATTGCAAACAATCAAATGTACAAAAATAACATATTCAACATAATAAGAGTAAAGATCGTGCAACTAAACTGCATGCAACTGCAACCCGCGCCGAGGGTATAAACAGGAAGCGAGAGCGAATGCACGCTGTCATTCACTTCGGAGCCGAACGGCGTTGATGAAGCAAGACTGCTTTTCTAAAAGAGAGCCTATCTACAACAGAGATGCTCCAGAGAATGAAAAGGTCGCTATGTGTTGGCGAAAAGGCACAATCAGCGTGATCGCGTGCTCACCGCTGCATCAGCATAACAAACTGCTGTTCTCACAGCAACTGTCGGTTTGGTGAGGGCGTTTGTTTCAGTGAGTGCAGACACAGGACTGCACTTATCTCCTGTGTGCTGCCGCGGTCTTCCCCTGGGTGCTTCAGCACTGTTGAAAGAGCGTTTCCTCACAAAAGAGCAACACGGGTGTGACACTGCGTCTTTTTCAAGACGTCATTCCACTCGTGCGTTTCTGGATGCGGTTGTTTCCTGTCCTGACGGCCACGATCCATCTCGCATAAACATGTTGAGACTGTGTTCGTGGGTGATCCATGTTCTCTCAGGGGAACGGGATCACGTCGATGCGCTGTTCATCTCGCCTTCCGCGTGAGGGTTTGAGTGTTCAGCGCACCGTGTGCCGTCTAGCTGCCGGGTGACAGCGCGGGTTACCACAGCTACCCAGCGTGCGTCACTCTGCGCCTCCGATGCGTGGTCGAGACTATGATACCTCAAACGGGGTTGAGTCCCTTCGCTTATACCCCGATCTAGTCTCTTTTCTGGTGCACCAAAAAAGGGGCTACTTTGGCTGATAAGCCGGGGTGACCTGAGGATTACAGTGAGGCTTCCCTGCCGTGTACACCTCCGTAGGGCCCCCCACTCCTCTATCGCATCGCAAGCATGTTGAGACTGTGTTTGTGGGTGGTCTATGCTCTCTCATGAAATTCCCACTATAATAGTGGGCGCTCGTGCTGAATCAGATTCATACTTGACAGCCATGCTTTCCCGGGTGGCTGAGGCATAGTGCAACGCATAAATCGCCTTGCATGTCACCTCCGCCCTGCTTAGTGCACGAGGGTAGTTCTGAGCAGAGTTTGAGCTGCGCACAGCGCTGGCCCTTGGCTAGACGATGTCCACCCTGGTCCAGAAACACCATTGACCAGGATTTGGTCAGGAACTGTTCTTCCCCCGGAGGAGGGCCGGGTGGAAAACCATTAGTAATTCTGTTCCGCCACTGGTGTTAAAAACAGCCAGTGGTACCCCCACAAAAAAAAAAAAAAAAAACAAGAGCAGTTCCAATACCTCTGGGTCTCGGGAGTTCAGGAATGGCAGTGTGTGACGCTACAAAGCCTCGCCGCTCTCATTCCCCTCCCCACAAGAGGGCGAGAATGGCAGTGTGTGACGCTACAAAGCCTCGCCACTCTCATTCCCCTCTTCTCAGCGGCGCGTGGACAACAGTGCGCAACGCTATGCCTCGCCACTCTTGTTCCCCACTGAGGAAGGAGGTGAGGCAGACCGTGTGCAACACCACAAAGCCTTGCCACGCTCAGCCCCTCCTTCATTTGGAGAGCGCGCTTGGCGGTGTACAACGCTCCCATGCCTTGTCAACCTCTGGTGCCTCTCCAAATCGCCAGCAGGGGGTGCCGGCTGTGGGAACGCACACAAGCAGCCTTCCCACACTCGCATACCCCCTCAGCGGAAGCAGGTAGTGTTGCACAGCACACTCAGACCCCACTCCGGACCGCCCCCATGCCGTCCGAGTCGGATCCCTGCATGCCGCTTCGCTGCCCCGCTGCGGGTACGTCTGTGGTGCCATTGATCCCCCTTGCACGGTCTCTGGGAGCCTGGCTAGCGCTTCCCAGATCTGTGATACATAGGTTTTAGTGTGGAAGTTTAGTGAACGTTGCAAAAACACTGTTACAGAGTTAACTTGTTAGATGCCTATTTACTCGCTGTTTCCCCGCTGCTTGTCCCGACATTTTCAAATATAACTCAGCGAATTACCTGTTTTATTTCAACCAAACCAGACCTCGTAATTGTTGGAGTGGTGGAAAGACAAATCGATATTGTTTTGTCGAGTTTGAATATAACGTATTAGTGTGTTTTACGATGGTCTGCGAGTTAAGTTATTTGCTAATGGAGATTTTCAGAGGATCTAATGATAACAAAAATATCTATCTTTGTAGGGATCCTTTCCATAACGTCCAATCTGAGCATGTCAGCAAGAACATATTGTATTAAATAACTTAATAGACGTACATTGACTGCACAAACTGCTAAAAAGATGTGCAGTCAGTTTCCCAGATAATGGCTGTAGCAGTCGTGGACTCGGGGTCAGTACTGGACCAATTTGAATAAGTCATTTAGAGATACAAAAATACGTGAAAACAAGTCTTAAAACTATGGAACTTTCCTTGAAAAAAATGCAGTCGAAAAGTATTTTAAGAGAGAACAATATCAATGATTCATGTTTTAATATGTTTAGGTCACTGCAACCCATACATACATTGAGGCACAGCAGGTGATACCAGACACACCCATTATGCTTGGTAAGTAGCCTATGTGGTTTTCCACTACGATATACACACACACATACTGTGACACATACCCATATCATACACTCATACACACAGGCACACACTAACATACATACTCACACATATACATACCCATACACATTCTGACAGACACTCACACATACTCATACAAACACTTACACATATACATAATCATACTCATACACACTCTCACTCTCATAGACACTTAAACATACACACTCATATTCAGACACATACACCCACTCACACATACATACAAACAACCTCATATATGGTACATTCACAAGATATTTGTACAGCTCACACTCATATACACTGACACATACACACTCATACACTCACCCTCTCTCTCACACATACACACAAACAAACATACTTATACACCCTCACACACACAAATATACTGTACACACACTCACAGATATGTGTACAGCTACACACTCATATCTCACACATACACCCACTCACTCATACACGCACACGCGCACACACACACACACACACACACACACACACACACACACACACACACACACACACACACACACACACACACACACACACACACACACACTTTACACATTCACATACATTCATACAAACAAACACACTCACACATACACACTCATACACCCACTCACTTAAACATATACATACACACAGATAAACATACACACTCACAGATGTTTGTACAGCTACACACACACACACACACACACACACACACACACACACACACACACACACACAGCTGTATCAATTTATACACAGACAACATTTATTCACTGCACATACTGTATACTCGATGAATGTGTACAAACAGTAATATATATATGTGTGAAGTCATGCTTGGACTTTGTTGACATAAGGTTGTTTTCAGAATAAAACATTGTAGGTAATTAACTTTGCATTCGTTCATTTTCAGGACATTCAATCATGACAGCGTCCAGGTGGATGATATCCATTGAGGGAAATGTTCTCTTGACTAGAGCATGTTCAGAGGCAAGTGAATTTCTTTCTGCATTTTACTTTTGTATTGTTATTAAATCAGGTGTGCAACAGTTGAGAAAGAATTACAAGTTGGAGGACGGGAAGAATTTGAGGACAAGGTTAAGTGCATTAGTCTTTTTTTTAAGCATATTTATTGACTGGTATGATGTTTCTAACAGGTTCCTGGTCAGAATCAACCCTGAAGATGGAAATGCCTGACAGATAGCGAAGTGTACTGCCAGAAAGAGGACCAAGAGGATGGTACAGAGGAAGGTGACGGCCATCAACCCATGTCAATAGTTTTATTCTGTCCTTGATGGAGTTTGCATGGAAATTTACCCAACCCTTTTCTTGTATGCTTTTGTTTCATTTACATTTGTGCACACTTAAAGGGATAGTTGTACCAAAAAGGAAAATTCTGTCATTTACTCAACTTCAAGTTGTTCCAAACCAGTATACGTTTCTTTCTTCTGTTGAATACAAAAGAAGATATTTTAAAGAATGTTGGTAATCAGACAGTTGACGGCACCCATTGACTTTCATAGTATTTTTTTCCTACTATGGAAATCAATGGCTACTTCAACTGTTTGGTTACCAACATTCTTCAACAGAAGAAAGAAACGAATACTGGTTTGGAACAACTTTGAAATTGAGTAAATGACAGAATTTTCATTTTTGGGTCAACTAACCCTTTAACAGCCATACCTGTAAATTGGTGATGAACTTAACATGCAATGGTTTTAAATAAAATGGTTTTAACAGTTTAATTGATTGAATAAAAAATAATTTTGACAAGAACATTGTTTGGATTGTCTTTTGATTAGCAGGTATTCTGAAGTACTATTATAATATTACTTCATATAGATTTATATACTGTAATAACTACATATTGTATAATTCTAATATAATAGTAGTAATTAATTTGAATAGTATAGTAATATATAGATATTACAGTACAATACCGTATAATTACAGCATAAGCAGACCAAAATGGCAAAATACAGTAAAATAATGTTTTGTAGATTTACAGTATACGGTTCCTGGGTACTGAAAATTGAATTACTGTAAATCAAAATACAGTAACTTGCTGGCAACCGTGCTGCCAGTAATGTACTGTAAAAATACAAGAAAATCGTTAACAGTGCGGAAACAAATAAAATTCTCCAAAATTCGTTGTCGACATCTGTTTTCTGTGCTGCAAAAGCAAATCCACTTCCATAGGATGAGGACTCGGGCTCGAGTTGATACGGTAAAACCGATGCCATTATTATCGTTCGTATATGTATACAAATACTGAGGAAGCCCCTGGAGCTGAAATTCAGATATGGTAATGCTTTTAGAAATCAGACTGACAACGTGACTGTGGAAAACTTTTATTTAGATGCTCTTTCTTGTTTATGTTCCTCTTCAACATGTCAGATATATTTTGGGGTGTGAACAGGTACTTTGAGGAGAACTTGACAAGCGCATCTATATTCTCATGCTAGCTGTCAAGTGTTTGTTAAAAAACAGGATGCAAGCCAGGAGCCGGAAGATTTGTGCGCATATCTGTATTTGTGTGTGTGTGTGTGTGAAATCTGTAAATCTTACTTACCCGTGTTTACCTCATAGGGAGAAGGTGTCACAAGATGCAAACCCGTACATTGAATGAACTAGTGCAGCAGTAAGGAGAACAATGACACAGCATTAGTTAAATGTCAGATATCATAAGTCACCTATCTGCAAACCCGCCGCAAATTACTTTGGGGAATACATCGAACTTGATTCTCTTAAGCATGACAAGTGTAAATTAGGGGAATTGTAGTTGGTTGGCCTCCCCTCTCAGTTGCCTAGCAGCGTACTCTGATGCAAATTCAAAGTCACTTTGTTTCCTATTGTTGAGAGGCTCAGGGAAAAAATCCCTTCTGCATCAAAGCTTTCCATGAATACAAACAGAGAAGAGCAATACTCTGTCCTCCTACACAAATTGGGCTTTTATTTTTCCATTTACATTGTATTGTAATCGCAGACGTGTTGTAATGTAAGTGGCGTGTTTGTCAGTAGGTGCACACACACACACACACACACACACACACACACACACATGTGGAAGAGTGGGTGGATTAACATCACCATAGTGATCACATTATGCCTGGCTTTTGCAGACCACTTCAAAACAGGTGTTTGCTGCCTAAGAGTATCGTACAAGTGTCTGCTTCTGCTATTTCATATCTTTCGGAGCACATAGCTTTGAGGTTTGTGCATCAACACGGATCACTGAACAACATGACAGCATCTTACCATAATGTCGGCAAACTAAAGTCTGTCCAAGAGCCAGAGTTCAAATTCAGAGCATGTGCTGAACATACGTTTGTTACAACTAACAATTTGACGCTTTAAAACGAATTCATATGAATTGAGCGGTTTAGCCCTTATTTTCTGAAGAGACTCAATCACTTTATATGATGAACAGATTGTATTTAGGCTTTTGTTCACATAGACATTGATCAGTGAACATAAACAAAAGCTCAAACTAATCTGCTTGATGCGCGAGAAAAAAATCTTGCGGAAGCTCAAACGTGCTGCGTAACGCGAGAATGAACCTCATTGGTTCTTGAGAAAGCTCAAACATGTTGCGGAACATGAGAATGAACCTCATTGGTTCTTGAGAAAGCTCAAACATGTTGCGTAACGCGAGAATGAACCTCATTGGTTCTTGAGAAAGCTCAAACGTGCTGTGTAACGCGAGAATGAACCTCATTGGTTCTTGAGAAAGCTCAAACGTGCTGCGTAACGCGAGAATGAACCTCGTTGGTTCTTGAGAAAGCTCAAACGTGTTGCGTAACGCGAGAATGAACCTCATTGGTTCTTGAGAAAGCTCAAAGTGTTGCATAACGCGAGAATGAACCTCGTTGGTTCTTGAGAAAGCTCAAAGTGTTGCGTAACATGAGAATGAACCTCATTGGTTCTTGAGAAAGCTCAAACATGTTGCGGAACATGAGAATGAACCTCATTGGTTCTTGAGAAAGCTCAAACGTGCTGTGTAACGCGAGAATGAACCTCATTGGTTCTTGAGAAAGCTCAAACGTGCTGCGTAACGCGAGAATGAACCTCGTTGGTTCTTGAGAAAGCTCAAACGTGCTGCGTAACGCGGGAATGAACCTCATTGGTTCTTGAGAAAGCTCAAAGTGTTGCATAACATGAGAATGAACCTCATTGGTTCTTGAGAAAGCTCAAACGTGCTGCGTAACGCGTGAAAGAACCTCGTTGGTTCTTGAGAAAGCTCAAACGTGCTGCGTAACGCGAGAATGAACCTCGTTGGTTCTTGAGAAAGCTCAAGCGTGTTGCGTAACGCGAGAATAAACCTCATTGGTTCTTGAGAAAGCTCAAACGTGCTGCGTAACACGAGAATGAACCTCGTTGGTTCTTGAGAAAGCTCAAACGTGTTGCGTAACGCGCGAATGAACCTCGTTGGTTCTTGAGAAAGCTCAAGCGTGTTGCGTAACGCGAGAATAAACCTCATTGGTTCTTGAGAAAGCTCAAACGTGCTGCGTAACACGAGAATGAACCTCATTGGCTATCGCTGAAGCTCAAACGTGCTGCGTAACACGAGAATGAACCTCATTGGTTCTCGCTGAAGCTCAAACGTTCTGCGTAACACGAGAATGAACCTCATTGGTTCTCGCTGAAGCTTAAACATGCTGCGTAACACGAGAATGAACCTCATTGGTTCTTGAGAAAGCTCAAACGTGTTGCGTAACACGAGAATTAACCTCATTGGTTCTCGCTGAAGCTCAAACGTGCTGCGTAACGCGAGAATGAACCTCATTGGTTCTTGAGAAAGCTCAAACGTGCTGCGTAACACGAGAATGAACCTCATTGGTTCTTGAGAAGCTCAAACGTGCTGCATAACACAAGAATGAACCTCATTGGTTCTTGAGAAAGCTCAAACGTGTTGCGTAACGCGAGAATTAACCTCACTGGTTCTTGAGAAAGCTCAAACGTGTTGCGTAACATGAGAATGAACCTCATTGGTTCTTGAGAAAGCTCAAACGTGCTGCGTAACGCGAGAATGAACCTCGTTGGTTCTTGAGAAAGCTCAAGCGTGTTGCGTAACGCGAGAATGAACCTCATTGGTTCTCGAGAAAGCTCAAACGTGCTGCATAACACGAGAATGAACCTCATTGGTTCTCGCTGAAGCTCAAACGTGCTGCCTAACACGAGAATGAACCTCATTGGTTCTTGAGAAAGCTCAAACGTGCTGCGTAACATGAGAATGAACCTCATTGGTTCTTGAGAAAGCTCAAACGTGTTGCATAACATGAGAATGAACCTCATTGGTTCTTGAGAAAGCTCAAACGTGTTGCGAAACGCGAGAATGAACCTCGTTGGTTCTTGAGAAAGCTCAAGCGTGTTGCGTAACGCGAGAATGAACCTCATTGGTTCTCGGGAAAGCTCAAACGTGCTGCATAACACGAGAATGAACCTCATTGGTTCTCGCTGAAGCTCAAACGTGCTGCCTAACACGAGAATGAACCTCATTGGTTCTTGAGAAAGCTCAAACGTGCTGCGTAACACGAGAATGAACCTCATTGGTTCTCGCTGAAGCTCAAACGTGCTGCGTAACACGAGAATGAACCTCATTGGTTCTTGAGAAAGCTCAAACGTGCTGCATAACACGAGAATGAACCTCATTGGTTCTCGCTGAAGCTCAAACGTGCTGCGTAACACGAGAATGAACCTCATTGGTTCTCGCTGAAGCTCAAACGTGCTGCATAACACGAGAATGAACCTCATTGGTTCTTGAGAAGCTCAAACGTGCTGGGTAACACAAGAATGAACCTCATTGGTTCTTGAGAAAGCTCAAACGTGTTGCGTAACACAAGAATGAACCTCATTGGTTCTTGATGGGAGCATGCATTGGCTTATGGGGATCATCATGGCGTCAGGTAGAGGCTGCAGGTTGGCAGGTCCTGCGAGCTCACCTTCCTTAATACATTCTGAGGAGTTGCCATTTAACAACAGTGGACCTGATGCTGAATTACAGTTGCCTTATCTGAGAAAAAGATATCATCGTTATGTGATTATCGCTTTGTATGTGCTTGCCGCGGTGTTACTGTCAACCTGGAGTGACTGGCAAACTCTTTGTTGCCGGTCGGATCACAACGCGACGCGCCACATACTACCACCTTTCAACACATGGAGTAAACACGCCATTTACGCGTCTGTTTTAAAACACGGACGCGCAGTTGTGTCTTTATCCAGCAGCTGCCGTTTTGATAAGCGCCGCCGAGGATCAGCTGTTTCTGTCTTGCTGTGCACTTTACTCTTACTGTGCGGGGATATACATCTAAACCCCGGTCCTAACGGCGGTGAAGAACTAACGGGAGCAAATGGCATTTCACCTGTGTGTGGATCTACAGTCACAATTTCAGTGAGTTACTCTTACGAGCACACACAAACAAACGGACAAAATTGCCTACCATCAACATTGTGCACGGCGGAGGAAAGATCTGGAACTTTGCAGGTTTTGGAAGAACTTGTCGGGTACTTTGGCACAGGCACTATGCACAGATAAATCTTGTCCGGATACTGGGGTAAACAATCGAAATGGCGCTGTGGAGAAGATAGGAGCGGCATGTGAATCTGTGCACCTATCTCATCTATCCATACCGTATCTTTCAAACGCGGTAACCAAACAACAGAGATACAGACTATTTCAGACTGTTAACCATGCCAAAGTACTCTGGGACCCCAAGGTAAAACCTAAAGGTGTATTTGGGGGACACCTAAATATAAGAAGCGCTGTGCCGAAATCTGAACAATTGGAACAGCTGCTAACACATTCCAACCTTGACTTTTTATGTCTTTCTGAGACTTGGCTAAAACCCTCCACTTCAAATAGTGCTGTTAATATTCCAGGCTATAACATCTACAGGCGTGACCGTGGTCATAGCAAAGGGGGCGGAGTAATGATTTATGTTAAGGACAGTTTTCAGTGTGTACACATGGAATCAGTAGGAGATGTTTTGGAATGTGTGGGGATAAATATTAGGCTGTCTCCGGAAATGTCATTTGCTGTTCTTGTTTTGTATAGGCCTCCGACAGCAAATAATATCTTTTTTGATCACCTAACTGACATTCTTAAAAAATGTAATGCGAAAGAAATACTTCTCATGGGGGATTTTAATATAAATTGGATCGATAAAAAAGGCAGAAAACAACTAAAAGAGATTACTCAAAAATTTAATCTTACACAAATGATTGAAAAAGCAACTCGGATTACTAAAACATCTCAAACACTTATTGATCTAGTCTTTACTAACAAAGCTGACCGTATAGGTAAAGTTTATAATTTAATAACAGGTCTTTCTGATCATAATTTAACATTAGTTGCAAGGAAATTGTCAAAAGCGCGTTACCGAAATTTAAATCAAATTGATATTAATGGATCTGTACTCTATATCCCCAGGAAAGATGTTGAGAGTTTTGATAATGAAATAAGAAAGGTAAATTGGTTTGAAATGGTAAATGATAAAGACAGTGATGCAGCTTCTACTGAGTTGATAAAGATGTTTCAACAGCTTGTTTTTAAATATTATAAAGGAAAAAAGGTAAAGCCCAAAGTCAAAATCCCTTTACCTTGGTTAAATGATAATCTTTGGAAATTGATGAAAACGCGAGATTCAGCATTAAAAAAGTCCCATAAAACGGGACTCATAACTGATCGCCTGATCTATAATGGACTTCGAAATAAAGTCACTCAACAGCTAAGACAAGCAAAAGCAATATTTTATCTGAATATCATAAAACAAGCAAAGGGCAATTCAAAACAACTTTGGCAAACTATTGACAAATTAACTGGAAAGAGGCAAACTAAGAGTGGAACAATAGAGCTGAAAATAGATGATGAAAATCACCAGGATGGTCTAATAGTTTCAAATTATTTTAATAATTATTTTATTGATTCAGTGAATGAACTTATCCAACATGACTCTGGATTGCCTCATTCTTCCTCATCACCTCAGCTCTCAATTTATGATCACGAGGCTCTGAGTTTTAATCACATTGATTATTCTAAAACAGATAAAATAATACAATCCTTATCAAACTCAAAAGTTAAGGACTTCTGGGGACTTGATAACTCTCTCATTAAAAAACATAGGGAGATTTTAACACCAGCTATCACTTATATTGTGAATAAATCGATTGATGAAAGTATCTTCCCTAGTGTCTTTAAAAGAGCAGTTATAACCCCAATCTATAAATCTGGAAGCAAAAATGAAATAAGCAACTACAGGCCTATTAGTATATTGCCTGTAGCAAGTAAAATTATTGAGAAAGCCATCGTAGAGCAGCTAACCGATCACTTAGATTGTAATAACTTGTTGCACTCCATGCAGTTCGGTTTTAGACGTAACCATTCTACCGACGCAGCCTGCTGCTATCTGATTGAAAACATAAAGGCCAACTTGGACAGAGGGGGCGCGGTGGGTGCCGTGTTTCTGGACTTGCAAAAAGCCTTTGACACGGTAAACCACTGTGTCCTCCTGTCTAAGCTCTCTAAGTATAATCTGTCTATGGAGACATTGGGTTGGATGCAATCATATCTTGCAAATCGGATGCAGTGTGTGAGGGTAAAAAATGCATTGTCCTCTCTGAAGTCCTGTACAACTGGGGTCCCGCAAGGATCAATTCTGGGACCCTTGTTGTTCAGTATTTACATCAATGATCTACCAGCTGTGTGCAAGGGCGTAGAGATCATCATGTACGCAGATGATGCCGTCATCTATGTGCATGAGTGGGATATGGAGCAAGTAGCCACTAAATTGTCCTCAGCCATGGACGAAATAAGTAATTGGCTGAAATCTTCATGCTTAACACTAAATATTGAAAAAACTGTTGGACTGTATTTCACTAAGTCCAATAAAGTTAAAGATATGCCTAACATTTATTTTAATGGACAAAAAATTAACATTGTGACAGAGATAAAATATCTTGGTGTCCATTTGGACCAAACTCTAAGTTTTAAAAAACATATAAAAAGAATGTGCAATTCTATTAAATATAATATCTCTACTTTTAGACATATTAGGAATAGCTTGACAATAGAAGCATCTTTTATGTATTTTAATGCCATGATCTCTCCACACATCACCTACTGTTTGTCCTGTTGGTCTCAAGCCAACGAGACTACACTCAAACCACTTCGATCGGTTTATAATCAGGCGTTAAAGGTACTCGACAGAAAAGCTCCTCGCTACCATCATTGCAATATTCTTAGTAAATATAAAATATTAAGTTTTGACTCCCTGATTCAATATACAAACTTAAGAAATGTGTTCAAAATTGTTAATAATATTGCTCCACCCTCAATGAAAAAAATCATAAAACTTTATTCTGAACTAACGACCCGAACATCTCGCTCCACTGCTCACAGAAATTGTGCTATCCCGAAAAGATCATCTGCCTTTGCACAGACAGCTTTTTCATTTAAAACCATCAAACAATGGAATCAACTCCCAGACAGTCTAAAGTTGTCTGTAGATCAGAATAATTTTTCTCAAAACTTAAAAAAACACATTCTCGATAACCAGCTGTGTCAGCATCAGCACATTTAAACTTTATAAGTGTAAAATGTTTTTGATTATATATATTTTAGGTTGTGATGGTTTTTTGATTTTACATGTATCTGTTAGTGCTACTGAAAGTTATTTGTAATGTAATGTTTTAATATTATGTGTACCTGCCCGGGGACTGCGGATGGAAACTAGCATTAGCTAATTCTGGTACAAAACATCTTTTCGTAAGATTAATGTATTTTGTACATTGTCCCTGACAAATAAACGAATTAAATAAAATAAATAAATTGAGAAATCTCAAACGTGTTGCGTAACACGCGAATGAACCTAATTGGTTCTTGAGAAAGGTCAAACGTGCTGCGTAACGCGAGAATGAACCTCATTGGTTCTTGAGAAAGCTCAAACGTGTTGCGTAACATGAGAATGAACCTCATTGGTTCTTGAGAAAGCTCAAGCGTGTTGCGTAACGCGAGAATGAACCTCATTGGTTCTTGAGAAATCTCAAACGTGTTGCGTAACACGAGAATGAACCTCATTGGTTCTTGAGAAAGATCAAACGTGTTGCGTAACATGAGAATGAACCTCATTGGTTCTTGAGAAAGCTCAAGCGTGTTGCGTAACGCGAGAATGAACCTCATTGGTTCTTGAGAAAGCTCAAACGTGTTGCGTAACGCGAGAATGAACCTCATTGGTTCTTGAGAAAGCTCAAACGTGTTGCGTAACGCGAGAATGAACCTCATTGGTTCTTGAGAAAGCTCAAACGTGTTGCGTAACATGAGAATGAACCTCATTGGTTCTTGAGAAAGCTCAAACGTGCTGCGTAACGCGAGAATGAACCTCATTGGTTCTTGAGAAAGCTCAAACGTGTTGCGTAACACGAGAATGAACCTCATTGGTTCTTGAGAAAGCTCAAACGTGCTGCGTAACACGAGAATGAACCTCATTGGTTCTCGCTGAAGCTCAAACGTGTTGCGAAACGCGAGAATGAACCTCGTTGGTTCTTGAGAAAGCTCAAGCGTGTTGCGTAACGCGAGAATGAACCTCATTGGTTCTTGAGAAAGCTCAAACGTGCTGCATAACACGAGAATGAACCTCATTGGTTCTCGCTGAAGCTCAAACGTGCTGCCTAACACGAGAATGAACCTCATTGGTTCTTGAGAAAGCTCAAACGTGCTGCGTAACATGAGAATGAACCTCATTGGTTCTTGAGAAAGCTCAAACGTGCTGCGTAACACGAGAATGAACCTCATTGGTTCTCGCTGAAGCTCAAACGTGCTGCGTAACACGAGAATTAACCTCATTGGTTCTTGCTGAAGCTCAAACGTGCTGCGTAACACGAGAATGAACCTCATTGGTTCTTGAGAAAGCTCAAACGTGTTGCGTAACATAAGAATGAACCTCATTGGTTCTCGCTGAAGCTCAAACGTGCTGCGTAACATGAGAATGAACCTCATTGGTTCTTGAGCAAACGTGCTGCGTAACACGAGAATGAACCTCATTGGTTCTTGCTGAAGCTCAAACGTGTTGCGTAACACGAGAATGAACCTCATTGGTTCTTGCTGAAGCTCAAACGTGTTGCGTAACACAAGAATGAACCTCATTGGTTCTTGCTGAAGCTCAAACGTGTTGCGTAACACGAGAATGAACCTCATTGGTTTTCGTACGTCAAACAAACATGCTTGAGTTTCCGTTTACCATAACTGATGTGTGAGTTGATTAATGTTTATATGTGAATATAAAAGCCTAAATTCAGTCTGTTCGTTATATAAAGTGATTGTGTCTCTTTGGGAATGTTGAATAGTTTTTGCATTGTGTAGATTCTTTTTTTTTTGGCCTATTTGAATCCTGTCATTTATTCATTTTATTCCCAAATGACTTTCTTTCTTCTGTGGAACACAAAATATATTTTGAAGAATTTTGGTAAATAAACCATTTTAGTGACCATTGACTTCCACTGTATTGACAAAAAAAGTATTTTCAAAATATTTTCTTTCATACAGGTTTAGAACAACATGAAGGTGAGTAAATGAAGGGTGACTTACTGAACACGGTTCAATGTTGCATGGAAATGTACATCCTCAAAACATTTAGGTTTAGAACAACAAAAGATGACAGCATTTTTAAATTTGAGTGAACTATCCTTTTTACACCTTTTTTTGTATTTGCAGGAATGTTCTGGACCTCTCTGTCAATTCTGTGTCATTGACACTGTCAAACACACAGCGTCCTGGAATAAAACAAAAAGTAAACAAGTATGCTGCTCAAGGCAGTCATTTTCCAAAAGCCAGGAGGGAAGCCTGCCTTTGCAATGATGTTGTTTGGCAATCTTCTGCTAAAGCTCAACGACATTCCATCTCTTCTTTCCCTAGCTCTATCTGTCCCAGCAGGGGGCTCGGATCTGTCAAAGTGACAGCACTTATTCATTGTGGATTATGCCATGCTAATAATGATAGTCTCTGTTCTTTCTCATTTCAGATTTGGTAGCATTATACATAATTGCCTTGAAGAAATACCTCAGGATTGGCAGCCTAATTACTAGTATAAGACTGAGAGGGGTCAGCAAAGAGAGGCATTAAATTAATGTGGATTATGAGTTTGCCATGCAGATGAAATGAAATTATTTTTTTACTCTGACAACTAAGGACATTAGTTTTGAAGAGACAGAATGCTTATTACCGCACATTGGCTGTTTTCTTCTCTCTTTACTTTCTTCTCTGCTAAGATGCACAAGCCTTGGTCCATTAATGTTGTATCGAATGGGTTTTTCGATATTCTTCTCGATTTGTATGTGTAGTTCCAATTTGTGGTTTTGGGAGTGATTCATAAGTTGGAATGAATTGTCAAGTCAAGTCACCTTTATTTATATAGCGCTTTATACATCACACAGAGCATCACACACTAGGGCAGGGAAGAAGTAGAGGAAAATAGAAGGAAAATAAGGAAAGGAAAATATATATTTATTATATATATATATATATTTTTTTTTAAGATAAGGTTAAGTGTTCGCGGAAGAGGTGAGTTTTCAGCTGTCGTTTGAATGCTGTCAGTGATTCTGCAATTTGGATGGAGGTGGGAAGATCGTTCCACCAGCAGGGAACGGTGAATGTTCTGGAGAGGGATTTTCTGCCTCTCTGTGATGGTACCACAAGCTGAGCGAAGGCTTCTGGTGGGGGTGTAGACTTGTAGGAGCGAGTCAAAGTATGCAGGAGCGGAGCTCGTGGTGGATCTGTAAGCGAGCGTAAGTGCCTTGAACTTGATGTGAGCAGCGAGTGGTAGCCAGTGCAGAGAGATGAAGAGTGGTGTGACGTGGGCCCTTTTGGGTTCGTTGAAGACAAGACGTGCTGCTGCATTCTGGATCATTTGGAGCGTTTTGATCGCACATGATGAAAGTCCAGCCAGAAGCGCATTGCAGTAGTCAAGCCTAGAAATGACCAGGGCCTGGACGAGAAGTTGTGTTGCATGCTCTGTTAGAAAAGGTCTGATCTTCCTGATGTTGTGGAGAGCAAACCTGCATGAGCGAGCTGTCTTTGAAATGTGGTCTTTGAAGGACAACTGGTCGTCAAAGATTATGCCAAGGTTTCTGACCGACCCTGAAGGGGTGATCCGAGAAGAACCTAGCTGGATGGTGACGTCATGTTGTATTGTCGGATTGGCCGGGAAGACGAGCAGTTCAGTCTTTGTCAGGTTGAGCTGCAGGTGATGTTTTTTCATCCATGCCGAGATGTCCGCCAGGCAGCTGGAGATTTGTGCAGCTACTGTGGGGTCGTCTGGTTGGAATGAAAGGTAGAGCTGAGTATCATCCGCATAGCAGTGGTATGAGAGGCCATGTGCCTGTATGATGGGTCCCAATGATGTAGTGTAAATGGAGAAGAGGAGAGGTCCAAGCACTGAACCCTGAGGAACCCCTGTGGTCAGCTGATGTGCTTTGCATACCTCCCCTCTCCAGGCAACCTTGAAGGACCTACCTGTGATGTAGGACTCAAACCAGTGGAGTGGAATCCCTGTGATGCCCAGTGATGAAAGGGTGGACAGAAGAATCTGATGATTGACCGTGTCAAAGGCAGCAGATAGATTGAGGATGTAACGTGATTTTTATGATGTAACGAGTACATCAGGTGTTATGGGAAGTGTTCCGGTTCCGGCTGACCTAGTTAATGCAGCCTAAAACAATCATTTAAAGGGGTCATGAATTGAGAAATCAACTTTCCCTTGAGCTTTTGATATATAAAAAGTCATGGTCATGGAAAATAATCTGTTATTTAATGGTGATTAAATTCTATAAAGAAAGCTGCCATTGCTATCGTTGGAGTAGCGCGCAGGAGCTGTCAATCAAACAGGACAGGAGAGTTTATCATTGACGTGTTTATCAGTGACTCCCGCTTTATTCAACGAATCTCTTAACTATATCACGTTTGCACTGTAAGTGTAGATGAAAGCATTCGTTAGTGTACAGAAACTGAGTTGCAATGACGAGATCACTGCTTTCATGCGCTCAACATGTGTTAATAAAACACGCCCCATAAAACAGAGCATTCAGCGCAGAGGGCTAAAATCAGGGTAGGAAAAATGCCTTTTATTTATAAATTGTGACAATTTTTGGTGTAAAAAGCATTCTAACATTATAAGTGCACCCCAGGAATCATAATACGATAAAACAACACAGTTCTTGACCCCTTTAACTGATATGAATAATAGGAATTGATAATGTTCTATGTGTATGCCATAGTAAAGAGATGTGTTTTTAGTCTAGATTTAAACTGACAGAGTGGGTCTGCTCCTGAACAATGCTAGGAAGACTGTTCCAGAGTTTAGGAAAAGGAACAACCGCCTGCAGTTGATTTTGATATTCTAGGTATTATTAACTGCCCAGAGATTTGAGACCCTAATAGACGTGATGGAGTATAATGCGTTAAGAGCTCGCTCAAGTACTGGGGAGCAAAACCATTTAGTGCTTTGTAAGTAATTAGCAAAATTAAAAAATTTATACAATGTTTAATAGGGAGCCAGTGCAGTGTTGACAGAACCGGGCTAATATGGTCATACTTCCTGGTTCAGGAGGAGATTGAAGCTTTAACTTTAATTTTTATGTTTCCATAACTGTTTTTTTTCCCAAAAGTTCAGGGCCGTGTGATTGATTAGGCGGGAGTATGGGCGGGACCTTGATATCACGCCTCCACTTAACACTCACTTCTGCACAGACTTAGGCTCCAAGTTGCTTCTGCGCAGACTCGAGACCCAAGATGTCAGAGCCATATTGTGACTAGTAGTAAAGTGAACTATTTCAATACTGCCTGGGAATAAATTGGCCCACTTTTAGTATATAAAGTATTTAAGTGTACTATAAGTATATCAGTAGTAAACTTTAAGTGCACATCTACGTTTCTCATTTGAACTTATACTAGTAGTTTACTATTTTATTACTTAAGGCACATTATTTTAGTTTATGAAAGTACACTTTGAAGTGTACTCTCAGTAAACTATTAGTTTAGTACTTACATTTTAAGTGAACTTACCATCATATCTATGATAAGTTTACTATTTATATATTATCTTTCCACTTTAAGTATATTACTATGTTCCTAATTAGGTAGGCCTATTCATTTTTTATACTTGAAAATGCAACATTTAAAAAAAAAAAAAAACTGAGAAAATCGCATTTTTGTCAAAGACCAAGTACGGATGGTATTCAGAATGATGATGAAAACACAGATGGAGTAGATCGAGCCCATCAACACCCCCAAAGCTTCACAGTCGTTAACCCTTCCTGGGTCGCAATTTAATTCAGTAACAGAAGGCAGTTTTATGATTTATATGCTGTTTAACGGTTGATGATATCGTTATTTTACATTACACAAACAATCTTCTATCATTTATTTCTGCTTCTTCTTCACCTATGTTTTGTTCTGGAGATTCTGTACTAGAAGATATGTAATTGCGCCCCCTAACGTATACCAGTGAAAACAATGTAGCGAATTAGCTCTGAGGAGAAATATTAAGAATTATTCACAACTCATTATGATTATTCATTATGATGAGCTTATATGAGCCCCGCCCACCGACTCGTGCAAGAAAAGTAACATAAATAACATAGGCCTACGTGGAGCTAAACGGATCGCGCTATATATATACTGAGCAATAAACATGCCAAAGATAGCAAGATATTGTGCTGTGCCTGGTTGTGGAAGAACACAGTCGCTGCATAAGCTTCCTTCGGACTCTATTAGGAATGTGTGGTTGAACTTTATTTTTAATCAAGATCCAGCTCACATGGGGAAAACATTCCACGTTTGTTCGCTTCATTTCAGCGCGGAATCGTTTGTAAACAAGATACAGGTCGAGACTGGATTTGCAGACATATTGAGATAAAAACAATGCTGTGCCTTCTATATTGGATCCGACAGGAATGGTGCAACATACTTATGAGAGAAAAACATGGTTTTTATATGTGATAGTATTGCATTGTTACAGATATCTACTGACTATGTGTACATGTCTAACCAGTCATAGAAGACCTGACTTGTCACAACCAAGATGTATAAAGCATATGTAGAACACAAAATTGTTTCACATTGTTGGTAAATATTATAATTTTGACTAAAAACTTTTGCTAATGTCTTCGGTAACACTTTAATAAAAAATTGGAAAAACCTAAAAGATACTTTAGAAATAAACCTAATTAAGGATAATTTACCAAGCTGTCACAGGCTGGAGTATCCTTTGTATTTGAGGTGTTGTTGGTTCATTGTCCTGCGATTAGGGATCAAACTCTGTGTCGAACATGTATGGGCGAATCATTCTGGTTGCCATTTTTCCACATTGGACGTTTTCAACACGATTCCCAACGTGTACTGATGGGGTCGAAACTCAATATAATATGCAAACTGTTATCCAATCATAATAGTGGGCGTTTAATTCCAAGTCTTCAATGTGGCACGCCCATAAAAACCGAGTGTTCCAGTAGAGAGGCTCAAAACCAGGGTAGAAAATAGCCTATTACTTATGATGTTTTTAAATGTAAAAACCACGCAAATGTAATAAGTTGACCTCAGACAACAGTATAAAAAAATTTAAAAAGCCAGTTCATGACCCCTTTAAATATATGGTATAGTGCAGTGCTCAGTCTGTGAGGCTGAAACTGTTGGTGGGTGGTAATTTAAAAAATCACTGATGGAGGTATGACAGGCGGGGATGAAGGGGCGGCAGATGTGTAATGAGTATGGAAGACAGGCTGACACCTGGAAAATAGAGGTCAATTTGTCTATCTCTGGTGAAAAGCTGATAGCCTTCTTATATCTAGCAGACACTTAAACAGTTGAAGATGAATGTACTGTAATATCCTTTCAGAGAAATTGTATTTGACTCAATATAAGGGAAGCAGTGGGTTTCTCCAAGAATAGCATAAAATAACTCGTTCACTAAGTGTGCATATAATTTGATGTAGGCCTGCTAAACTGTAATAAATGATGAACTGTCATGAGGGGAAAATATTTAAATGGTAGTTTGATAGAACTGACAAGTGAAGAATAGGTGAAAAAGATTTGCATTTCACTTTTGTTAAAGGAGTTGTTAGCCAAAAAAAATTAAAATTCTGTCATTACTTACTCACCCTCATCTCATTACAAACCTTTAAGCTGTTATTTTCGGTGAACTGTCATTGTATGGAAAGAAGCATAAAGATTCATCAAAGTGCTTCCATTTGTGTTCCATGGAAAAAAATTACGAAAATAAAGTTATGTTTTCAAAGGGGGGTATCATAGCCTAGCAATCTAGACGCACCCTAGCGGCAGAAAATGTATTTTGCCGCGAGTGTAGTCTAGCAACTCTCGGTAGACCTGAGAGCTGGAAAAACCAAACTCTGGTCAGGCCAATCACAGCGTGTGTAGAGTCGGTGGGCGGGCTTAACATAATGACGGCACGTCACGTTAGAGTTGCGGAGGTTCTGCGTGCTACTCGTAAACACAGAAGCTGGCGAACAGTGGTCTTTTGAATCGGCTTTGGCCACGACTCTGAAAGACTTGAAGTTAAGCTTTTCTTTGTGAAAAGAACAAAGAACGGCACTGAAGTCATCCTTAAGAAAAGAAGATATGTTCGAAGTTTTGCCAACCGGATACGGCGAAAGTCTATCAACTGTTAGCTCGGCTTCACCTTCTTCTTTGCTCTGGTTGGTTGTGGCGCTCATGGCGCTATCCAATTGCGTGCAGAAGGAATTTGAAAGATAACCGTTTATCCCGCCCCTCGGATTGAGCCCTGTCAATGGTGAGTTTCCAGACCCAACATCTTGATGTGGGTCTGGCTTGTCAGGCTAGGGGTATCACACAGTTTTTGTCAATCTCATGTCAATCTTGACTACCTATATAATAATTTTATAAAACAACCATCACCGAAATGCAGGGAACAAACAAAAACACTTGCGAAACTCCGTTGCTGCTCCGGAAAAACAAACTCCATCCACTGTCCCCTTAAAATTTGGGAAGCTGAACAGGGTTGTCTTGCCCTGACAACTAAAAACACTTCTTTGGTGACATTGTTAATTTCAATAAGTCCTGTGCAGTGTGGCCGATGACTTCCCTAAAGCCGGGCAAAGCGCGTTGATGGGCATACTGCTTTTGCGGTCTCGCTCTGGTCGATGTGTGCATGCGCGCACTTCCGGGAGAAATGCCCGTATGGCTCGTACAAGGAAATTCCTCCCTTGCTGATGTAACATATGCCCATACTTGAAAAAAAACTTTCTAGAACTTTTAAAAAACCGGAAGGAGTATTTTTGGCACAGAAAATAATTTTGATGTGGTGTAATCTCCAAACCAGTGTTCATTCACTGAAATATGATGCTCTGGCTATCTGGATTTAAAAAAAAACTGTTAAGAAATATCAATGATGAATGATGGCCTGCTCTGTGTTGTTCAATCTCCAGCGATTTGACGGTTGTGGCCTTCTGGTTCTTCGGAGCTGTGAGGTTGACAAATGATGCCTTCACAAATCTTTGTCTCAGAGGATTATAATGATTTATAAAGCCAAAACTCAGATTATATATGCTTCAGAATTTGGGTACCTTGAGTTTGTTCCGAGTTTAACACAAAGTAAGTTTAATTAATCTGTGGCATAATGTTGAATACCACTTTAGGAAAAAAAAGATTAGTCTTTCAGTTTGTTTGGTTTTTATGTAATCTTTTAAAGTAATTGATTCCTAACCTTGTCTGTTAAAATTATATACAAAGATATATTAAATGTCTTCTATAAATTCAAAACTAATGAGGAGTGGTTGTGTCTTGAGCAACAGAGAAACAAATCGAATCGAGCTGAATAATTCTACTCATCTTCTTGAGTCCTTAGAAAACTCTGATAATAAGCAGAAAGGCTGCTGTCTTTTTTGCAACACTCAAATAATTTAATTGAACTAAATGTGCCTTTATATCGGTTTTGAGGTACACAGGCCCAGGGGTTGATTAAGCATGTGATTGGCTCAGCACATCTCTCTATATATAGAAATTTCTAATTGGATCACAGAGTGAAAGATTTTCATTTCATGTCCACTATATAGCAGTTTGTGTAGATTCACTATTTTCCTCTCGCTCCCAGCAAGTGGGAAAACACTCTACAGTATAGTCTGTACCTGTCATCACTGTGAGAAATAGAGAGAGTACACTTTTATGTCCCAGGGCTTGATTTCTATTAAAACAACCAAACATTTTTCTTTCTTTGTTGTAATATAAAGTTCACATTGACTTGGAAACTTTTACAATGCGCTCATCGTTTATTGTTGCTACAGAACTGTCAAACTTTCAAATAACTTGTTTTATGTTTGTCACGTGTAATCTGGGTTTGAGTTTTTGTTGATGTTCTTGTTTGATTTGCACTTCTGTTCATGGCACTTTGATTTCCTGTTCAGTTTCCTGTGTTAGGGGGCTTTCACACTGGCAGTTTAGTTTTAACCCTACACCTACCCCAACCCTAAACCTACCCTTACAATAGATACAGTAATTAAATGAGGCAATATTGATGTGCGTATGCCCAGTGCCCGTAGTTATATCCCTTCTGTGTCCGAAATCGCCTCATATACCCTTAAATAGGGCACTATTGGAGGGGACAGCCATTTGTAGTGGTGTTCGAAACCATAGTGGACGTTATCGAGTTAACTCGTTCAATCCCACAATTCACTGCAATAACGAGTGTATTACTGATATATGCTCAAAAGCAGAGGTGGACAAAGTACACAACTCCATTACTTGAGTAAAAGTAAAAGTACCATTTGTCAAATATTACTCTGTTACATGTGAAAGTTGTCAAATCAGATTTTTACTCAAGTAAAAGTACAGAAGTAGTTGCTTTTAAAAGTACTTAAGTATCAAAAGTAAAATTCCTTTATGTCAACACATTATTTTATTGTTGTTGCATTGTTTTATGAATGCACACGCTGTGCCATGATGGTGGTTTAAGCCAGTCAGTGATGCTCCATCCAACATGCTAGCATACAACTATCTTGAACTCATTTCAATACTTGTTTAAGAGTTATAAAACTGCTGTCACTTTAAGGCCGAATGCACGGATCCAATACACTGATACACATCCAATATTCACCCAAATCAACTGTGTAAATATTTGTAATACTCGCCAAAACTGACATTTTGACATAATTTTGTGTGTATTGGTAACATCAGTTCTGACTGGATCTCTCCCCAAATCATCCCTCGCTAACATGTTTGTTTCATTTTTATTTGTTGAGGAAAATTTCAATAGAAATTTTTAGTTTTTGTCATTCAAAACTGGTTTTATTTAGTTGTCGTCTCGTTTTTGTCGGTGAAATCTTTTTTATTCGTCAACAAAAATAACACTGCAATACTGAAACTTTAGATCTAAAAAAAAAAAATCACAGACAATTTCCATTTCAAGCTTTCACCAGAAATCACACCTCAATATTCTTCCGCAGGTTGGACGGCGAGTTTTTGAAAGCTGTGATATGGTTCATTTTAGGCAAACATTTAAAACAAAACACATTTTTAATCTTTTCAGAAAACTGAAACTTTCTAAGGGTAGCCATGGGTGTGCGCACTGTGCCGAAGAACTGTCTTCCATTTTGCAATCAGCTGATCAGTGTTCAAAAAATGCTGGGAAATCATTGTACTTCAACAGTTATTACTGATAGGCTGTCTGCAAAAACGACTTTCAACTTCAAGGACCTTGATAGAAATGTAGTGGAGTGAAAAGTACGATATTTGTCTTTCAAATGTAATGAAGTTAAAGTCATAAGTTTCCAGAAAAAATAATACTTGAGTAAAGTACAGTTCCCTTTCGTTCAGTCACTACGACGTAACGTTAGTGACTAATGAATGGGGGTTTCGCTTAGAAGTCTATCATCTTCGAGATCTTAGAAAACGCCCAATGGCATGCCAATGCGGTATGCGGTATTTGCATACGTAACTCCGCCTCAACGCGTGAGTATAAAAGAAAGTACGTGGCAATATCGCATTACGTTTCTGCTTCGGAGCCAAGAGTACCTACCTCTTCACTCCTCACAAGCCTTCTGAGACTCTTTCAGCTTCTTCGAGACGAGCAGCTTTCCAGTCGGTGTTGGTGTGACGGCGCGTTCCAGTGATCGCATACTTCCTGCCTGCTGATCTGTGCAGTGGTCTGCATCCAGCTGGTGTGTGTTTCCCTGGGCACTTCGGCATCGACTGCGAGGCTTCCTCTCACAAAAAGAGCTTACACGTGGCACGTCCTTTTCAGGATGTCTCGCCTGCGTACTTCTGGGTGCGGTCGGTTTCTCTCGCCCTCTGATGGGCACGAGCGCTGCGTGACGTGTTTGGGCTTTCAGCACGCTCAGGCAGCGCTCGTGGATGATTCATGTTCCCACTGCGGGAACATGATCATCTCTGTGTTACGGTCGAGACTCCGTGAGCTCCGTGCTGATGCCGGAGCGAGAGTCCCCTCTGCCACACCCCAATCTGCGGTCTCCACGAGAGGCGGCACTTTGGCTGGTGGCCAGGGTGACCTGAGGGTGACGGTGTGGAATCAAGCTCCGACGCTCATGCCTTGGCCCACACCCCCCTCTCATGCACCGAACCCGCCGAGCGTTCAGGTGTGTACATCGGGGCCGGCTCCTGCTGTCCCGACTGTCGCTTTTGGCGCCGCGGAGGATGAGGAAATGTCAATCGCCGCATCGCAAGGTGGGCTGGAGTCATCTGAGGATGATGATTCGGCTGTGCTGCCGCCTTCGGGTGTGCCAGCATTGCCCGAGTCGGACCCAGAATTGACAGCCATGCTCTCCCGGGCAGCCGCGACGCTTGGGTTAGAGTGGAACCCTCCGCCCCGACCTGAGCGCTCGATTATATTGGGACCCCCATTCGTTAGTCACTAACGTTACGTCGTAGTGACTGAACGAAACGTCCCTTTGCCACATCCGCTGTGCTGCTGGAATGGCCGGAGTTCAGTCTTGGCTCATCAGCAGGTAACGTAATGCGATATTGCCACGTACTTCCTTTTATACTCACGCCGTGTGGCGGAGTTACACATGCAAATTCCGCATGCCCATGGCATTGGCACGCCATTGGGCGTTTTCTAAGATCTCGAAGATGATAGGCTTCTAAGCGAAACCTCCATTCGTTAGTCACTAACGTTACGTCTCCGTTCCCTCCTCAGGGAACGAGGGTTACATCCGTAACCGAGACGATAATCAAAAAGTGTACTTAAGTACAGTACTCAAGTAAATGTACTTCGTTACTGTCCACCTCTGCTCAAAAGCTAGAGAATACCCAACATGCACTGTGAGAGTCGCGCATCGAATGAATTCCCGTGTCTGACCACAAGATGGCGCCCGCAGCTTTTCCAAACCCACTTTTCCAATGTGGCTACAGAGTATAGACAGGTATACATTCCTTTTATATTGATTATAAAAATGTATAATTGTGTTTTATAGATGCTAGTTTCCATGAGAGTTCAAGATAAATCTTTTAATTTTCTGGAGCTGCAAGTTTGCTACGTTTCGACTGATTATTAATCAGCAAGCACAAACTATGCAAAAACGGCAGCCCTTCCGGCACACTCAGTGTCTGAATTCACTCACTGTTTTCATTCACTCCTTCAAGTGGACTATATTAGTAGACTAATGTAGGGAATAGTGAATGAGGGTTTAAGGCACGATTTCAAACACAGCACTAGTCTTTACCATGTGATACGTGGTGCGATGACATCACCGTTTCACAAAATATACGGATCGGCTGTACACACGAAAATGCAAGGGTGTCAGTTTCAGATTTATCCACTTTGGGACCCGGTTTGAAAAAATATTGGTTTCATGCTCCCAAAACGCCAGATCTGTGCGGACGAAATGCTGATACAATACAACACTTTTACGTATAGAGCTAAATGTGTCTCCGTGTGGATGGGGCCTTAGATAATTTTTTCTTTTGTCTCTGTTTATTATTTGCCATCGTTTTGGATTTGCCCTCATGTGTTACACCTGTGTCTTGTTAATTATCTGTCATGGTTCATGGCTTCACTGACTCACCCTTGCGTGGTATGTACGAATGTGTGCGTGAGTATGAGTGTGGGCGTTACCTTGTTGGCGGCTGATTGCTATCAGTGTCAGCTGTGCCTTGTTTATTTAATGTGTGTGCCTACATGTCATGTTTGTCAAATCGTTGCAGGTTCTCCTGGGTTGTGGTCACGCTGTTCCCTGTGTGTCTTCCTGGATTAAGGATTCTCTGGACTGTTTGTGCGTTTCCCGATTTTCTGGGTTGGATTATTCTTCGGACTCTGTTGCCCATTGCTGCCCTGTGTCACCAAGCAACCACCTTCAGTTACCTGTCTGCCTGATGATCTCTTTCTACTGTTCTGAGGAACTTGTGTTCAATAAACCAGTGTTTACTCGCTATTGGATCTTCTGTGTTTCTTTATCACAGCGCCTGACAGAACGATCTGACCAACATGGATCCAGCGAGATCATCCGATTTACAAGAGTATCTGAGTAAGAGTGCCCAGCACGTGGATCAGCAGGATGAAGAGCTACTGGCCACAGCTTAGGCTGTACAGGTTTTGGTGGCGAGCTGACTACCCAAATCTAACATCTCTCATCAGCCACTGCGCCAGCCACACCGCCTAGTGTTCCATAAGTCCCGGGCTGCTTCTCTTCCTCCGCATCATCCCTATGACTGTGCAATAGAGTTATTGCTAGGTACTTCTCCACCTAAAGGCAAGTTATATTCACTTTCTAATCCAGAAAGGGAGGTCATAGAGAAATATATTTCTGATTCTTTGGCAGCTGGGCTCATTCAGTTTTTTTTTTTCGTGAGTAAGGAGGATGGTTCTTTGCGACCGTGCATTGACTACCGAGGACTGAACAACATCATGGTAAAGAATACTTTCGGTAATCCTTTGCCGCTGATGTCTTCTGCCTTTGAACGGTTGCAGGGAACATCTCTTTTCACGAAATTAGATCTGCGCAGCGCTTATCATTTGGTCCGCATAAGGGAGGGGGATGAGTGGGAAACAGCATTTAATACCCCCAGGGGGCACTTTGAATACTTGGTCATGCCATTTGGCCTGTCCAAATCGCCCGCTGTTTTCCAAGCACTTGTCAATGACGTGTTGAGAGACATGGTCGATCAGTTCATTTGTGTCTACCTGGACGACATTTTGACATTTTTTGCCTCTCTCCAGGAACATGTTCAACACGCCAGACAAGTGCTCCAGAGGCTGCTGGAGAATGGGCCTTTTGTCAAGACGGAGAAATGCATTTTTCATGCACTGTCAGTTCCGTTTTTGGGGTATATCGTCTCGTTCGAGGGAGTGTTTCATGGTTCCTGACAAGGTTAAGGCTGTGGTGGATTGGACAATCCCAGATTCCTGTAAGGCCCTACAGAGGTTTCTGGGATTCGCTAATTTTTACCGGCGTTTCATTCGCATTTTCAGCCAACTAGCCGCTCCTCTGACCGCCTTGACCTCCACCGGAACGACGTTCAGGTGGTCTAAGACAGCTGAAGCTGCCTTTTCCAACCTCAAGAGTCGCTTCGTTTCGGGTCCCATTCTTGTAGCACCTGATCCGTCACGTCAGTTCGTGGTGGAGATCGATGCATCAGAGGTGGGGGTAGGGGCAGTGATTTCTCAGCGCACTGTCGCGGACGACAAGATGCACCCATGTGAGGTTTTTTTTTTCATTGTTTATCTGCTGCCGAACGCAATTATGATATTGGTAACAGAGAGTTGTTGGCGGTCAAGTTAGCATTGGAGGAATGGCGTCACTGGTTGGAAGGGTCGGGGCTACCTTTTATCTTCTGGACCGATCTACTCCTGAGTGCATTTTACCTGAGAGACTTTTCACCTCTTTCTGCACCACGATTCTGGTGGCCCTATATGGCTCGTGACATTCAAAGTTTTGTTTTGGCTTGCTCAGTCTGTGCTCGTGGTAAGACTTCCAATCGTCCCCAGATGGGCTTCTTCAACCGCTGTCCCTTCGAGACCCTGGTCCCATATAGTTGCAGATTTCGTCACAGGTCTCCCTCCCTCACAGGGCAATACGGTCATTTTAAATATAGTTGTCTGGTTCTTGAAGGCGGCACATTTTATTCCCTTGCCCAAATTACCCTCAGCCAAGGAGACAGCAGTTACTGTCGTAGATCACGTCTTTCATATTCAGGCTCAGAATCCTTCCCCCTGGAGCCAGCAACTCTCATGGGTTGAGTACGCTCACAACTCGTAACCAGTATAATCGACGGCCTTTCGCCATTTGAGTGTAGTTTAGGATACCAGCCACCTATTTTTCCTAGTCTGGAATCCGAAGTCGCTGTCCTCTCTGCCCACACCTTCATCCAGAGGTGTCGTCACACATGGAGAAGAGCCCGTGAGACTCTTCTCCAGGTGGGAGCATGCACCAAGGCTCAGGCTGATCGCCACCGGCTGAAGCCACTCGTATACGTTGTCAGTCAAAAAATGTGCCTTTCTTCTAAGAACATTCCTCTTCGGCCCGTTTGTAATAAACTTGCACTCAAATTAATTGACCCTTTTCCTGTCACTAAAGTCCTTAGTCCAGTGACAGTCCAACGTAAATTTCCTCCAGCGTAAAGGAGAATCCAGCCCGTCTTCCACGTTTCCAAAATAAAACCCATTTTTCATTCCCACATTAATCCGTCTGCTCCCGTTCCTTCCCTGCCGCGTCTCATAGATGGGGAACCTGCTTATTCGGTTTGTCTGGGGAATTTGGAGGCCACATCAACACCTCAAACTTGTTGTTGTGCTCCTCAAACCATTCCTGAACCATTTTTGCTTCGTGGCAGGGCGATTATCCTTCTGAAAGAGCCACAGCCTCCAGGGAATGCCGTTTTCATGAAAGGGTGTACATGGTCTGCAACAATGCTAAGGTAGGTGGTATGTGTCAAAGTAACATCCACATGTATGACAGGACCCAAGGTTCCCCAGCAGAACATTGCCCAAAGCATCACACTGCCTCTTTCCCATAGTGCATCCTGGTGCCATGTGTTCCACAGGTAAGCGACACACACGCACCCGGCCATCCACGTGATGTAAAAGAAAACGTGATTCATCAGACCAGGCCACCTTCTTCCATTGCTCAGTGGTCCAGTTCTGATCATCACGTGCCCACTGTTGGCTCTTTCGGTGGTGGACAGGGGTCAGCATGGGCACCCTGACTGGTCTGCGGCTCTGCAGCCCCATACGCAACTAACCGCGATGCACTGTGTATTCTAACACCTTTCAATCAGAACCAGCATTAACTTCTTGATCAATTTGATCAAGTAGCTTGTCTGTTTGATTGGACCACAGGGGCCAGCCTCCACTCCCCACCTGCATTAATGACCCTGTCGCCGATTCACCACTGTTCCTTTCTTGGAGCACTTTTGATAGAGACTGACCACTGCAGACCGGGAACACCCCACAAGAGCTGCAGTTATGGAGAGGCTCTGACCCAGTCATCTAGCCATCACAATTTGACCCATGTCAAACTCGCTCAAATCAACTTTGAGGACAAAATGTTCACTTGCTGCCTAATATATCCCACCCACTAATAGGTGCAGAGACTCGAACAAATAATATTTTTAAAAACTTTTATCTACTGATTCCAAGTCTTATTTAGATTATCTGTATATATTTATATTAATTTAAACTAAATACTTAATTATTACATCCATAATTTTAGTTTAACAATTAGCATTATCCAAATTATATATACAGTAAATCAATTATGAAATAATTATAATAAATAATCAGCGCTATAGCTAGACTATGTAGTGACCTTTAATTTGAAACAAGAGAAACTGGGAAGTGACTTTATTGCGTCAGACATGTCACTTTGCTCACAGCTGTTACTATGGTGATGAACACTGCTAAAAGCCAAACCACTTTCATGGTGCCTAAAACCTACGGTTGGTGCAAACTAAACTGGGTCACTCCCTGGCTCCTCCCACTATTGTTTCCTCCCTGGTTCCTCCTGTCGTCCTCTCCTCCCTAGCTCCTCCCTCTTCTGCAATCCTCCTCCTAAGCTCCCTCCCTTTGGACTTTATGGGTGCTTCTCAATTCTTATTTGTGCATCCTCCTTTCCTTTCCTGGCTTCCTTTCCTCGAGGATGCTAGGGAAAGACGCAAAGAAGACGCGAGGACGGAGGAATTGAATCAAGTGAAATGATATATCCTCGCTCCCTTTAGCGTCACTTCAAAGCGTCATCAATTAATGATGAACATTCTTGAACATTAGAGATAATTATTTATATTGTAATAGTTTCAACATCCACAAAATACCACATTTGTCCGGGGGGGAATTTACACGTGCGTCACGTTTAGTCGATAAAACACTTCTGCTAAAGATACACCTGTGTATCCTCGCCATGGTTTTATCCGGGCACTGAAACCAAACCTTTTCGAAAACTCCTGCCAGGGTGAAGATTTTTTAGAAACTCCATTTGCAGTGTTGTCGTGTGGACGGTGAAACCAGAGATTGTGGCTTGTTGCATCATAACCGGAACCTTTTTTCCAGGCTTCTGATTGGCCAACATGGCTTTACAGTTAGGGTTATATTTCCACCTGTTGGTTTGGCATGCTCTTGACAGCGTTTCATTGCGTGTTTTTGCGTTTTCATTTTTCGAGGGAAAAACTTTTATAAAAATTTTAAGTCTGTTGTCAGTATTGTGGTTGATCCGTTCACGTCTTTTTTTTATTTTGCTATTAAAGAAATACTGCTTCACCTAGATCCAACTCCCTGTTTTCATCTTTGCCTCAACCATGCTCTGACAATGTTATATAGATAAATAGAGATAAATAATATTTTGGTTTTAAGCAATGCATTGTTTAATGGTTTTTGTGTTATATTCCTTACATTAATAAATATTTGTTAACTATGGTGGCTGTTAAATTTCTTTTGGCCATTTTAGTCAAACAGATATTTGATCATTTTACCATTCAAATCAAGTAGTTTTATTACCATCACATTCGGATGCCAGGTTTCACAATCACAGTTATTTGTTATATATCTTTATATAAGACTCAACAGCTTGTAAATGAAGCAATAGCAGTTTTGAGACTCGTCATTCCCTGCAGTTACAATCTCTGTGTAGATCTAATCGCCAAGCAGAACCTTGTCAATGCCCATTCATCAAAAAGCATGGGGAAAAAACAACTCTTTAGAGAAGAACAAAAGCCAGAGCTGGAGTGGAAAGAAAAATCAAGAAATGCAATTGTTTCGTTTTTTTAGTTTTTTTAGTTTTTTTTATGATGGGAAGAGAAAAGCTATCATAGTCTTTGACATCCACACATAAAAAATACTTTTGTGACAGGTATGAAAAACATTGGGAAGAATATGTGACAAACTATTTAATCACCATTTGAATTATAGTGGTTCATGTTAGGAATTGGCACATTGGCACTGAGAAGAAAAGACTAATTTTATCACAGACCCCAACATCGGAGAAAATGGCTATTTTATTTCTTCATTAATTTGATTGATTGCAACAAAATGTGATGCTTTTGTGTTTATTATCAAATACACCATAAATAAACCTACTGTGTTCCCAATTGTCAATGTCATATATTTGCGATATTTGGCTGGAAAGCCTCTAACTATTTCTTCCTCTTGTTGAAATGTCTTCACTGTGTCAAAATGGTTCACATTAGCCCTTCCAGGGGAACATTAGGGTTTTGATAACAAACTCCAAAGCTTCACAGATTAAACCTTTTCAATGTGCTTAATTGGAAATGGGATCAAATGGCCTGGGCCAGATCTTTGGCTCACAAAACTGCTGCTAAATGAACACCAAGTTAGACTTAAAAATGTATTTCTGCTGCGAGGATTACAGCTGAATTAGAGCAAACTAATGAAGTGTAACAATTAAATCTTTTGAAACATGTATGTGTATTCTTCACTCGTTTCTTCTACAGATCAGTCAAATACACTTGTTTCATATGAGTGATCTATATAAGAAGTTTCATACCATCAGTGCAGGTCCACATGGAATCTCTACATTATTAACAAAGTTCGGGAGGAGCATGTTAAATTAATCAACTCAAATAGTGCGATAAGTGGTATATATGCAGCAGACTTGCTTAAGATTTCCAGCATCCCTCGATCACTCCATCTCCTCACTCCTAACTATTCCTATCCCTGTCTGGCATGGGGGTTGGGTACATTGGGTTCGGACCAAATTCTGAGCTTGGAGCCCTCCCCTTAGAAAGCATGCCAAATATACATAACCTTTGTTTTTATATAAACACGTGAACCACAGAAGTGCCAAGATTTCAGCAGAAAATCAATATTCATGCATACCCAGATAGCAAGCAATCATTGAAACGACGTTGAGTCAATGTTGATGCGTCAACGCTAACTGCATTGAGTTAATGACTATGTTTACATGGAGAGCAGTAATCTAATTATTGACCTTATGCTGAATAAGACCACATTGGGTAACACTTTATTTTAAGTGTCCAGAATAATGCATTAGTTAAGCATTAATTAAGGATTAACTTGTTCACAACTAAGCATTGGTAAAGCACGAACACACTAGTAATTAATGATTAACTTTACATTTTAAGGGTCCGTAATTATGCATAAGTTAAACTAGTAATTAATGATTAGCTTGTTCACAATTATGCCTTAGTTAAGCATGGACACAATAGTAATTAATGATTAACTTAACATTACAGTAAGGGCATATTAGCCATTATTTACAACTTAATAATCCACACATTATTTTTGTGTAGCGATGTAATTATATTTCTGTGTATTTTCTGTTAAGTTAACTGAACAATAAGCTAGTAATTAAATTAATTAATGCTGATTTTGCCGTTATAAATTGCTAAAATAGTGTAATTAAGACAATTTGACCCCCTATTCTGAAGTGAAAGTTTTATCTTCATTAATTATGGCACTTATTGAGTAATATTTAAGCTTATTAACCAGAATAAGCCATTAATTAAGCCTAACTACCATTAATACAGTACTAATAAAGGCAATTTGATCCCCTATTCTAAAGTGAAGTTTTATCCTCATTAATTATGGCAGTTATTGATTGATATTTAAGCTTATTAACCAGAATAAGCCAATAATTAAGCCTAACTACCATTAATACAGTACTAAAGTGAAAGTTTTATCGTCATTAATTATGGCACTTATTGAGTGATATTTAAGTTTATTGACCAGAATAAGCCATTAATTAAGCCTAACTACCATTAATACAGTACTAATAAATGCAACTTGTCCCCCTATTCTGAAGTGAAGGTTTTATCCTCATTAATCATAGCACTTATTGAGTGATATTTAAGTTTATTGACCAGAATAAGCCAATAATTAAGCCTATAAGTTAATAAGCAGCTTTTACAGACACAAAACATACCTTTTTTTGTATATTTGGATAAATGGTGAAAGGTAACGTTAACATTTAAACAAACTTATTATGATTTTACAGAGGAAAAAAAAACTTAAAATATATTTTATATCATAAAAAAATATTTACAATTTCCCTTTTACCATTTTATAGATACATGTTAAATCCCTAAACCCAAAAATAACAAACAGAGAATAAAAAAATGACAATACAACTTAATGAGCAGAAATGTTTGAGAAAATTTTAACAACAATATAGCATTAAAATTATATGTTGAGCCACTAATCTCACTCAAACCTCTAAACCATTTCTTAAAAGTATGTAACGTAATGTTAGGCTGAACTTATAAAGAGAAAACATAAAAAAGTGCAATCACAATAATTTCTTTATTGTGAAAATGTCAAAAGCGGTACCAATAGTAGTCCAAATGACGATGTGTTGCAGTCGGAGTCCTCTCTGGCGATATAGAGAATTTAAGTTATTTAATTTAAGCTTCACTCCACTATTTTAAGGCGCGCACGCGTTTGGTTTCTAATTCAAACACTAAAAGACGGCATGTCGCAATCTGTGATGAAGCAGGCAAGAGCCAATAAGCGTTTGATATCACTGCCGTAAAACGAGATTTTTGAATTCATAACGTGCGCAGGATTTGTTTACGGTCGCTGTTGAACATAAAGATGGATAAAGATCATCGCATGGATTCTAAAGATGTGGATTACAGCGAACAAATTAAATTGGTGTATTTTATGAATTTATGTTGCGTTTTGGTGTACTTTCTAGTCATTGTGTCCCACGGAAAACAAAATAAGTATTACATGATAAATAATGGTTAAATTATTACAGAAATGTTATTCATTTTAGAGTTTTAAAGTGTAGTTTTGTTTAACGTAATCCTTTGAATCGAGTTTGCAGCAGAAATCACAAATTGCGAAATGTTTAGTGATGTCAATGTTGTACGTGTTAGATGAATGTAGAACCAGACATTTTACATAAAAATACACATTCTCGTGAGATCACGTTGCAGAATAACTGCTAAACAAACCAATTGTGTAAATAAGAACTTAACTTTAGAACAGGGGGTCAAATTGCCTTTATTAGTACTGTATTAATGGTAGTTAGGCTTAATTGATGGCTTATTCTGGTTAATAAATATCACTCAATAAGTGCCATAATTAATGAGGATAAAACCTTCACTTCAGAATAGAGGGTCAAATTGCCTTTATAGAGGGTTTGCACCTACGTCACGGTTTGTTCAGTTACCCGGATGCGCGGCCATATTGGAGATACTCGGATGTAAACAACAGCTTGGATTGCAGGGTTAATATACCACTGAAGACTAATTTCTACTAATTTATGATGTCTAAACCATGGAAGAAATGCGTGAAAGCTGCAAAATCATATAGAGAAGGACTTAGTAAGCAGGAAAGGGAGCGATATTTTGAGAAACTTAAGTTAATAGGCGTTAAAGATCCGTACAAGCTAGCTCCTTTGTCGTGGACTGACGACCTGACAATTCTCCCTTCGATTTCTTATCCGGACATAGTGAACTACTTCGTTTTTTCGCCAAGCCCATACACAGCTGAAGACCTCAAATGTTACAAAGGTTTAGAGGCCTACAACCAGAGGTGTGTGGATGGGTGAGAGAGGCACAGCATCAGCTCATCAACGACATGTGCATTGTGAAAGCCAAGGTAGGTGATCCACTTCTCTATAGCCTGTTGCATCAGCTAACACAGTTAGTTAATTAAAGAAATAAATTAATGAGAGGCTAGTTCGTTATTTGTACACGCTTATATTTAGTTGTCTTGTCTTTTATGCAGGTACTTCATTCCCAGCGAATACGAGAAAAACCCCTGGAACCCTGGGTAATTGCAGAAAAGTCTGGGAGGATTATTGGAGCCCACTGCACTTGTATGGCTGGCCTGGGGGAGACGTGCACACATGTTGCTGCTTTGTTGTTTCTGATTGAAGCAACAGTGAAATTGAGGGACTCAAAGACAGTGACGCAGGAAAAGGCATATTGGATGTTACCTACTGCAATGTCAAAGGTGGAGTACAAGGAATGTCGGGAGATTGACTTTACTGCAGCAAAGACATATAAAGTAAAATAGCTGCCAAGAGTGACTGTGCTGGTCATGTACAGTCATTTGAGAAAGAATGTGTCAGTTATTGTCATGTGTCAGGTTCTTTCTCTTTGCTTCTCACCATCCTTTTCTTCACTCACTCTCCTTCCTGATTGTTTCAGACACACACACACACACACACACACACACACACTTTCTCACTCGCTCGTTAGGCTCATCTTCTCTCGGTCTACCTGCACCTGTTAGTCATCGCAATCAGCGCCTCGCTGCCTTGCGATGACACCTGTTCCCACTTTTGTTTGAGTGCTTACCCTTTATCTAGTGTTTGTTCTTACTGCCTCTTGTGGGATCATTGTTTCATGTCATGCGTTACGACTGCTGCTTTCTTCATGTCTGATTTACTTTGGAAGTGCTCACCTGGTCTTGTTTGTCTGATACAGCCTTGCGCCTAAGTTTAGTCTGAGTTCTGCGTTTGCTGCAAGAGTACCTTCGCGGTCCTCTGTTCCTGACTGTGATTTATTCTCAAGAACTGCCTCCACCTCTACTGTTGTCCCGATCTCTCTCCTCTTCAAGACAGGATCATCTCAGCTGCCTTCTCAGTTTGTTTTACCAGTTCTGTGTGCCTTAACGACAGACTGCCTTGTTTATATTCTCATTAAAGACTGTTGTTATCCTGTCAACCTCTGCTTTTGGATCCATTCTTTATTGACTCTGATAGTTCTACTGTTAAAGGAAGCAGAACACCACATCCTACCAATGATGAATTATCATCATTATTCAACACTCTCAGCTCAACTGGCTCAAAGTCTGCTATTTTATCCCTTATTGCGCCTTTTTCAGATAATTTTATTCCCAAATCCATTAGTGAAAACTTTCCTCTGGTGTTGACTGAACTGCGAAATGAGGAGGCACTTCACATGGACTACAGTGATGTATTGTCCATTTGTAGTGATATAAACATTTCAGTATCAGAGGAGCAAGCAAGGCCAGTTGAGATGGCTACAAGGGATCAAGCTTCCTCTAAACTGTGGTTTCAGTTTCGTGCTGGTCGAATCACAGCATCGAAAATGAAAACGGCATGTTGCACTGATCCCAATCAACCAGCTCAAAGCTTGATTAAAAGTGTATGCTATCCCCAATCATATACATTTAAATTAAAAGCTACTACCTGGGGATGTTCTCATGAGAAATTTGCCAATCCATGTGTGCTATTCTTAGCTGCTTCCCCGGATGGCCTCGTTTCGTGTGACTGTTGTGGTGTCAGTGTTATTGAAATGAAATGTCCATTTTGTGTAAAATCTGACAAGCTAGACGGTGCTAAGGGATTTTACTTGGAGAAAGATTTTGAAGGAAAACTGACACTAAACAGAAACCACCAGTATTTCTACCAGGTCCAAACGCAGCTTGGAGTGTGCAAACTGGAGTCTGCCTATTTTGTTGTGACAGAGAAAGACTTGCATGTTGAACACATTTTGTTTAATGAAGAGTTCTGAGTTCTGGGACATTATATGCAAGAAAAGCAAGCACATTTTTGACACAGCCATTATGCCAGAACCAGTTGGCAAATTCTACACTAGGCTTTCATCGACCATGGCTGATGTGTCAGCACAACCTGGTGTATCTGTCCCTGATTCGGATGGTTCTGACAATGGTGCAAGTGGCAGTAGGCAAGAAAAAAGCTGGTGTCACTGTGGCCAGGTTGAGTTTGGTCAGATGATTAAGTGTGACAATGCAAAATGTCCTATTCAGTGATTTCACTATATGCATGTGCTAATGTTCAGGTTGCTCCAAAAGGAAAATGGTTTTGTTCTAACTGCCGTAAGCTACCTCAGTTTCTTCAAAAAAAGGTCTAAGAAAGGTATTAAGTAAAAAACTATGTGTTTAATTGTTATATGCAGTGAACCATTCTGTAGCTTCACGACACGTTTTCATTTATATCACTGATGTACAGCTTCAGTGTAGCCAAGCATAGCATTTTTTTTCTTAAGCACTTCATGCACTTTTGTATTTTTTTTTTTCAATTAGGCTGAACGTTTTATTTTAATATTTATTTTATTTCCTTTTGAAAATGGAATGTTATTATAACAATTCACACTATTTTTGTTGTTGGTACAGTTTTATTTAATAGAGTACATTTCAACATAATTTGTACATCATATAATAAAGTAAAAAGTTGTGGCATCCCATACCCAGCTGTTCTGTTGCTCTTTTAATAAGTCATGTTACTGTCACTGCCATGTTGTTCTAATGACAGTGGTATACTATGTGTTTGTATTACACAACAATACTATTTCCATATTTACAATGAAATCACAAGGATTAGTTTTACAAACATAGCCTAAAACAGCAACTTCAGTCAAAATCAACAACTGATGGACAAAGGTTCACCAGAGCACAACAGACAAGTCCAATCTTGTCTATTGTACAAAAACTATCATCTTTTCTCATCAAGAAATCAATTGTGCCCCCCAATATACAGCATTTCTGGCGCACACTACCAATCACACGTTCAACATGAATCCTAACATGAGCAATTTTCCTTGTGGTTTCTAAGTCAACTGGAGCAAGCTGCGACTTCCCACGGGTAAAGGCTGGCATTTTTACCTGAGCCATAATGCAACCTAAAGTGTCCTGAATATCAAAGCCACGGTCAGCAAGAACTAAATCACCAGGTAAAATGTTGTCCAGAAAGCCACAGTTTTCGGTTATGTACTTATCGCTTACTCTTCCTCCCCATGCATTTGATATGTAAGAGACTGTGCCCTGTGGTGTAATACCAATCAAAAACTTGACTGTGTTATGGTGCTTGTAGGATGACCACGTTTCTGCTCTGGCTTTAAGGTTAGATGGACGATCTATAAAGACCTCAAAACAGTCGATGATAACACATTTTTTTCCAAATTGTTTTCTGAATTGCATAGGCATTGTTTTGACCAACTGTGCTCGACGCGAAATGGCATTCTGCGGCGCGATTCGCGCGAATGAGGCGGCGAGATTGGCGCGAATAAGCAATAAGCAAAAATGTAATCTCAGAAATCTCATTAGTTCTCCACTGTTCCATTTTTCATTGATTGCCTTCCTCCAGTGTATTTAAAGTCCAGAACACACCAAGCCGACGGTCGGCCGTCGGGCAGTTTTCATGCATCGACCTACTAAGTTTTCTCTGTGTGTTCCACACCGTCAACTTAAGTTGGTCCTCATCGTCAATTTTTCGGCCGAATTGGTGTCGGCGCTCATCAGTCAGTCGGGGCATCTGATCATTCAGATTGGCTGTTCAGCTAGCGAACCAGTGCACGAGTAAACAATGGAGTCAAGAGGGAACACACAGAACGCTCGTCTCATTACATTTCTCATGCCGACACTCCTCCGGTTTCCCGCTTTGAATAACGAAAACTATGGCGGCATTATAATGATAATAATAACCGAGCGCACAGCTGATGCTTTCGTGCGCAGTAAATCACTCCCACGAGAGAATAACAGATCTACACGCGAGGAAACGGCAGCCCACTATCGAAAGCCAAATGGGTCAGAATTTGCATGCTTTTCACCACCGTATTAATATTAAAACACCGTTTTCATACACCGCCAAGCGTTAAACAAGCGGCGTCAGGCGTTAAGTTAACGTCTCACGCCGTTAAAATAACGCGTGAAAGTGAAAATGTGTGATCAGTGTGTGATCCAGAATATGTGAGCGGAGCGCCAGATGCCCTTTTGTGACATGCTGGTTCGAAAATATGTGAAAGTATTAAGAATAACTTTTTTTTTAATTTAATTCATTTTAATTAATTTAATTTAAGCCATTAGGCGACTAAGCACACATTTATATTCATTTAATTACTTCAATATATACTGGAGAGTATTCTAAACCATCGCCTCTGCTATTGTCTGCTTGTTTCTTATTTATTAAATTCAGGTAAAAAAAAAAAAAACATTGATTAAATTTAAGATGCAATTTATACAAAACAAAATTCACTTTGAAGAAAGGCTTTCTACAAAACAAAACTTGAAGGGGTCAAAACCATTTCTGACCCATATTGCACTTATGATGTGTCTTATCTCATGCTGTTCACTCAATCAACATGGCATTAAAAAATAACATTATAATATTTAAACTTAAATATGAAACTAATTCCTTTTTTTAAATGGCTATATAGTGCAATACAGAGAAATTTCATGTCGGAGCGGAATTTGAGAACGTCGTTTACCGGTGAAACGGAGCGATTACGCTGGCAGAGAGCGTGCGTGTGCGAAAGGGAAAATTGTATTAATGTAATATTTATTATTAGTAGTTTTTATCTTAGATTCTCTAAACTGTTGACTGTTAACTAAATACAATAAATAAAAAAACAGGATGTAGCCTATACTCTTTTGAAGTCAATGACACTTAATATTGGTTCTACTGGTTCCCAAGTCTTCAGTCATACTGGTTTCGAATGGGTGAGTAGCCTAAATGATGACAGAATTTTTATTTTTGGATGGACTATACATTTTATCTATTATAATCTTTTAGTAGACGACTTGGAGAATAGTGATTCCCAAATTGGTGTATGTGGAAAGATTTTGATGTTGCTTTGTTATATGTACAGATTCAAGTAAATGTGCATTCACTTGTTACTTTAATTATAATTTCACACACTATCCAGTATAATATGAGAAAACGTGTAGTTTGGTGTTGCTATGTATGAGCATTTACACTTCACATATACAGTATATATCATATACAGTGTGTTAACGTTGCAAACCATTGCCATCTTCGTGCTCTTGCAAACTTGATGCTCTGACTTGCCGTAGAGTCCTCAAACCTAGTAGAGGTGTGCCCATGTAGATGAGCCCATAAATCTGCATTTTGAGTGGCGTGTGGCGTCAACTTAGCGTCTTTCGGCGAGTGGCGTTATTTTAACGTATGGCGGCATGAGACGTTAACTTAACGCCTGACGCCGCTTATTTAACGCTTGGCGGCGTTATGAAAACGCCGTTTTAATATTAATACAGCGGTGAAAAGCACGCAAATTCTGACCCATTTGGCTTTCGATACTTGCGAGCTGGGACGATTCGCAGCACATCATTCCCCACACTCGTGCGAAAACTTTTTTTTTTGTTAGTCGTAGGGCGGGACTTCACTTCTTTCATTGTAACCTGAAATGTCATTGGATAATTCAGTTTTTCCGGAAGTCAGTTGTGATTGGACGCCTGCGATTAGTAATCAAGAGTTGAAGCAGAAAGATTTATCAAGATGGACAATCAAAGAGAGGTAGGTTCGTTTGTGATTGTTAATTTTATTATTTAATTTTATCATGTTATGTTTTATATGCTTACTTTACACTATACTACAAGATTTTCTATTCAGCATTCTTTGTAGCTGTTTAACTAGCTTGACGCTAACACCACAACTATAAACTTTTTCTATGCTTTCTATACTTAAAAATAAATATATATGAAATATTTTTTAATTTAGTGCATATATTCTTTATCTTAAAGCTAATAAACTATGATCAAACATCCTGTTGCCAGGATTTTTAGTAGACAGTAGGCCTGTCTATCAGTCAGGCCTAATAATGCTTTTCACATACATTAGGCCGAGTTGCAGAACGCTGCCAGGCATGTTGTGTCCCTTTTACGCAGTGCTCCAACAAGTGAGTCATCCTCACCGTCACGGATGGGTAAGTTGATTTGTGTTGTGCTGCATTTTATTGAATTAAACACTGCATCCTGGTTTACATTGAAATGTAAGAATTATCATTGGTCATAATATTGCTTTGAGTAGCATAGTCACAGAGGCTTCGGTTTTGTATACAGTTTTGAATAATTTCAACAGATGAAGGGCAGGTTCAGAGAGAGCAGGTCACAGCAGGCAGGAGGCAGCATGCAACACAGCTACAGGGTCAGGCAAGCCCTGGCAACAGGGTGCAGTCTGCAGCAGTGTTAATTTCGTTGACGAATAATTTTTGTTATAATTTTCGTCAACGACCTTTTCACTGACGAAAAGGAGACGATAACTAAATAAAAACTAGTGATGGATGACAAAAACTATAACGAAAATCAAACTGTCATTTTCGTCAACAAATAAAAACGAGACGAAAATGTTAGGGAGGGACGATTATGGAAGAGATCCAGTCAGAACTGATGTCGTGTGTAACAGATGCGCACATTTGATCTGAACGTGTTGATCTAACCGCTGGAGAACACGGCGCTGTTGCTCTACAGGCTCACTCACGCATCCCCAATCCAGCGCTCCAGAGCGGTTCACAATCAATGAATAGCGCACATTTATGCCAGGCAATTGTTTATGAACTAATTCTGATGAATAATGACAATGTTTACTTTACGATGTTTATATAGTAATGTGTTTTAGACGGTTCTTACAATGCATATTTTATCTCCTCATCTGAACTTGAATGAGCTCCTGCAACTGCAATAGTAAGGCGAGATTTCAAAATAAGAGTCCCGGTGTATTTCCAGCTGGTTTATAATTAAAAGTCACGCATTATATATTCGTTTTTGCTTACACAATAAACTGTATTTAATTTAATTCCCATTTAATTTAATTTCATTCCCAGTATTTGACACATATTCAATAAAATATGTTGTAGTTGACTTAATAGTTGACTTAAACCATTTAAAAAATCTTTGTTACTTGAAATTAAATAAATGGTAACTGAAATAAAAAAATATAAATAAATAAACTTATATGAAGCTTTAGCTTAACATGATATACTAACTTAAACAGAAATACAAAGTTATAAAACCTATATAGATGTTTTTAAAAAACAAACAAAAAAGTGAATTGTGCTCTTTCGTGTAACAAAATGATGTCAAAATGTCAGTTCAAGTGACAGTCGGTTATGTAATGCGTAAATGCTTAATGTATTACAATTGAACTAAACTCATTCGATTTTAGGAGACTAAATCTACTGTAGACTAAACTAGACTAAAACTAAAAACAATTCAGGTGACTAAAATATGACTAAAACTAAATGGCATTTTAGTCAAAAGACTATGACTAAAACTAAATCAAAATATGCTGTCAAAATTAACACTGGTCTGCAGTGAGGCCGCAGCGCACCCTTAGTGGTGTTGTATCAGGAGATTCAGTGGACCAGAGTATGGCCAGGTTTGGATCTCTCAGATAAGCCAATTTTATAGTATACATAAGAAAATTCAACTCTTAATTCTTCTTCTTGCAGAAATTTGAATTATGTGCAAACAAAGTACTGGTAGGAAGCATAACATGCATATAGTGGCAATCCTCAAGTATTATAACGCATATAGGCCTACATTTCATCATAATGTCCTAAACATTTAGAAGTTAGAACTTTTTGTAATAGATGGTTTGACTCTATTGGGATTATGCTTCAAGACTGATTTAATAAATGATTAACACATCAGATTCTTTTTCCTCTCAGAGCATTCCCTGGTCTTTTCAAGGCACGAAAAGGCTTTATCCCAACTCCTAAAAAAAGGCCTGCCAAGTCAACGCCAAACAATCCAGTTTTTCCTGCTAAATAAAAGTGTTGAACGGACCCCAAAAGCCTCTGATGAATTGATACTTCTACAGGCTGGACTAGGACAGAGGACTGTTGCCATCCCAGAGGATGCTGATCACTCCGAGGTCTTGCACTTCAAGTTCTACATATAAAGTGACACTTGAAATTACTTTTCATTTACCTAAAAGCTGGCATAGTTGAGATATTTACCCCTGGTTTCACAGACTCAGACTAAATGCATGTTTGAGCTGTTTTAACTAAAAATAACTTTCACTGATATATCTTAAAATATGTTGGTGCTGTTGTTTTGTCTCAAGTTGCACATTAATAATTTAGCTTTCTACGGCATTTTTATAAAACCTGTTTTTTATAGCCCTGTCTGTGAAACCAGGCCTTAAATGTATTCATTCAGCATAATTAGGCTAACTATATATAGTTTGTTAATTTGTCTCACTATATTTAATAGTGTGATTTTCTTATCAAGCGAGTCTTGTCTTAATAAAGTTCCATCCATCCATCTTCTTCTGCTTTATCCGGGGCCGGGTCGCGGGGGCAGCAGTCTAAGCAGAGATGCCCAGACTTCCCTCTCCCTAGACACTTCCTCTAGCTCTTCCGGGGGGACACCGAGGCGTTCCAAGGCCAGCCGGGAGACATAGTCCCTCCAGCGTGTCGAAGGCACCCGGAACAGATGCCCGAGCCACCTCAGCTGTCCCCTCTCGATGTGGAGGAGCAGCGGCTCTACCCCGAGTTCCTCCCGAGTGACTGAGCTTCTCACCCTATCTCTAAGGGAGCGCCCAGCCACCCTGCGGAGAAAGCTCATTTCGGCCGCCTGTATCCGGGATCTTGTCCTTTCGGTCATGACCCAAAGCTCATGACCATAGGTGAGAGTAGGAACGTAGATTGACCGGTAAATCGAGAGCTTCGCCTTACGGCTTAGCTCTTTCTTCACCACGACAGACCGGTACATCGACCGCATTACTGCAGAAGCTGCACCGATCCGTCTGTCAATCTCCCGTTCCATCCTCCCCTCACTCGTGAACAAGACCCCTAGATACTTGAACTCCTCCACTTGGGGCAGGAACTCTCCACCAACCTGAAGTCATTAATAAAGTTTGTTTTTTTTTAATACCACCAGATATCAAAACTATTGTTGGAGACCTATTCAAAAACGGAATTATTGGAGGGAGCCTGGATGCTATATAAAGCTGTTGGTAAGATAACTTGGTTGATATTTGATTGTTTCATTGTGACTTCAACTTTAAGTATACAGTACACAGTACACTGTATTGTTCCTTTGAGTAGCATCTCTGCTTCAAAACCATTTTAAATGTTCTACTTTTGAAACTGTCTTAGTTTGTCTACCTTGACTATTCAATGTTAGAATTTAATATAATTGTTTTTAAACAAATAACTGATCTTTTTTTACACTTTTAAATTTATAAAAAAAAAAAAAATTGTTTTTCAGGTGGATCTGGTCAGCGAAAACTGAATGTGGTTGCTCCGGAAGCTGAAGGATACACAGGTTCCTACCTCATTAAAACAGTTGGAGGAAAGGGCTGTTTATACATAATGCCAATTCAAAACACTCTGGACATCTCCCCTTTACCTTACTCATCCAAAGAATTTGTAAAAATGCCGAAAGCTCGATGTGTCAAATGTCTCACAGACATGCCTGTTCAACTGTTGGCTGTGCACGTCCAGAAGTGTGAGACAGACATATGGATTAACAGCAGTGATAATGAATCAGTAAAGTCCATTTAATTGTTTCATTGTGTTCAGTGATTCTGAGTTTTAGTCAGGTGGACAAGTAAAATCATGTCCTGCCAACTTGCAGTGTCTCAATATACAATAGGATGTTATAACAACCTCAACTTGAAGGTAAATGGAAACTTAAAATAACGTGTTCATATAACAAAACATAGGTTCTTTCAATGTTATGCCTCATGCGCATGTGCCAGAAACTCTACGTCATGATGACATACTATTTGAACGCATTTGAACCAGAAGCGCCATGCCATTTTCTGCACGAGAAGACGAGATCACGACACGAGTTGCTGATGCGAGAAAAAAAGATGGAGATCTTATTTGACGACTACAAATGGATTTTTATAGTATGTCATATTTGACATTTGATTGGTAATTGAAGATACTGTTTTATTTGAAGTTGTTAACAATTTGTGTCTGTTGGAAACAGAAGTTCTTATTAAGAATTAACAGGTTCAGATGTAGAATTTTTATTGAAAATGTTTGGTCACCATTTTGGTGATGAGTGTTTCCTTTAGTTGGGTAGTTTGATTCATGGCGTTTTATGTGAGTTTGTGTAGCAATGTTTAACAAAGCACTTAATTTGTTGCAAAAAAAAGCTGCAACCAATGATCAGGTGATGGATAAAAGCATAAAGTGGAGTAGTTTACTACTTTATTCCTGATTGAAAGTGACTATTTATGAATAAGAAATTATATTTACCAACAAAAGTTTTATGCAGCAGATCAGTCATTCTGAATTTCAATTCCGATTTTAAAATACGTTGCAGGAACTTTTTTTTGACAAAAACACAGACATCAAGAATCAGCATATGAATCTCAACAATGGTGACATGTTTCATGCCACAATGCATGCTGGGAGCCATAATTTTAATACTTTGTTGGCTCCCAGCATGCATTGCGGCATGAAGCATGTCACCATTGTTGAGATTCATATGCTGATTCTTGATGTCTGAGTGTTTTTTTTTTTTTTTTACTCCCTGTATTGTATTTTAATTTCAGAATGTATCTGCTGCAACAAAGTTTTGCTGGTAAAATAATATTGTAAAATATTGGTCAGAAAGAAGATTATCAATTTATTAGAGTTTATGAGGCTGAGAACTTAATCATCTTGGTTGGTTTCTTCCTTAGCAACAAATTATGTGTTTTGCAGAACACTGTTGCAAAGGCCACAAACTTATACACAAAGAGGTTTACTGCCCAACCAAAGGAAACACTCATCAATAAAAATTTCAACTTCTGTTTCCAATGGACAACATTTCTTGAATTGTCTGAACTACAAAAAATTTGTTACAGAATAGTTGCATATCTCCAGAAAACAAATAATGTCAAGTTGACTCAACTAATTTTTTATGTCACGGACAACTTTTTTTCAGTTCGTATAACAGTTTGTATAACAAAAGTTGAGTCAACAAAAATAAGCTAGGGGAAATTGGTACTAAGATATTTTGTTGTTGTACAACCTTCAAGAAGTGGCATCTACTTCAACAGAAATGAATCAGTGTAGTGGAAATGTAAGTAGTAATTTAAATAGTAGATAATTATGTAAACTATGAAGTGATTTCTCAAATTTGATTTTTCTTTTTTATATTTGTTTTCATCCACAGTTAGGGAATGAGTTGGATTCACCTTCAGCAGTTATGGATGCCATGGTAAGACCAATGCAGGACTACTTAGTATAGTTTATAGAAGGAAATGTTATCGTTTAAAAAATTATTGCATTTTATTTATTCATTCAGATTCATTTTCAGATTAATTAAATAATTAATTTAATAAATGTAATTCATTTTACTTGCTAATGGTATAATATAGGGCTGCAAGGGAATGTATTCCTTTGAAATTGTAATGGAGATTTTTATTTATGATTTTTACAATTTACATTTAATTATGTTTTGAACAGCTTTATACCATAGTTCAAAGCAACTGCGTGCCATATTCTTGTTGAAAAGCTTCAAATGTCAACTATACACTGGTTTGGTTTCTTCTTTATGGATATGATAAAATGCTACAATAAGGTGTCATTTGTTCACATTAGTTAATGTATTAACTGACATGAACTAACAATGAGCAATACATTTAATACATTTGTTTTAATGTATAAGAAAATGCTGAAATTAACATTAACTAGAATTTTACTAGTATTGTTCATGCTTGGTTCATATTAACTAATACAGTTAACGAATGAACCTTATTTTAAAGTGTTACCATACCATGTTGTTATTATTACTATTGTAATTTGCACTTTTTACGTAATTGTGGCATCTGTAATTGTAACACCCCTATCCCCCCCCCAAACCCCCCCCCCCCCGGGTTATTATTTTAATTTTATGCTTTGTGTTTTCATGAAATTATTGGTTTAACCTACAATCCTTACCATTAGTTTGTGTGTGGTAGTAATTTTTATTTAGCTAAATTGAATTTCTTTCAGAGCTAATGATAGACCAAACCAAGATTTGGACATAACGGGACAAAAACAAGACAAGCAAAAGAGGTGCAATTAAGTTTAATTTATAGGGCCTTTTTTACATAGGCCAAAAGCTAAAAAAGAATGCATCTCTCTGTTTTCTTTTTCTCAAGCCTTACAGACGCAATCAACACACTTAAAGAGGCAATAGACCCTTCAACCATTTTCAGTGTCTGTGTCACAAGGGAGGACATATTCTCCCGAGGCATAACCCAATGGAAGCGGCAGAAGAAGTCCTCTCCGAAGAATCCTCTCAGAGTCACTTTCATTGGAGAGCCTGGGATAGATAGTGGTGCTCTAATGACAGAATGCCTGACTGGTATGTTTGTGTCCTCAGATGCAGCAACACCATTGCATACATTTTTAGTAGTTTTATCAAATTTAGTCATCTTATTAATGCTTTATAAATGATGAATTAACTATTTAATAATGCTTAACTAATGCTTCATAGCGTGTAGTTATTATAAAGTGTTACCGAATGTTTTCATGTGAATGTTTCGTGAGAAACATGGAAGATTACTTTATTGTATAGCTATAATCACTTTCAAGACAACATTATTAAACTTTTAAAAAATGTATTTATGTTGATTATACTGGGTTTTATACCTGGGACTCTGTCTGATTTGTGCCTTGAGGTTGCTCTAAGCTAAGTGGTGATTCTCTTATGTCTCATTTATGTATCAACTTTGTCTTCAAATGTGTTCAGATTTATTTTATTATATTCCTAATATACATTTCAGAATATCAAGGGTTATGAGATTACATTTCTCTTCAATGCAAAGCATTGAAAATGCAGCACATTTCCCAAATACACTAGAAAGAGATTAAAGGAATAGTTCACCCAAAAATGAATTATCCCATATCCCAAAAATATCCCATACACCCTCAAGCCATCCTAGGTGTATATGACTTTCTTCTTTTCTCAGAACACAATCAGAGTTATATTAAATAACATCCTGTCTCTTCCCTGTCACACGTTGGTTGCAGCAGAGATGAAGCAGGATCTAAGTGCAACAGTCTTTATTTAGAAATAAACTCAAATCTTCACAAAACAGAATATCAGGAACAGAACAACCAACTTAACACGACACATAACTGACAATGAACTGAAAGACACAGGGAAATAGGCAGAACAAACCAATCAAAGAAACGTGAAACACCTGTGACTACTTAAAGGGTTAGTTCACCCAAAAATGAAAATTAACCCATGATTTAACCCTCAAGTCATCCTAGGTGTATATGCAACACGATCTCATGACAATGCGTATCAATAGTACGAGTGTGCAATCTCGTGGAATGTATACGCCAAAATGAGTTTTGGCGTGCATATGCTACACAGTTTTTCGCGTGCATATGATACGCACTTTATGGCGTGTATATGACATGCTTTTGGGTAGGGTGGGGGTGCTGGGGTGGTTGGTTCGTACGTACGTATAATACGCACATATTATTTATCCGCATTTTCGTGAGATCGGGCTCGTATATGACATTCTTCTTTCAGACGAATGCAATTAGAGTTATATTAAAAAGTCCTGCTCTTCAAAGCTTTATAATGGCAGTCAATGTTGGGTCATTGAGTCCATAACAATGCATCTATACATCATATAACTGCTCCACACGGCTCCGGGGGTTAGTAAAGGCCTTCTGAAGCGAAGCGATGCATTTTCACTTAGTATGCTATTTCACTTAGTGTAAATAGAATCTATTTCACTTAATGCAAATAGCCACTGCCAAAAAAAAAAAGAAAGAAAAAAAGCACGTGACCGATATAGACACGAACCGCGAGCTACACTGAACTGTTGTATTGGTTGTCAAGTCAATAAAGAGTCCATTTTGTAAAAATGCATGTCAGTAACTCGTGCAGCGTTTACAGCGCTTCTTACACTTGCACAATTTCTTAAAGGGCTAGTGCAATAAACAAAGCATAACATTTCCCCCTTTCAAATCACTATGAACACTGTAGCATTAACTTGTACCACATCAAAACCACCTTTAAAGAGAAAAAAATGAATATGCATATCATTTGATATTAGTTGTTACTCTGCCTCTATCAATAAACTGGATGGATATCTTAATATACACTACTAACACGTTTCTCTTTTATACTCATCAAAGTCAACTTTCGGTCACAAAGACTTTCATCCATGAAGGAGGGTTAATTTGTCTAGTGGTTCTTGTAACCATATTGTCAGCAATCACATGCTCAGAGGATGAAGGAGAGTCTATCATCTGACTTTTCCACAGGAACAGAGTCCAGAATTGCTGAGTGCATTCCAGTTTATGTCATCCTCCAGGAGATAAGTATTTGGTCCCATTTTTCCCATCATTTTCTGTTTTGGTGTGTCTTTGCTCACAGTTCTTGATCATCCAGGGTTGTGAAAGTACAAGAAACAATGTAATATTATTTTGCACAAATGTTTTTTCTGATGAGTCTGAGGCCCTGTCCACACGGAGACGCATTTAGCTGTATACGCAAAAATGTTGTATCATATCAGCGTTTCGTCCAGACGGATTCCGGCGTTTTAGGAGCCTGAAACCGGTATTTAATTAAACCAGGTCCCAGAGTGGATAAATCTGAAACCGACAGCCTTGCGTTTTCGTGTGTACAGCCAATACGTATATTTTGTGAAACGATGATATCATCACACCACGTCCCGCACGGTAAAGACTAGAAGGTGATACAGCTACGGCCACTGGGCATGCGCACATCAATATTGCATCTTTTAATTACTGTCATTGCATTTTTGTAAGGGTAGGTTTAGGGTTGGGGTAGGTGTAAGCATTAATAAAACACAATCTGGTAAGTAGCACTTTTATTTATTGTTATTTTATCGTGAGATTTTGCCTCTCTTCTGACCATTGCTGTACCCCTTCTAGCCACAAAGCCTCTTCTTCTCCGTTTAAAGTGTATTTCTGTGCCAGAATTACAGCGCCACATACTGGTCTGGCATGTATACTACATAGTTTTGAGTCGGTTTCAGTGGTTTTGTGTGTACGCAGATATTTCTTGAGATGAAAGAAAAAAAAATTGGATAGGGAAAACTCTCTTGGCTTCGTGTGGATGTGGCCTGAGTTTGAAAGTTATATAAGTTTGAAATGACATGAGGGTGAGTAAATGATGACAGAATGTTTTTGAGGTGTCCCTTTAAAGAACATTTGAATGATACTTGTTTTATATGGAGACAAGAGGTCATTTTAAATGCCAATCAAGTTTTTTAGTCTGGATCTTTAATGCCATTTGACAACTCTCAGGAATTGTCATTTGCTAATTATCTGTAGTTCTACCATTTGTCACACTGCAAATAGATTTTCACTTGATGCATTCCCAGCAAACAATAGCCGTCATTTCACCGTCTCGGTTAACTATATACCCAATATAGTCCGCTATGAGTAACCCACTTCTAGTCAAAATAACCTTGAATTTGGTTACATGACGTTTTTGCCCAAATAACTTGCAAGATGTATGATATTCCATCATGTAAGTAAAGTCAACAGTGATTACAGGGTGTTTGGTTTCATATCTTTGACATTTCGTCTATTAAATATTCACCGACAGCCCAAATCTGGTTTAGCCTAGACATCAGGGCTGTGTTTGGACGACTATTAGACGTGTTTTAAACGTAAAATTGCTTGCGTTTCTGTAGTTGCAAGCTGAATTATACATGTATTTTATATAAATTCTCCTATCTTGGAAAATATCGTCTCGGTTACGTATGTAACCCTCGTTCCCTGAAGGAGGGAACGGAGACGTACGTCGGAACTGACTGACTAATTGTGATCTGTTTTCAGAGACCAATCTACTTCGAGTGTATAGAAACGAGCCAATGAACATTGGCATGCCCTTCCAGCGCCCTGCCTGAGCTCACTGGACCACTCCTATGTTGGAGTGGGAGTCAGGGCTCCCGGCAGGGAAGGTCAGTCACTTGCTGTTCCTGCAAGACCCACTCAGCGTGACTATTGGATAACGCTGGGAAAGTGTGCCCGTCTTGGGAGATGGTACGCTGCGGAGCCACATCCTTCAATGGAAGGAGAGATGGCGAAATACACATAAGGACTAACCTGTCAGGACTACTTATTTTGGCACCAAATAGTTCCACACTGCTAAATTTTTTACGACGGCACACGACGCGCTGAACGCTCAAGCCCTTACGAGAAAGGTGAGACGAACAGCGCGCCGACGTGACCATGCTCGCCTGAGAGAGCATGAATCACCCACGAAAGCAATCTCACATGTTTATATGTGAGAGAGATCGTGGCCGTCAAACGAGGACAGGAAACAACCGCATCCAGAAACACACGGTTTGAATGACATCTTGAAAAAGATGCAGGGTCAAACCGTGTTGCAATGCAGGGCGGCACGTGGAATGCGTGAACCGCATTCTATACACTCAAAGTAGATTGGTCTCTGAAAACAGATACCAATTTGTCGGTCAGTTCCGACGTACGTCGAACGTGACCGACTGAAAGGGAACTATATTTATAATACAATATTTCACATTAACACACACATCAGAACAGCATATCTGAAGTAGGACTCATGCCGTCTCTATGTTATAGCCTTCATAAACACTGATGTGGGTAAATGACAGGAGGATGAATGACTCTTTGATAATAGAGACTGAAAGACTGAAAGACTGAAATGCGTATAGACACTTGGATGGATGCCTCAGGTTTTGAATATGAGATATTTTGAATGGGAATTGTGTTGATTGTTTAGCAGAGAATGCATGTGAATTACTATGCTTTGCAATGAACGCCTGTGTGTGTATTTGTCTCCGAAGATTGGTCAGCAAGAGATTTCAGCAGAAGCTCCTTGCAAAGCTGTAAATGACATACACAGCGGCAAACATGCTAGCAGTGCCATTTGCCGACAGAGGGAAAGACAAAGTGAAAATAAGAAGGAGAGGTGGCCATAATTACCTCAGAGCCTCAGTGAGTCTCTCATAATGGGCTTGACTCGTACAGATTGCATTAATCCTCTCTGCGGAACAAAAATAATAGCTCTCCTTTCTTACTCATGTTTACGACCCCTGTAATATAGCTTATATATTATAGCTTATAACGGCTTATAATGAAGGGAGTTGCTTGAATGGACCATCTGTTTAAATGCAAATGTCACATGAACATGTAGTGCACTTTTCTTGGCTTGGCAGGATCACTCATTAATCATAATGTAATTTATACACCAGTTAGCTCTAGTCGTCGAATTTGATTGGCTGAGCAGCGCTCCAGGAATGTTGGCACATTCCAAACAGACTATCAGTGTGTCCATTGGTGGTGGGTATCTTTCAGTGACTCTTTATGCAAGTTACATAGAAACACCAGTAGGTGGCAACAAGTGACTGTCTTTATGAGTCATTGAATTATATACTCAACCGATTAGTTCAAAAACATGATCTGATTTGAGACTACCAATGGTTCAGTTATGCTTTGGCTTAGTTTGGAACTACACTGTTACGTTAAAGGTGCAGTGTGTGAATTTTAGCAGTATCTAGCAGTGAGGTTCCCTCCCTTTTGAAGCACATAGAGAAGCTACAGGGGCCGACACAGGACAAAAATGAAGCCGTTGGAAAGAGCAGAGAGTGACTAGCGCTCTGTAGAGCAGTTTGTCCGTCAAGCTACTGTAGAAACATACTGAAAACATAGTTATGTATATTATATTGCATTTGGGTCAATAGATCCTCATAAATACTACACACTGCACCTTTAACCTCCTTAGCTCTGGGACCATTTTTGGGGATTTCCGCCTGGATTTGGCCTCCCCAAATTTAAAAGCTTCATACCCACATACAGTGGTCTAAATACACAAATTTGGTGTCATTTTACAGGAAACCCTTTGACGTTACATAAAACACTACTAAAAGTGATAAACATGTAAGTATATGTTGTCTGAGCTGTAACAAACCCCCCCAAAAAAGAGGCGCTTTTAGATTTTTTGGTTATAAATTCTTTTTGGTTATAAATTCATTTTTGACAGTGTATAAAACTGTCTGCAGGGTGCTAGAACACACAAGGCCTGGGATAAACACTTTCAAAAAGTAATTTATAACCAAAAAAATCTAAAGATTTTATAACCAAACAATCAAAAAGCGCCTCTTTTTTTTGTTTTTTGAGGGGGTTTATTACAGCTCAGACAACATATATGCTCGACATCCGACCAGTGTTAATTTTGACAGCATATTTTGATTTAGTTTTAGTCATGGTCTTTTGACTAAAATGCCATTTAGTTTTAGTCATATTTTAGTCACCTGAATTGTTTTTAGTTTTAGTCTAGTTTTAGTCTCTACAGTAGATTTATTCTCCTAAAATCGAATGAGTTTAGTTCAATTGTAATACATTAAGCATTTACGCATTACATAACCGACTGTCACTTGAACTGACATTTTGACATCATTTTGTTTTTGACATTAAAAATACACGAAAGATAGCTCAATTCACTTTTTTGTTTGTATTTAAAAACATCAATATAGGTTTTATAACTTTGTATTTGTGTTTAAGTTAGTATATCATGTTAAGCTAAAGCTTCAAATAAGGTTTTTTTATTTTTTTTTATTTCAGTTAACATTTTAATTAATTTCAAGTAACAAAGATTTTTTAAATGGTTTTAGTCAACTATTAAGTCAACTAGTACAACATATTTTATTGAATATGTGTCAAATACTGGTCTTTCCTCCTGACTATGAATTAAATGGGAATTAAATTAAATACAATTTATTGTGTAAGCAAAAACGAATATATAGTTCATGACTTTTAATTATAAACCAGCTGGAAATACACCGGGACTCTTATTTTGAAATCTCGCCTTACTATTGCAGTTGCAGGAGCTCATTCAAGTTCAGAGATGAGGAGATAAAATATGCATTGTTGCAACCGTCTAAAACACATTACTATATTAACATCGTAAAGTAAACATTGTCATTATTCTTCAGCATTAGTTCATAAACAACTGCCTGGCATAAATGTGCGCTATTCATTGATTGTGAACCGCTCTGGAGCGCTGGATTGGGGATGCGTGTGTGAGCCTGTAGAACATGCAACAGCGCCGTGTTCTCCAGCGGTTAGATCAGCACGTTCAAATCAAATGTGCGCATCTGTTACACACAACATCAGTTCTGACTGGATCTCTTCCCTAATCGTCCCTCCCTAACATTTTCGTCTCGTTTTTATTTGTTGACGAAAATGACAGTTGATTTTTGTTATAGTTTTTGTCATCCATCGCTAGTTTTTATTTAGTTATCGTCTCGTTTTCGTCAGTGAAAAAAGGTTGTTGACGAAAATTATGACAAAAATTATGACAAATTAGTCAACGAAATTAACACTGCATCCGACGGCCAAATAGCATTATTTGGCGGCATTATAATGGCAATAATAACCGAGCGCACAGCTGATGCTTTCGCGCGCAGTAAATCACTCCCACGAGAGAATAACAGATCTACACGCGAGGAAACGGCAGCCCGTGAGCTCCTTTCAAACCCGCGTACGCGCATGTCATCTCCTCAGCGCGCAAATCAAGCCCTTGCGAGCTGGGACACGACTCGCAGCACGCGCGTCATCATTCCCCACACTCGCGCGAAAACTTTTTATTTTTGTCAGTCGTAGGGCGGGACTTCACTTCTTTCATTGTAACCTGAAATGTCATTGGATAAATCAGTTGTGATTGGACGCCTGTTGCAAAACGATTAGACATGGCTTCAACGGACCAGATGCAAGTGAGTTAAACTTTATTTACTGACTGATTGCATTATTAATAATATAATATGTCCTTACCAGATACTATATTAACTTTATTATTTTTATGGAGCTGTAGCTACTGGGGAAAATGAGAACAGTATATTTGCTGTAGTTCACCACTACATTACCACTATACTTCCACCAAACAGTATTACCCAGCCACAATTATATCAGTCCTGAGAGCTTTTAGAAATGTGAAAAATGTCCATTAAATAGTTGTAAATATAATTCAAAATTGTTTCATGTGGCTTTGGATGAAAGATAAATAACTTGTTCTTATCAGTAAGCAAGAGTTGTTGTGTAAGCTTTTTGTTTTCATTCTTTTTCAGTTTTTAGTGGTTAATATATTTTCCATTAAACACAGTATAAAATAGTTTCAGCACTTTAGCCCGTTGAAAGGTTGCAGTTACAGTACACAGAATAAATGATCATAACCCTCTGAAATTTAGAAATTCATCTTTATATCTAGAGACACATTCAGTTTTTTATTATTTTTTAAAGGTCCCGTTCTTCGTGTTTTTTTGAAGCTTTGATTGTGTTTACAGTGTGCAATATAACATGTAAAAAACCACAGTATTTTTCACACAATTTACTTATCTGTACACCGCTGTTTTCACTGTCCTAAAAACGGTCCCTCCTTCAGAAATACGTAACGAGTTCTGATTGTGCCAGCGGTTCCCGTGTTGTGATTTGACCGCAGCTTAGCGCCTGTTGCCCGGTTCCCGTGTTGTGATTTGACAGCAGCTTAGCGCACGTTGCCCGGTTCCTGTGTTGTGATTCGACAGCAGCTTAGCACACGTTGCACGGAAAGGTCACGCCTCTTAACGGGGAGATGTATGCGCTCAATGATCTCTAAGTACAGCGTCCCTGGGAAAGCCAAACAAAGGTGATTTGACTCCGGGATGAGAATAACAGTGTCTCGACGACATGGCGACAAACACACTCAAACGCAACACTTCCTCGTCTTCTCCGCAACACTTCCTCTTCTCCACATGGGAGAGCAACAAGACCACGCCCCCTTTTTCGCGTATTCTTGTGGGCGGAGGTTAGTCTGTTCTACTGTTCTACTGATGTCATTTATGAAGGAAGTACCAGGATGTAGTCCAAGCTGGCCGTCTCTGTAGGCTTTGAAAGGGAACTTCTGTTAAATAAAATATCTCGCTTGGCATTGAACTTTGAGCTTTATAATTTTGCAGGTATTATTTATGCTCTAACAGCAACATTACACACTAACTAAAGTTTGAACTATGGGATCACGAAGAACGGGACCTTTAAATAATATGTTCAGATGTGGTCAGGTGTACTCATACTGTGCGCAGTACTTACTTAACTGTTACTGATTATTACAAAAAAGTTAGACAATTAAGATGACTTGATAATTTGTTAATATCTAATGTTGCTCAGTTTAAACAAATGTTGTCCCTCTATTCTGCAGCAAATCCTGAAAAGGCATCTTTTGGAGGACCTTCTCTCCAAGTTTGAGAGGGCACTTTTGAGATCTCCCCTTAACCACATGGATTACATGGAGTTTGTGTGTCGCCAGCAGCTGTACCTCCTTCAAGCACTATCAAGACATGTGGAAATACCCCACAAAATCATTCAGGCTCTGCAGGTAGTGTTTGAACTTGTTAAACAACCTCCATATTCCACAGCTCCACATGCAGTGGTGGATTCCTCTGTTGGTCTGAGAGGACGTCCAAGGTTTGCAATTGAAAGAGAGGAGTTAGCAGAGATACTGCAGACAAACCTTCCTGTTCATTACATTGCAAAAATGATGGGTGTTTCCCCCAGAACCATCTTTAAAAGGATGAACGATTTTGGCCTTTCCATCTCAGGGTTGTATAGCTGCATGACTGATGAGGAGTTGGACAATGTTGTGAGAGCCATAAAGGATGATATGCCTGCTGCTGGTTACAGAATGGTCAGAGGGAGGTTGTTGTCTTTAGGTCTGCGTGTGCAGGGCAAGAGAATAGCTGCCTCAATGCACCGAGTTGATTCAATTGGAATCCTTTCGAGATTGGCCAGCCTGGGATGTGTGGTGAGAAGAACGTACTCCGTTCGAGGGCCCCTTTCTCTTGTGCACATCGACACAAATCACAAATTGATATGGTAAGTAAATACATATATGTAAAATAAGAACAGCATTCTGACTGCATTTTCACTTTTGGCAATTTTATTTAAAAAAAAAAACTCAATGCAGTGAAAAAATATTGTATTTCTTATTAATAAATATTTGGTTACTTAAGTGACATTGAAAAACTACCTACAGATTACCCTAGTTTCATTGAACTTCTTTTCATTTTATAAGTTTAGTACTTTACCTTTGATTACAGACACTTTTGCCGGATATGAATAGTACTTTATAATTTTTCAAATAATATTTTATCTTTTTTTATCTTGTAGATACAACATCGTAATTTTTGGTGGTGTGGATGGTTATTCCAGGAGGGTATGTTTACAGTCTTTCCATAAAAACACTAATTTTACCATTGATTTACAGTGCTACTAGTAATCTGCTGTTAAGATCAGTCCAGTCATTATGTCAGGGTATCACTTTCGACTATTATTTACGGGGCTCTTATGCACATTCTTTTTTTATGAAACCAACTAATTGGGATGAAGTCTATAAAATAATTACAAATTTACGAAGTTCATACACTGCTGGTGAGGATGGAATTTGTAGTAAAATTCTGAAAGCCATAGCATTTTATATCAGGGAGCCATTGACTTATTGTATTAATCTCTCTCTGTTAGTTGGAATTGTACCAGAAAGGACAAAAATTGCCAGAATGATACCAGTGTTCAAATCTGGGGATAAAAATGATATGTGCAATTATCGTCCAATATCAATCTTGCCCACAATTTCTAAGATTTTAGAGAGAGTAGTGTACAATAGGCTATATGGCTACCTGGATAAATTAAATATAATTGCTTCTTCTCAATATGGTTTTAGAAGAAAAAGAACCACGTGCATGGTGGTACTCGATCTGATTGAAAAGATCAATGATGCCATTGATAAAGGTGATAGCGGTATTGGTATTTTTTTAGACTTATCTAAGGCATTTGATACTATTGATTTTGACATCCTATTGAATAAATTACAGCATTATGGAGTTAGAGGATTAGCCCTTAGCTAGCACACCCGGGCCCTTAAAACAGCAGCCAGAAAAATGGAGCGCAGCTGGAAGAAAACAAAACTAGAGGTCTTTCGAAATTCGTGGAAAGAGCACATGATCGCATACAGAAAGGCCGTAAAAACTGCTAGATCCGCTTATTTCGCAACTCTCTTGGAAGAAAACAAACACAACCCAAGGTATTTATTCGATACAGTGGCTAAATTAACCAAAAATAAAGCTTCAACTTCTGATGATTGTAAACAGCACAGCAGTAATGACTTTATGAACTTCTTCACATGTAAAATTGATAATATTAGGAAGAAAATTTTAACCATGCAGCCGTCTACTACAGTATCACATCAGACAGAGCATTGTAGTGTCACTGAGGAAAAATTACAATCATTCACTGCTATAGGAGAAGAAGAATTGGCTAAACTCGTTAAATCATCAAAATCAACAACATGTATGCTTGACCCTGTACCGACTAGGCTATTAAAAGAGATGCTACCAGAGGTCATAGATCCTCTTCTTAATATCATTAATTCATCTTTGTCATTAGGATATGTACCGAAAACTTTTAAGTTGGCTATTATTAAACCACTTATTAAAAAACCGCAACTTGATCCTACAGAATTAGTCAATTATAGACCAATCTCAAATCTACCCTTTCTGTCAAAAATACTTGAAAAGGCAGTGTCTTCACAATTATGTTCCTTTTTAGAAAGAAATGGTATCTGTGAGGATTTCCAGTCAGGATTTAGACCGTATCATAGTACTGAGACTGCTCTCATCAGAGTTACAAATGATTTACTCTTATCATCCGATCGTGGCTGTATCTCTCTATTAGTGTTACTCGATCTTAGCGCTGCATTTGATACCATCGACCACAACATTCTTTTGAATAGACTCGAAAATTATGTAGGTATTAGTGGAATTGCTTTATCATGGTTTAAATCATACCTATGCGACCGTTATCAGTTTGTAGCAGTAAATGAAGAGAGATCGCAAGTTCAGTATGGAGTACCACAAGGCTCAGTGCTAGGACCGCTACTCTTCACCCTGTACATGCTACCACTGGGAGATATTATTAGGAAGCATGGCATTAGTTTTCATTGTTATGCTGACGATACTCAGCTCTATATTTCTTCACGCCCTGAAGAAATTTACCAATTCACAAGATTAACGGAATGCATAGCCGCCATAAAACATTGGATGACTGGTAATTTCCTGCAACTCAATTCAGAAAAAACTGAATTTTTAATTATTGGACAAAAAAGCTCCACAAGTAGTAACCTAGAATACTGTCTAACACTTGATGGCTGCTCTGTCAAGTCTTCGTCGTCAGTGAGGAACCTGGGTGTGCTCTTTGATACCAATCTTTCGTTTGAAAGCCACGTTTCTAGCATCTGTAAAACTGCTTTCTACCATCTTAAAAATATATCAAAATTACGGCACATGCTCTCAATGCAAAATGCTGAACAGTTAGTTCATGCGTTCATGACCTCAAGGCTAGATTATTGTAATGCTCTATTGGGTGGTTGCCCTGCTCGCTTAATAAATAAACTCCAGCTGGTCCAAAACGCAGCAGCTCGAGTACTTACTAGAACCAGGAAGTATGACCATATTAGCCCAGTTCTGTCAACATTGCACTGGCTGCCTATTAAACATCGCATACATTTTAAAATCTTGCTTATTACTTACAAAGCACTAAATGGTTTAGCTCCCCAATACTTGAGCGAGCTCTTAACATATTATACTCCATCACGTCTACTGCGATCTCTAAATTCTGGCCAGTTGTTAATACCGAGAATATCCAAATCAACTGCAGGCGGTCGATCCTTTTCCTATTTAGCTCCTAAACTCTGGAACAGTCTTCCTAGCACTGTTCGGGAAGCAGACACACTCTGTCAGTTTAAATCTAGACTAAAAACACATCTCTTTACTGTGGCATACACATAAAACACTTTATCAATTAATTGATTGTTAGGCTGCATTAACTAGGTCAGCCGGAACCGGGAACACTTCCCATAACACCTGATGTACTCGTTACATCATCAGAAGAATGGCATCTACGCTAATGATATTCTCTCTGTTTTATCCCGAGGTTTACTGCAGTCAGCCAGATCTGGGCCGTATCCTAATCAGATGGTGGACCAGAGAAGACCAACACAGGACCCCGAAGTGTCTGCAGAGACCGTGTCAATTATCCTCCCCCTGCAACTGCCTCATCGACACGGCATCTAAATAAACCCGTCACCAGTGTGATGACTCCGATTGTTCGAATATTATCATTAAATAATACTTAAATCGATATGTCATCCGCAATAAACCCGTCTCCAGCGTGTTGCCTCCGATCATTCGAATATTGCACTTTAATAATTATTTAATCAACATCATCCTCAATAAACCCGTCTCCAGCGTGTTGCCTCCGGTCCTTTGAATATTCCGATCTATTATGACCTCTGACCTGTAAAGCAGCCAGAATAATAATAATAATAATAATAATAATAATAATAATAATAATAATAATAATAATAATACGTTGTTTGTAAATTGGCCAGAGGAGAACTGGCACCCCGACTGAGCCTGGTTTCTCCCAAGGTTTATTTTTCTCCATTAGGTCACCTAATGGGGTTTTGGTTTCCTTGCCACTGTTGCCTCTGGCTTGGCGTGCTCAGTTGGGGACACTATATTTTTCATCTAAACATCGAAATAAATCTAATTAATAAACTAAATTAACCATATAAACTAAATTACTGATCTAATTATTGATCTAAAGCCCACACTGTCACCGTATGGAAATTGAAATGAACTGATGACATCAAATGGCTATACAGCTGAATAAAATTAGGCTGCATTATTTTGCTGTTTAACACTGTAAAGCTGCTTTGAAACAATCTACATTGTTAAAAGCGCTATATAAATAAAGTTGACTTGACTTGACTTAGCTGGTTCAGAAGTTATTTGTTTGGTAGACAACAGTATGTAAGTATCAATGAACAAATTTCAGTAAGGAAACCCATTAAATGTGGAGTCCCTCAGGGATCCATTTTGGGCCCTCTACTTTTTTTAATTTATATAAATGATTTTGAAAATTCCACAATGGCTTTATACAAGGTTTTATTTGCTGATGACACAAATTTATTTATGTCAAATAAGAGTCCAGACGAAATGGAAGAAATAATAAATAGAGAGCTAAGAAATGTGGCTATCTGGTTTCGGTGCAGTAAATTATCTCTTAACATAAACAAGACAAACTACATCGTATTTCATTCCAAACAAAATAAATTGGCAAATAAGCATTTTTGTCTTAAAATAAATGATCAAATTATTGAAAGAGTAAATACCACTAAATATCTTGGAATCTTTATTGATGAATGTCTACAATTTAAATGTCATATTGATCAGCTAATAAAAAAATTATCAAAATACGTTGGCTTATTTTTCAAAATAAGAAATTTTCTCCCACAGTCAGCACTTGTCATCTTATATAAAACCTTGTTTGAGTCCCATATAAACTAATGCAATGTCATATGGTGTAACACTTTTACTAGTTATTTGAAAAAAATACAGTCTTTACAGAAAAAAATTATACGGGTATTAACGTGGTCTGAGCAAAATACCCCTTCGCGTCCCTTGTTTCATCGCCTTGGTCTATTAAGACTAACTGAATATAATACTTTTCAAAATGCCTGTATGATATTTCAGGTTGTTCATAAGTTAAATTACAGGTTGTGTGAACTTGTCCCAATCAGCCAACTCCAGCATACATATCAAACAAGGGAAAAACATTTGATTACTGGTAAAATACGACGATTGAAATGTACGAGCCTGAGTGTTGTCTATAGAGGTCCACAGATTTGGAACGAGCTTGAGGAAAACCTTAAATTGTTGCATTCTGTCGCCGTATTAAAAAAAAACCTTAAGGATAAACTGATTTTAACATATACTTTTTGATCACTTTGAATGTGTTACATTTGTGCTGGGATCGTCTGTTTGTTATAGTGTTTGTCTTGTTGTATTTATATTTATGTATGTTTATGGATTGAGCTTTATTGTATGTTAAATGTTGTATGGTGTTATTGGGCCCCCTCCTAAAAGCTTTCAGTAGCTTCTTTGGGGTTTCCCTTTTTTACACACAATAACCTTTCTGAAACTATTGTTAATTGTTAATTTTGTCTTTAAAATGATGAAGTGTGTGAAATCAAATTCAAATTCAAAATTCAAATTCAATGTCTATGAAAAAGAATTAATGTTTATTAAAAATGTGTCTGTAATGCATTAAATTCCAATGTACATTTCCTCCTACCTATACTTATTGTCTGTTCCTTTGTATTTACAGGTCATGTACTTGAATGCGGCAAATAATAACCATGCATTGACAGCATACCACTTCTTCTCAGAAGCAATCTGTTATGAACTGCTCCGAGACACGAAGGTGGATCCAAATGCAGCTTTTATTTGAGGGCAATCCAGAAGCGTAATCCAAGGTACAGGCAAGGGTCATACACAGTCAGGCAGTCCAAACAAAGAAACGAACAAACAAACAAAACAGGCAGGGACCAGAGGCAAGAGAGTAATCAGGGCAAGATATTCAAAAACAAGAAACAAGAAAACCGGGAGAGTGCTCAGAATTGCAGTTTAACATTGAACAAGACTTAGCCGTGAGTAAATGAATGACCAAGGTATAAATAGACAGGAAATAACAGGATGGTGAGACACAGGTGAAATGCAATCAGTAAATGAGGTACAGGTGAATGTGATCAGTGATAAGTGATGATGAGTCCGGGCAGTGAGTTATGGGAAATGTAGTTAGTGAGTGATCATAGTCTTATGTGTGGAGTGCCCTCTGGTGGCTCTCAAGGGCACTCCAGCTGGTGATCGTTACACAATCCAAAAATTTGGCTTACCATCAAGGTGAGTATAGTAAAAAAAAATTATGTCTGTCAATTTGATTTAAAAAAAATATATATATATATAAATCAGGGTCAGGGGAGACCAAGGAGTGGAGAATGTACAGGTAGCCAGGTTCATGTTTTCCTCTAGAGGCACTGACCGAGGAAGTTTCATATCCGGCAAAAGTGTCCATAATCAAAGGTAAAGTACTAAACTTATAAAATGAAAAGAAGTTCAATGAAACTAAGGTAATCTGTAGGTAGTTTTTCAATGTCACTTAAGTAACCAAATATTTCTTAATTAATAATTGTAAGTAAAATATTTTTTCACTGCATTGATGTTCAACCTACATTTTTTATTTTGTTTTTATTGTTTCTAATAGGATTGAGCGCCTCTGGCGTGATGTCAGAATGATGGTCACCAACAAGTGTTCAGACATGCTGCACTCGCTGGAGGCAGAAGGATTGCTTGACATATCAGTGGTTGAGGACCTTTTCAGTGTGCACTACACTTTTCTCCCAAAACTTCAGGCAGACTTGGACACATTTTCAGAAGCCTGGAATCATCATCCACTCTCCTCAGAGGGCAATCGAAGTCCCGAGCAGCTGTGGCAGATTGGAATGATGCACACAAATAATGACCGATCTGAGAGATACGAGGTATGGTCTTAAGTCAGTAGCCCCTCACTGCAGAACACACAAGATCCAGGGGGCGGAGATGGGTAGGTTTAGGGATATGTAAAGTGGGAGGGTTTGGACCAACCCCACCCCCTGGATCTTGTGTTCTGCAGTACAGACCATCTCATCCTAATTATTCTGTCACCACACTGCTGTTTATGTAATAAGTGGATTCCTAACCATTAAACTGCTATACTTTCAGGACATCGAAGAGCCAGATCTAGACTGGGACGTAGCAGCTACTTATGATGCCTGTGAAGATTCCGGAGTTGTTGTTCCAGAATTTGAATGCCCTTTGAGTTCAGATGGGTTGAGGGCTCTTGAACAGCTGCTGAATTCACCTGGACCTAATCAAAATAAATACATTTTAAAAAGCATAACGACTGAACAGCATAATGAATTTATTTTGCTTTGAAGCTTAATTCACATCTGAATTGAGTTTGGAACAATTTGGCAGAAATTTTGGCTGATTTAGTTTTTTTTTTAATCATCATTGACATGTATTTCAAGTCAAACATCCAAAAGCTACTGCACCCCTATTATTTAAACATATTAATTATGCAATAAGAGTTACAGAGGGTAAACAGTATAGTAAACACTACAGTATACTAGGACTCAAGTTCACGAACAACTAAATTCAAGCTACTGCACCCCTATTCTTTTAACATAATAACGACATAACTGTTACAGAGGGTACACAGTATAGTGAGTAAACACTATACTATTTCATGAACGACCAAATTCTTTGCTGTTATTCACAGCCAGCCTCATAATGCCAAGGAACTCTGAGTATGTCCCTAGGTGCTGTGTAGGCAAGGTCACAGTACAGGAACACGCATTAACTAGAGGGAAGCATAAACTATGCTGACCATATCGAAGCTGACAATTGTGATCAAATTCAACATGTATTTTAAATTTCTCTCTTTGTGCAGAATTAATGGGGACATGCCCCTGACCAGTAATCCACTGCATGAAACTGCTGACTGTGATCTTGTCTTGTTCTGAGTCTCCTTTAGTGCAGTTTGTTTCATCCACCTGTTCGTCATCTTCAACTCTGCTCTCCTTACTGCTGCTCCCTTCTTCTGCAAAAGAAACATGCATATCTATGTCTGCAACCTTGCTTGTATTAACAATACCTGAACTTGTACTGACAATACCTGACATTTGTTAAAGTGCCCCTATTATATTATTTTAAACTTGTTTTGGAGGTCTCCTACGACAAGTTTATATTCAAAAGTGTGAAGCGATCCAAATCTTCAGTCTCACTAAATCCCACCTTTCCGCAAGCCCTGTCTGCCCTGACTGGTCGGTTGTTAAACTGATGCAATTTAAGTATTAAAAGTACGAGTAATGAGGTTACCTTCATCTTCAAGGCTTTGGATGAAGTCCTGCAAGTGATTCACAATCATTGATTCCCTCTGCCGCTTTACTGAACCCACCTCACTTAAAATGGGTGAGAGGGCCATCATGAGAAAATCTGCATCAGGCTGCAAATCAGAATAAAAGAAACCTTTTATAATACACAGCTCAAAAGCCATCATGAAAAAAAAAAAAAAAAAAAAAAAAACTAAGCAACAACACTTACTTTTGTGAAGTGACCAGGAACAAATAACGGCTGAAATAAAGGCGGATTTTGTTTCATCATTTCATGGAGGCCATAGAGTTCCAATCCTCTGCACATTTGCTGCAGTATTGGGAGGATTCGCACAGAAGAATGCAGGACAACAGCACAACATAAAATAATAAATTCAGGAAAAAAACTAATTATATTTAAAAAAAGTTACATTAACTTATGTTAATGAAGTTTAATAGATGTGCTTGTTTGAAATAAAAGGCCAAGTATAGAACATTGGTTAGAAACCTTGTTTTTAATTCATCTCTGTCAGATTGAAAAAGCATTTTTAAATTTTACAGACATCATAGGTGTTTAAATACTACAAAAAAAGCTCAACTAGAAAAAAATAATTTTACTGTGACTTTTTTTTCAGGTTTGGAAATTACACTTTTATCATGACAATGGAAAAACTGTAAAAAGCTGGAGATCCAAGTCTACACATGAGTATAACGTAATGTAACAAAAAAGTGAACAGAGAAAGGAGGAGTAGAGAGTCAGATTGAAAGTACAAAACATCACAGAATCACATATACTACACCTGACAAGGTCTTCCTTTCGATCACATGTTAGGGGTCCTGTGTACCCACATGCTACTATTCTTTCAGAAAGGTCAAGCAAGGCTGTAGTGTCTGCGGTCTCAATCTAAAGAAATGAAAACACATGAGTAACACAGACATACAGTATACATTTGTATATATAAATCTTAATTGAGTTGAATTAGAAAACCTTGTCAATAAGATTTAGCAGGTCTGAATCTGTTATGTCAGCCTTTGTCAGCTGATCTTTATTAATCTCCCCAGAAGAAATGAAATTGTATATCCACTCCATGAAAAAGTTGGGTGGAGGGCCATCCTGAGTAATGCTCACTGGCATTATTTCACCAGCTACTCTAAAGTACAACAGGGCAGTTCAATTGACAAAGAAAGGCATTAACTGACAAACTGTTATAGGATTTGAATTAGGGCTGGGTATTGACACAAATTTCACAATTCGATTTGATTTCCACTCACAAGCTTGCAATTCGATTTGATTCAACATTTGATTATTTTGTAGATAGAGATATATTATAAGGAACAAAAATATATATTGCTGTAAGGAGTCAGTTGCAACTACATACATACAGAGACAGAGACAGAGACAGAGAGAGAGAGAGAGAGAGAGAGAGAGAGAGAGAGAGAGAGAGAGAGAGAGAGAGAGAGAGAGAGAGAGAGAGAGAGGAGAGAGAGAGAGAGAGAGAGAGAGAGAGAGAGAGAGAGAGAGAGAGAGAGAGAGAGAGAGAGAGAGAGAGAGAGAGAGAGAGAGAGAGAGAGAGAGAGAGCGAGACAGACAGAGACAGAGAGAAAGAAGGTTACAATAAACATCTATATACAAACACTTAAAAACTAAACAAGGAGCATTTGATAGTTTTGTAACTTTAATGTTATCTTTATATAACTTTTTTTAATGTAAACATTTAAACATACATTAAATATTGATTAAACATTACATTGAATGTAATATAGCGCATATTTAGCAAAATGCTCCTCTCCAGAGTTAATTTTTCTAGCTAACTAACGAGTTGATGGTCACTGAATATGGGCTTTATGAGAGAAACATGACATCTTGCTGACAAGCTGTTTGTGACATCTTTGAAGTATGGCTGAAACACTGATTGACCAATTACATGAGACAGGATTAAGGTCAGTAAATTGTCCTGTATCTGTTTAAATACCTTTTGGCATTCATTTATGTTTATTTTGCACTGTAACCCGTAACTGGTATTAAAAATATAGGAAGACATGATATTTCAAGTGCGCTGCATGCTGCTGCTTGACCGGAGGCACATTGTGTGATCGGTCACTGCATTAAATAGCATCACAGCGATATTTATTGTTTGAATTTCAAAATAAGATGGACAGAATTCTAAATCTGAGACTTTGTTTCTTATCAAAAGTAACAAAGCCTATTGCGGTTTAATGGATGAGAGGTGTGCTACAATGTTCTGTTCACTTATCAGCAGTAAAGAGACTCTTGGGAAAAAGATTCTTGGGATATGCGAATCGGTTTGTAAAAATGAGATTGGGTAGATTAAAATTGAGACATCAATATTTTTTTACCCAGCCGTAATGCTAATAAATATACCTGAAATTGTCATTCTGAAAGTCCGTAATTGAATACTTAAGATTTTTCCCAGTGCTCCCTCCCTCAAAGAATTTTTCCTCAATTCCGGCCATCATTTCTGTGAAAAAAAGCAAATTGCCAGTATTAAAGGTCCCATGGCATGGCATTTTTCTATTATTTTATAATGTTTCCTGAGGTGTACTTATATTGTTAGTATGACTTTTACATCATAAAATGTCATAATTTAGAAATAAAAGGCATTTTTTCAATACTGCTGTTTGCCCAGTGGCTGAATGCCCTGCTTCAAGAGGCGTGTCTGCTGTGAGACTTCAGTAAAAACGCCCACTGTTGTGATTGGCTGACATCTTTGTATTTTAAATGAGCGGAGGGGGCGTGGTTTAACTTGGTCTACGAGGCACGAGCAGGCACAAGCTGCTGCCAGAGAGACGGATGGACCTGAGTTCACTTCACATCAGTTCTCAGCATGTCTGAACTGTTGTAGTTACAGCATATACTTCAGGTTATTAGTCTATTTCTAGTCGGAGGGACTGTCACTCATGTCAGAAAGTTAGTAACTTTAGTCAATTATGGATCAGCGCTGACTGGAGACGCGAACCGTTTAGAACGATTCAGTCCGATTTGGTGAACTGATTCGGTTCACTAAAAAGAACAGGTTCAAAAGAAAGATCGTTCGCGAACCGGACATCACTAACGTACCAGAGACGGAGCTCAGTGATCGCTAACAAAGTTATTTATAGTACCTACTGAGTTATGAGAGCGCTGTCAGTCAGCGCGAGTTTATTGTGTTTGTATCTGAGAGTTCTGAATAAACACGAGTCCCAGTCACACCGAGTCCGTCTTCATCATTATTACCAACTTTGTAACACATGCAAAGTACCATTACAGCTGTCGAGATGAACGAGTTAAAAGTAAGTGTTGATAATAGCATTATTTTTTAAATAAAATAAAAGCGTCAGTGACGCGCGTTGAGTACACAGCGCAAACAAAGACACAACAGCAGTAATCGAATGTAATCCAGTTTATTGTGGGGCTAGGCTGGCTAGCCCGAATATGCTCACGCTTACCCCCCTTCTGCTTAATCTCACGCCGCGTTTGGTGCCTCCGCTGTGGGCCAGATGCAGTACTGGGGGTCGGGGATGTTGAAGGCCAACGGCCAGTGCAGCCCGAGCTTCGGCGTGTGTGAGGCCGATGTTGAGCAGAAACTCATGACTGTATGCACATTTTAGAACCGGTAGACGCGACGAGGACGTACAAAAACACTGACTCACAAGATAGAAAACACGAAAACACCGTTCTGTCTGGAGAGAGAGAAGCCGCATTGTGTGCACGAATAATAAATAATTAGCTACACATCAGAAATTACTGATCACAGATCAGAAGGAACTGAAAAAAGACTTCTGTTTTCATTTGTACATCCAAACACTGAGAAACTGCCAGCGTTCACTCGTTCACAAGGAATGATCTCTCGAGCGTTTGCATGGGCGTGCCAGATTCTCTGGGCGGAGGAAAGGGAGGTAACCGTTCCTGTGTGGACGTCAAACCAGGAGACTTCAGGATTGGCTCGTCTGGCCTGTCATTTTCTCAAAGGCAGAGAGAGACAGCCAGAACTCGGGTTTACACCGATCAACATTTCTATCCACTTGGGGACAATATTCAGGCTAGGGGAACTCATATTAATGTTGAAAAACCTCATAAAATGAAAATTTCATGCCATGGGACCTTTAATACCAAAATGGGTAACACTTTATAATAACTACACGCTATGAAGCATTAGTTAAGCATTAGTAAATAGTTAATTCATCATTTATAAAGCATTAATAGACATTAATAGGCAGTTCATAAATACAGCTATAAGTGCTTTATTCTTGATTTATAAGCATATCTATAATGTGTTTAATAATTGTATGTTCATACTTTATAAATGATCAATTCATAATTTATAAATTAAGTATTACATTATTTACAAAAAAGTTATTTAGGAGTTGTCAGTGGTTCATCAGATCATTTAGAAAGTGTAAGTAAAGGATTAATAAACTGTTTAAATATACATTTATAAATCTTATTATTTAGACATATAGTAATAGTTACTCAGTGTGTTAACAAATGCTTTATTAACATGTATTTATTAACATGTATTTCCACTTCATGATTTAGGAGTTGTCAGTTAACTATTTATGTGAGCTCATCTAAAGTGAGGACGATTTATGCCTCGTAAAGCTTTTACAAAGGAGATTTAAAGGCTCAGTTCTCTTCTGCTTTACGAGGCATTAATAGTCCTCACTTTAGATGAGCTCACAGAAAGAGTTAACTGACAACTACTTAATGTTTTATAACTACCTGAATTAATCATGAATTACCGAATGAATACATGTTAATAAAGCATTTATTAACACACTGCGTAACTATTACTATATGTCTAAATAATAAGATGTATAAATGTACATTTAAATAGTTTATTAATCCTTTACTTACACTTTCTAAATGAATCTGATGAACTCCTAAATAACTGCTTTGTAAATAATGTAATACTTAATTTCTAAATTATGAATTGATCATTTATAAAGTATGAAAATACAGTTAATAAACACAGTCTAGATATGCTTATAAATCAAGAACAAAGCATTTATAGCTGTATTTATAAACTGCCTATTAATGTCTAGTAATGCTTTATAAATGATGAATTAACTATTTACTAATGCTTAACTAATGCTTCATAACGTGTAGTTATTATAAAGTGTTACCAAATATTCTTCTCTCTAATAAAGGCAGAAATCTGGAGAAGTGGCGCGCCTCACACGGGCAGGGCTTATATGCTCCGAGACCGGACACTGCACTGGTGATACAAAACACACAGGTCTGTTACATCCCAGTAACAAGCTCCAATATTTCACAGTAGATTCATTTAGATTGATAATAACGGGTAATAGGCTTGCTGGGATAGTCGTGTTACCGGTGTTCAGGCATAACACCGGTTACATCACTTGCCCATCGAGGCACTGGCCCCACCGTCATTTAGATTTTTTTATAGTAACAAATTAATTTAGTTCAGTTAGAGAACAGACACTACAATTAAAAACTGAGCGTGTCTGCCCAATACAGAATAAAAGCCTAACGAGAGTCTCAGTACAAATGCCGCAGGAGTCAGATCACATTCACATTCAGATCACAGAGTGAGGAGTTGAAGGACAAGATGATCACAGAAGATTTGGTTTTAAAGCGAAATGTAAAAGCGCCTATTTAAGTGATTTTATCATTGTACTGTTTTGTTGTTGTGTTTTTCATTAAGAAAAATAGGCAAATGAGCCCACCATTCAGGCAACCCGCCCCCGAATTGGCGCTAATTTTAAAACCAAAAGTAACATGAGCACGGCCGCTCTCTCATTCATTCACAGCCACACACTGCACAAGCACTGTAATGTGACGGTGAGGGAAAATTTTCTCACCGTCACATCCCTAACGGGTAAAAAGGCTTATACATTTTTATTCTATTATTCTATTCTATTTTTCTATTATCCGAACGCAGCGTACCCCAAAATGCAAGCTCAGGCATGTGCTTCTTAAGCTCATGCAGTTGTGCGCTCTAGACAGAGAATACTCCGTTGCAGGGAACCCTAAGAAACAAATATATTTATTAAGTATAAAGAGGTTGGGTTCCTATTCAACTGTCCATCATATTAAAACCGGCTAGACTATATGATAATTGTAAAAAAGAGTGTTGTATTTTGCCAGATTTTATTGTGTAAACATATTCAAGCACGAATGAGATCCGTTTCGAGGGGGATGCCAGATTCAAATCCCAAAATTTAAAATCGAATACCAACCCACCGAATGAATATTCAAATATTCTGGTCCAGCCCTAACTTTCTCATGTCTCAGTTGTGTCTACTTTTACTTCTCACAAGGAATTTCAGGATAAACCTCTGAAACACTGTTGATAATAAAATGAGAGATATGAGAGTCTCCTGAGCTTAGGAGAAGCAACCAGTGGTCAATAAATTTTTCCTCTGAGTTAATGCTGGAAATTGTTTGTGTCCTGGTTAGAAAACAGTGTGATACGCTCTCAAAAAAAAAGAGTACAAAATTGTACCTTTTAAGGTACAAGTGGCCGTCACTGGGGTGGTACCCTTAAGCAGTGACGGTATGCGGCACATAGGGGCGCATCACCTTGGGGGCGCCAAAGCGATGGTATAAAAAAATATATATATATATATATATACAGTTCCTTCTCAAAAAATTAGCATATTGTGATAAAGTTCATTATTTTCCATAATGTAATGATAAAAATTAAACTTTCATATATTTTAGATTCATTGCACACCAACTGAAATATTTCAGGTCTTTTATTGTTTTAATACTGATGATTTTGGCATACAGCTCATGAAAACCCAAAATTCCTATCTCAATAAATTAGCATTTCTACCAGGAAGACTCGGGAGACCAGATAAAGTATGATAACACCACAAGTTTATTAGCAGACCAGCAAGTATTAAATTAGAGGTTCTTTGGCGTAGGCCCCGTCCGTAGTGCTCGTCACGAGGGTAACGGACTCTGCATTTCCTGCCTGAAGATGAAGGCAGGGGCGCAGCCGCCCCCCGGGAGGTATAGACAGGGACCGACCTGGTGGTGGTGGGGAGGATGGAGGTAATGCTGGCGTCAGCATCTGTGAACTCAGACATGTGTTAATTACCGATCTTTTATACTCTGAGAATTATGACTTGATTGGATAGGTCTGAATGTGATAAGTGACGTAACATTGAATCTTCCTGCCAGAACTTGCGCATAAGCTTCATATCATGAAAAGGTTCTCTAAACGAGCTATTAACCTAATCTGAATCAACTAATTACACCTGCAAAAGATTCCTGAGGCTTTTAAAAACTCCCAGCCTGGTTCATTACTCAAAACCGCAATCATGGGTAAGACTGCCGACCTGACTGCTGTCCAGAAGGCCATCATTGACACCCTCAAGCAAGAGGGTAAGACACAGAAAGAAATTTCTGAACGAATAGGCTGTTCCCAGAGTGCTGTATCAAGGCACCTCAGTGGGAAGTCTGTGGGAAGGAAAAAGTGTGGCAAAAAATGCTGCACAACGAGAAGAGGTGACCGGACCCTGAGGAAGATTGTGGAGATGGACCGATTCCAGACCTTGGGGGACCTGCGGAAGCAGTGGACTGAGTCTGGAGTAGAAACATCCAGAGCCACCGTGCACTGGTGTGTGAAGGAAATGGGCTACAGGTGCCGCATTCCCCAGGTCAAGCCACTTTTGAACCAGAAACAGCGGCAGAAGTGCCTGACCTGGGCTACAGAGAAGCAGCTGTGGACTGTTGCTCAGTTGTCCAAAGTACTTTTTTCGGATGAAAGCAAATTTTGCATGTCATTCGGAAATCAAGGTGTCAGAGTCTGGAGGAAGACTGGGGAGAAGGAAATGCCAAAATGCCTGAAGTCCAGTGTCAAGTACCCACAGTCAGTGATGGTCTGGGGTGCCATGTCAGCTGCTGGTGTTGGTCCACTGTGTTTTATCAAGGGCAGGGTCAATGCAGCTAGCTATCAGGAGATTTTGGAGCACTTCATGCTTCCATCTGCTGAAAAGCTTTATGGAGATGAAGATTTCATTTTTCAGCACGACCTGGCACCTGCTCACAGTGCCAAAACCACTGGTAAATGGTTTACTGACCATGGTATTACTGTGCTCAATTGGCCTGCCAACTCTCCTGACCTGAACCCCATAGAGAATCTGTAGGATATTGTGAAGAGAAAGTTGAGAGACGCAAGAGCCAACACTCTGGATGAGCTTAAGGCCGCTATCGAAGCATCCTGGGCCTCCATAACACCTCAGCAGTGCCACAGGCTGATTGCCTCCATGCCACGCCGCATTGAAGCAGTCATTTCTGCAAAAGGATTCCCGACCAAGTATTGAGTGCATAACTGAACATAATTATTTGAAGGTTGACTTTTTTTGTATTAAAAACACTTTTCTTTTATTGGTCGGATGAAATATGCTAATTGATTGAGGAATTTTGGGTTTTCATGAGCTGTATGCCAAAATCATCAGTATTAAAATAATAAAAGACCTGAAATATTTCAGTTGGTGTGCAATGAATCTAAAATATATGAAAGTTTAATTTTTATCATTACATTATGGAAAATAATGAAATTTATCACAATGTGCTAATTTTTTGAGAAGGACCTGTATATATATATATATATATATTTTTTTTTTTTTTTGTATTTTCTATATGTAGCTGCTGTTGTATGTTTCTAAATAATTTCTGTATTTCCTCAATATTATATAACATTTTAGAAGACTAACAGGCTAGAGTAGGCGCCCTCATAAGATTCCATAATAGAATTTTGGATAATAATGGAATATCACGAGTGGGCACGCCTGGTGGGGTCGCAGGCGCCGTATGGCAAGCCAGAGTGTTTATATACGCTTGGGCGGGCGTCTGATTGCGCATTGACACGTCAAAAGTGTTCGATCAAGGACGCACTCTATGAGTCGGACAAAACGCACGTTATTAACGTGTAGGCTAAACAGGTAAACCAAACAGGCAGTGCAAACTTGTGTTTGAAGTATCCAAATAGACGAAAAGAACGTGCTCTTTCCTTGGTGTTCTCAAAATTGCATGCTCACTTTTTAGGGCACTGTGGCGGAGGAGGCGTGGTTTTGCAAAGTCTGTAGCAGGAGAGAGAGAGTGCGGAGCCGAGTGGTGAGTAGGTAGGTCAAGTGCAGATGATTAACACCTTAGTGAGACTTGGGAGGACGGACCTTCCGCGAGTAAAAGTGAAATTCAGTATGTCCTGGACCTGAGAACAAAACTCCACACTTTAGGGCAGCTATCAATGGAGAATTTGTTACAGGCTCAGGACAGACAGAGACAGCACTACAACAAAGGGGCTAGACTTCGTCAATTTGCACCGGGAGATAAAGTTCTTGTATTACTCCCCACTTCCAGCTCTAAATCGCAAAGTGGCAAGGGCCCTTTGTGGTCACACGGCGAGTTGGCGACCTCAACTATGAGGTGGTACGCTCGGATAGGGACGGAGCACGTCAAATATACCACCTCAATCTGTTAAAAAAATGGTCAGAGGCGGAGTCAGTGATGCTTACGACAGTGGTGAGCGGAGAGGAAGATCTCGGGCTGGAGGCGATTCAAAAAGCTCAATCCCTTGCGCTGGCCCCGGGCGGGGATCACCTCTCACCCTCGCAGCTCACTGATCTGAAATCATTACAAGCAGAATTTGCTGACGTGTTCTTGTCCCTACTGGGTTCGCACAGACCTCATTCAACACTACGTTGAGACCGAGCCGGGCGTGGTTGTTCGCAGTTGGCCATATCGTTTACCTGAACACAAGAAAAAAGTAGTTCAGGCTGAATTAGAGGCTATGCTGGATATGGGAGTAATAGAAGAGTCCAGCAGTGATTGGGCGAGCCCGACAGTTTTGGTCCCAAAACCTGACGGCTCGGTCCGGTTCTGTGTGGACTATAGAAAAGTCAACGCAGTGTCGAAATTTGATGCGTACCCAATGCCAAGGGTTGACGAACTGCTTGATCGGCTAGGGACCGCTTGCTTTTATTCGACACTGGACTTAATAAAGGGATATTGGCAGATCCCCTTGTCTCCAATGTCCAAAGAAAAAAACACTTTCACCACGCCGTTTAGATTACACCAATTTGTCATCCTTCCTTTCGGCTTGTTCGGGGCTCCCGCAACCTTCCAGCGTCTGATGGACAGAATTCTCCGGCCGCATGCTGCGTATGCCGCGTATGCCTGCGTACTCTGATGATATCATCATCTACATTGCGGACTGGCAGCAGAATTTGCAGCACTTGCGCGCTGTCCTGAAGTCACTGAGAAGGGCGGGGCTCACGGCCAACCCAAAGAAGTGTGCAATTGGGCTGGTGGAAGTAAGATATCTGGGCTTCCACTTGGGTCATGGACAGGTGCGTCCCCAAATTGACAAGACCGCAGCTGTTGCGACCTGTCCAAGGCCCAAGACCAAAAAGAAGGTTATACAGTTCCTGGGGCTAGCGGGATATTACAGAAGGTTTGTACCTAATTATTCTGACCTTGCTAGCCCACTGACTGATCTAACTAAAAAGGACGTGCCACGTACAGTTCAGTGGAGGGAGCGGTGCCAGCAGGCTTTCACCCAGATAAAGGCTGCTCTGTGTGGTGGGCCGTTCCTACAGGCTCCTAATTTCTCTCTCCCTTTATCCCTACAGACCGACGCTTCGGACAGGGGGCTGGGCGCGGTCCTGTCCCAGGAGGTGGAGGGTGAAGAGCGGCCGGTGCTGTACATCAGTCGCAAGCTCTCTAAGAGAGAGACGATGTACAGCACCATAGAAAAGGAATGCTTGGCCATCAGGTGGGCCGTTCTCACCCTTCGGTACTACCTCCTGGGGCGGGAGTTCACCCTCTGTTCGGACCACGCCCCTTTGCAGTGGCTTCACTGCATGAAGGATACCAACGCCCGGATCACCCGTTGGTATCTAGCTTTACAGCCTTTTAAATTCAAGGTGGTCCACAGGCCGGGTGCTCAGATGGCTGTGACTGACTTCCTCTCCTGGGTTGGCTGCAGGCCGGATGGCTCCCTGGCCTGGTGCGGGCGGTGGGGGTATGTGGTGGAGGAGGTGTGGTTTTGCGAAGTCTGTAGCAGGAGAGAGAGAGCGCGGAGCCGAGCGGTGAGTAAGTAGGTCAAGTACAGATGATTAACACCTGTGTCTCGTTGCAGTAATTGGCGTGGAGAGACCACATTTAAGCCGCCGCTGGGAGAGAGAGAGTAGAGAGAGACCGGGACTGGGACTACCTGAATCTGCTGTGCTGCCAAGAGAGAGAAAGAAACTGAATCCGACTGAAACGACTGAACATTACTGTGCTGAGTTTTGCTGTCTTTAAACGCCCTCGTGCGTGTTTATGTTTGAGAGTATTGTACACAATAAAGAACACAGTCCCAGTCACTCCGACCCCGCCTTCTTCCTTCCCACATATACACGAGCCAACACTACAGGCACATAGACACATTTTCGTATAAAGTAACGTTACATATTGTTACCATCTTTTTAAGTAATTACACTATTTACCACGATACACTATGGCTGTTATAAGAATTAAATTAAATCAGAATCAACAAAATCCATCTTACCATTTATCAAAATCCACTTACACTGTAATTACAATTGCCTAAATAATGTAATGAGATTTTTAGATTTATGTTCTAAATATAATATTTTAATTATAGAAATATGAAATGTTGGGAAAATTTTAATTATTCCAGGCCTATGAAACTATAAAACTGCCAGTATATTTGGCGGCGTGAGTGGATTCTAGAATCATTCAACTAATTTGTTCTAACCGACTGTTAAAAAAAGGTTAATTGTTCGAGAACAAAACCTATACTTTGTTTGTATCTATTTTTGTTGGAAAACTAGAGCAAAACTGTAAAAAATAACAACTTGTTGTTTATTGAACTGTTGTATAAAATGAATATCGCATTTTGCAATCGTGCTGATATAGGCTACTCTGGAAAATAGCACACTTGCTTTTATGATATTGCTTACCTCATAATTTCCTCTTTAATTACTTTCAAACGAATGTTTATTTTTTTGTTCGTTATTAGCCTATTTTTAATGAAAATACTACAACAATAAAATAGTAAAATGAACAAACTTACATATATTAACCTTTGTTAAAAAAAACGCATAAGACGGATTACATAAAATAGCTATACCCGCATTATAACAAATAAATCAAATATATTTGGAAATTCCCCTTTAAAACGGTTTGTGGTTTGTGTTTTTTTTTTCTTTTTTATTAACAAAAGTGATCTTGCGCTTGTGTCTCCGCTATCGTCCTGTCAATCATCTCGCTTGCGGCTATGATTGCAGTTACAGTAAAATTTAATTCCATCCTCAGCCGATCTGCATTACAGTTTTTGCAATGGCCATCAATGCTAGATAAATGGGCAAGTGAAAAGGCACACCATGTTACAATTTAGTAGGAACTAAAGAGCGCTCTAGAATGTTTGGTAGCAACATTTTTACTATTATTGGGCATCGAGAACCGGTATACTTGGAATCGTTATAAAAATTCTGATTCTTTCATTTCTTTTCATTTCTTTATTGGAATCCGATCATAATGTTAATGTTTGTCAATTTGTGACTGTTTTTTATTTGTTTACATTGTTAATAATATATATATATATACAATTGCCACAATTGTTGCTGCACACCGCTCTGGCACTGGGTAGTTGCGCCCCTGCCCTTGATACATTTTTATACATTTTAGAGCTGATGTCCTGCAGAGTTTAGCTCCAACCCTACTAAGCCACTATAGTATAAAACTCTGATTCTGATATCTGTGTGCGTCTAAACTTTTTTAATTCAGAGTTCAGAATGTCTGATCTGTGGCAAGCAAGTATTATTGGTGAATATTATTTATTAACGTTTTTAGACAGTGATGAGTTTACTCAAACATTTTTCTTAATGATAATTTTTGTATATAGCTTTTTTTATTTTATTTATATTTTATTAAAACTGTAACAAAAACCACAAACTCAAAAAAGCCAAGAGTCAAACTGGCCAACTAAAGAAACACTGATTACCATAATGGTGACCAATTATTTTCAATAAAATCATCAACATCTAAACCTCTGTTATTCTCAATAAGAGCTTCTATAGACGTCTTTCAGGGTTGGAGCCAAACTCTGCAGGACAGCGACTCACTAGGACCGAACTTGCCTACCCCTGTTCTAAGTAGAGGAAAACAATGGTATAATTGTATCCTTATCTCATATTTTTGCTCTTTTAACATCTTGGCGAGGGGACTACAGATGAAAAATAGCCTTTTGGCTAATTCTGGCTTTTTTACTCATGTTTGTTCATGTGTTTTTATGAAATTGCATTGTCCCCTTACAAATAAAATAATCTAATCTAATCTAAGGACCACTTGTGTACCTTTAAAAGGTACAGTTATACGTTTTGTTCCCCAAGGAACAAAATTGTACCTCCACTGTACCTTTTTTTCTGAGAGTGTACAGTCACCGTACTATTTTATTCTGCCACAGTACATTTTCGTAAGGCTTTCTGAAAATGAGTCACAGATAACTATGCAACGAAATAAAGCATTTCTTCTAATTTAAAGTCAACTTCAGACTAATACACAAAATTGCACAAATAGCATTTACTGAGCTGAACAAGGTTGTGTTTAATAGATTGCAAAGGTCAGCTGTCGTTGTATTTGGAATACATCAAACAGACTGAGCTGCTCTGCTGATACGGCATGAAAAGTGCTAGTGCTCCGACTGCATCAACAATAGCCATAATCCCTCGCCATTTGCCCTTTCTGAAGGATTTGTTGAGCCTGACCTCAATATTACAGCGTAATACAGGGTGCAACAGAACATTCGTTGTATCCTCCAGGATTTATTTTTGTACTGTCAATGCAGTTAAATCAGGTCAAATTTTGTACTACTAACTGCTACTATATACACTACTTTTATCACCTTTAGACCCGCAAATGTTTTCAACTATATGGAAACTGCTTGTTTGAGAAGCATCCATAATCCAAGCCTATCCTTGACATTTCTTTCTATACGTTCAGAGTCCCTGGCTTCACCATTAACACATTTAATTTGTCAATCACTCCTCTTACGTTCCTCTGAAATCATACAGCTATCATTTATAACAGCTATTCAATCCCTAGTAGACAGGTGAACAAATGAGAGAGATCTCTCATGAACTCTTCGCTTGTTCAGGCCAAGGATCTTCTGGCCTGCGCTAGTTATACAAGGCTGACATTTTGCCAAGGTCTAACTGCTGACCTTTTCATGAGGCGAGAGCTCTTACCATTTAATGTCCTCTAATTGAGCACTCTTGCATTGCCAAGAAAACATTGCGCTGGGACTTGCTTCCCTGAGGAGGATGCTATCCACATCCATCAAAAACTACCTGCAATAAATAGAGGCTAGAGCAACACCTTATCTTAATATATATATATATTTATAGGAGTATAGGCAATAACTTAGGCCAGACATAGCACCATTACATATACAGTACTTGTGTTTCTCTGGATTTTAGATAACTCATGTTATGACTATGCCATATCTGGTTAATCGGGTCATATTCACATGATGTGTACACAAGCATACAGAGACAGGACTTGACGTCAAATAAAGTTCAGTCATAAACTGTAACAAAGGCCACTGAAGGTGAGTAGCTCGAACTCAAGTGCAGTTTTATTTTTATCCATTCCATATACAGAACAAAAGACTCTCAGACTCTCCAAAACCAGGTAACATCAACAATGCACAACAAGGAAACATGGCAAACATGAGAGTTTAAAGGTTTTTAATATGTATGATTTTTGGATTCAAATATCCAAAAACCACTAGAACAATGTTATATATTTTGTTGACTTGTGTATTATCCCAAATGTTTCCAAGAATTTTTAAAGGGGTCATGAATTGAGAAATCAACTTTCCCTTGAGCTTTTGATATATAAAAGGTCATGGTAACATAAGAATATCCTGTAAGTTTCAGAGCTGATCGTGTGATCGATCTGCGAATGTGCGTCCCCTCACTCTCTTGACTAGTAATTTGAAGGAAAAATACAATCGCGGAAGTTTTGAACATGCTGATTTGTTTAAGGTGAAGTTTTGCTGATGCACGTACTGGCTTGTGGGTGCACGCACGTGTGTGTGTTATATGCATGGTTCGCGGAATCGCGGTTATATCCACCGATCGGGCTGGCCAAGTAATAAAAAATAACATTCCATTAATTGTGGGTGGATGAGAGATAAACCATTGTGTTTGTTTTATAAAGGCATTTTGCGAGTCATGTGGGCAAATCATTCCGGTTTTCCGGGTGCCGTTTCTCCACAAGTTTTTTTTTTCCTCACCTGGGGCCTGTACCATGATGGTAGTTTAACAAACTCAGGGTTACAAGATTAGTTTCGAGTTGACAAAACCAAACCAATCTATTCAGGCTTTGGTGCCATGATGCTGATCATCAGCTTTCTCTGTCAACTCAGGCTTTGATCCTGAGTTTAGCTGTGACATCAGTAGTGAATAGCCAATCACACGCTGTGGATCAACTGAGATTCACTTCTCTCGTCTGCAGAATATTACATGATTGAAAAATATTACGAATTTAAACAAATTTACACAGCAAGAAGAAAAGAGCTATCTATGAAAGAGGACAACTTAAAGAAAAATCGTATACGTCAATGCAAGTCAAAGTTCTGAAGTTAGTTTAGTTGATATATAGAGAGAACTGAACATTTAAGCTCACATGTAGTAACTTTTATAGCTTTATTAATTTTAAAGCTTATTTGTATGACCTTTATATAGACTATTTATAATAATTTTAACTAAGTGCCTATTAATGATTGATTAACTAAAATGATACATGTGCAATTGATCAAGGGTATAAAAATTACATAAATTATATCAAAATTATTCAAAATTATTATTATTATAAATAAGCATTGTTCAAAGCCAGACGCTTTAGTCTTTCAAATCCATTTGCTATGTAGTGACCTTTAATTTGGAGTAGAAACAGGGGGAGTGACTTTATTGCTCACAGCTGATTGGTCCAATTTCAGTTTGAGATCTCTTATCCAGAACATAACCTGCCCTGGAGCGGGTTAGCCGTGGAGCGTAAGTTACTATGGAGAGGAACACTGCTAAAAGCCAAACCACTTTAATGGTACCTAAAACCCAGGATTGGCACAAACTAAGCTTAAACATATCTGGCTAGCCAGCTAAACCGGCTTCATGGTATAGGCCCCTGGGCTGGGCTTGCTTATTCGTTTTTTTTTTTTTTAATAACAAAAATAAATACATAAATAATAAAATAAATACATAAATAAAAGTTCTATTGTTGGCAACTGTAAAGGCTCTTTCACACCAAAATAGGGAATAAATGCATTTTACGGTTTTATTCATTTTTTATTCATTTTATTCAGTTTTTGTGCAAGTGAGATGAGCAAATGCCTGCTCACATTTAGTCTAGAAATGAGAGCTTTTAGTTCTTCCAGGAAAAGATTTTTCACGTCATTCATTCATACTAATAGGTCCAACCACTGCTTCACACCTGGAGTATAAAAGCACTGAACTTGATGACGCCGTCGCTGACGTTCCCCTCCATCCTCCCCACCACCACCAGGTTGGCCCCTGTCCATCTGTCGAGGGTAGGCTCTACCACTGCCTTCATCTTCAGGCAGAATCGGCCGAATCTGCATCCCCCAGGATTCGGACTAAGGATGGGGCCTACACCAAAGAACATTTCTATACAACTACACACAAATCATTGTAGCTCAATACCATCTGTTAATACTTTACAGAATAAATACCATGCAAACTTACAACTGCCCTCTGAATCTTTCTGGTAGAACTAAAATAAGGTTGATAAATGTGGACCCACTTTATATTAGGTGGCCTTAAGTACTATGTACTAACATTTTACTAGGACTCTGTGTTCGCACCCTGCTCTCGAGAGGTTTTTCCCCCGGCCCTCCACCGGAGGAAGGAGAGGCCCTGCTACCATCCTCTGGAAGAACTGGAGCCCATCTCTGAGTTGTCCACCTTCAGCCTGGCGTTTAGTCAGGCTGTGGAGCGGACTGGGCATCATACTGCAACCACCTCCACGGCGCGGCCCAGGTGAAGGCTGTTGCTGGGGCCGGGCGGGAGGGGGCCCTCGGCGGCGAGTGGACTGAGGCGACTGAGTCGGCGGCTGGGTGCAGTGTTCAACAGTGGGGGGACCCCCTTGGCCGCGGCCCCATCAAGGGCAGAGAAGGCGGAGGAGGCCACCGAACGGTCACGGGAAGCACGGGGACTTCCAGGACTGCGTGATCTCCTCATGCACCTCGGGAGCGAAAGGCATTGGGGGCGGGGCCCGCCCCCAAAAACCAATCGCGCAACCACGAGCGCTCGTGACAGGGCAGAGTTCCACAGTAGCACGAGGCTCGCAGCTGCCCGAGATAACATGGCTGTCAACTCTAGGTCGGATCTGGCAGCGCTGGCACACCACGGAGATCACTGAGTCTTGACCGCGAAAACCCCAAAACCCCAAAACCCCCATTCGTTAGTCACTAATGTTATGTCATAGTGACTGAACGAAAGGGAATCATAGTTACTCCTGCCATTAACCTGCGCTTCACTGAATTTCAATGACTTTGACATTCAGAGCACTGGGCAGAAATCACATCGTTTCAGCACCCGCCGCGGGCCTTTGTCGGGTGTTCTCTGCTGGAGAAGGTCGGAGCTGTATATCACCAAGGCACCAAGGCAAGGGAAACCTTATTCGATCAGAGGTGTCAAAAGTGTTCACATTCATTACTCAGGTAAAAGTATAGATACTAGGGTTTAAAAAGATATCAACTCAAGTGTTTTACTCAAGTGCATGGTTTGAAAACAACTTAAAGTATAAAAGTAAAAGTAATGTAAGGAAAAAATGCCATTAAGGACAAAAGCTTAGGCTGCGCCACAGGGGCCTATAATTAACTAGGCCCACTGTCCTGCAGAGTTTAGCTCCAACCCTAATCAAACACACCTTAAACAGCTAATTAAGCTCTTCAGGATTACTAGAAAGCTACAGAACCATATATGTGTACTACTGAGCATTACGTATGTATGAGTGCATGAATGAGAGCATTACGTATGTATGAGTATGAGTGGGATTGCTCCTGTCTGAGGATTGCTCCTGTCTGATTGATTGCTCCTCATCGATTGCTCCTGTCTCCTGTCTCCAGTTTGCCTCCTGCATTGTTTGTAGCTCTGTACAGCCTTGCTTGCATTTGAATCTCTATTTTGATATATTTTCTTTGTTCTACTGCTAAATATAACTTACTCATCACCATGCATTATTTAAATATTGCCTATCACGTTAAATTTGACATCGCTAGCTTTTAATCTAAATCACCATCACACGTTAGCATTTCGCTAGCCTGTTAGCTTGTCATCTCTGCACCCGGGTCTCCTGCTCTCTGAGTTCATTAGTTGGATTAGTAAATAGTGTCCAGCAAACAATTGTGGTAAGTTGGATTAATCAACAAACACAGTAAGTCATGTCACCTCCTGTCATTGTCACCACATGCTGCATGTTCAGTATAGGCTTCTCTGCTGGCGAACAGGGCTTCACATGTGATAAATGTAAGGAGATAGTTAGGCTAACGGAAAAGATTTCAGAATTAGAAACACGCATCCATACTTTATCTGAGAGTAGTGAGGATCTAACAGCTTTAGATACTGATTTGGATGCGAATAGCTTAGTGAACTCTGTACATTCTTCGGTTCCGGCTGCAGGGCCCCCGGTGACTAACAGTGAGACGGCATAGTCACAGACCAAAAAACTGCTTTTCCGTTACGGTTAGAACACCAAACAGGTTCTCCCCTTTCAGTGAAGCACCCACTGAGTATCCTGTTGAAAGTGCCCTAGTCATTGGTGATTCTATTACACGGAATGTGAAAATAGAGACACCAGCCACCATAGTCACATGTTTACTGGGAGCCAGAGAGCCTGACATCAAAGCAAATTTAAAAGTGCTGGCTAAAGCTAATCGTAAATTCTCTAAGATTATTATTCACGTCGGCACTGTAACGATTATGGCACAGACATTGAATGAATCTTCCAAATTATTCATTAGATGAACAATCCCCTTTCACAAAGCCTAATTCAGCTCCAGACCCCAGGAAATCATCATTTTATCACGAGGCTCCTTTCTGCCTCAAGCTATAAGTTCTACATTCCAATTACGTGATTTCCTATGGACTTTTGACCAAAACACAAAGAGGACAAAGACTCGTTGTGATCGCAAGACAAAGAAACAAACAGGTCTCTGTCCTTTTCAAGGACTGCTAAATGAACTCCAAGTGACACAGTTTAAAACTGCAAACTTCCAGAAAATGTTACAGAGAATGTATAAGAGTATGATTATTGGACTTTCATTCAAATAGCCTTCGACATAGTTTGTTAGCGTGTTTACAACTGATGCACGGGACTAGTATGCATGTAGATCATTCCCAAATTCATGCAATTATGTAACTATTGAATGAGTGGATGAAAAGACACCGTTTTTGATACCGTTGTGCTTGTAATGATATGATAAAACAGATGAGCTGAATGAAATCTTTATAGAATTAATAATGTCCTTATAGTAAGAAATTAGGTCTAACTTTACTCTCTGCTTAAGAGCAGGAAACTAAATGACTATAGATAATCCAATTGTATGGGAGGGGTGGAGACAGTCACCCCTGAATCCTAATTGGCCAGAACCCATCCAGGGGATGGACAAATTTGAGTTTTAACCTCAGACCACAGCTGAAGACTGTGGGGTTTTTTTTGGTTCGAGCAGAGTGTGTTGTTCGCGGGACGTTCACCGCTGGGTGTTCACGCGTGTTCACGCTCTGTTCATTGTTCAGTCAAGAGCTGTCCGCAGCTCGGTTCCGGCAAAGCGACGATCAGGCGATCGTGGCAAACCATCAGAGAAAATGGGTTAACAGATTTAATTCAGGCCATCTGCTCTTCTCTCACCTTCCTTTCTTTTACTTAAAGTTTATTTTCTTTCCGTAAGTCTCGGGTTATGTTAAGTTCGCCGCAAAGTTACTCAACGAGTTTCCAACAGCGTGCCTCAACTTCCAGCAACGCCCACAAGACTCTCCTCCAGCCGCCAAACACGCCACGTGATTGGCTTCCCAAGACGTCAATCAAAGACACGACCAGACCTTCAGCGAATCAAAGACCCGAGGGAACCCTCTCCAGCCAGGACCAAAAGGGCAGCCTTTGTCAGACGACACACGTGAGACAAACGCAAATAATACCTCTAGATTTTAAGCTGAAATGGTGCATTAGATCAAATGTAATAACCCCGCCTAAGAAACGATAGGAGGATGAATTACTGATCAATGGTTTCTTCAGGTCATGTGTCATAAATGTACATTGCTTGGGATTTCGTAATTTCTCTCTCTTATTCTTTCCTCACTTTCTTCCTTTCTGCAACGTATGAATGTGTGAGTGCGTGTGTTTATGTTAGATATTAGTTTGATGTGTTAGAGTAATCAATAAAGTTTCGTTTGTAGTCAAAGATAACTGTTCTTGTGTTATGTGCTTATGAATTTAATGTCTTGAACTGCCGATCTAAGTTACCTGGCTGTTAAATAGTGTTTCACTATTGTTCGGATATTAATATCCGCTGCAGAGTTGATATTTACGGCCCGTTCAAATGAACGTTGGAAGAGTCATTTGCCCGGCTGTAAAGACTCCTGCAAAATTCCCTATGAATTCATTAATTCATTCATTTGAGCTACAGAGACTTGTTTCCCTTTAACAGACTCCCCTTTAAGTTCTCACATATCGGTGGACGAATAAGTTAAGGTGTAAACATTAATTCTGAATTATTTATAAATTATAGTGCAATTCGAGTCTCTTTTATTTTAATTCAAATTCCCCGTTGAGTTATTATTTTATCTGACTCATTGTCGCTACAGCACTAATGATGTTCGACTTCGCCAGTCGGAGATCACCAAAATTAACATTAATGAGGTGTGTGAACTCGCTAGTATGATGTCAGAGGCTGTTTATTGTTCTGGACCGCTCCCTGTTAAAATGAGTGATGAGATAGTTAGTAGACTATCATCACTCAATGGCTGGTTGTCTAAGTGGTGTCCGCAAAATAACATAGGAAAAGTTTTTGGGGCAGACCTGACCTGTTGAAAAAGGATAGCATCCATCCCTCCTGGGGTGGTTCCGCTCTTCTCTCTAGTAATTTGGCACATAGTCTTAGAGCTAAACCTTGACTCACTAGGCCCAGGTCAGGAAGCAGACAAACTGGCTAAACCGACTGTCTGCAGCTGTCTCACGTCACCGGAGTCAGATAAATCCCAGCACACAGAGACTCTTTCACCTAGATATTATCATATAGAGACTGTGTCTGTTCCCTGAATTAGTAAATACAAAAAAAACATCAAAACCATTCAACAGTAAAAATGTAATTGATGTCCAACAAATAAACAAATTTTTCTCCATTAGGTCACCTGATGGGGTTTTGGTTTCCTTGCCACTGTTGCCTCTGGCTTGGCGTGCTCAGTTGGGGACACTAAATGTTTCTACATTTTTCAACTAAATTAACCATATAAACTAAATTACTGATCTAATTACTGATCTAAAGCCCACACTGTCACTGAATGGCTAGACGGCTGAATAAAATGATGTTGAAATATTTTCCTGTTTAACACTGTAAAGCTGCTTTGAAACAATCTGCATTGTTAAAAGCGCTATATAAATAAGGTTGACTTGACTTGACATTACGTAATTTGTGTCATGTGCAGGTGCGATAGATCACGGACAAACCAATAGGGTGTCGGAATGGTATATGTTTATACTTCTCATCCAACCAGAATCAAATTCACTCTATCCGGATGTCGCGATATATCTGGATAGTTTTTTGTGTTTTTTTTATTTTTAACAATGACAAGACGGAATGAAAACAAGCCGAAATGAAATATACTATTTTTAAAATGTAAGGAGTAGAAAGTACAGATAATTGCGTGAAAATGTAAAAAGTCAAAAATCGGCTGAAAAATAATTACTCCAGTAAAGTATAGATACCCAAAACTTCTACTTAAGTAAGGTAACAAAGTATTTGTACTTCGTTACTTGACACATCTGCCGATCATCTAAGGGAATTTCTCCAGGAATAACTGCAAATCGAACAAACCTTCCATCAACAATGGTGAACGATGCGTTACTATTGATGCACATGGCTTTACGATCCTACATCGGCACCAAAACACAGCGAATCCAACGCATTTGTGCAGCTCACCGTATATTGTATAGACAGAGATTACAATCGAGCAGCTATTAGCTCGATTAGCTGCTATTTAAAAAATGGTGGTCACAAGTTTGTTTGTGTTTGTCTTGCTGACGCAAGCTGTTCTTACTTCTAGACCAGTAATGTTTTGGTGCTACTTAAGAACCACTTTTCCTGGTTCAGAGCTGGTGCTTTGGGTGTGGAAAGACAAAGAACCGATTTGAAACTAGGCTCTGACTCCAAACCAGCACCAGCACTGCCTCGGTGGAAAAGGGGTATAACAGCAGTCGAAGGGGCCCAAATGTGGAAGCTATAATTACCTTGTCAATTAAGCATGGAATCATCTCAAATTAAGATGTTAAAACTATTTCAAAAGTTGTCATAAATAAACTTTACAATACAATTATTTTCTATTTTAAATATTAACATCTACATCAATCAAATCAAATCAAATCACTTTATTGTCACTCTACCATATGCACAAGTGCAACAGTAGGTGAAATTCTTAGGTGCAGTTCCGAGCAACATAGCAGTCATGACATGACATGTACAACATTTAAGCAACAACAGATTACACATCTGATGCGCACACAATTACTCACAGCACAGTATACACTACAATAAACAATAAATAATTTACACAATGTGAGTGTAGTTCTCACAGCTTTAAACAATATACACATACTTACAATATACATATACTTTAAACAATATACACTAAACATACATTAAACAATAACAGTATACATTAAGCTATAGTAATAATATACAATGTACAGTATACAATATGTTCACAAATTGAAATCCAAAGTGCAATAGATGCTGTATGATAAATAAATGTGTATATAATGTGTGTGTATCTACAGTGGGTTGCTGAGTGATATTCTGTCCAGTGTGTGTTATGATACTGATGGATCAAAAGTTAAGTAGTCTGATTGCTTGTGGGAAGAAGCTGTTCTGGAGTCGGCTGGTGCGTGTTCTGATGCTGCGGTACCGTCTGCCTGATGGCAGCAGTGAGAGCAGCCCATGGTTCGGGTGGCTAGAGTCTCTGATGATCCTCTGAGCTCTCTTCACACACCGCCTGGCATAAATGTCCTGGAGGGAGGGAAGCTCACCTCCGATGATGCAGCTGGCCGTGCGCACTACCCTTTGCAGGGCCTTGCGGTTGCGGGCGGTACTGTTGCCGTACCAGGTGGTGATGCAGCCAGTCAGCAGGCTCTCTATGGTGCTGCTGTAGAAGCGTGTGAGGATGTGGCGGTTCATTCCAAACCTCCTCAGCCGTCGCAGGAAGAAAAGGCGCTGATGAGCCTTCTTCACAACGGCCTCAGTGTGGACAGACCATGAGAGTTCCTCTGTGATGTGGACACCGAGGAACTTGAAGCTGCTGACTCTCTCCACCGGTGCTCCATCGATGGTGATGGGGCGGTGTTCTCTCTCATTCCTCCTGAAGTCGACCACCAGCTCCTTGGTCTTGCTGACGTTGAGGGAGAGGTTGTGCTCCTGACACCACCGTGTCAGAGTGTGCACCTCCTCTCTGTAGGCCGTTTCATCATTGTCGATGATAAGACCTACCACCGTCGTATCGTCAGCAAACTTGATGATGGTGTTGGAGCTGTGGATTGCCACACAGTCATGTGTGTACAAGGAGTACAGGAGTGGGCTGAGAACACAGCCCTGAGGGGCTCCAGTGTTGAGAGTCAGTGGTGAGGAGATGTTACTGCCCATTCTGACCACCTGGCGTCTGTTTGACAGGAAGTCCAGGATCCAGCTGCATAACAAGCTGTTTAAGCCTAGAGCCCGGAGTTTCATGTCAAGTATGGAGGGCACAATGGTGTTGAATGCTGAGCTGTAGTCTACAAACAGCATTCTCACATATGTGTTCCTCTTTTCCAGGTGGGAGAGAGCAGTGTGAATTGTTGATGAAATGGCATCATCAGTGGAGCATCAGTGGAGTTTGTGAGGTATGCAAACTGCAGTGGGTCCAGTGAGGGGGGGAGAACAGAGCAGATGTGGTTTCTGACTAGTCTCTCAAAGCATTTGCTGATGATGGGGGTCAGAGCAACAGGACACCAGTCGTTTAAGCAGGTGGTTTTTGACTGCTTAGGTACAGGAACAATGGTGGACGTTTTAAAGCTTGTGGGGACCACAGACAGGGAGAGGGACAGGTTAAAGATGTCCGTGAAAACTCCAGCCAGTTGGTGCGCACACGCTCTGATCACGCGGCCGGGAATGCCGTCTGGACCCGCTGCTTTACGGACGTTCACCCGCCGGAAGGATCGGGTTACATCCGCTGCAGATACGGAGAGTGCACTAACCTCTGTATCTTCAGCCGCGAGCTCTCTCTCCACGAGGGCGGTGTTAGTTCCCTCAAAGCGAGCGTAGAAGATGTTCAGCTCGTCCGGGAGAGAGGCAGCGGTGTTCAAGGTGGAGTTTGTGTTCCCTTTATAGTCCGTGATGGTGTTAATTCCCCGCCACATGCTTCTGGAGTCGGTGGTGTTGAATTGTCCTTCAATCTTGTCCCTGTACTGCCGTTTTGCTGCTCTGATGGTTTTCCGGAGGGCATAACTTGCTTGTTTATGCTCCTCCGCATTACCGGAGTTAAAGGTGAAGGTCCGCGCATTGAGTGCCGCGCGAACATCCCCATTTAGCCACGGCTTCTGGTTTGGGTACAGCCGTATTGTTCTGGTCGGAACAACGTCTTCTACGCACTTCCTGATGAAACACGTTACGCTATCAGCGTAAACCTCGATGTCGTCATCAGAGCCCGACCGGAACATCTCCCAGTCCGCGTGATCAAAACAGTCTTGTAGCATAGAGTCTGAATGGTCCGACCAGCACTGGATGGTTCTGAGGGCGGGTGCTTCCTGTTTGAGTCTTTGCCTATATGCGGGCAAAAGTAGGATGGAAGCGTGATCCGATTTGCCAAATGGTGGGCGTGGGAGGGACTTGTAACAATCCTTGAAGGGAGAGTAACAGTGATCCAAAACACGGTTCCCTCGCGTGTTGAAGTTAACATGTTGGTGGTATTTGGGTGCGATGCGCTTGAAGTTGGCTTTGTTAAAGTCCCCAGTCACAATAAACGCAGCCTCAGGATGCGCGGTTTCCTGCTCACTCACTGTCCTATACAGTTCCTTTAGTGCCCGGTCTGTGTCGGCTTGTGGGGGAATATACACAGCTGTGATGTTGACCGCTGTGAATTCCCTCGGTAGCCAGAATGGTCGGCACAGAATCGTGAGAAATTCCAGATCAGGAGAACAGAAAGACTTGATAGAATGTACGTTCCTCTGATCACACCAGGATCTGTTGATCATAAAACATACACCCCCGCCTTTGCTTTTCCCTGAGAGATCTTTTTCTCTGTCCATTCGATGCACGGAGAACCCCGCGGTTTCGATGGCCGAATCTGGAATCTCAGCAGACATCCAAGTTTCTGTAAGGCAGATAATGCAGCAGTCCCTCGTCTCTCGTTGGAAAGAGATCCGTGCTCTCAGCTCACAGAGTTTATTGTCCAGAGACTGAACATTAGCCAGTAAAATACTGGGAAGCGGGGGTCGGTTTGCGTGGCATCTTACTCTGATGAGTACGCCGGATCTCTTCCCTCTTCTCCGGCCGCGTTTCCGTGGTCGGGCCGCCCAGACAAAAGGTTCCGCTGCTGTGTTTGTAAACGGCGGTTCGTCACTGAAGAATTTAAAGTCCGGTTTTCGGTGTGCGATTGCCGAACCAATGTCCAAAAGTGTCTGTCTGTCGTACGTAGTAAGGCAGACAACATCCAAGACAAAAAACACAAAAACTATAAACAGAACAAACAAAAAACTACAATGTTTCAGCGGAGCTCGCAACGTAGCAGCCATCCTCGGCGCCATCTTGACTCAACATTTTGGATTAGTCAAGCAAGCCCATTAAAAACAACATGGATAAATATAAATCTCAACATCATTGCACTGAAAAGAAGGCAAGAATTCAGAGGACATCTTTTCCAGAGTTGACTCTTATTCACCAGCGGCTGTCGGATATAAAAAGACTGCAGTGTGAGTGTGTGAAGTAGACATGGAGGTGAGATGCACAGCTGAGGAGTGTTAGGTGACGAGCAGAAGGTGATAACTTGTGATCAGGTTTTTTCATGAATAGCTGCAGATTTCACAGCATGCATAAGTTTACATTTGCATGTGGTTTTATTGTATTATGTTTATCTAACAGGTACACATCTGGACTAGAGGCTTAAAAAAGACTCGCAAAAAACAATTAGACACTGTACACAGTGTTCGCCTTTATAAATCGTTCATATAATGAGCACTTTCTTTGAATACATATGAGACTGCGAATTAGATAAAAATAGGTGTGTTAGACTTGGCTGGATTTAACAGATCAGCAAGATATGCAGTCAGGGGAGGAGTTGATAACAGAGACGTGAAGTCGGGCATTTTTCTGCTTCCTGTAGTGAAGCTAATGTGGTGTTTGCATACTTTATCACAGATGAAGTGCAGATTAAATATTTATCAACAGACATTTCCATGTAGCAACAGAAACACTTTTCATTCAATACTTTATTTTGCTTAATACAGTGCGTGTATGTACAAGAAATAAAATAAGCCATACTATGTATTCAGTCAGACATGATGTTGAACACGTCTATTGATTTGTGATTTGATCTAGGTGTGCACATCACATTGTGATCCCATACTGCAAACCATTGTTTTTGAAGAGGGTTTTTTAATATAAGGGAGTAGATGCTGAAGTTCATCTTCTCCTTGATATGTGAAATGCATATGAAGAATTTAATAAAAAATGTATAATAATAATAATAAATGTTTCATTAAAATGTTATAACATAAAGCAACTGTTCACTGAAAAAAATAGTGACAATCTGAAAATATAACAACAGGAAATGTTCAAAAGTGAACATGCAGTTAAATGCATGAATATTTTGCCAATCATTATTACATATTCGGGTCTTTAGTGACCCGGATCTATATCTAAAACAGATGGATCCCTACTTGTCGCGATAATATAAAACTCTCCTTATATCAGAGAAACAATTACAGAAGAATAATTTTATTCTTTTGTTTTCTGCCTGCTGTAACTATAAGTGAAGCGTCACTTCATCATTGTATGTTAGACATTGCCACCTTGTGGAATTAATGTGAATTACACTTATTCTGTTATCAAAGACTCCAATTTACTCCAATATGTTGTTCAAATATAATCATTTATGACAACGGCTGTCATTTTCATGACCGATTTATTTTAACATGCATTAAATAATCAAGACATCAATAACTATCAATGAATATTTAGGCTAATATAGTGCATATACAGTGGCAAGAAAAAGTATGTGAACCACTTGCAGAATCTGTGAAAATGTGAATAATTTTAACTAAATAAAAGAGATCATATAAAATGCATGTTATTTTTTATTTAGTACTGTCCTGAATAATATATTTTGGTAACACTTTATAATAACGTTCAGATGTCATTTATAAGTGGTTAGTTAATGATGAACTAATCATTTACAAAACATTCATAAATGATTATCAAGTGATATGCTAACATTTTATGTATGTTTTGTAAATTCCATTACAAGTCATTTACAAGTGATTAGTAAATGATTAACTAATCATTTACGAAACATGACAATGCGTTCATAAATGATTAATACGTGAAATTAATTATTTTACGAATGTTTTGTAGACTCAGTTATAAGTAATTTACAATTGATTAGTTAATGATGAACTAACAATTTACAAAACATTAATAAATTGTTACATTTTTTGTATGTTTTGTAGATTCAGTTAAACTGGTTACAAGTTATTAGACGAGGTGGACGAGCAGATGTCGATCGCTGCATCGGAGGGGGAGTTCCAGCCCTCGGAGGATGAGGGTTTGGCTGTACTACCTCCCTCTGGGAGAGTAGCTACGGCCGCACCGGACCCCGAGATGGCAACTATGGATGATTGGTTTCTCGGGGAGGGTCGCGCTGGTTCTCAGCGTCCCGCCCCGGTTCCTTTCTTCCCGGAGGTGCATGAGGATCTCACGAGGTTGTGGACGGCACCTTTTTCTGCCAGAAACCAAAGTTTGTTCAAAGTTAATTTCTGTTCCGCCGCTGTACCCAAAACTTCAATAAAAGAGCAGTTTCCGAAATCTCTGGGTGCCAAGAGAGCGCGCTTGGCGGTGGTCAACGCTCCCATGTCTCGCCACCCTCAGGTGCCTCTCCCTTCGCCAGCAGGGGACGCCGGCTGTGGGAACGCACTCAAGCGGCCTTCCCACGCTCGCTCGTCCCCTCAGTGGAAGCAGGTAAGTGTTGCACAGCACACTCAGATCCTACTTCGGGCCGCTCCCATGCCGTCCGAATCGGATTCCTGCATGCCGCTTCGCTGCCCTGCTGCGGGTACGTCTGTGGTACCGTTGATCCCCCTGGCTCGGTGTCTGGGAGCCTGGCTAGTGCTTCCCAGCCCGTCCCGGTGGCTCCTCCGTACCATCAGACTCGGCTATGCGATTCAGTTCGCCCGGCGTCCCCCCAAGTTCAGGGGCGTTCACTTCACGACAGTAGCGAAGGAGAACGCCCCCATGCTTCGGGCGGAAATCGCAGTCCTACTGGCGAAGGACGCAATAGAGCCGGTCCCTCCAGCCAATATGAGGTCTGGGTTCTACAGCCCTTACTTCATTGTACCCAAGAAAGGCGACGGGTTACGACCGATCTTGGATCTGCGGTTCTTGAATCGGTCCCTTCACAGGCTGCCGTTCAGAATGCTAACGCAGAAACGCATCTTCAGGTGCATCCGTCCCCAAGATTGGTTTGCAGCGATCGACCTGAAGGATGCGTACTTTATGTCTCGATTCTCCCTTGACACAGGCCCTTTCTGCACTTTGCGTTCGAGGGATGGGCATATCAGTACCGTGTCTTACCCTTCGGCCTGTCCCTGTCGCCCCGTGTCTTTACGAAGGTCGCGGAGGCGGCCATTGCTCCCATGAGAGAGCGTGGTGTTCACATTCTCAATTATTTAGACGACTGGCTGAAGAGCAAACTCTGTCCGACACAGAGGATCTCTTTTCTCAGTATGGAGATAGACTCGGTCGCCATGACAGAGCGCCTCACCGAGGAGTGCGTCCAGTCAGTGTTGAACTGCTTGAATTCGTTCAAAGGTAGGACAACGGCACCACTGAAACATTTTCAGAGGCTCCTGGGGCATATGGCATCCGCAGCCGCAGTAACGCCGTTGGGATTGCTTCATATGAGACCGCTTCAAAGCTGGCTACATGACCGAGTCCCAAGATGGTCGTGGCACAGCGGTTCCCTCCGCGACCAAGTGACTCTGAGGTGCCGCCAAACCTTCAGTCCGTGGTCGGACCCTTCGTTCTTACGGGCGGGAATTCCCCTAGAACAAGTGTCCAGGCATGCTGTTGTCTCCACAGATGCCTCATCCACCGGCTGGGGTGCCACGTACAACGGGCTTGCAGTTTCGGGTCTGTGGACAGGGCCTCAACTGCAATGGCATATCAATTGCCACGAGCAGTTCGTTTTGCACTCAGCTGTTTCAAAGTTCCGCTTAGAGTCAAGCACGTTCTGGTCCATACAACTCGCCCGCCATCTCCTCTTATGGAGTCAGAAGCATCTGAGGTCACTTCGTGCCATTCATATTCCGGGCCTGCTCAATTGTGCAGCCGACGAGCTCTCACGACAGCCAGTGCTCCCGGAAGAGTGGAGACTCCATCCCCAGGTGGTCCAGCTGATATGGAGTCGCTTCGGGACTGCACAGGTAGACCTGTTTGCCGCCCCGGACACGACCCTTTGCCAGTGGTTCTATTCCCTGATGGAGGGGACCCTCGGCTCGGATGTCCTGGCACACAGCTGGCCCCAGGGCCTACGCAAATATGCGTTTCCCCCAGTGAGCCTTCTCGCACAGACACTGTGCAAGGTCAGGGAGGACGAGGAGCAAGTCCTGTTGGTCGCTCCGTATTGGCCCAACCAGACTTGGTTCCCGGAACTAGTGCTCCTCGCGACAGCACCTCCTTGGCCCATTCCTCTGAGGAAGGACCTCCTGACGCAGAGACGGGGCACCCTATGGCACCCACGTCCGGACCTCTGGAAACTCCATGTCTGGTCCCTAGGTGACCTACCGCAAGTGGTAGTTGACACCATCGCTTCAACTAGAGCCCCCTCAACGAGGCACCTCTATGCGTTGAAGTGGAACCTGTTCGTCGATTGGTGTTCTTCTCGCCGAGAAGACCCCCGAAGATGTTCGATCAGGTCTGTGCTTTCCTTTCTACAAGATGGGTTGGAGCAAAGGCTGTCTCCCTCCACCCTCAAAGTCTATGTTGCCGCTATCGCCGCTAATCATGATCTAGTAGATGGAAAGTCCTTAGGCAAGCACGATCTGATCATCAGGTTCCTGAGGGGGGCGAGGAGACTAAATCCACCTCGTCCTCCCTCTATACCCTCTTGGGACTTATCTCTGGTGCTAACCGCACTGCAGAGAGCGCCCTTTGAGCCTTTGCAGTCAGCAGAGTTAAAGATCCTGTCGTTAAAGACGGTACTCCTGACTGCGTTGGCCTCCATCAAGAGGGTTGGGGACCTGCAGGCATTTTCGGTCAACGAATCGTGCCTGGAATTCGGACCTGGTAACTCTCATGTGATCATGAGACCCCGGCCTGGATATGTGCCCAAGGTTCCCACTACCCCCTTCCGGGATCAAGTGGCGAGCCTGCAAGAGCTGCCTTCGGAGGAGGCAGACCCAGCCCTAGCTTTTCTCTGTCCCGTCCGTGCTCTCCGGACTTACGTGGACAGAACGCAAAGCTTCAGGACCTCAGAGCAGCTCTTCGTCTGTTACGGAGGACAGCAGAAGGGAAAGGCTGTCTCCAAGCAGAGGATGGCCCACTGGATAGTGGATGCCATCGTCTTGGCGTATGAATCCCAAGACGTGCCTCGTTAGCCTTCAGGGAACGAGGGTTACCATACATAACCGAGACAATATGTCACCTGTCAGGCCATTGGTTTTGAATACTTCAATCTCTGAAAAGCCTGTCTGACGTTGATACAATGTTGATATTATTATTAATTTCTGCAACCTTTATCATATTCAATGTAACCTTTAAATGACTCTTGAATAACGCCCTGTTTTCCACATGCTCTGCCAGCCATGTCTGCCCACCCTGTTAGATAAAAAGTGACAGACATGCCAGATGCTCATGTTGTGCGCTGGAGACAAACAGGGTGTTTGTGCATAAGTGAATGTTTGAGCATTTGATGTGTGTCACAGTGGACTAAAGAAACAGGAAGAAATATCATAAAAGTGTTTTCTTTGTCATACCGGAGGAAAACAGATGGACAAGGGAGAGTGTTAACTCACAAGCTCACTAACCCTGCTGGACCAGTGACACTTATTAACCCTCCAGATTGACAGTTTATGACCTACCGCTGACCCTACCCTTGTGAAAAAGAAGTGCATATCGTTGTGTTGAAATGTGCACTTGCAGTGTACTTCAAATATTATTATTTTTTAAATATTATTAATGAAAATAAAATGGAATGAAATAAAAGGCCACTTAAGTATACTTAATGATATTAAACTCTCACTATTTAAAAAATCAAATTTTCAAATCAAATTTTGTCTTGCATTAACCCTTAAACACATATACCTCGGGTCTTTAGTGACCCAAGACATCATCCACTACCCTCCTCCTACTTATTATTTTTTTTAAGTTAGACATCAAACTTCTTAGTATTCCTCAATCAATTCATTATAAACAATATAACAAGAAAAAAACAAATACAATTATGAATGAATGTCTGTTTTCCCATTCATTTTTTGTAAAGAAATTGAATAGGGTTGCTAACGTCCCAGGGTGTGTAACAGTATAAGAATCTTTTTTCTGCACAAAATTAATTGAATCTTTGATAACTGAATAAGTGCAATTCACCATTATTCCACCTGGTGGCAATGTCTGATACACAATGATGAAGTGACGTTTCACTCATCGTTACCACAGGCAGAAAACAAAAGAATAGGAAGAATCAACAGCGAATCCTGAAATGATCTCTTAAAACTGGTGATGGTATAAAACATCGGCTCAAACTGAACCCTTCCAAGCTCCAAAAGATAACAAAATATGCTTTATTTTATTATTCTGTAATTGTTACTCAAATATCAGGAGAGTTTTATATTATCTTGACAGGTAGAGATTAGTGCTGGGCGGGATACCGGTTCATGCCGAATACCGGTGTTTATTTTTGTTATGATATGAATTTTGATTATACCGCAATACCTATATATGTCGCTTAAACAACGTTCGGAACACAGCGCAACAGGACACAATTTGAGAGGGGTCCCGTTTCACTGTAGTAATGACACAGAGATCACATTACAGCCTGGGGCTGAATCCGAAATCACCCCCTATACCCTCAAATAGGGCATTAGTTGAGGGGACAGCCATTCGTAGTGGTGTCCGAAACCATAGTGGACGTTATTTATGGCACTCATTCAATCCCACATTGCACCGCAATAACGAGTGTACAGCCGATGTACACACAACGGCTGTCCGACTTCACACACTCGTTTTCATTCACTCCTTCAAGTGAACTATATTAGTAGATAACGTAGGGAATAGTGAATGAAGGTTTAGGGGGCGATTTCGGATTCAGCCTATGATTACAGCGGAGAATTCAAACAAGATGCGTATATATATATATATCCTTCATTCACATTGAGCTTCCATATTCAAAAGGATGTACTATACTAAACAACATTGACTCATCCGGGCAATGACCTTGTCCATTTCCATTATAAAATCATCTCTTTGATCACATCTCATTGAAAGTATTTAATAGCTCACTCTCCGCCATGTCTATTGAATTTGGCAGGAGTGTTGTACTATTCTCCCAACTCTTGATGTGCCCAGAGGTGGGAGAAAACGAGACAGGTTCATTAACAGTCGTTTGCTAATTGACTATGCTAATTAATGAGAATGGAGCAGGGATATGAAGAGCTGACACAAAAACAACTGCAGCAGTTCAGACACAAAGATTATCTGGTGTCTCAGAATAGATTCAGTGTAAAGAGCTGTACTGGTGATTGTTCTCCCTCTAGATTTGATTTAATAGCCCTTCTAGGCTCTGATAAGGCAATAGAAGTTGGAAAAGTACAAAGCCTACTGAGCTGTATTGCTGTCTACTGTCTACATGAGCCACTTTCACACATTAAACCTAGTAAATTGCAATAAAATCCACTTTTCCGGAAAATGTATCACATCTGCTATTCACACATGCAGTGGTTTTCTATTTTTGAACAATAAACACAACATTTCTCACAACTTTTTTCTGGGCGAGTCAGAGTTAACTGCGGCTCATGATATCTCATGTCTCATGAACGTGCAGTCATGCTCAGAAAACCAGTAGCCACGGTGAGGATTTTTGTTAAAAAATATACATTTTAGTTTGTTTTTCATCAAGCACTATTGTCTAGGGGAGAGCGGGGCACAACCTAATTCTTTTTGACTTTCTCAATTTGTGTAAACTCACTTAGGGTTCAGAGTATTTATTTTTTCCCACATTAATTTCACACGTCTAGTACAATTATGTGGTTTTGTTTTATTAATACAGTGTATACTTTTTTCCTTGATTTACCCCAAAAGAATGGGAGTAAAATGTGACAACATGCACATTGTAACATGACAGCTTAAAATGTTATTTGATACAATACAAAAAAAGAAAATTCAAGACAGACTAAAATATGTTGTCAATAAAATAAAACGATTCACTTTTTAATATAAAATAATGTAATAATGAAAATAAAGTAAATTTGGAGTTGACACCACAAAACAGCTATACAACATATAGATAACAAAACATAACAATAATTCATTGTAGTAAAGCTTCGTGTGGGAAGAAGGAGGCGGGAACCGGCGGACAATCAAAAGAACTTTTAATAAATAAACACAAAATAAAATGGCGGCGACAGCCCCTCGCGGACGACTGTCGCCTACATACAAACAAACACACAATGAAAATAAAAATCTGCAGCCCCTCATGGACGACTGCAGCATACACATAACAGAACATAAATAAAACTCAACATAAAATGCAGGCCTGGTCCTCTCTCGTCCCTCACTGTCGTCGCTCCTCCTTTATACTCCCTCACTCCTCCGCGAGGGCCGAGATCGCTGCGATCGTCCCGCCCTCACGGTCCCTCGGCCTCGCTGCTCGCCACATTCATAATTTCTGAACATTGACTCTCTTTATTCACCTTTTACTCATGCTTTCTCAACATAATTCATAAAAGTTGTTCATGTGAGTTATATCACCAACATCATAGAATAGCATATAGTTCTAATAGGGTAGCCCCGTGTCAGTTTGTGGCCCTACCCCCAGTACTCTTGGAATATATGGCACATGTTGTAAGGGATCATTCTGTGATACTTTTGCATATTTTTTTAAAAGCTTGATGCTGGTCGCTATTCACTGCCATTATATGGCAAGCGTGAGAAAGACATTTTTGAACAATTCTTCTTTTGTGTTCCGAAAAAGAAAGACATTAGAACGACACCCGGTTCAGAAAATTATGACTTAAAGTCCCAGTGAGCCGGAAGTTGCAACTGATTTTATTTCAGTGCTGTGACGTAGTTCCAAGTGAAATGGAATATTGAATAGAGGGCAGGTTTTTGGACATGCAGAGAGTTCTTCAGGGGCAGGGGCTCAAATGTAAAAAAGGGGCAATAAAAAAAAAATGTTTTGGTAAAATTATATATATACTTATATATAATGTGAAAAGTTTGGATACTATTTTATGTCTCTTATGCTCATCAAGCCTTATTTAACTATTAAGTCATTAAACAGTCCCTCCAGAAAAACACGATTATGCGATCGCGTGATTTAACGTCCAAAGTCCGCATATTTATGCGGGGGCCGCATTTTTTCAAATACGCCGCACTTTCGCCGCATAAATTGCCTATTTCCGAGTGCAAATTATGCGGGGCTAGCATGATTTCATAATCCCCGCATTTTCGTTGCAAAAAAGTCATGTATATATATTAGCAGAAAGTTGAAAAAAGTTTGTTTACTTCACACAAGAGCCGCCATTTCCGCCTATTGCCATGGGAATGTTTTGAAGTGACGTAATTACCCGACGTGAACGTCATCGAAAAGCTGCAAACCCCGTGGTGAAACCATAGATATCGGTGAAACCATGATGAAGCACGCAAATTCCCATTTGCAAACAAAAATAACAGCAAAAGACAGCGCAAAGCAGTTTCCCGGTGTGTTGACCGATTTCAAAACACAGCATCATGAAGCTTTGAAGCGTTATGAATCAGTGAGTCGATTCAGCGGTTTGGATCGCCAAAGTCACGTATTTCAGCAGTTTGACACGCGATCCGAATCATGAATCGACTTGCTGATTCATAGCATCATGATGCTGTGTTTTGAAATCGGTCATCACTATATAAGTCGTTATTTCGGGTTTTTTTGCGCACAATAACTATTATCGTCACTTCATAAAGTTATTGTATAACCACTGTAGTGAGATGGACTTTGTAACGACGTCTTTAGTACCTTTTATGGGTCTTGAGAGTGTACATTGTGCCAATTGAGGCCTTTCTGAGCCATCGGAATTCAACTAAAATATCTTCATTTGTGTTCCGAAGACGAACGGAGGTCTTACGGGTGTCCAACGACATGAGGGGGAGTCATTAATGACAGAATTTAAATTTTTGGATGAACTAACCCTTTAAGAGATTGCACTTTGTGCATTGGAAGCACTAAAATGTCTGTTTTGTATAGCTACCTCTGTAAAACAGGAAGTTATTTATTCATTTTTCAAGTTGTAGCATATTCCTTTTGTAAAGCTACAGAACTTGTTTGACTCAATGTTTTGTAAATTTGAGCCATGTGTTTATTAAGGTCTTCAATAAAACAAGATGGGAACTTAAATATTCCCAGCACTTTCTGTGATGTAGTGCTTTTTTTCTCTTTTTCATCAAACCGCATTTTTTGCAAGTTCCCGCAATTTCATCGCATAAAATTGCATAAATATCCCGCATTTTCCATCGCATTTTTAAAGAAAACATGCCACATAATCAAGGATTTTTGCCCGCAACAATCACAAAAAAAACCCAGCATTTTTCTGGAAGGACTGATTAAATAAATAAATGAAATAAATTAAAATTATTGTGACAGATGTGAAGAGGGTATTTATATGTGCGTCAGGTTTCTCAACAAGAAAGACTTCCGCATAGGATACACCTGTGCATCCTCACTCATCGCTCCACTGGAAGCCTCCTCACTCCTCGTTCCTCACCTCAAGATTCTCTAATTGCACTGTCCTTCAAGATGGCTAACTTCGATCGGTTTCCAGGTCACAAGCTGGAGGACGAAGATGCGAGGAAATGAGGAAGCATCAATCTGATTATTGAGAAGCATCCCAAGTACTTTTTGCTGACTCTTTTTTTATGAGTACTATGAATTCGGACATACTTCTTATATCACATACTGTTTTTCGCCTACTATATAGTAGGGAAGTGTGCGATTTCGGATGCAGCCAAAGACTATGTCCAGATTGGAATCAGAACAATGATCAGAACATAGACTGAGTAGATTACCTCCATCAACACTCCCAAAGCTTCTCAGTCCTATACCTCTTCCTGTCAACAATTCATTCGGTAACGTCAGGCAGTTTTGATTTATATGATGTTTAATGTTTGATGATCGTGTTAGTTCAGTTGTGCAATTCAATGCTTCTATCATGCATGATTTTTGTCCCCCGAACCACTTCACCAAAAATCCCACACTGCAGCTAATTTCATTGCTTAAAGTTACAGTGACGGTTAGGTTTAGGGATCAGTTTGGTGTAGTAGGCAATCAGTACTGTGATTGACATGACCAATAAAATCTTAAAGGTCCCGTTCTTCGTGATCCCATTGTTCAAACTTTAGTTAGTGTGTAATGTTGCTGTTAGAGCATAAATAATACCTGTAAAATTATAAAGCTCAAAGTTCAATGCCAAGCGAGATATTTTATTTAACAGAAGTTCCCTTTCAAAGCCTACAGCGAACGGCTGGCTTGGACTACATCCTGGTACTTCCTTCATTAATGACGTCAGTAGAACAGTAGAACAGACTAACCTCCGCCCGCAAGAATACGCGAAAAAGGTGGCGTGGTCTTGTTGCTGTCCCACATGGAGAAGAGGAAGTGTCGTGTGGAGAAAAGGAATTGTTGCGTTTGAGTGTGTTTGTCGCCATGTCGTCGAGACGCTGTTATTTTCATCCCGGAGTCAAATCACCTTTGTTTGGCTTTCCCAGGGACGCTGTAGAGATCATTAAGCGCATATATCTCCCGTTAAGAGGCGTGACCTTTCCACGTGCGCTAAGCTGCTGTCGATTCACAACACAGGAACCGTGCCACGTTCGCTAAGCTGCTGTCAAATCACAACACGGGAACCGCTGGCACAATCAGAACTCGTTACGTATTTCTGAAGGAGGGACTTCATAGAGGAACTCATCAGCCCGTTTTTAGGAGAGTGAAAACAGCGGTATACAGATAAGTAAATTGTGTGAAAAATACTGTGTTTTTTTACACGCAAAACATGAACACATGTTATATTGCACACTGTAAACACAATCAAAGCTTAAAAAAAACACGAAGAACGGGACCTTTAAGAATCAGCTACAAGGAGGCGTTTCTGCTAAACTGGTTTGGGGAGGGGGGATGTCTCTATAGCTTGTTTTTGCTTCTTTTTCTCCTTTGTTTTGATCCGGATATTCTGTACTCTTTCAGAAGATGCATAATAGCTCCCCTATCGTATAACAGAGAAAACATGGATTGCCCAAAAATTCCGCCAGTGGCGGGGAAAGAGGATTCATTCACGTTTTTCTTTTTTCAAAAGTCTGACCTCACACTGCAGTTATGTCCTCTGACGTTTAAAAAAACTTCAAGCTCTTTAAAGACAGGTATATTCTGATTGGCTGTTTTTATCATTCATCAGCTGGGAAAAAAGTGATTCAAATGATATTGTTCCAATGTTTTTTTTATACAGTTGTTACAGTGGTGCGGATTTTCCTATTGTCATATAGTTAGAGTGATTATTACAACTTTATAGTTATCGTCCTTGGTTTTATCAGGCCTTTAGAATGCTTAGAATTAATACAGGTATTTTCTTAAGCCTTATTATTTTAAAATATTTTACATTTGTTCCACTGCCCCTTTTCAAAAGAACTCGGTCTAAATTCAGACTTCAGGCTGTTAAAACAACCCATTCTCGAAAAAAAAAAAGAAGCACATGTATATAACCTATGATTTTGAATAATGAATGCATGAGAACTTAATGGTAGTCCCAAATGCTACCGGTGACTACAGTGCCTATGGGGAAGAAGGCAGACAGACTAGCAATTAAACATCCCTGGAAAAGTAGGGCATGCCGAAATTACACACAAGCCATAAGTGTGCCCTGCTGGGATCCCTGAAGACAAAACAGGGAACCAAGAATTACTCAAAAGGTGGGAGGAACCAGGCACATTCGAAAAGGCTGTCAAGGACAAGTACTGTGAGATAAATCTCAGCTAGTGTGCTTTAATATTAACCAAAAATGTGTACAGTATAGAAAGCTTCCTTTGTGTATATAATTAGCGGACATTAATTCTGAGCCTATTTAATAAACATTCCTGGCCTTAGGTCCAAAACACACTACGCGCCAGTATGTGACCATGAACGATGCAAGCTTAATTTTGTGTGAAAAGTGCATTTCATTATGTGCTGTAGTATGCATTCGCGTAATTGTCACAAGGGGTGATATAGTGAACAGCTTTTCTCGTTTCTGTCTTCTTTTATGGTTTTCTCTTTCAGGCCAATGCTGTGATGATAGAGCACAAAGAGATCCTTGCTGAGTAATTTAAGTTTTAATGTAAAGTTGTTAGAAAGTTAAAGTTGACAAGCAAATTGCTGTACGTGAATTTGATTTAATGGCACCGACATTTGAAGACTATCACCCCCTTGAAGACTATCAAGACTATCACCTCCACAATTCACTCCAAACTCTGGTATGAAAGGCCCACTTTTCATGATCCAATCAATTACTGAGTCCTTGTGAAAAAGAAGTACACTTTAGCATACTTTTATGGTACTGAAAAAAAAAAAAAAAAAAAAAAAAAAAAAAAAAAAAATATATATATATATATATATATATATATATATATATATATATATATATATATATATATATATATATATATATATACTTAAAGGGATAGTTCACCCAAAAATTTAAATTCTGTCTTCATGTACTCACCCTCAAGTTGTTCCAAACCTGTAAGAGTTTCTTTGTTCTGCTGAACACAAAAGAAGATATTTTGAAGTATGTTTGAAACCAAGCAGATAGAGCAACTATTGACTACCATAGTAGGAAAAGAAATACTATGATAGTCAATAGTTGCTCTCTCTGCTTTGTTACAAACATTCTTCACTCTTCTTTTGTGTTCAGCAGAACAAAGAAACTCATACAGCTTTGGAACAACTTGAGGGTGAGTAAATGAAGACAGAATTTTCATTTTTGGGTGAACTATCCCTTTAAGTGTGAACTGAATGTAATGATTTTGGAAACTTGCTTGCATATTATTTACAAAATGAAAATAGCATAATTTATAATAAATGTAATTAGTTAAAGTGCCCCAATTGTGCTATTTTAAAGGCTCCTAATTTAGTTTTGGAGTCTCCTACAACAGGTTTACATGCATCAAAGGTCAATAAGCACTTTCATTTTCTCATAATATACACTGCATATCACCACATTTTTTAATCCAGAAAATTGCAGTATTTTTATTGGCTGGAAGCAACTTACTGCATTCCACGCTCACGTTTAGCCTTCAGTAGCGGAGAGATTCTGACAGACACACACCACACGACACGAACGATAACATTAGCAAGCAGTTAACAAGTATTTGCGTACAATGCATGGATTTTTGGTGCCCATAAGGAAGTCTTTTAATGCTCCAGCAGCTGTGACCGTGATGTGGGTGGCCACTGTCTCTCTCCACCTCAGCCCGCCAAAATCACGTTGCCGGTGGCAGCGAAATACTGGACCTAAATTTAAACACACCATCCCAGCCAATATTAAATATCTACCCCAAACGTGCATTTGGGTCCATAGCATGGCATTTTGGTATTGTTCATGCCCATGGCTCGGGACGCATGCTTCTGTTTCCCCTGTCGTAAGTTTCACCTGAAAATAGTCCTCAGCACGCTTCCTGTGCAAGCAGGTTGTCACTTTGAAGTTAGCCTATTTTCAGGCGCTGCGTAATATCATTGCACCGCTGCACTCATGGTACAGCAGCAGTTCCTTGATTATTATGCAGGAATGAGAGTATAGTTCCTAGCCATATCGGGGGGCGGTACTTCTGCCTACGTCTAGTGTGACCTTTCCGACGTGGTTGCCCAATCACTGGTGAGCCGCAGAGCAGCGCAAGATGAGCAATTTAGGTAAAAAAGTATATACGTTTTTTTTTTTTTTTTGAAAATGACCAATGGTTTGGCTAGATAAGACCCTATTCCTCGTCTGGGAACGTGCAGAGTCTCTGAAGCCCTTCCTTTGAAATTGCATTGATTTGGACCTTCAACATTTTGGTTGCCATGGAAGTCTGTGATGGGGAGAAAAATCCTGGAATGTTTTCCTCAAAAAACTAATTTATTTTCGATTGAAGAAAGAAAGACATGAATCTCTTGGATGAGATGGAGGTGAGTAAAATATCAGGACATTTTTATTTTTAAGTGAATTAATCCTTTAAAAAGTCCAATATCCAGTTACATAATGACTTGTTCAGTCCAAGGTTACACATTTCAGCAGGAGTGTATTTGGCCATTTTGTATTAAAAGCCGAACTAAAGTCAACGAAAAGTAGCCGTGTATAGGTGTTTTTGTGCTCCAGATGTTCCAAAAGTATGTGAAGCACAATAGCAATGGCATCCTCCGTTGATCTGTTCTTTTTGTATGCAAACTGGTATTGGTCCAAAGCAGGTGGTAGGTCCTTTTTTAAGAGTTTCATGACCAGCCGCTCCAGGCAATTTGCAGGGATAGATGTAAGGATGATTGCTGCCTTAAAACATGCTGGGACTCATGACTTGGACAGCGACAGGTTGAAGACCTGCCAGCTCGGCCGCACAGTCCTTCAGCACACTGCCCAGTACTCCGTCAGGACCAGATGCCTTCCTGGGGTTTATGTTACCCAGGCAGGGTCTCACCTCATGAAGGCTCAGGACTGGTGTAGCATCGTTGTTGGAGGGCAGGTGGGACCACAAAGCAACCTTGTTCTCCCTATCAAAACGGGCATAGAACATCGTGGCTCAGTGTACTACAAGTCCTGCTGCAAAACAGGCTTGGTCGGTATATACCTTACATTCATTGTTATAACCACCAGCTTCATTTAGCAGTTGTGTATGCCATCCAGTGTGATCCATGTGGGGAAAAGTTTTTTGACTTTGCCAATTCCCTATACAACTTTTTCCATCACCACTATATGCGTGGCTGAGAAATATGATGGTCCTTGTCTTAAACGATTATTGGAAATTCAATGTCACAAGGTGCATTATTGAGATTGAAGACATTCTTCTCAGCATCCTCTCAAACATTGCAGAGGATGATTTTGCCAAAACTGATCTGAGCCCTGTGGCAGCAGGCCTTTTAATCCAAATCAAAAGGCACAATTTGTTTGAAACTGGGACATATCTAGTCCGGGTACTTGGTGTCCTGAAACCAGCTAATACTATTCTCCAGTCTCAGACAGTGGACATGTGTAAAGTTGGTGAGGTTGTCAATGCATCCTTGGAGTCCCTAAAGGCAATTTGCTGAGATGAGTTTCAGACATGTGGTGATTTATACCCTTCCAAGAGAAGAAGAACACTAAATACACAACTAGATGATAGCCACACACAGTGGGCCACACTGACTGTGATCATTCTCCAATACTCCCCAGTCAGTCTCTGAAGAGATGCTTACTTTCCATTCTCGACAGGGCCACTGTTTAGGCCATTGGTTAACAGATTTTCCACAAAAAAAAAGAAAAGTTGATTTCATGAAAGCCGTTTCTTGCCTTGTGCCAACGTCTAGTGCATTTCTAGATTCTAGTTTCTTGAGCCCTCTACATTTGCTTGCTGGCACTACAGATTTGTGTCGCCAAACCTATATGCTCACCGAACAATTTCCTGGTGAAACAGAACTGTCAACTTTGTGCAAACACTTGCAAAGCTGCCAAGATGCATTCCCAGAGCTGCATAAGTTGTATGTAACTGCCCTTGTCATTGGGGTGTCCTCAGCATCACGTGAGAGTTCGTTTTTAACTCTGTCAAGGGTTGTGGCGAGCAGCGAGGCTGGTCATTAGGCCGCACCGGCCTAGTGTCTCATGGAGGAGTGATGGGAGCATAAAGGGGGAGCGACGTCAGTGAAGGACGAAAGAGGACCAGGCTTGGAATTTACGTTGTGTTTCGTTTAAAATATTATTTTTAATCGTTTCAATTAATGTTTCAATGACACTCATAAAGACTTCACTGGTTATTTTTAAATAAATTAAATATATTTAAATAAGACTGCAGGTATTAAAGGGGTGGTTGATTATGATTTCACTGTTTAAACTTTAGTTAGTGTGTAATGTTGCTGTTTGAGCATAAACAACATCGCAAAGTTACCATGCTCAAAGTTCAGTTCAAAGGGAGATATTTACTTTTAAAGAAATAGTTTTTTAAGGACTACAACAAATGGCTGGTAGGGACTACACAAGCTTCCTCCCAGGTTAGTGACATCACTAACCCTGAAATTTACATAAATCCTTCCCCTGGGAACACGCAACAAAGGGGGTGAGATTATCATGACAGAATATGCAAATCAATGACTAGAAGATAGTTAACTCCACATCAGCTGCATAAAATAATCAACTAACCATTCAGAAACGTCCTGTCTCATTCTACATGTTGTCACTTCTTGAGTCTCTCCATCATTGTCCGACTCCGGTTTGAACATAAAAGGCTGAACAGTTTCATTGCGTTTGTGCATGAGGTAATCAGAGCTGCTAACTGGAGTTCTTGAAGCTCCGCCCCAGGGTCAGCAGCTCATTTGCATTTAAAGGGACACATTAAGGGTGTTACGATTCACTCATTTTCTCGATGCATTGATTACAAATCCTGACGATGCATATGCATCGATCTTGAAACTTATTTTTAAATCGTGAATCGTTGGTTTAGGTCAATAATAATTTTAAAATGCTAAGAATCGAATTAATCATGATTCGATAGCGATTCAGTGCTTTAACATAAACATTTGATTATCCTACATGCGTGAATTAATGGAGACGTTGTGCCGTCATCCGCACATGTAGTTAAATATATTTGTAAAATACGAGGCGAGTTCTCTGCATAACAGTCCCACAACTGGCAGATCAATGTGCTACTTCTTTTCTCTCCTGTATGGTAGGAAATTAAATTAAATTGAATGCAGAGGTGTTAACTGTGACAAGATGATTGACAGGCCACTTTACGGTGACAGGATGCGTGTAACTATGTGACAGAGTGGTCCATTAAAGACTCAGTTATGATGAAGGAGTTGTTCCCAAAGCTTGTCTACTCTTCTGCTACACACTCAAAAGTATGTACTTTTCTTCACAAAAAAAAAAAAAAAAAAAAGAGTATCTACTTTTAGGGTGTAGTATAAGAAGGTGAATTGGGAAGCAGCATATGACAGGAACTAAACCAGACATTTCTCACTTGCACAATAAACAGATTTAGTATTTCTCAATACGAATGAAAACAGTGAAAAGCAAACTCTGAATATTACGCAAACCTGCAATAATTAAATATGTTAATAATACACACATATACTTTATGTTTTTAATCTCACTTTATTAACCAATGTTTTTGCTGCTGACCTTTGATGATCCAATTTCAACCATATGATTAAGCAAAAATTACTTTCATTTTTTCTTTATGATTATTATCGCTGACATATGAGTGTTGAAATTTGTTTGAAAGGTTTTGTACTGTACAGTTGTGAATTTGCATTTCCTTCAGCCTGAGGCTTATTCATTTCACTTTTATTATAAACAAACAAGCAAGCCTAGCTCAGGTGAGAAAAAGTAATGCAAAAGTAATGTAACATTACTTTCTTTAAAAAGTAACTAAGTAGTGCAATTAGTAAATTTTTGGTAATAACACAATATCGTAATGCAGTACATTTCATATTTAAAAGGTTTTTGTGCGTTTAATATTCACAGATGCTCACAGAATAAACTTGACAGAATAAAGCCTACCTTACAATCAACCTGTCTATTAAAACGCATGCAAGATCGGCGTCTCTGTCTAGTTATAGTTTTTCTTGAAGTTCTCTCCATTTTGAAAATGCCACACCGATGTTGATCCTGGTTTTATTTCTCTTCTTGTCCCAAAATCGTCTTGGGTCATTTGGTTGACCTATACGTTGACGTTTACGTTTATGGGACTTGTCTTTGTTGACAGAATCAGCTGCAAACGGCAAAGAATAATTGTGTTCCATAACGACTGCGCGAAACAAACTACCGGTAGTTGCTTGATAGACGCTACACCGTCCGCATTTGTCCACAAGACTATATGCTGCCATGGTTTCTACGGCAACCGAGCGGAAACCGAGGGTAACGCGGATATGACGCCATTGACTGGCGACTCCTTCACTCCTATTCACACGTCCCGGTACCTCGGTTAAAATCGCAATTTTCTCACAATTTACAAATAGTTGGAAACATTTGAGATATTTTAAGTACTCAACTGAACAAAATATATAACACTGGCCTAGTGGTTTATGGATATTTTACTACAAAAATCCTACATAGTGCACCTTTAAGTGTAGGTTTTTTATATATACTTTAAGATTCTAAATACACTACAAGTGCACTTAATACAATTCAGCACAAATCTTTTTTATAAGAGAATTCTTGCACATTTTTTCTCATTGTATATCCCATTTCATGCCAAAATACAGTTTTGGGTTGTGAATGCCGTCTCATGTAGACTTTGATATCTGTATGTCATCTCATGTAGACTTTAATGCCTGTAGCATTTGTCAAGTTTTGGCTATGTAAAATGAAACATCTCGTGCTACATCTAAACTGCAAACTACACTCTCGCCTAAAATGAGGTGACAGATGTCACAATCAGAATTCATTTGGGACCCTGTTGGAGGGGGTCTGCATCAGCACAGTGAGAGCGCTTCCTGTTGGGATGAGTCATCTGTGTAAAAACAAAACGGGGTGTTTTGGAGCTTCGGCTTCAGTAAGTTTGTGGTGTTCTGTGATTTTGTTTTAACCTTGCTTACTTTAGTTAGACGTGACGGGTGACCTGCTACCTTCCACCTTGTGGCCAAGCAACAGCTTTTGGGTGACAGGAGCACAGCAGGACACATAGGCACAGACACACACAAATTTGCTGCAACCTCTTGAGAGTGCCAATCCGTTTCTTAAGCCATAAGCTCTGCCGTCATAGTGTGTCAAATTCATCTTATGTAGATAAAAAATACATTTATCATGGCATACATGTTTTTAAGGCTCAATCAGACTCGAATATTGAATAAGTCTAACGGGATTTGTCACAGTACTTAAGTGTGCATGAAAACCAGAGGGACAGACATTACAAATTACAAGCATCACTATGAAATGATAGTTACAGTTTTTTTCAATAGAGTGGAAGCCAGATAATCTATCGATGATAAAGATTCAATACACTGTTTTCAATGCCATTAGACTTATTTACATAAATTTTTGTTTGTCACTTAGTGTTCAAACAAAAAAATTATATGTACAAATACTGACGTGTTGTTTTCCACTTTTCAGCACATGCGTCACAAGTGCATTGGCACAGGTTGTGGTGAGACACGAATGCTTGATGCTTCAGTTGCCACCATAGCAACAGTGAAACATCACAATTTGATAAACCTTACTTTAACAAGACCAGCTTCTCCGAGGCAATTCCATGCTCTTGTGTTTTCACTGAATGTGATTGTGTTCGGTTGTATGGTTTTGAATGGCTGTAGTTTTTCTAAAAATCACACTAAAGAATACAAATGTGCATATACACTCCCCTAAAGGATTATTAGGAAAACCTGTTCAATTTCTTATTAATGCAATTATCTAATCAACCAATCACATGGCAGTTGCTTCAATGCATTTAGGGGTGTGGTCCTGGTCAAGACAATCTCTTGAACTCCAAACTGAATGTCAGAATGGGAAAGAAAGGTGATTTCAGCAATTTTGAGCGTGGCATGGTTGTTGGTGCCAGACGGGCCGGTCTGAGTATTTCACAATCTGCTCAGTTACTGGGATTTTCACCCACAACCATTTCTAGGGTTTACAAACAATGGTGTGAAAATGGAAAAACATCCAGTATGCGGCAGTCCTGTGGGCGAAAATGCCTTGTTGATGCTAGAGGTCAGAGGAGAATGGGCCGACTGATTCAAGCTGATAGAAGAGCAACTTTAACTGAAATAACCACTCGTTACAACCGAGGTATGCAGCAAAGCATTTGTGAAGCCACAACACGCACAACCTTGAGGCGGAAGGGCTACAACAGCAGAAGACCCCACCTTGTTACCACTGTGCAGGCTGGTGGTGGTGGTGATGTAATGATGTGGGGGATGTTTTCTTGGCACACTTTAGGCCCCTTAGTGCCAATTGGGCATCGTTTAAATGCCACGGCCTACCTGAGCATTGTTTCTGACCATGTCCATCCCTTTATGACCACCATGTACCCATCCTCTGATGGCTACTTCCAGCAGGATAATGCACCATGTCACAAAGCTTGAATCACTTCAAATTGGTTTCTTGAACATGACAATGAGTTCACTGTACTAAAATGGCCCCCACAGTCACCAGATCTCAACCCAATAGAGCATCTTTGGGATGTGATGGAACTGGAGCTTCGTGCCCTGGATGTGCATCCCACAAATCTCAATCAACTGCAAGATGCTATCCTATCAATATGGGCCAACATTTCTAAAGAATGCTTTCAGCACCTTGTTGAATCAATGCCACGTAGAATTAAGGCAGTTCTGAAGGCGAAAGGGGGTCAAACACAGTATTAGTATGGTGTTCCTAATAATCCTTTAGGTGAGTGTATTTTATGATTAATTGTTTAAAGTATAGTTCTACTGTTACACCATCTAACATGGCAAATAAAGACCTGTGTTAGCAAATCTGTGGATTTTTTATGAATATGATGCACACCCTGAAAGCTAGCTTCAACCTGCCTTTGAGCCGGTTTGGTCACGTGTCGGTTTAGCCAGGCTGGGAAACCAGGTAAACTAGCAAACCACCTCAGGCTGTTTAAACAGGGTGTATGATCCCATAATCCCACTGCTCTTTGTGGGTTTTGTCTTTTGAACTGATTTTTTTCTACTAGCCCAGATATGGTTTGATCTACCTTACACTTTGAGAAAATCCTCTTAAATCTAAAGCCTCATTGAATTTTCAAATATCCTTAAGTGTCATTGTAACGGTTGAGCTGTGTAGATAATCCAACAGACGATGCATGACAAAATTATCGATCAGGAAAAACTTGAATAAACACAGAAGAGAACACAACCTACTATAACTTTAACATGAGGAAATTAACAGCTCAAATACATAGAGGAAGATCATTAATGGAACAGGAAACAGGTTAGAACTAATTAAAAACAATGACGACTAATAATGAACTAGAACTTAGGCAAATGGTGAAAATGAAATCTATGAATAAAAACTAAACAAGACAATGAAACTAAATATGATGTGACATTACACGTAGTGGGAGGAGCCAGCGTGGAGATTGAAAGAACCAGAGGATGACCCAGATACAAGACAGGATGAAGGCCCATGGCGGAACTGATGGAGGGAGAAGCCAGGCTGGAGTCAGGAGCCTGACCGAGTGAGGTGGAGACATGATGAGGAGACCGAGGTGGAACAGAGTGACGCTGAAGGCTTGGAGGGCCAAGGTGGAGTCGCAGGTTCAGGCTTGGCAGACCAGGGCGGAGACATTGGGAGTGAGGAAAATGGAGGCAAGGAAGATTCTGGCGGAGTCAGAGTGTTGGAGGGTTGAGGTGCAGCTGACTCCAAAGTCTGAGGTGATGCCAGAGTGAAGAGGGACCAAGGTGGAGCCTGAGTGATGACAGACGATGGTAGAGCTGAGGCAGAGTTTAGCCAAGGTGAAGCCAATGGGTCGGAAGGCTGAGGTGGAGCCTTGTGTTCGGAAGTGGAGCTGAGGGATCCACGAGCCAAGGCAGAGTTGATGACTGGGGGATCCGTGCAGCTGGGCAGAGCCACTGGAGGAGCTAAGGGGCTGAAGAAACACAGTGGAGATGAGGCCAAGGAACTGGATGGCTTTGGCAGAGGAGGTAGAGGGAGGCTGGGTGGGACAATCCACAACAAAGGAGCCTTGGAGCTGGGCAGAGCCAATGTCAATGAAGGCAACTTGGAGCTGGGCTTATCTAGCGGCAATAAAGGTGATTTGGAACTGGCTTAACTAGCGATGACGAAGACAACTTGGAACTAGGCTTATCCATTGGCGTTAAGGATGACTTGGAACTGGGCTTAACTAGCATTGACACATATGACTTGGAACTGGGCTTATCCAGCAGAGATGTAGACTTGGAACTGGACGGGACAAGGGGAGACAGTAGACCAGGTAACATCATATCATAATCCAGCTCATATAATTCATCAGGCACCCAGTTTATAGTGTGCATCTCAGTGACAGGAGTGTGGGCAGGTTCAAATCCATTCTGACGAACTCCACTAATATGCCCTCGATGATAGACACTGATGCTGGTTCACACACCTGGACACACTCCAAGGTGTGGCTCGGGTTGAGGATGAAAGTAGCCTCTGGCGATCACTCTGGCTTATCTTTAATGGTGGCCTCAGAGTCTGCAGTGGACATTGGCTGTTCCTCTGCAGGCATGGCTGAAGGCTGACTGGGCTCTCGGTCTGGAGTGGGGCTGGATGGCAAAATGTTTGCACTGCAACAGAACCCACTCCACATACTCAGCGAAGTTCCCTCAAGGCCCTTCCATGGGCAGGCGAGATTTAAAAAGTCCATTGTGTGATCTTCGAGGGAGCGACCCCCCTGCTCCAGCAGGAGACTAACAAAAAAAAAAAAAAACTTTAATAATCACAGCAGAGAACACATCTACCATAACTTTAACGTGAGGCAATTAACAGAAGGAACAGAGGGCCTACTGAGAAAGATCATTAACAGAACAAGGAACAGGTGAGATCTAATTAGAAAACATGACGACTAATGATGAACTAAAACTCAGGCAAATGGTACAAAATTAAAACTATGACTAGAAACTAAGCAAGACAATGAAACTAAACATGACAGTGACAATCAATGATAAAACAAGTTCAAAGGGTCTTTTGAACACCATTCTTTTGTTCTTGTCAAGTACAGTCCAGCTCAGTTTACTATAGACTTGTGAATTAATACTCTGTAAGAGTTATGCTAAGCTTCATTGTGTTTTTGTTCATGTTTTATGGTTTCTTGTATATCCTTTCAGTGTAGCGATCTCCTTACCCTTGTTAGGCTCCATTTACACTGCATTGGTTCAAGTGACCCAATTCCGATTTTTCCCACTCATGTGGCACAGATCGGATATGACATATGAACCGGTAAGCAGGATAAAAACACATGAATTCCGATATCCTCAGATCGGATTCAGACCTCACTCATATGTGGTAATAAATCCGATATGATTTGGATACGTGCATTTGTTTCTGCCATGTAAGTGGTCAAATCGGATATTCCCCAGTAAATGCGAGTCGTACGTCATTGAAAAAGGGACGGAGGCGAATGACGTCAACTCAGGTGGACACAAACTGCGATCACATGACACTAATGACACTCTTTTTTCTCCGCCTTAAGAGAGCAATGTTTTGCTGACCTTTAAAGATAGTGCGGAAAGCAAAACATTGAATCTGCATCCATTGCATATCATGCCGTTTTACTTCCTTTTCCAGATCAGAACATCTTGTGTTGTAAATTAGTGTATAGATTAAATGCAAATATCGGATAAAAGCTGGTCGCTTTTAAAAGAGGATGTAAGCGGGTCGTCAAAAAATCGGATATAGTCACCAAATTGGGAATTTTGCATCAAGACCTGCAGTGTAAATTCGGCCTTAAAGCCACAACATACTCCACAAGAACAGAAAAAAAGTTCTTGCTCCCAGGGCCAGACCTGGTTTGGGAGTTCTCGCTGCTTGTTCTCGACACATCAGAGCAGAACTTTCTTCTTGTGGGTGTCCGAGAACTGTTGTGTGATTGGTCCGAAATTTTAAGTGGGCGGGGTTAATACAGAGAAACGGAAATGTTCGACACCTGCTTTTCTCGTGAATATGGTCCTGGCCAGAACAAACTTAGTTTTTTTTCTTGCCACCTCAAGAAAACAAACAAATTTCTTTGTTCTTGTGGAGTATGTACCAAGCTTTAGTGTCTTTGGTTACTCATGAGTTAAATGATTATATTCACCTGTCTCCTATTTAGTTCCCTTGTTAACCCTGTGTATATATGTTCCCTGTTCTGGTCAGTCCTTTGTCAGTTTTCATCATTATGTTATGTGGTAATAATGCTCTTCTGGAGCAGGATGGACAATATCCTCGGTCAGATGCTGCTGTTGGGGGAGGATCATTGTCCTTTGACTGAGTTTGTGGATTACACCTTGGGGCCTCCCTTGAGGACGACTCCCCAGCACATATTCCATCACAAGCATTCATCTCTCTGCCCGCTCCAGATTGGATTCATCATCTTCTGCTGCAGACCTGAGTTTGATGCCTGAACCTGCAACGAATATAGAGCCTGAGCCAATGCCCTCCACAAACCACATGCGAGAGCCGCCTCCCAGAACGGAGTCAGAGCCAGCCAACATACTTTCACTGCAGAGCCAGCTCCCACCCTTGCTCACCCTGAACTTGCTCCAAGTCACCTGTTTGATGACCCGGTCCTACTCTGTTACCTTCCCGCCCCATCATCTCCATCAAGTCACAATCACTCATCTGCCTCACTGTCTCGTAGCTCCTCGGCACTGACTCCCGCCAGCTCTTCGGCGTTGCCTCGGGCCACTGCACCACCAGCTCTGCTTTGTGAGGCGGATCTCCTGGCTGCACCTCGGGCCTCCAGGCCCATGTCTTCACTGTGGCCTGTCAGTCCATCTCTCTCTGCCTTGGCTCTGCACTTCAGCTCCACCATAGTCCGCCATTACTAAGGATCCACCGGGCTCCTTCCTCCCTCAATGTCCACCTTGGTTTCATCTCGGACTTCCTCCACCCCTTTGGCTCCACCGAGTTCCTCCTTCCCTCCGGTTTCGCCTTGGCTTCACTACGTTCGGTGTCACCCCATTCTGCCAATCCTCTGTCTTCGCCTCAGTCCCTTGAGCTGGCGGATCCTTGGATCCCTCTCCGTGTTTTTGTTTCTTGTACATCCTTTCTTTGTAGTGTTTTCATTACCCTTCTTATTTACCTGTTACTCATGAGTTAATGATTATGTTCACCTGTCTCCCATTTATTTGCCATATTCTTATCTACGGTTCATCAGTGCATGTTCATTTAAAGGATAAAAATGTTTGTTGTGTCGTAATATTCCATCAATATCTTGCCAATTTGCCTCTTTATTTAATATCATTGTCTAGTATAACAGTTGATGGAAGTTTTTTTTATTGATAATAATATTTATTTGTAATCCAAATGCTGAGTATTTAGTTCAAACATATTCTCTTCTCTGTTTATACTCATTTAGCATCTATAGCCAATTGATTGAATCACTTTATCCATGGCAGTTGTTTTTCGATCTGTATCTTGACATTCAGGATGTGGCCCAGTCTTCTCAGCATGAGAGAACGTGAGGTGGAGGAGAGCCATGAACAGACAAGATGAACAGAGCTGCTAATTAGCCAAGCAGAAATAAACCAGCTGTCAGTCTAATGTGCGACTGCTGTGCTTCACTCACATGACTCCCACCCACCCAGAAGAGAGGAATTGTGAGCATCTTGAGTCAGCTGAATGAGTTCAGACAGATTTGTCAAGTCATTGGACGTGATTTTAAGCAGTTAAGTATTGTATTTTTTAAATGTAGTTTACGAGGTTATTGGTGTGTTGCTATTACAATAAATGAATTACCCAGGTATCAATAATGATAGAGGAAAACTGTATTGTTCTTTTAAAGCTCAGAAGACTTAAATGGATAGGCCATCCAAAAAGGAAAATTCTGTAATACATTTTCTGCAATCTCATTTGAATCGGTGGAGCAGTGAAAAGAAACGTTACTAGCTGGCTTCAATATGGACAGAAAGTACCATAAAACATCCTAATAGTAGTGCCTAGGACTACTGTAGTATGCACTATTTTCCAAGTTTTCTGAAGTTAGATCATATTAGTACATGTACATGATTTCATACTTTTATTTATTCATTCATTTAGTTAGTTAGTTTTAATGTACGCTATCCCCTGAGTTTTCAGTTGTTTTTCCTCAAATTCTTTTAGTGAGATTACTTGTGAAAAAGAAGTACACTTTAGCATTATTTTAAAAAAAGAGTATTTACTATGGAAATAATATGCTTTAAAAGATTATATAACTATGTTTTCAGATACTCAATTGCATGCTAATTACAATTAAATGAAATGAAATACAATTAGCTGAACTTTAGAGTGTTTGTTTTATTACTTTTATTGAGTTTGAAATGGTGCATTTACAGTAAATGAAAATACACTTTAATGGCATTTCTGTTGAAACTTGTGTCAAAATGTCATGCATTGAAATACATTTGTAATTGCATTGTTAATGATTAAGTTGCAATTTAGTAAAACATATTAAGTTTAAATATTTAATAACATACTACAGTTAAAACTATAATCATGTTCTTTACATGTGCTATAGTATGTTAGTCAACACATCAAAATACGTGTACTTTAAAGAACGATACATATTATTAAAAAAACATTTGTACTTATAGTCATGAAAGTGTACGTACTTCAAATGGCCTTTTAATTCAGTAATGGTATATTATTTGCAGTTTTTTTAATATACTTTTAAGATTTGAAGTACACTACAAGTGCACATTCAATACAGTTAAGCACACTCATTTTTCACAAGGGTTGGTCTTTTTCTAAGAAAACTAAATTTAATCTCATTGGTATCAAAAGGAAACAATTGAGATATTGAAAAGATGTCCTTTTATGATTTCCCTATTCGTGTTAAGATTTCCTCATCCTCACTATTGTGCCAGTTTGTCTGAAGATGATTTTATTGATTTTGACACACACACGTTGGATTTTCATGTTTTATGGGGACTTTCCATAGATATAATTAAGTTTATACTGTACTAATTGTATATTCCATGCCCATACACTATCCCTACCCATTACACAAAACTTTCTGGATTTTTACATTTTCAAAAAACATCATTTAGTATGATTTACAATCTGCTTTCCTCAAATGGTCCAAGAAACGTCCCCACGTGGACGAGGATTTTGAATATTGCCATCTTTGTGGACATTTTTGTTCCAATAACGTAGGGTTCACACACACATTGTGCCTGTGCAAACCCATTACCCAACAAGAACCAAAAGACACAAACAAGAGCAAAAAGACACAATAATTGAACACCTTGTATATCTTTATTATTTTAAACCTAAAGGATGCACAATCAAAAATACTCAAGGCTTTGCTACATCTCAACTAACAACAGCACAAGATTTCAAAAATCCATGTTTTTTTTTCTGACAACAAATATAAAAATGGAAAAAGAGCAGACCTGTGACCAAACAAAGCAGAAAATCAAGCTTTGGCAGGAATTCAGATGAGACATTTCACCAAATCATCTCAGAGTCCAAGGTTTCGCCCCTGGTTAAATGCAAGCAGACACCAGCTAAAGCAAGACGCAAAGCTCTAAACACCTCCATCCATTGAGAAACAGTGAGAATATTACAATGTATCTGATGGAGATACACACCATGGGTAATTGCTTTCATGAGTTATTTACACTGAGGTTCAAAGTAGGAACCGTAACATTCTGTACATTTACAATATGTTTTTTGCCAATATCAATGTTTCATTAATATGGGTCATACATAAGAATGAGTCTAGCAAGTAGGGTTTCTGTTTCCATATTCTAATGTGAGAGCATGTATGTGTATTTTCTGCCATTTCAGAAATAAAAGCACAAAACTCCCTGTTTTATCATGCCTTTTTCAAGATTGTTGTTACCTAACTACATAAGGGGCTTATGGGTATTCTGCTTCCATAATGGGTCATTGACACTCACAGACATTGTGGGGAAACCGCTTGACAAGATTGCAGAGTCATGCCTTTGTACAAACAATAGTTGAATATTAAATACAAAATTGTTTAAAATAAATACAACAAAAATAAATAATAATAAAAAACAAGCATATGATTAAAACTACTCAGCTAAAAAAAAATAAACAATGGACACATGAGAAACAAATGGGGCTGTAGAAACATTGGGGAAATATTAGGGAATTGCGTGATGCAGGTGGACGTGATGAAAAACGTTTAAAAAGCAGTGTGGGAAATCTCATTGGCTGTCTGTGTTGGGAGGCTTGACATCATGTTGGGCACTTCCAGCAGGGAGCCATGGAGAAACTGAGCGGGAGGTGGTCTGCTTGGCCATGCTGTAGTGGCTGATGACGGTGTAGAAGCGTCCGCGGCTGTTGGCGTCCTGGGCGGTGTAGTAGGCCTCCAGTGAGGCGGGGATGCAGCGCTTGTGCTTTTGAGAGAGGTGTGTAACGTTAGAAATGTGAATATAGAATATAATATATAGCAGTGTTATTTTCAATGCCTCAACATGACAAATGTGCAACACACATCGCTAATATTCTGTCATTGTCATAGATTAATGTCCTCATTACTAAAGAGGACCTATTATGCCTTTTTTCAAAGTCTTGATTTTGTTTCGGGGTCTAATTATGCTTGAATGCTTCAATGAAAACAAAACAAAAACATGTAAAGTGCGCCAAAAGAGCTCTTTAGCTCTGCCCACTCCCATGAAGAACTGCATATACGCCGATCAGGCATAACATTATGACCTAATATTGTGTTGGTCCCCCTTTTGCTGCCAAAACAGCCCTGACCCGTCGAGGCATGGACTCCACTAGACCCCTGAAGGTGTGCTGGGGTATCTGGCACCGAGATGTTAGCAGCAGATTCTTTAAGTCCTGTAAGTTGTGAGGTGTGGCCTCCATGGATCGACTTGATTGTTCAGCACATCCCACAGATGCTCGATTGGATTGAGATCTGGGGAATTTAGAGGCCAATTCCTCAAACCATTCCTGAACCACAAGGCAGGCGCATTATCTGCTGAAAGAGTCACAGTCACCAGGGAATGCCGTTTGCATTAAAGGGTGTACATGGTCTGCAACAATGCTTAGGGAGGGGGTACGTGTCAAAGTAACATCCACATGGATGGCAGGACCTAAGGTTTCCCAGCTGAACATTGCCCAAAGCATCACTGCCTCCACCGGCTTGCCTTCTTCCCTGTGTTCTTCAGGTAAGAGACGCACACGCACCCGGCCATCCACGTGATGTAAAAGAAAACGTGATTCGTCAGACCAGGCCACCTTCTTCCATTGCTCCGTGATCCAGTTCTGATGGTCACGTGCCACTGTTGGGGCTTTCTGTGGTGGACAGGGGTCAGCATGGGCACCCTGACTGGTCTGCGGCTCTGCAGCCCCATACGCAACAAACTGCAATGCCCTGTGTATTCTGACACCTTTCAATCAGAACCAGCATTAATTTCTTGAGCAATTTGAGCTTCAGTAGCTCGTCTGTTTGATCGGACCACAGGGGCCAGCCTTCGCTCCCCACGTGCATCAATGAGCTTTGGCCGCCCATGACCCTGTCGCCGGTTCTCCACTGTTCCTTCCTTGGAGCACTTTTGATAGAGACTGACCACTGCAGACCGGGAACACCCCACAAGAGCTGCAGTTTTGGAGATGCTCTGACCCAGTCGTCTAGCCGTCACAATTTGGCCCTTGTCAAACTCGCTCAAATCCTTACGCTTGCCCATTTTTTCCTGCTTCTAAACACATCAACTTTGAGGAAAATGTTTCACTTGCTGCCTAATATATCCCACCCACTAACAGGTGCCGTGATGAAGAGATAATTAGATTCGATTAGATTCAACTCATTATTATTCAAATCTATTTTTCAATTATTTTATTCTATTCAATTCATAATGTTATGCCTGATCGGTGTGTATGCATATTTTGTATTAAACTTAAAATATACAGTTTTTATTAGTGGTGGGCATAGATTAATTTTTTTTATCTAGATTAATCTAGATTAAAATGGCTCATTTGAATTCTGCCGAAGGCAGATATCGATACTGTAGACAATGAGTATTGTATACGAAATATGGATATTTTTGACAACACTAGTAGGCATACACACAGGTTCGAAGACTCGTTCTCTCGCCCCCTACAGTGCAATTTGGCTAGGTGTACATCCGCACTAAAATGTCAAGGTGAAAGTCATCATAGCTTGTGTAGTATAGACCCAGCTCCCAACCCAACTTTGAGAATAGATTAACGGCGATATTTTTTTTAACGCCCGATAAGAGTCTCACGTTAACGCTGATAACGGCCCACCACTAGTTTATATATATATAAAAAAAATTTAACTCGATTATGCTGTCGGCTCTGTTTGTACCTTTGTATCTTTCCTAATTATTTTCTGTTTCAAATCAAAGTTTGTAATGTAATGATTCAGCTGGTTGGCTTGGTTCATGGCGTAACACTTGGTATTACGCTTTAACAAATACTTTTTTAAAATCCATACGTGAAAAATTAATGTGAAAAAAAAAAATTCCGGAACCAACGCCGCTGAAAATCTGGACGGGCACTGTTGCATTCTATATTGTGAAGTGTTCGTTCCCAGAAGAAAAGTTCATTACACATTACATTACACATCATTACACACTAAATAAAGCTGAAAAAAATGTAAAAAGGCATAGTAGGGTCCTTTTAAAGAAATATATTGTGGAATTTTGTCCAAAACTAAGTGGTATTAAGTATTAATTTGTAATAATACTGAGTATTATTTTGAACAACTATATGCATTTTTCAGCAACATTTGAAAGGTGAATGTTCATCACTAAGTAACTGGATTTATTCGTAACATTTGCCAGTTATGAACGGATTAAACAGTCTTATTTTCAGACATTAGTAGTTTAGTCAAATTAAATAACCATTACATATGATATTGAATTTAATTAATTGTTGAAATAATGAGTGTAATTGGCTAATGACTGTAAAAAAAAAATGTTTTGTTGCACAGATGACCTGTTTTATTTAGCTGGTGTGTTGCGTTTGATGAAAGAAGAACATGGGTTGTGTGTTTATTCACTTACCTTATACACAAAGCCATCAGGGCAGGTGTGGTCATAGGTGAAGGCTTTATACACCACCAGGAACACTATGCAGGCCAGAAAAGCCAAGGCCAGTATGATAAGGATGGTCACCTGCATGTGGAAAAAAGACACAATTCAACACTGCACTCCCCCAGCAATTCTGGAAGTCTTTAAGGTCAAGCTGAATTTGCAATAACCTGAATACACTGCAAAAATAGTTGTGAGTATTTGTTTAAAGGTAATGTGAAACATGTTGGATGCAAGATATAAATGTATGAATTACTCACATATTATAATAAATGGATTCAAATGTGCAGCTTACATGAACAGTTCACGAATGGCAATAATCAAACAGATGCAAACACAAGCTCCAATGTCAAGCTCTTCAAGCGCTGTGTTTTGTCTAAACCTCTGCAAATACAGAACTGGAGCTAAACGGTCCGATGGAGACAATAGTGTGATCACATCTCTGTTGTCTTTTTTTCCCAGCAGACCACATTTTTTTTCACGTCACTGTCATCTTCAAGTACATTCACCTCACAAGATGCAGTTCAATCTGTCACACTGCATTTGTCTCAACAAAGCAGCTCATACAATAAATCTATGTGGCCCAAGCTAAAAATCCGAGGATTAAAGAAGGCAATTCTCGACCAGACCGGATTAATTTGTCATGAGCGATTAGTTCTGTAAAAGGGAGGCCACTTTCAGTGTTTGAGTCCCAAACACAGCAAATGGATGTTTTTGAGGACTGACTAATTAGAATTATGTAAATGAAAATGAAAGATAAACGAGAGAAAGCCAGTTGACATATGAATATTTCTCTTCCAGATATTGAGCAACGTCTGTGCTGTCAAAGTGCTGCAAACCTTCTGCTTTTTCAGCTAAAAATGCATTTTTTTGGCTGTTCATTTTCACGACGACGATTTTGGGGGCCTGAAAATGCACGTTTTTGAAAACGATACCGTTATCGTTTACATGTAAACTACAAACACAACGTCATGCGCATACATATTACGCGTTCAGTCTAAAGACACATACTTTTTCTTTACTAAGTGACATCGCCACCTACTGGCCTGGAGCAGAATACAGCATTTTCAGTTGTTTGTGTGAATGGAGATCGTTTTGACAATGTTGGCATCTGTATGCAGAAATTTTAGTACATAATTGTCAAGTAAATGTACCCTAAATCAATCAAAAACGGCAAACCTTGTCTCAAAATTACCTCTAGAGTAACTGATTTTGAGAAAACAGAGGCTGTATAACTGAAATGGAAGTTTGTGAGTGAATATCAGATGAATGGAGATTTTTCTAATGCTGCAAAAAACCAGTGCACTGCCTGCCTAGACAGCATCATAAGTGTGCACCAGATACAAAGATTGTTCCAAAATAGGCAGTATCCTCCTAAGATACCTTGTTTCAGTGTAAATCTAAGACAGCAGTACACATATATAAACCTGATATATTCACCTGAACAGCAAAACTGCCTGAGAAGCAAAACTGCTAAGAGTATTTGTCTTCTGACACTGGCCAAGGATAATATGATAGTGTTGAGGAGGAGGATGATCCAAAACATCCATCCGAAATAAACATGAAAGAAATTGATTTTATTTTATTTTCATTACAGAAAACCATAGATAAAAATAGTATAATATAATTTTTGAATGTATTTTAAGTTAAATACCTGACAAAAGGTCTGTGATAAACACAAGCTCGAAAATATTTTCACGTTTTATCCTATGGCATACAATATATCATTTTCATTCATATGTGATTGTGTTAAAACTTTTTCTTATCTTGAAAAAGTTGACGAAATTGGACTCATCAGTGCAACGCTCTATATTTGTGTTTTGTCCATAGACTGTTTAAACCAATGGATGTAGTGTCCGGGATGTCACCCGTAGGTTTCTGAAGAGCCTTTTTAAAGTCTAAAGTGGGCGGAGCCGGCCGTCTGCATCTTGGCAGAGTGTCACTCCCGGATAACTGAAAATGGGCAAAGAGGAGGGACGTGGGTGGACTAACAGACAGCAGACAAACGGCTAGAAGTGACAGCAGCGGCAATCCACCTGCCATGCCCTTAATTATGCAGAACTTTAAGGCTTAATATAATTTAAACAGATGAGTTACAAACAAAGTCACAGTTGTCATGAAGGAGCAAAATTAGCTTTATAGACCAAAACCACTTTTTGTACCAGGCTGTAAACATATTTTTGTCTGCTTTAAAGTTGGACATTTTAACATGGGGGATCAGTGGTAGAGGTCTGTGCTGGATTTCGTCCCGCTCCCACCTGCTCCCGCTAGGTTCTAGTCCACGCCCACCCGCTCCCGCTTAAAATTCACTCATTTTCTTCCCGACCCGACCAATCCCGCTAAATTTAGACCTTGTTTCCACATTTAAATTTCCCCTAAAGAAAGTGACTGAGATAACAAATATAAAATGTTGGCTATACAGTAATTTTATTAGCTATTTTTGTCTTATCATGATACTGTCAACACCGTAACAAATGTCACAGAGAACAATAGGCTAAATCAAATACGACATCTGTCACTCAAAATTATAAGCCAAAAATACTAATAAACGAAAACTAGCTATAGCAACTGCACAAGGAAATATTTTTTTTAACATCCATGCAAAAACAGAATGTCAAGTCAAGTCAACTTTATTTATATAGCGCTTTTAACAATGTAGATTGTTTCAAAGCAGCTTTACAGTGTTAAACAGGAAAATAATGCAGCATAATTTTATTAAGCTGTATAACTATTTGATGTCATCAGTTCATTTCAATTTCCATACGGTGACAGTGTGGGCTTTAGATCAATAATTAGATCAGTACTTTAGTTTATATAGTTAATTTAGTTTATTAATTAGATTTATTTCGATGTTTAGTTGAAAAATGTTGTGTCCCCAACTGAGCACGCCAAGCCAGAGGCAACAGTGGCAAGGAAACCAAAACCCCATCAGGTGACCTAATGGAGAAAAATAAACCTTGGGAGAAACCAGGCTCAGTCGGGGTGCCAGGCTCAGTCGGGGTGCCAGTTCTCTCAGAATGCTGTTGACCGACGACAGTTTCATTACCGAACGTCTCCTCCAAAATCCGACTACAAAGGCTGAATGTTCTCTCTGAAGGTGCTCTCATGGACGGGATGCAAAGAACATATTGCCAGGTTCAGGGCAGGGAAACTGTGTGAACGCCACCATTGCAGAAAGTTTTGTTCACTTCAAGTTCAAGCGTGGATGCGCTATTGTCAAAGGATGTCGGGACCGGCCGGGCTATTGTCAGACCACCAGCTCCCGTCCAAAGCAAGGTTATTATAGTTTTGCAATTTTAAATTAGTTTTTATTTTATTATCGTTTTGAATTTTGCTACAAATTTCAGTTTAGTTTTATAAATTGTTTTGCTAGTTTGAGTTTAGTTTTTATTTTGTAAACACATTCCTATTTATTTTGTATATATTTCGTTTCAGTTTTAGTTTTAATAATTATAGTTTAGCAGAGTTACCAGAACGCAGTGTAGAGATCAAATCAAGATTTTTAATTTCAGCAAAGTTTAATGTTTGCACAGGTTAGAGTTTACTCTAATGCAGACATCTTAATAATAAAATAATGGAATACAGATTGTTTTATTTAATGCCATGTCAGCCTCTAAGGCTATATTCATGGCATAAATTTACAAATATACAAATATTATATAAATACAATAAAACCAAGCAAACAAACACAACAAGTCATATTATACAATATTTTTTAAATTAATTTATGATTTAAAATATCCAAAACCTTTTCATGCATAATCTTACTAAATAAGTCCTTAAGTGAAATAACTTGATAAAAGAGCATTCTTGTTTTAGCCCAGGACAGTCCAACAAAAGAGGGGAATCTTACAAAACATGCATAAAGTTGGGTCTTCCCCTTTAAGAGTCAAACTATGACCTATACAACAAACAATGGTCTGAGATTGAACAAAGAACCAAATAAATGCAACGTAAAAAATATAAAAGTAAAAATTATCAATTCCAGACAAACTCATTAAAGATGAAATATTATTAAACAATTAAAAGCTTATTTTAATTTCTTCAGTAGTACAAGGCTAGCAGTGTGACCACAGCTAAAGTCATCTGACTACAGCCAACACAAACTGTTGTGAAGACAGTGTGATTAAATAAGTGTGTGTGTGTGTGTCATGGAATTCCCTATGTTGTGGGGAAATGTCTCCACACGGATAATAATATTAGTAGTAGTAAATGATTTGTAAAAACAATGATAACACCTTTGAGCCTGTCAATATTACACAAACATGAAATCTCAAACACACAGTAGCACTTGCTACTATAGTTGCTGTTGCACCTGCGTCTCTCGTCGCGTATGAAACGGCGTTAAAAGAAGTTCAATGTGTGTCTCGTTACCTTGTGCCATTTCCCATTTCACTGCCACGAACGCATTCTTTGTGAACAGCCGTTCAGGACTAGCGATGTGTTCACCGCACGCGTCGCGTCACAGAACAGCGGTTATTAATCTCCTCAGCTCACGAATATTTATTTTTACTAATTATTTTATTTCAGTTAGTTTTTCAGTAAGAGTTGTTAGTTTCGTTTAGTTTGTCATTTATTATGAATTTTTTATTATTTTTTTCAGTTTACGAAAATGTTTTTTGACCAATAGTTTTAGTCTTAGTTTCAGTTTTCGTTTACGAAAATAACCTTGGTCCAAATTACACCAGAGTTACCGACCACTACCATCTTTGATCTGGAAATGTACTCCCGCGCTGATTGGGTCCCGCGGGAATGCAGACCTCCAGTCTGTGGGATTAGCTGTCTCATTTCATTTCATTTTGAAGGCTGCATCCTCTGGAAGACACATCCTGTGAAGGATGCGGTATACGGAGTGTCCTTAATCAGAATTAAACGAGACGTCCTCCGTAGGACACACAGGCAGGAAGTATCAAGTTGCTATGCCAACACGTTTACAGTGGAGTTGCGCTCTCACACCAATGAAAATTATGTATAACTTGAAAATGACTATGAAATGTTTCTTGCCTTGACAGCAAAGTACTGTTCTAAACGTTTAAAAATCACTAAACACAGTAATCCTGTTTACCACAACTATCTATTTGAGGTAATACAGCTTAAAAACAAAAACAAGCTTGAAACTACTTAAGTTTAAACACCACATTTCGCTCGCATGTACATATATCTGCCGGCGGTGCCATTTTTTCAAATAATATTTAAAAAACATGACGGTTGTTAATGGCGACGCAAAGAATTGTGGGTTATCTGCAGCAGCGAAGGATACACCTCATGCACACTCCGAAAAAGAAGGGCACATTTGAAGGTCACATTCGGAGTGTCCTACTTACTTTTCTGAAATGAGACAGCCTTGATGACGCATGCAGCCTTCAAATGCGACCTCTGGAGGACGCAACCTTTCGAAATGAGACGCAGCTATTGACTCCCTTTTGGAGCCTGTCTCTAGCGGCCAGTCAATAAATTGCAGTTTAAGTCACTTCCGTGTTGGAGAAACCGGAAGGTTGCAGCTTGGTTTTGTCCCATTATTAGATTATTATGTTGTTATCTTCGCAACATGCTAATGTCAAACCCAGAAAATCAACTGTGGGTGCACTTCACACAAACACTATTTGTCTGGCCTATTTAGAGCATATCAGGTCTGTTACTTAGGGTCCATTGCATTTTTGGATTTGTCAGCACACAGATCACTGGGGTTTGGAACAGAGCCATTATTTTTTTGCTACATTGTGGTTGGGTAGCTTTGTAGTAAAGAATGACATTACTAGAGATGCCTGATGGGAACTACTAGTGATGAGGAGGTAAAATGCAAAACATAATAACCGGATTGATTTTAAAATCATATGATCATTATCAATTTTTCTCTCTCTCTCTCTCTCTCTCTCCATGTATTCATTCTCTCAGCACAGATTAAACAAGTGTAGTCTACAGCCTGATGTCCTTGGCCAAAATTGGCCCCATTTGTACCATGTTGCTAATTGGTGGGACTAGCGCCAAAATGGCTGGGTGCCTTTCACACTCTGAGTAGCATCTAGATTTGAACCAATTTAGTGTTTTAAACCACCCCCTGATGGGACATTTTCAAAAAAAGTAATGTTTTTTGGTGAATCCTGTGTGAAATTTGGCTATGGTTTGCTGGGGAAATTCTATTCATGCTTATTGCATTATTATACTTATTTTTCCATTACCGTCCCCAACAAAAGAAAGATCGGGAGTCACAAAAGATAATTCTGGCAAATCAAATCCAGACTAAGGACAGAATTGGCATAAAATGAGGTCATTCCGACTCATATGTCAATGTGTTTGTGGCGCACAAGACATGTCACCATCTGCTTTCCTGTTTGTTTTGTCATCACCCCCACAAAGTGTATTATTGTGCCCTACTGATGAGCCTCAAGGTTGTAGAGCATTTTGTTGTTGTTTTTCTTGGTCTCCAGTGTTGTTGCTTTTTTTTTCTGATGGGGGGTGGGGGGGGTCAGATTAATCTATGTTCAGAAAACCATAATCCCCTGGGTGGATTTATTTAATAGCTCATCTTCTCGGCAGTGCTAGGAGTATTAATGCTTTATGCTGATTCTGCATGTCCTATAGAGTCTATAGACCTATACAAATAAATATCAAAGAATGCAAAGATGTACAAGACAAAAAACTAATAAAATATATATTTTTAATTATATACTTTCCCCTTTTCTATTTCTCTCACTCCAATGAGCGTCTCATGCATACTGCGTGTACTTTCTCTGTCTGGCAAGCCCTAATCTGATTGGTAGACTAAAATTTATAGGCATAAGTATACACTAGGCTTTTAAATGAGTCTGCCTGTAAACAAGGTTGTGTTCAGGGTTGGGAGGGTTACTTTAAAAATGTATTCCACTACAGATTACAGAATACATGCGGTAAATGGAATTAAATGTTTTGAAATACTTCTCCAAAACTGGCCATTGTTTAACGTATAAAAAAGGAAGAGTTTTGAGTGCTCAGACTAATTTATCAGTTAGTGTGTGAATGATGGCTACATTTGTATATGTTTAACGATAACTACCTATAAAGTGACCAATGAAAGTAAAGCGATTTGAACTGCAACATTGTACAAATGCTGCCCTTGTTTCACTTTCAGGAAAATTATATACAGGTCTGCAAATAAAGAGCAAAAGTGACATTAGTTTAACCAATGTATACAATATATACTATATTATAACCCATATAGTATACATTGTTCACAATGAACTTCAGTGAATAATGTGATAGCCATGCATATCTAAAAAACGTCTCTGGTTTCAACTGTAACCATGGTTCCCTGAGAAGGGGAACGAGACATTGCGTCTTGGATGAGGACGCCATCAGCGTAACTGGTGTCTTAAGCACGTGTGAACACATGCCAATTTTTAATTGGCTGATGACAGTCTGTGGTGTCATTAGTGGAAGTATAAGATGGCACCCGTGATACACGTCATTAACTTCTTTGTCTGAAGGAGATGTGCAGGCAGGCTCAAGGCATGGCAACAAGACGCAGTGTCTCATTCCCCTTCTCAGGGAACCATGGTTACAGACATAACCTGAGACATTCCCTTTTAAAGTGGAACTCAGCTTTGCATTTTGGACTGACTCTATGGGGAAAAAATACCCACTCCCCCATGCTGAGGGAATGTCTACCTCACTAGGTGAAAATATGCACAAACATAGTGGCATTGGCATAAATTGGCTCAATGGATTATTTAACCAGAGTCAACCCAGGGCACAACCATTCAACTCGCATAGGCCACCTAATGGTAGCACTCCCTAAGCTACCATCTCCCAATAATATATGTCTTTGCTCCTATGCTAGGATTATACCACTACCACGACCTTGGATGATACCACTACTTCCAAGGGGAGATATCTTCTCCTCAGCGATCTTCCGTTCTTCCTTACCGAATCCGCTTTAAATTTATCACCTTTAGGGCTGCACGATATATCAAAATGATTGAAATATCACAAAGCTACATATCGCAATATGCATATTGCAACAGCATGAGATATTTGAATGATTTTATTAGGCTACTTCAAAACGTTGCAAAAGTCAAAGTTTTAAGTTGATGCATATCGCAGAGAATACTGTTACTGGCGTGTGACTGACTTGGCGTTACAAAGTGTGGAAAACAACTCATTGGCATTTAAATACTGACATCACATTTTTTTTTTTTGTTTACATTGATGTTAAAATGACATTGTCAGATTTGTGACATTACTTTTTATGTAATGCCAAAACACTGCTGTTCACGTTCAGAAGATGTAGTGATGATTTATTTTCCTAGAAAGAATGTGAATCATATGTATTGGTTATACCGTTTTCAGTTTTTAAATATTTTTTTAAATGTAATTTAAATTGGTTTTACACAATTAAACCAATATTGTATTGCATATCCAATATTGCATTATTTAACAAGGTCTTGCATATCGCATTTCTTCAATATCGTGCATCCCTAATCACCTCCTTCAGGTCTTGTCCTTGAGGGAGGAGGAGCATGAGTGGCTTTACTCTCTCTGGCCTTGTCTCCAGTCTTCAGACTGTGACAGGCCAGGACCCCCAGAGGCCTAATGCGGAGAACTGGATCGGTGCAGAATGTACATCTTGACTGCACCCTCGCCTCTCTAAACTTTCCAACCACTCTCCACTCACTCTACAGACGTGCCAAAACGTTCAGAGGGCGAGACCAGGGGATCAAGGAGAAAATAATTTTCCTTCTCCCTGATGTCTGCCAGGTTCAACCACAAGTGCCTCTCCATTACCACCATCTGCATGCACCATTGGTCGTTAAATGGCAGCAGCGGCTGTTTGTTTGGTGGTCCGTAAGGCTAGGTCTGTGGTGTGGTGCAGTTCAGCGACTGATCCTGATCTCTCAGAAAATCTGCCTGGTAGGCCTGCAACACAGCCATAGTGTGTAAGGCCCCACCGGCCTGACCTGCTGCCACATACGCCCTGCCATTCTAGCACAAAGTGGTCTGTAGCGGCTTAGATGACAAGGCGGGAGCCTTCAAAGAGGATGACTTACCCTGTGAGAGATGGCTCGCAAGCGTCTCTTCAACAGGTGGCATCCTTACATATCTTAGCTCGCTCAATCCTTCCACATTTGCATAACTCGAATGATGGATGAATATGAGCTGAATATGAGGATGAATATGAGCTGAATATGGTTTCTTTAACGACTTCTTCACTTCCTTGTGAAGAATGGGAAGAAATGGGAGGCTCATTGGGGAAGGACAATTATGGCCCGACAGGAAATGCTCATCAAGTCTATCATGAGCCATTTCCTGTCTCCCACACCCCATGCTAGATCCAATCTGGTTGTGGTGCGGGGCATAACATCCAACAGCTCCCTGTATGCTGGCCTGGCAGGCTGAGAGGGCTCAGTACAAAAGCTATCTTTGCCACATCCGCCTCCTCCTAACTGGATGGTGCCAGTAAAATGCTAAAAATCTGCTGGATCAAATGACGCTAGAGACAGCACATCTTGATCCAACAGATCGCTCGAGCCCACAACTGAGAAACGCAAAAGAGCCATTCCTTTTTCAAATTCCTCTGCAAACTCGACCTGTGATCCTCATGACTTCAGCCTCAGCGATGCCTCGGGTACAGTCAGGTACAGGGCGCAGACGCTTGTCCTCAATTCTTTGAGAATAAGGCCAAATGTGAGATGAGCTTCCGCACTCAAGCACAAAACACACCAGTTGCCTCAGGCGTTAAAATCACCACACGCTATTTACACAAACGGTGCTTGAAGACAAAAAAAAGCTGATGATGTGCATCATGGGCACCCTCTTATACTTCCGGGAACTCCGCTAATGACGTCACAAACTGTCGGCAGCCAATGAAAAAAATTGGCATGTGTTCACACATGCTTCAGAAACTGGTTACACTAGGTGAGTTCCACTTCGAAAGGGAACAAATTTTCTTCTTTTTTCTCTCTAGACATCAAGGACACTAAAAAGTAGTGCTATCCGATTCTATTATTTTTGCGTTGAGCCTGTCCTCTTTCATTCTCTTGTTTCTCTCCTCTATTGTCTTCCCATCATGCTTGCTCTATAATTCTTGCCGCCTCTCCACTGCCTTTAAATGAATGCTGCAGTCTTCTCCCACCTGTTCTGCAGTTCAGGTCACCATTTGCCAACCTCTGTGACTCCATGTCCTATTCAGACAGTAATTGTTTCTCATGGGGATGTAAGGAATTTTCAACATTTACAGGGGCTAGGCAGTGATTTTATTTCCATTAAAATCCAGAATGTCAGTTTTTCTCTCACCACCCATGTATAAATCCCCTACCAGATTACCAAGTGTTTTTGACAAACACCAAGGTCAAGTGGTAATTTAAATGCCTTCCCAATCCACATCTCTGACAAGAGACCTCTTAAAAATTCACAGTTCAAATCCTTTTTTGACAACTGCAGAGCATTGTATGGCCAGCAACCATATCACCCTGTAGCCCAAGACTGGTTTCCACTGAAGCTAAGCAGGGCTGAGCCTGGTCAGTACCTGGATGGGAGACCTCCTGAGAAAACTAGGTAGCTGCTGGTAGAGGTGTTAGTGAAGCCAGCAGCGGGCGCTCACCCTGTGGTCTGTGTGGGTCCTAACACCCCAATATAGTGATGGGGACACTATACTGTAACAAGCACCGTCCTTCGGATGAGACTTTAAACAGAGGTCCTGACTCTCTGTGGTCATTAAAAATCCCAAGGCACTTCTCGTAAAAGAGTAGGGGTGTAACCCCGGTGTCCTGGCCAAATTCCCTCCATTGGCCCTAACCAATCATGGCCTCCTAATAATCCTAATGAATTGGCTCTATCACCTTCTCTCCTCTCCACCAATAGCTGGTGTGTGGTGAGCGCCACACTTTGGGTGTACAGTAGTACATTTGAAAGCGCTATATAAATGCCTCACTCGTTCATTCATTCATTCATTCATTCACGGTATGTTAACTGCTGCTCTTTGCTGTAATCAGCATGCATTTTAAAGATGTACACTTTTATTACTGAAATGCTGGAAAGTATTTCCTAGAAAATATACTATAAAATATTTAATCACTGCTCCACCTCAGCAAGCGGGAGCTGTTAAGAACAAAAAGGAGAAAGAGTAGAAAAGCAGGTATGCAATAAAACATTTTAATATGTATTACATACAATGATATACATAAAAAAATATAAACCAAGCAGCTTTATGTTTTCCTCTTGTAAATAGGAGACTGCATTAACTAATTTCTGCATATTTAAAATGACCCATCATTATTACAGAAATCCATTCCAACTATAGAGTGTCTATTTTCCTATTTTTAAACAGTAGATTTCAATAATCAAATAATAAATAGGACACTATTATTAAATTAAATATGAATTTAATTTATTATATTATTCCAAGCAGATGATATTCTATTTACAGCAGACCATCATGCAACTGACCACGTGAGCAGCATGTTCCCGGGTTCATAGGATCACAAAACTGAATAAATCCCCATCTGAATGAGCATGAGTTTTAACACTGAGGTGTCATGCAAATTTAATTTTTTACAGACGTCCACATGAGAAGCAATTATTGTCCAAATAGGGCTTTTGAAAGAGTTTTTTGCTTGATAGATTTTTGCTAATGGTTTTGATTGTTCCTCCAAGATACATTTGTATAATTACCATAATAATAGCACAATTACTTTAGGCACTGTATCCTGATACGCAAGGCTAGGATTGTGTTTTTGCTATCCCCCCTCTTCAGTTTATAATATGTCTGGCACTTAACTGAAACGGTGTTTCAAGGACAGACTAAATAACTTCATAAAGGACATACTTTTTCTTAGTGATCTTCATCTTTTGGCCACATTTTCATGCTGAATGAACATTTTGCCATGATCATGAGTTTTTGTCAAAGGAAATTTTACCAAATGAATTATTTTGAACTTAATGTTGTTTCAATTAATCTGCACAAAAATACTGCACAACATAATATCAAATGTATACAATTATGTAAACTAAATCCGTCCACTCTTGGGCACTGCACATAGTTGACTTTTCTCTCAAGTCTCACTTACTACCAGGTTACTCTGTTCATCAATATCCACCATCTCTCTACACAAGTTTGTCCAGGTTCATAAATATGCTAATGCAAACCAACTTCCAATCATTTCCAGAATGACAGACTAATGCCTGACACCTCCTCTGATGCTGAATACATTAATGTTTTGAATATCTTGAGCCGAACACTGCAATTATTTCTCATTTACTAGAATACAAGCAAATGGCTTTCACTACACATCACAGCTGCGGCATCAGAAGAGGGAACAGTGGATATAACAAGCTCAGATATAAAAAAAAGAATGTATCTTATTTGACAACTATACATCAACTTACATGCGTTGTACAAATACAATCAAGCACAGATATGAACAACACAGATATAATACCTTAGTCAAGAACAGTCACTGCCAACGGAACAAATTATATTTTGATCATTAACAAATGAAAGCAGAAATGGAGGGAATTAAATAGTTTGGTCTGAATATACAGCAAATGCCCTTTGTCCATGAAATGTGAAAACAAATCCTTGTTTGCTTCCTTTAAGAGTTGGATTCTCATGCTAAACATGGCCAAAAAAAACAAAAAACGTTGGACGTATGACAGAGTATTTCTGTGCCAAATACACTTCTTCAGGATTCGAACAAGTTTCTGAAAGTTTTACAGAGTATGGACCTGTATAATGTCATAAAGGGGGTTATTGCTTATATGGGCACTTCTCCCGGATAAGCACACACACACATCAATCAGAGCGAGAGCAAGAGCATCAACAATTAGATTCGTTCGGGTTCGGTCGGCAGCGCTGTCATTTTGTTTTTAGACCACAAAATCACTAAAGAAGTGTGTTTCTGGTTGTGAGGGAAAGATCACCTTGTTAAGCTTCCCAAATAACCCAGCGTTAAGGAAACAGTGGATGCAGTTTGTTTTTCCGGAGTTCTGCAAGTGTGTTTGTTTGTTCCCGGTCATGAGTGAAACTGCATCAAATGTCTGTGTTTTGTTGGCAATCAGCAAGTGCATATAATGTCAACAACATGAATGTATAGTGAATCCAAAGTTATCCAGGGATCATGCCATGATGTATTGTGTGTGTGTGTGTGTGCTCGTGTCTCTTTAGCTCCGCCCACGGCACGTCTCCACGAGTTCAGCTCTTTTTGGAAAGAATCGGTACAGCGTATCTGCCTTTTATAAATATGATAAAACTAAAGACTCTTCGGAGATATGAAGGATGCAATACTACTCTATAGGTACTCAAGATAAACATGAGACTGGCAGAAACTGTGTGTGTTATGTACCCTTTAATTAACTGTGTTCATTTATTTTCCTGTTTCACTATTAAATTGCCATACCACAAAACTATATGATATGTTAAAATGCTTTTGATCATTGATCTATAAACCATGGTCAGTGTCCTCCTGCCAATATTAAAATTTCTGAGTAGACCTAGACGTTGTCTTGCCTTCTTATGTATGTGCTCTACATTATCCTGTTTTTATTCCCACAACATAATTCCTTTGTCTTTTCATTGTTCAATTGTAGATGAGTCTTGACGAACCACTGAACAAGGTTTCCAATGTACTCAATATAAATGTCCATTTGGCATAACATTAGAGCCATCAGCGTATTTAATTAAGGTCGGATTGTCCCTATTTACACTGAATAATGATAAATGTATCATTTTTAAATTAAGTATAACATTATTTACAAACCAGTTATTTAGGAGTTGTCAGTGGTTCACAAGATCATTTAGAAAGTGTAAGTAAATGATTAATAAACTATTTAAATGTACATTTATACATCTTATCAATGTTAACATGTGTAAATAATTTGTAGTTTTGTTATTCAAATCACCTTCAATAAATCACATTGTGTTATTTTCACAACTATGTGAGTCATCACCATACCGTTGAACCTGTTTCTGTTGTCTGCCCATCATTGTGTTTAGTCCCCGCAATGGCCTCTAGCATTACCGGTTTTGAATTTCTTCTCAACTCTCTCTTTATAATGTATTTGCACCCCATTTATCTTACATCTCTTTTACTTTGTGTCTCATTCTGTAAAATGCTCTCTTCATATTTAAAAATTGTTTTAGATCAGGGGTCTTCAACGTTTTTCAGGGCAAGGACCCCTTTAGAGACACGGAGCAGGGACCCCAGAGACAAAATGTGTCAAACAGAGCCACATATTAGGCATATAGTCTTTGATATTAATAGACACCTACCATATGATAGTTAGACATTTATTATTATGTATGTCATTACTTTTACGAATTTCAAAAATATTTTGTGCAATTCTGCAATTCGGCACTCTAGTAGTCACGTCATGTTTATTAGGGGTTCAAGCATGAAGTGCTAAAAACGCAAAACTGCTCATAACTCCTAGACCACTTGTCGTAGACTCGAGAATCATTGGAAGCCTTGGCTCAAGACGAACAAAATCTCCGATTTCAATTCCGCCATGAAAAATTGTCCACCATTTTGAATTTTGTCAAAAACATACGTCTGCAAACTAGTAGGGGTGTGACGAGACACTCAGCTCACGAGACGAGACACAAGATTGGGTACACGAGAACGAGACAAGTTTTTTGCACAGTATTTTTAAGAAATCATCAATGAAATTCATTACCGTTAAAATAGTCTGCAGGTGCAGTTTGAAATGCTTTAACTCATCATCTTGAAATGTAATTTCAGTTTCAGTGAATTATAAAATGCATTGGAAGACAACAATACTCAAACACTGTGGTTTTGCCAGAAACTGACTGGCTTCTCTCCTGTATGATTTGACATGAGTCTATTCAGGCCTTACTGTACATGAATTATGAGCTCCCAGAACTTCTGATTGAGGCTGTGCCTCCTAATTCAACTCCTTTCCACAGATTGAACATAGAAATAAACAGTATAAATAACAAAAATAAATAACTTCTTATAAATGCAAATAATAAAATATATTCAAAGTGCAAACAGAGAAAAAAAAACCGAGACCAGAGCTAAGAGGTGGTTACAACTACACAGCCCAGTCAGGATATTGTATGTCAAATATGGATATTTTTCTGACAAAAACCCTTTCGCTTAGCCTTTATTAACCCTGGAGACGTGCGGATTACTATTATAATGGATGGATGCACTTTTTTGGTCTTCAAATTTTGGGCAGCCATTCACTGCCATTATAAAGCTTGGAAGAGCCAGGACATTTCTTAATATAACTCCGATTGTATTTTTGGGTGAACTATCCCTTTAATTGGCGGAGGGGCATTAGCACTGCGGACCTCCAGTTGAAGACAATTGCTTTAGATCTTTGCTAATGCAGGGATTGTTGTTTGTAAAAAAAATTGAACCGTTTTTGTTTAAACAAAACACAGACATTAATATAACAGGTAATCGTTTCATTCAATAATTCATGATTACTCCTTTTTAGCATCTGTCTATATTTTTGAGGGAGATGGATGACATTATGGTCCGAACTTCCTAATGGAGGATGAAACCTTTGGTACATAGACACCAGGAATCTGGCATATTTGACACAATAAGTCTCCCTTGTTCCTTGCCTTGTCCTGCTGCCTCTGCAACAGCAACAATCGCATACAAACACAGCCAGACCACTTTCCACTCCATATGTGTGAGCAGCCCATCTGTCACAATTTCCTCAGGGGTTCTGAGATTCTCAGTTTCATCTACTCTTGCCGCATAACAGCGATTCCCACAAAGCAGTGATGCCAGTCAATAAATAAATCAATGCATCTCTGAGCTTGAGATGTCGGAGCACCCATTTTCCCAGAGCAACTCTGTTATGAGATGTGAGCCAAGGCAAACCACAGAGCATTACAAAATATATCCAGATTTTAGTTTTATTAGATAAATAATACCTTAGACATCTGCTTTCAAAATTACCTCAGCTCCAGCCGAGTACAGAAGGAAAGAGCAGAGACATTTTGAGGGGGAAAAACAGTTGCGGGATTAGTAATCTTAAGCTTCATCTGTTTCTAAGCGTTTGCTACAGACACACAGCGGTGAAACAAGGTTGAGGAGAGGCTGGGGAAAATCACAGTGACGCATTAGACGTCAAGGGAACAGAAAAGACTAGGGTGTTTGTTCAATATCTGCGAGGAGTCAATGCCAGTCTGTTTCCTCAGAAGTAAATGCAGTCTCGCTCTGTTCGCTGCCTGAGGCAGCAGCTTAAGGAATCATAGGCACGTAAAAATGCTGATGGGTAATGCAAATGTTGTCCCATACGTTTGATTTATTTTAGAAATGTAAAGTCAGATTTGAATGTATTTTCCAGAGAAGGCAATCCCAGAATGCAGAGCAAAAATTAAATCCAAGATGGCAGTAAAGAGTTAATTCTGAGAAGTATCAATAAAACATCTGTGTAAATACATATTTATTATTGTAAGCAATATTTTTTATTTGCTTTATAGTCCATTTGTCAGCAGACGTCACAGTTATGTTATTTGCAGCTGCGCGCACATTGTGGTGACAGAAAAACAGTGGTAACAAGTGGAGGAAACTGGGCAAAATCCACGGAATAAGAGAAAAAAATGTCTTGTTGTGCCTTTGGATGTCAGAAACGGAATGCAAAAAAGATGGTCTTCATATGTATAGAATACTGTCGCCGAAGACGCTCTGTGAAGCTAAACGCAGACATTATGGTTGCAAGCCACAGACTGGACTGATGAAACCGGCAATGATTAGTCTATTAAAGCATGGATTTGATGTAAACAATAGATCTACATAATATTCACATATGCAGTTCATAGGGGACATACATACATAGCAGTTACAGCATGAAATAATATTTAAACCTACAGCATTTTATATAGGTAATACTTAAACCTAAAATTTTTAGGCCTATCTCACAATTCAGACTTTTTTCTTGAAATTGCGAGTTGATATCACAATTCTGAGGGGAAAAAGACAGAATATCAAGTTCAAATCTTGCAGGCTCTGCCCAGAAAACACGCCATCAATGTTTGCAAACACCAAAATGGTCTATTAAAGTATCGCGCCATTAGCTTAGCAACATGCTAACAGCAAACTCTATTGGAAGAATCTATATGTAGAATTTTCCAAATCTGTAATTCATGAGGTGATGATAATGCTGTCGGACAGGCCATTCACTAGGGTTGGGCGAATTTCACACACTGAAATTTGGTGGCGGTACCCAAGGGTACCTTTTTCCGATACTTTAGGGATGTTTACCTCAATAACTGTAAAGAAAAGTCCTTTATAGAAGTGTTATTGACTTGGTCTCTGTCTGCCATTGTCTGTGATGTTTGTTTACTGTAATATTTACCAGTAAATAGTAGGGATGTGACGGTGAGGACATTTTCCCACCATTTAATCGACGTGTGACAACACCGGTAATACCGGTACCACCGACTCGGCTTTTAAATCACTAATTATATCTAAGCGAAAGTCACATGCACACGACCGCTCAGGCTTTCATAACGCAACTGAAAACGCGCCAGTGCGCACACACCGTGAATGACAGTTCGTCCGTAAATGCGCGCTCTGTAAGGCCATGAATGACGAGCAGATGAGCTGTCATTCATTCAGGGCGCGCATTTACAGGTGTTTCCCAGTTCATTACTGATTATTTTAATAATTGTAAAACATTGTCATAGTTAAGTCATTAATATATATTGATCATTTTTTAATAACGTTCAGCACTATTTGACATTAAATGGAAAGTTCATATTATGCGATTAATCGGTTATCGGCAATATTTTCCCATTTTAGTAAACAGCATCTGCAAAATCCACAATCGGTTATCCTCTAGTGTTTGCTGCAGAAACTGTGTGTTTTAACATTTTCTTCAGGATGCAATAAATCCTGTACATATTAAAACATAGGCTTTGGGCTGCTAATTTTTCAATCTGATTATGGCCTAATTACCACGAACATATACCATATTTATAATAAATGTTCTGAATCAGCCAAAACCATCTGGGCAGCTTTTAACACAGAAACGCTGTTTGGTAGTGTGGCTCTCAACACGATTAGAAATCCCTTTCCATTTCAAAAAAGTGAGAAGGAGAAGTGACACAAATGAAAGAATTCTCCTCAGGGATAGGACAGAAATGTCAAGTTCAGCTCCAATTACCGTGTCTTAATATGAGCCAATTAGGCTGGGTCTCTTTGGAGGTACCAAAATTGAGGGGGACAAAAGAACAATCTAAAAGACAAAACCAGTTATCGGAGAATCCTTCAAAATGTTTAAGCCCAAAAGAAAAGAGAGTTGCTGAAAAACTGCAACCTAGAGCCTTTTGAACTAGTCTTTTATCACAGAATTCTAAAGCTATTTCGCATTTTAACTGTGACAAAGGAAACGGCTCTAAGAAACATGAAAATGCTTTGTATGGGACAAACATCTCATAGTATTTGTTCTTACACAGTATCAACATTTGGCTACCTGTTTCGCGCTGTAAAAAGCTGATATGCAAATGTGGTCAATTGCTAAAGTAATAATTCTTTAATTAAAATGGTTTGCAAAATATTTAAGGACTTCCAAACATTTCATTTTGGTTGTGGCAATGTTAAAATATAAAATGTTACTGACCCCAAGCTTTTGCACAGTGTAAAAAAAACTAGTATAAACATTTTAAACTGAACTGAACACACATTCTCTGACTACTCTTAAAGCAGATCTGGCTAGATATGATGGAAAATAGTGAATGAAACCCTTAGTTCTTGACTAGCTTTACTTCAACAATATGTCAATAATGAATAATGAACGCACGTCTTTCAGCTCATTTTCAGTGCTGGAGTATTAAAGGGATAGTTCACCCAAAATTGAAAATTAGCCCATAATTTACTCACCCTCAAGTCATCCTAGGTGTATATGACATTCTTCTTTTTAGTTAATAACTTTCGAGTTATTTTACAAAAGTCCAGGCTAATCCAATCATTAGAATTGGATTCATAGTTGCTCTGTTTTTGAAGTCCATAAAAAGTGCATCTGTCCATCAAATAACTGCTCCACGCGGCTCTGGGGTGTTAATAAAGGCCTTCTGAAGCGAATCGATACGTTTGCGAAAGAAAAATATCCATATTTAAAACTTTATCAAGTAAACTGTAACGCCGCTCAGATTGCTTTATATGAGACCGCTTCAACACTGGCTTCATGGCCGAGTCCCGAGGTGGGCGTGGCAGAGCGGCCAGTACCGGGTCCCAGTGACTCCTTACTGCCGTCAAACTTTCAGCCCGTGGTCCGACGCTTCGTTTCTCCGGGCCGGGGTGCCCTTAGAAACAGTGTCCGGGCATGCTGTGCTCTTCACGGATGCCTCCTCCACTGGCTGGGGGGCCACGTACAACGGGCATGCAGTTTCAGGTCTGTGGACGGGGCCTCAATTGCATTGGCATATCAATTGCCTCGAGTTGTTAGCAGTACACTTGGCACTGCGCCGCCTCAAGGGGCTGCTACGTGGCAAGCATGTACTGGTCCGTAAGGACAACACTGCAGCCGTTGCGTACATCAACCGTCAGGGTGGTCTACGCTCCTGTTGCATGTTCCAACTCGCCCGCCACCTCCTCCTTTGGAGTCAGAAGCATCTGAGGTCGCTTCGTGCCATTTATGTCCCAGGTGCGCTCAACCGGACAGCCGACGAGCTCTCACGGCAGCCTGCACCTCCGGGAGAGTGGCGACTCCATCCCCAGGTGGTCCAGCTGATATGGGACCTCTTCGGAGCCGCACAGGTAGACCTGTTTGCCTCTCCGGACTCGACCCATTGCCAGTGGTACTATTCCCTGACCGGGGGCACCCTCGGCACAGATGCACTGGGGCACAGCTGGCCCCGAGACCTGCGCAAATATGCGTTTCCCCCAGTGAGCCTTCTTGCACAGAGGACGAGGAGCAGGTCTTGTTAGTTGCGCCCTATTGGCCCAACCGGACCTGGTTCCCAGAACTAACTCTCCTCGCGACAGCCCCTCCTTGGCCGATTCCCCTGAGGAGGGACCTTCTTTCTCAGGGACGGGGCACTCTATGGCACCCGCGTCCAGACCTCTGGAAACTCCATGTCTGGTCCCTGGACGGGACGCGGAGGTTCTAGGTGGTCTACCACAGGCAGTGGTGGACACCATCTCTTCTGCTAGAGCCCCCTCTACGAGTCGCCTCTACGCTTTTAAGTGGAACCTGTTCGTTGAATGGTGCTCTTCCCACCGGGAAGACCCCCGAAGGTGTTCGGTTAGTGTTGTGCTTTCTTTCCTGCAAGATGGGCTGGAGCGAAGGCTGTCTCCCTCCACCCTCAAAGTGTATGTCGCAGCAATAGCGGTGTATCACGATGCAGTCGAAGGTAAGTCCTTGGGGAAGCATGACCTAATCGTCAGGTTCCTCAGAGGTGCGAGGAGGCTAAATCCTCCTCGTCCAAACTCGTTACCCTCTTGGGACTTGGCTCTAGTGCTTAGAGCACTTCAGAGCCCTCCCTTTGAGCCTTTGCAGTCGGTGGAGCTTAAAATCCTGTCAATGAAGACAGTGCTTCTGACGGCATTTGCTTCCATCAAGAGGGTAGGTGACCTGCATGCACGTTCGGGTTGCGAGCACACTCAACAAGGAGTGTTGCTTCCTCCTGGGCGCTGGCTTAAGGCGCCTCGCTGACAGATATATGTAGAACTGCGGGCTGGGTGACACCTAACATGTTCGCTAGATTCGCTAGCCTCCGTGTAGAGCCAGTATCTTCCCGCATCCTCGCCCCCAGGGGCCAGTAGCGCTAAGTGCCCGTTCTAGTGTCGGCTTGCAACGCCACTCCCGCCCTCTGGGCCGGATACATGCGTCTATTGTCTCCAGTTGTGTTCCCCGGAAACGGCTAACCCTGTCGAGCTCCTCCGTCACCCCTGCGGTGCCAGACGTTGTGGCCGTCTGACGCCAGGCCTGCACCCATATGCTTGTGTAACGTGTGTGTAGGCTGGGTTCCATATGTAGCGGTTCCCTCACGGCAACCCCATATGTGTATTCTTCCACGGTACCTGCTACCCTACTTGGCTAGCCCCGTGTCTTTCCCTTGACAGAGCCCGCTCTGTCGTCTCTGGGCATGTTCTTTCCCCCCTGGAACCAGGCTGGAACCACCCCAGAGACTGCCATATGTTGCACTACCCTGCTAGGTTAGTCCTTATGTGTATTCTGCCACCAATCCTTCCACTGAAGGACGTGGCTCCGCAGCGTACCATCTCCCAAGACGGGCACGCTTTCCCAGCGTTATCCAATAGTCACACTGGGTGGGTCTTGCAGAAACAGCAGTGACTGACCTCCCAGCTTGGAGCCCTGACTTCCGTACCATCTAAGACGTCCAGTGCGCTCAAGCAGGACGCTGGAAGGGCCAGCGCCCTGGCGTTTTGGTAGGGATCCCAATTCGTCGGTCAGTTCCGACGTACGTCGAACGTGACTGACTGAAAGGGAACGTCTCGGTTACGTATGTAACCCTCGTTCCCTGAAGGAGGGAACGGAGACGTACGTCCCGTCGCCAGGTGCTGCGCTTCCGCTAGGGGGCCGAGTCACTAGTTCGGCTCCTCAGCAGAAAAAAGCAATGATCTAGCATTCCACTTCCTTATTTATACCCGCACCGCGGGGCGGAGCGTGGAATGTGTGGATCACATGCCAATCTCCAGTGGCTCGTTTTTAACACACTCGAAGTAGATTGGTCTCTGAGATCAGATCCCAATTCGTCGGTCAGTTCTGACGTACGTCTACGTTCCTTCCTTCAGGGAACGAGGGTTACATACGTAACCAAGACGTTTTGAAGTCACAGTTCAGTTTTTGATAGATTATAGGTAAAAACATGGCATAATTTTTTTTCTTTTTAATTAATTAGTAACAATATTTTGCCTTAATAATATCACAATTAATATGTTTCTCACATTGGATAAATGGATGTTCTCACATTAAAAAAAATCTGACTGACTTTATATTTTAGGAAAAAGGACCATCACAAAGCTAAAATGCTCTAGTCTGGACTGTTTTCCCCCCTCAAAGGCAAGTTTTAGCTGTCAGTAATACTGCACTGTTAATCTAACTTCCTCTCAAATGTAGCCTACTTGCAATATGCTAACTGCTCCTTCAGATCCACCGTCAAGCTAGAAGGCTTCTGTGGGGGGTAATCAACAATATGGCAGAATAACAAGACTGCCTCTCCAGGGCCGTGTCTCTCACACCAGTGAGCCTGTGGGCATTTTGGCCATTAGCCCTGCTAACATAGTGTGCTAAAAGACAGAGAAAGAGAGAGAGGAACAGTGCAGAAGGGAGAACTGCTCCATGCTACTAATTGCTCCCCAAGCACCACAGAGGTGCACAGGTAAGAGGCTTTTACTCAAGAGAGGCAACAGTGTCACAGAATAACGTGAGCTCATTTTGCTGTGTAGTCAGATACAGTGAAATGCGTGTTTTGCCACTTTGCAGGGATTTTTTTTTTTTACCAGCACTGGCAAATTTTTCTGACATGTCCTGTAAAGTTGTATCATATGGATAGAAACGAAGGCTCTCAAACTGTATGGTGTCATATGGCTTGAAAGAATATGGTATACTAAAAAGATAGGGAACCTTATAGAAATTAGTTTACATGAACAGTTTTTCAATATTATTATTTCTATATTTCATTTCAAAATCAAATATTCTCATCTATTATCAGCGCAGGTTTACAAGTAATAATGTCTGGTATTAAAATGCTTATCTTTTATCTGGATATCGCCTGAATTCCATTAGGACACCACATACAGGAAATGTGTGACTCAAGAGAAAGTGATTTGCATTGTGTATTAGATCACACTGTAGTGTGGACACAATCCAGATTCATTTCTCTTGGGCAAGGAACCTTGCCACTCTTCACCTCAGCCCTGTCACCAGCCAAAGAATGGGCCAAAGAAACATATTTTTTCTACAGCTCATATGCACAACAACACCCTGATGACTGTCAAAAATAAGAGGCCGAAATAACGAAAATCTTTATTTAAAGGTGCATTTAGCGATTTCTGAGAAACACTGTTGATATTTTGGAATCACCCAAACAAACACGCCCCTACCCATCTTGATAGCTCTGCCCACAAAATCACGCACACACAATGAAACACGGGCACCTCCCAAAAAGCAGGTTATGTGAAATACCTGGGTATGTTTAAGGGTAAGTAAGTGGATAACCTCAACTTTCGGTTCCAAAAACGGAGGTAACTTTCATATGTAAGTAGCCATAGCAACTCACTCTCTGAACATAACCTGCTCCAGAGCAGCTCATGATCCAGGGTTAGTTTGCTTAAGAGGTATTCACATGTGTTTTATATAATTAATATAGTTATAGTAATATAACTAAATTTGTTATATAGTTACAGTTATATAATATACAATATTATATGTTAATTCTAAAGCACTGTTATAACAAGATAATGTTTAAATGTTAATTCAAATATATTTAGGGCCCAAGCCCTGAAAGGGCACAGAGCCCTATTGTTCTTCTAAGGACAATTTTGTTTTTCGACTATTCGGGCACTTTTGGGGCCCTTACCATGCTCAAAAACTCTTGCACACACATCGGAATCTGCGGCCATCAGGGCCGGACCAAAGCTGGTACCCGGGCGTGGCAGGGGGGCTCGACAGCGCCCCCTTAAGTGGGGTCTGAAAACTTGGTCCATATATCAAACACACTTGCACGTACATGTATGAAATACGCGGCACACATATGGAGCTCATCTGGCCGAACAACTTTCGTGCTCTATGTTATACGTCAGCCCAACAGGAAGTGAGCTATTATGGGTTGTTCGGAAAACGCATGCTCTGGAATTTGATATACTCCTCCTAGAAGATTCACCCAATCAGTGCCAAACTTGGTCGGCATGAAGTGAACATATTGAGGATGCTAAATTGCGAGCGGATTTTTAATATCTCGAACGGTTTGGCCGTGGCGAGGAGACGAATTTATGGCGAGAAAAGTGAAACAGGAAGTGTGTTATAAATTCTGCAAACATTGACTGAGTTGGATGAAACTTCAGCTGCGTGTTCGTTTTAAGAGGCCGATCACATGGGTCTCATTATTGTGAGTCAAAGTTATAGCGCCACCAACTGGCAGCAGGAAGTGTGGCATTTTCAAAATGCTTTATAATCTTCATCTTATTTTTACCTGATTTACTTCAAACTTCATCAGTATGATGTCAAAACATAGCAGATGTAAATCTGGTAAACACTTCTTGATAATCTAAATATTGTTGCCATGGCAACACATCAAACTATAATTTTCTTTTTCGATGCTTTTGAGACTCTTACAATGCTTCAAATTACATGAAACTCGACACACACATCAGACATGCTATCCAGTAGATTTGGGCAAAGACTTAAAAACGGGCGTGGTTCAGGGGCTCAGTTGCACCATCTTTTGACAAAAGTAGCGCCATCTTTTGACAAAAGTGGGGGGGGGTAGTTTTATCTACAGTCACTAAACTCTGTATATATATTGTTCTCTTTGAGCTGGACAACTTTCTAATTTACAGTCATTAGCGCCGAACAACAGGAAATCAGATATTTAGGGCCTGAGGTGTGAGGACCGTATTGTAATTGCTCAGCCCATCATTCTTCTTATCCCAAGTAAATTGCATTTTTGAGGGCCTAAACATGCTCGAAAACTCATGAAACTTTGCACACACATCAGAAGCGGTGAAAATTTACATCTGATATGGGTTTCAGAATTAGGTGTGGCAAAATGGCTCTATAGCGCCACCTACAAAATTTCAACTAAGTGCCATTCATGCTACGTTTCATATATGAGTTATGAAAATTCAATAGACGCATTCAACAGCCCAATACCTACAAAAAAGTCCTTGGGCGTCAAATCTGAAAAACCAACAGGAAGTGAGATATTTTGAATTTTCTTTCCTAAATTGGTGGAGTTTTTGCCATTGTCAGATGTTGTACTTTAACAAATTCTTCCTAGAGATTTAATCAGATCAACATCACATTTGCACTGTCTAATCTAAAGGCCTTTGCAAAGTTAAATTGCGAAGATCTTGGGTTTTCGCTGAACGGCGTGTCCGTGGCGGCCTCACAAATTTTGATGTTTCGCCATGACACAGGAAGTTGTTGTAACTCGGGCATACAATGTCCGATCTGCCCCAAACTTCACATGTTTGATAAGAGTCCTGGCTTGAAGACATCTACATGCCAATATTCAAAGTTATAGTGCCACCAACTGGCAGCAGGAAGTGTGTCACTTTCAAAAATGCTTGTCTTATTTTCACCCGATTTATTTCAAACTTCATCAGTATAATGTCAAAACATGGCAGATATAGACATATGAATGGATTCCTGATATTTTAAATACTGTTGGCATGGCAACATGTCAAAGTTTAATAATCTTTTTGGGTGTTTTTGACACTGTTAGCATGCTTGAAATTGCACGAAACTCGACAGACACATCAGAGATGCCGTCCAGAAGATGCGTGCAAAGACTTAGAAATGGGCGTAGTGGAGGGGCTCAGTAGCGCCATCTTTTGACAAAAGAGGGGGGGGTAGTTTTATCTACAGTCACCAAACTCTGTATATATTGTAGAGGAGAGCGGGGCACAACCTAACACTTTTTGACTTTCTCAGTTTGTGTAAATCCACTTGGGGTTCAGAGTATTTATTTTTTCTCACATTATTTTCACACATGTCTAGTACAATTATGTGGTTTTGTTTCATTAATACAGTGTATACTTTTTTCTTTATTTACCCTGAAAGAATGGAAGTGAAATGTGACAACATGCCCCATAGGTGGGGTACATTGTAACATGTGGTGGGGCACAATGTAACATGACCAAATAACAGCTTAAAATGTTACCTGATATAATCAAAAAAATATACAAGACAAACTAAAATATTTTGTCAACAAAATACAATTATTAACTTTTTAAAATAAAATAATGGCATTTTTTAATCATTAAAAATATAAGCATTTTTGAGTATGACTACAAACACATCGCTAAATACAGCTATACAGCATAGTTCAAAACATAATAATAATTAATAATTTCTGAACATTAACTCACAGTCATTATTCACCCTTTTCTCATGGTTTCTCAAAAGAATTCATAAAAGTATAGAATATAATGGCATATTTCTAATAGGGGCTCATTGTAACGCAGTGTTAATGCACCCCATCTGCACAACTGGGATTTAAACCGCGGCTCGTGTCTTCTGCTGTTAGATCAGCATTAAAGAACGATCTCAACTGTTAAATAACAGATATAAGATTATAATAATATAGGATTTGTCTAATTTTAAATAAACACAAAAAACAGAGATGAAAACTAAACTTAAGTAAGAAATGTACTTTTGCTATGGTTAAATACATGTTCAGTGATACCTTCCAGAGATTTTTTAATTTTGGCGCTATTTTTTCTCTAAATAATGTTGATATATGGCAACTAGTAAATACACTAAGTTTCGTCATTCTGGCATGTGTGGAAAGGGTTAAAACGTGTGTTACAACTAACCCCACATTAGGTTGTGCCCCGCGCTCCCCTACTCTTCAAGCCGGACTATTTTCTAATTTACAGTCATTAGCTCCGACCAACAGGAAGTGAGATATTTTGCTTTAAAATTTTGAATAAAAAGGCTCTGGGTTTTTATAAACTCCTCGTAGGAGATGCATGGAATCGACACCAAACTCGGTCAACATGAAACAAAGACACTGAAGATGCTATATTGATAACGATTATAGAATATCTCAAACGGTGCTGCTATGGCAAGGGATTAAATAAGAACAAAAAAGGGAAACAGAAATTTTACAAAAATCATATTTTGTAAAATCATAGTTCGATTTAAATTAAATTAAGATTGTATGTTCGGTAATTAAACCTGGATGAATTTAAAATGAATGTACTATTTTTCAGATCAATATATATATATATTTTTTTATATTTATTTGTATAATCTATTGTGTCTGTGTGTGTGTGCATATTTGATATTTTAACTGAACTTAGGGCTGGTGGTGGTGCTTAAGTCATGGTTGGTCAATCAATGTTTTTGTAAAAATGATAATAGTAATAGATAATAGTAATTATTAATAAGATAATAATACTACTACTGATTCTACTACTAATAAAAATATACAACAGATTGATGAGCTGCTGGGTACATGAATAATCACGTTGTCTGTGTTCGCGCTAACTGATTTGCTGAAATCAAAACAGGGACGGTAATAGATGAGCGCCAGCCAATGAAATTGCCATTTGCGCATTAGTCCCGCTCACTACCGGAGAAACCAGCATATCTTCGGCTTTTTCATAAAAGCTGAATAATTCCAAATGAACTTGGTTGTTTTGACAGGAAAATACAACAAAGAATGTGGTTTACAAGTAGCACATCGATTCTGCGTATGTTAGACTCTCTCTCTCTCTGTGTCTCTCTCTTTGCGTGTGTGTGTGTGTGTGAGAAGCACAGCTAGCACTCTCAGCAATGTGAAGGCAAGTTGTGCTCCTTCACACTAGAGTTTATGGTACGTCAAATACAGGCATGCTGCGCATCATTTGAGCTGAATTGAAATAGACAGATCGTTTGACGGAGAGCGAAACTGTTTCTCTGAGTGGTCAGCGAGTGAAAATATATCTATGCTAAACTTATTCTTGGCCTCTGGCAAGTAAAATCTAAGCATTTATTAGCCAATGGCTAATGATTGATATTATTTAGTCTCCCAGAGTGAAGATTTACTCGCATATGTGTGCGATTTACTCGCATTGTAGAGGGTTGAGTGTATACGCCAAAAGTGTGTTTTGGTGCTCGGTCCGATACAGCATTTCCCAGAATTCGCTTACTGCACCTTTAAGAAAATTCTTAAAGACCCTCTGTGGTGAAAATCAAGTTTTTAAATGTTTTTGTATGGTTTGAAATCGCTGGTGTTTCTGACGTCACAAACTACCTTGTAACCAATCATGTCAACTTGTGGGCGGGCTTTAGCATACCTTTAACTATGACTGCTCTAAAGCAGGGGAGTCTCAAGAGAAGCCAGGTCATCCCAGTATATTTTTCTGTTGATATGAAAAATACTTTTAGCAATATAGTGGATGAATTATGTATGTGATGTATATTACGATGTTATGATGAGTAAGCATTTCTCAAGAGCTGTTCAAAGTGTTTCTAAGGATATTGACTGATACTGAAGGCAGACTGAGATGGCGAACGTGAACATGGTTTGTGTAACATTAGCAACACATTATTAGCCATTTAATAACGTAGTCAAGCCAAAGGCTAATCATATTAATTACTGTTAAGTGTCAGACGTAGAGAGCGATACCTTTGTGCAGTGTTTACTACAGTAACTTGAGTAAAAGGTAAACGTTGACTGACTGGGTCTCTGAGCTGGTGTGAGTGAGTGGAGGCGGGGCTAATTTGCATATTCATGTATCCGTGTATACTAAATGAAGCAAGGGGGTAGAGTTACATTCAAGCTATTTTAAGGCATGACAATTAATTTTTTTTCACAGGAATTTTTTTTTTAAATATGCAATTTCGGTGATCAAAGATGATTATTAAAGCAGGGCTGTACAGGGTGACATATATGTCGCACGTGCTACAAAAAAATCGGTCTGTGCGATGAATATATTTACCCCAGTAGCACGCGTGCGATACAGTTTAGCATGTGAGACAGAGCTCGTTTGAGTGAAGGGAGAATTTGTTTTGTGTGAGGTTAATCTAGGGCTGCACGATTGACTGTAATTAAACCAAAATCGAGATTTGTCTTTGTGTAATTGTGAAAATCGCTTCAATTTTTAAATAAATAAATATGTGCAGATGAAGCGCAGCACTGTTCAGGGCGGATCGATCGGTTCGCAATAAATGCTGCTCTACCTCTGCATGCACTGTGAGATGGAGTCATTGGCATTTTAGTTCGAAAAGCGGCACGGTTTGCATGAAAAATTGTTAATAAAAGCGGTCAATCGCGGGCTCAGTGCCCGAGACTCTGAAGGAGGTGGCACTCGAACTGTCCCGCGATTCACGTGAAACGGACTCGTGTGCGCATTTGTTCAGGAAGAAACGTAACCTGCATATGTGTTTTAGCATATTACAATGTATTTAGTTCAATAAAACACATGCAAGGGATGATGGTGTTGATGATTTACCTTGGATACGAGTGTATTCGCGCATATGCGTGCAATCAGGGCAACAAATGAACTTCATGCGACGCACACACAGTAAACCCAAGAGTCGTTTACTCAGCTGCGCATGATAGCACCAAATTAATAAAAACAATATATTTACTGCAGTGTGTTTTCTATCATTTCTCAGTGAGTACATAAGATAAAATAAGACACAAATTAAGACATTACAGTCACATTTTTTTATCATAATTTAATATTTTATTATAAAACCTTAGACCTTTCTAATGATTTATGTTTTCTGTAAAATATAATAATAATAGTTATTATTATTTTTATTCTTAAATATTTGTATTGTATAGCACTTTTTGCATTTTTCAGACATGGTAACAGACGTTTTATACATGTGCTACAATTTTGTGGGCTGTGCTACAAAACTTTCAGCCTCTGTAGCACCAGTGCTATGTGCAAAAAACGTACAGCCCTGATTAAAGGATACAATTATTGACTAGAGGGGGACTTTAAGATAAATTCGTAATAAGATAAGTTTGTAAGAATGTTCCTAAGTGCAATTCTTCAAAAATTCTTAAGAAGTTCTCACATATTTTCTTATCTTAATTTTTGTCTTAAGATGAAAATGACAGGCTTTGGAGTTCTTTGATTGAAAGGCGGGTATTGCTGAAGACTAAGAAAGTCTTTTTTGCTGCATGCAGATTACCAAAGTTATCATAATAAGCGACTATTTTCGTACAACTGGCTTGACGGGAGTTAATTTTAATGTGCTGTGCCATAGTTATTATATTTTAAGGATTATTTTATATCTTAAGATGCAAAGGACTTTCCCATTCATTTGCGTTTCGTCTCATGCTATCTCTGGAGTGATATCTGTGTGTGCTACTTCTAGCTAGAGTGAACTAGTTCCTTACATCATCACGCAAGGATGTCACAATCCGGCCCCAGGTTATTCCAAAAGCCTGACAATGCAAGAAAAGTGTGTTATGATTTAAAAGGATCTGCTTTTTGATGTCAAAACAGACATGCTCTCAAGGAAAAATCGGCATGCTGATAAATATGTTTACAACTGGTTGTGTAATGGACAAAAAAATCTAGGTGTATCAAATATTTTTGAGGTGTAGCATTGACCTTATAGCAGGGGTTTTCAATCTTTTAGATGCCACGGACCCCCAAATATGATCATCCCTGTGTGAGGGACCCCCATTCTAAAATTTATAAGGCATCCGTCTTTTATAAACACTCAATTTTTATACACAAAGAAATATTATAAATCGAAAATTAGTTTGTTACTTTATTGTATATTTTGTTTTCCTCAATGTAGTAAGGTATTGTTATATGTATTATTTATTTCTTGTTTATTTATTTAATTTGAATCTAATTTTTATTTGTATTAATATTTTTTTTATTTTATTTTAATCTAATTTAATTTATTTAATAGATTAATAACTAATATTTTTTTAAGATCTAATTTATTTCTTCACTATTTTATTTTAATCAAATTATTATTATTAGTCTTTTTACAGTTTTTTTTTCTAGACTTTGAAAACCCCTGCCTTATAGCCTGATAAAAGAAAAGCGTTCAAACATGTGATCTTACAGGGCATTGAGATATTGGGCCGAGCATGTAACCATGCTAGCTGTCTACGTCAATAAGTGGGTGATATTTCTATCTACAAAGCCAGACAATAGAGATGAATGTGATTCTCCAGCAGTGGTGGAAGGTGAGATTAATCAGGGTTCAAACAAAGGAAAAGCCATCTGGTGTCATAAATCATCTCTGTCGCTGTGAACAGAGAACAGGACCTCCCGCAGCAGATCAAATGCACTGTCGCATTTAACGTGACAAATGACTCCAGTAAACTGCCTAAGCTTTTTATTTCAAGTCTAATGACGTCTCTGGCTTCACAGAATACGACAATTGCACAGCTGAGATACAAAAATGTGATGTAATACTGACCATTTTATGACAGTGGATTCTGGACAAAGGGAAAATGTTTGCAATTGTGTTAGAAAAAAGCACAGTACACTGTAAAAATGATTGGAGTATATTTTACACAAAAACTCTATTTCAGCTTTTCTTCAAAATCAAATTTTTAGGGCCCTATTTTAACGATCTGAGCACATGGTCTGAAGGTGCACTTAGGGTGTGTCCAAATCCACTTTTGCTAGTTTAACATCTGAAAAAATGGTCGGCACACCAGGCGCACGATCCAAAAGGGTTGTACCTAGTCTCTTAATGAGTCATGGGTGTGTTTTGGGCGTAACATGCAATAAACCCATCAGAGTCTCATCTCCCATTCCCTTTAAAAGCCAGTTGCACTTGCACCATGGAGGATTTGCTATTTATGGCGGACTTTGCGAGCGGAAATACTAAACGCTTCTCCAGAGAGGAATCCTGTCATTTTTAATATTTGGCATATTTGTGTGCTGCTGCGCATCCCTGTGTGTGTAATAATCAGAGTGTACGTGCGTTGTGCACCGTCTATAGGCACATATTACTAACACACCCTTTAAATAACACAAAAAATATTGAGCTATTGACTTTAGAGCAGGTTTTTGTTGGTCAATGGTGCAGCGGTTTTCAGTTCCTCAAAATAGCAACACGCCAACAATGCTCCTGAACACACCTGGTTTTCAGACCAGCACGCCCATGGGTGAACAGATGGCACGAGTGCATCTGCTATTTAAACAACGTGGCGCTGGATGTGAAAATGATAACTGCGTCAGGCTCAAATTAGCAAAAAACACTTGCGTCGCCCCTGGCGTTGCATTGCGTCGGGTGTATGATGTACATGTATTTTTTCACTTGATGTTTCTTTGTAATTATCAATATATATTTTTAAATTATAAGTCTTAAATGGAATGTTCAACTAGAAATGAAAATTCTTTCATCACTTACTCACCCTCATGTAGTTCCAAACGCACATGACTTTCTTTCTTCTGCATAATACAAAATAAAATATTTGAAGAATCTTTTGCATTTGCTGAAACACTTTGACCCCACTGACTATTATTGTATGGACAAAAACAGCTGAAATATTATTCAAATATCTTCTTTTGTGTGAAAGGAAATTGGAACGACATGAAGGTGACTTTTTGAAAATCTCGACTATATAGTAACATTCTACATATTATTGGTTGGTAGTGGAGAGAACATGTAAAAACTGGGGTTGAGTGTTTCCAGTTTGCCTTTGGAGACTCCAATCAACATCACTCAACAAGATCAATCACTCTGACAGCGACTGCCCCCCTACATTACCCGGGGTCACTGCTTGACAACATATGGTTTTGCCCAAGCAAACGATTTGTCAAATCCAATGAATGGCTATCATCTGTAGGGGGATGCTAGGAGCAATTCAGCATGACTGCAGCATAGCATGGTCTCCTGACTTCAGGGTGGGTGACAATCGTCTCTGTTTCCTGGCACTCCCACATGATTGGGTACTTTATTTTGACATCGAGCGAATGCCCGGTGACAATTTACTGTGTGACTAGGGAGAATGGATTGGCAGCATTATACAAAAATGGATTGTGTGCCCTCAAATGCATCTCTCTGCATGGTGGTCGCCGTTTTGTCAATGACAGTATGAGTTACGTTGCACCAACAAAGGCATTTCAGCTTGAACGCTTGCAGAGTTTCAAATAAAATCTGTCCTTTAAAGGGACATTTGCTCAATGCTCTTCGAAGAAAGCATTAACTTCAATAAACATCCCAATAAATATCACCTTTTACACTGGTAGTCATTGAGTACCATGGTATTTAAATATGGTAATCAATACACCTCACACTGACCAGACGGTAATAAAAATACCATGGTATTACCATTGACCACTGGACATGTATGGTAAAAGCATGGTATTATTTGATAATAACATGGTATTATTTGAAGAACCATGCAAGTATCTTAGAAATGAATATGGCAATCACGGTTTTTTTGACATGGTATTCACATTTTTGGTTATATACCATGGCATTAGTGCCATGTAAATAAACTGATACATAAATATGGTAATAAATGGGCCTAATTGGTCAGTACCATTTGGACAAATATCACAGTAATAGCATGGTATTATTTGAAGTATCTTTGAGTACCATGCAAATATCATGGATATGAATACAGCAATCAACGGACCTCACACTAACACAAATAAACAAAACATGCCATTTTATTACTACGTATTTTGGTTATGTGCCATGGCAGTAACATGGTAACTTAGAAATACACAGCATGATTATGGTAATCAGCTGGCCTCATACAAAGAATACGGCCGTTGTTAAAACGGCAAAAACATGATGTTCAGCTTTGTTTAAAACGTGTAGTCTACAGCACACAATAGAAACTGCACAATTTAAAAAACGCCCACTCTCATAAAAGCTTAACTGTGTATTAAAGGTGTATTTTTCTCTCTCTCTGTCTGACTAGCTACCTCCATTGTAGCAGTCCTTTTCACCCTCTTTTTTATTTCTTGTTCTCATTTTCTCTCCAGAGATGTTAAAATGGTAGACTAAACAAGAGCCGAAGGGCCTAGGCAGTGCAGTGTGGGTGTGCCAGTATGTGAGTGGTCCTTCAAGCGAGCACGTCTGCCGCTCACCAAACCTCTCTCCTTCATTCTTATTCTGCTAGAGATGCCGAGACTGACGGGGCAGCATTTCAGCTCAATGTCATCTATTTCTCTCTCTCTTTCTCTCCTCCCGTCCCTCATGTCTACTGTCGGCTTGACATCCATTCAGCAATGGGATGTGTGTCTGAACTGAGGATTGTGCAGCTACGTCTAAGGATTAGCTGGGTATCTATTTTGCACTGCGCATTAGAACTTGTGCGTCTTTATGTTTCCAGATGCTCTCCATTAGGAAGCCTTATTATTTTTCAGGCAGGTTATTAATTGGTTTGCAGCACAAACAGGATGATCTGCAGGGCTGTATTCCTGGATTGACAAGTTATCTCGTAGGGAACATTTACACGACAAACGTTTTTTGTGTACAGACAACAACGTTGTCAAAACGATCCCCATTCAAAAATGATTAAAATCGCTGTATTCTGCTGGTAGTTGCCGATAAATGATGTTTCATTAACAAAGTTCGGGAGGAGCACGTTCAAAGGATCTATCCAATCATTATGTCATTCCAACTAGCTGTCAGCAATCAGTAATCAACATGTCTACCCAATCAGCACAAGTGGAGGATTATATAAATACCCAACTCAACAATGTTCCTTGACAGGTTTTCAGCATCCCTCCACCACCCCGTCTTCCTCACACTCACCTGGTTACTTTCCTAACCAGAGATACGGGGGGAGTACTCTGGGTTCGGGCCAAATACCGAGCTCTGAGCCCTCTCCTCGGACAACACACCAAATACGCATACCATTTATTCTATCTGACTTATTTGTAAGTGTGAACTCGTGAAGTCTTTGTAAAGAAACACTAGGCGCCTATAGACTGACAACGTAATACGCATGCGCATGGCGTCACCATTTCCACAAATTTGTGTTTTTGTAGTTTACACGGAGACAACAGCAGTATCGTTTTCAAAAACGTTCACTTTGAAACCTGTTTTTAAAAGTTTTTGTTTTCAGGCCCCCAAAATGCTGTTGACTTTCTGTTTTTTGTTGAAAACACTGTCATGTAAACGTCCCATCAATTTACACCCGTTTACGTTTTGGTCAATCGGATCACAAGTGGACGACGCTAAATACAGGTGTAAACAGTGTCTAAAGCGTTTTGAGCTTGTCCACTTTCGACCACTTCAAAAGGTGGTGGAAAACGCGTTTGAACGGATTGCTTTCGTAGTGTAAACTTGGTTCAATGTGTTCAAACAGCCACTAAAAGACCCGCTTCTCTCCTCCTACTGACCTAATGCCGAAACATTATGGGAAGCGCGCTAGCCAGACAGGATTTAAACTTTGTCGGCTGGAGACGCAGGTTTGGAAAAACGTACCAAGCATAATATTCTCTCACTTTTACCTGATTTCTAACACACATTCACTGTATTCTGCGTGGTCTTGCGGCAATCAGAGTAGAAACAAAAGCTGATGCTCTTCGTATGTTTATCCATCGTCTCCATACGCGTTCATATGTACATTTCACAAGCTTATTTTGTCCATTAGATCAAAAGATCTGAAAAAAAACCATACGTTTACCCGCCCAATGACCCTCCCTTCAAAGAAATCAGGACAGAAGTAGTCGAAAGGATTAAAACACCAGCTGTAAACGGGAATGTGTCTTCCTCATCTACTTGTGATCCGATTGACCAAAACACATCTTAATACCAGGTGTAAACAGGGCCTGAATGCAAAAGCATTCGGTCTCTGAAACCACAATGCTACACAGAGAGGGAAAAATAATATTAACCAGTCAGATTTTTACTGGTTCATTTTTTTACTTATGCAAAAGTCTCAACCCTGATAACTACAGTGTTGTGGGTGGTTGCTAAGACATTGCTATGTGGTTGCTAAGGTGTTCTGGATGTTTTTAACATGTTTCAAGTCTGTTGTAAGGAGCCTACATGGTTGATAGTGGGCTGCCTATTGCCCCAAGCCAAAAGAGCCCAAAAAAGTCTTTAAAAAAAGTTTGGGTCCCTCTTTCAATGTAATGAATGGTATTGGTATTACAATGTATTCAATGTAATTGCGTTTTCAGCAGTTTTATCGTCTACCATGTTAAAATTGAAAAGTGGTAAATTAAAAATCATAGGACTAGGGATTACACTTAGAACTTAGCAAGCACTAGTAACAACTATCACAGCCTATTTCCCAAGATTCAATCAAATCCCAATGGATAAAATAAAGTCCGTCCTAGATTATTTCCGACTGAATATTAGTTTTCACTATGTAACACTGATATAATGTAAAACTAACAGTGCAACAAATCCATGTTCATTTTTTGAAGAACAATAAAAAAACAGTAATGTGTTTAGTGAATATGTGTAGCACTTGGTATAGGTGGGAAACAAAGCCAAACTCACCCTTTTCCCCACACTTTGTCGGCCAAATCTCCCACCCAAATGCACCAAGAACTAACTGAAATCACAAGACCTACTCCCCGCTTAATTAAGTTGTCTTAATACCAAATTTATTTTAACATGATATGTTAATATGTTCCACTTCGCTGCATACGACACCAAGAGACCACAACTCTCTTTTGTTTTGAACAATTAATGAGGGGGAACATTCCTTCTTTACTTGCTAGTGGAGTGACAGCAGGGAATATGTTAAAAATCCAACTGGGAGGCTACGCAGCAGAGATCAGCCTGCAGTTTGCTTTCTGCCCTCGGAATGACTCGTTCTAGACAACAACCTCAAGAAGAGTTTCCTACAACAAGCTCATACAAGAAAGCTCCAGGATCTTTCCTTTACTACCTCCAAAAATAATGAGTGCCGTTGAAGGAGGATCTCAGACAAGAACATCTTGATTGTGTCTGTGGAAAGGAACATTCAGTATATGTCACAGTTATTGTTTTCATAGTGCATTGGGATTCCAAGAGTGCTGACAGTTTCATTCAGTGTTATTTAACAAACAAAGTCAGTCTTTATGCCAATGTTTGCTGTCGTCTTCATCTGCCTCTCCTACGACCTTCAATGCTCCGATAAAACGCCCCTCCATACTCTCCAGTTCTGCATTAAGTTCACTCTGCTGACAACTCTCTAGCGTCCAACAGCCTCTCAAACTGTTTCCAGGATCCATTCCAAACAGTTGAAGCAGTGTTGAAACAAAGAGGTTGTTTTTACAGTATTAAAGGGATAGAGTTCACCCCAAAAAAGAAAATGCTGTCATCATTTACTCACCCTCATGTTGTTAAAACCCGTAAGCCTTTTGTTAATCTTCAGAACACAGATGAAGATATTTTTAATGAAATCTCATTGGTTCTTGCCGAAGCTCAAACGCGCTGCGTAACACGAGAACGAACCTCATTGGTTCTTGCAGAAGCTCAAACGTGCTGCGTAACACGAGAATGAACCTCATTGGTTCTTGCTGAAGCTCAAACGTGCTGCGTAACACGAGAACGAACCTCATTGGTTCTTGCTGAAGCTCAAATGTGCTGCGTAACACGAGAACGAACCTCATTGGTTCTTGCTGAAGCTCAAACGTGCTGCGTAACATGAGAACGAACCTCATTGGTTCTTGCTGAAGCTCAAACGTGCTGCGTAACACGAGAATGAACCTCATTGGTTCTTGCTGAAGCTCAAACGTGCTGCGTAACACGAGAACGAACCTCATTGGTTCTTGCTGAAGCTCAAACGTGCTGCGTAACACGAGGTTTGGAACGTCATGAGGGTGAGTAATTAATGCCAGAACATTAACCATGTTATTGAGGTCTTACTGGTAAATCTGGTTTTCAATTGAATCCAATGCTGGGAACCAGCACCCAGAACATTTGTTGACCAGTCATGATGTTTTCTTTTTTTCAACAAATTAATGGACGAAAGAAAACAAAAAACAGGCCACCTAAGCCGATTTTAAAAGAACAGACAGAGCATACAGTTAATGACAAAGGAAGTTCAGCTATACCTTCAGCCTTTCAGAAACTCCATCAGTCACACTGATGGTGAACTCCTCCACCTTCGGGACCTTCAGCTTGGCCTTGTTCTTCTGTTCCGTCTGATACTCAGTTCGTGTCTTCACCACCACCTGCGAAGAGAGTATTTAACCATCAAAACAACCGAATGTGAAATTCCATTAAGATCAAAGTTTGATAACTGTACCATAAAGCCAGTACCTCCCAATCAATAATGGCCATAATCATGTTAGGCATTTCCTCATGATAAAACTCCATGCTGGTTCTTAAATTGCTCAAAATCACTGATCTCACAGACACTCTGAGATAACAAGGACTTCCAGTAACACAGTCCCAATGGGCCTTTCCAAAATCAAAGCCGATTCCCACAACAGCACTCAATCGTGAGTCAAATCAGACTGGGTAGATCACATTAAATGATGGAAAATACCTGCTTGAAATCCATTCCGACCATTCAAACTGAAATAAAATGAATATAATTACATTAATTAAAATCACATTTTAATTTGATTTCAAAACACATATGGGTGTGGTTAGGACTGGGTTCATAAAAAACGGATTTCAAGTGGATTTGACTTGGATATGGCAAAAAAATCAACCTGTAAATTCCTCATCCTGTCATACAATTTAAGTTCCAACTAATGAATTAGGAGGGAGCAGTTTTCCCCAACCCTGTCCCTGGTTGATGCGAGGTGACAGATGGAGGAATAACACGTCTCTGTGTTGTCCTCCGTTCCTGCCACCTTACTTTCTAGAAACCCTGAAGTTGATGAAGTCTAATGTCCTGTAGGCCACTGGATGAAGCTCAACCACTTGTCATGAACTCTGCAATTACTGCTTATCTGTCTCCTTCCCAAACCCTCCGACATTTCATTTTCCCCCTGAATAACCATCTTGTCTGCTTCCATTTCTCTCTCCTTCTCCTGATCTATGTGAGGCATTCTGTTATCGCTAGGATTGTTATTCGGTTTTTGCACTCCCCCAGAATGCAACCTCTGCCTCCAGGCAAGGTTGCGCATTGTCTTTTTTGCTGCTGATTCAAGCCATCGATAGTGTCAACAGCAGGAACTATTGCGGACCGGAATGGATTGATCCTCTCAAATATGAGTGCTGTACTGATATATGCTGATATGACGACCAACGTGATTGGAAAAATGCTTTGAATAATGATGAGATGCTGATGACATGCAGCTTGTGATTTTGGCATGCAATTAGCAGATGATGAATTTGGTAGTCTGATGATAATGGAATGGTTTCGAGATTCTGGATAACAACAAGACATCCTGACCAAATGTTTCCATTACATAAGTCCCCTTGGGAAACATGAAAAAAAATGAAATCATTGCTCCACAACTAAATGCACGGTTTACCTTATCCTTGCAACATCCTAACTTAAATATCTGACAATTAAATCCATATTTTTTGCTCCTTTGCGGTTATGGTGTCCAATAACTGAGAAAAAGTCTCTATGATATTCATGCAATGAATCTACACACTTAATTACAGTACATAAATGTAATTCTTCACAGAGTGAGTTCTTAACTTGGCTCATCTCATATAAAATAAATAACGTTAAGACAGCGTTTGAATAATTTGCAGTCATTACTGCCTGATTGCTATCTGCAGACCTCTAGAGAAAGATAATGATTTCCCGCAGGGCTGATCCTTGTCCTGCTTAAAGACTTTAAATTCAGCATGAAAAATTAATGAATTTTACATTGTCCAAGTTTATGTGACAGAATTGCATCAAGTGCATGCATTACAGCAACTTCACGATAGATTCTCTGCTTACAGTGATTATAATTTGCTTTCAACCTTCTGAACAAAATATTTGTACCTTTTTTTTAGCAATTGAATGATCTTATACCATCGCGGAGGTATTATTTTGGTCATTTACAGACTGCGACCAAATGGTTGCATTTTGCGACCTTTTTTCCTGCTAGTGCGACTAAATTTTGTTAGAGGTTGCACTGGTGCCACCACCACATTGCCCAACTGATAAGAGCTGCTATTTCTGTTACATATGAGAAACATCAAACGGCAAACTAAATGAAAGCGGAACGGAAACGCGCTACTCACTTGAGCTCCTGTGCACGGACCGTTTATCAGCTCGGAGCAATAATAGACAGTGCAGCGTGAGCTCATACACGGGCCGATCTCGATCACCCAACACCGTTACTACACAGCGCTGGGAGATCCAGTGAGAAAGTGTTTGTATTCACCACTACTGCGAGATCTAGTGGGAAGCGTTTGGTGCAGAATTCTCTTTTATAAACCACAGATATCAGATCAAACAGCGCTGACGTGGAAATAAGGAGAAACCATTGTTGCATGAATGAAGTTAAGGGGTTTCAGTCCACAAATAATAAACATTCACCATGGACTTAAAGGGTTAGTTCTCCAAAAATGAAAATTAGCCCATGATTTACTCACCCTCAAGTCATCCTAGATGTATATGACTAATAATATCTGAGTTATATTTAAAAGGTCCTGGCTTTTCAGAGCTATATTTAAAAGGTCCTGGCTTTTCAGAGCTTTATAATGTCCGTGAATTGTTGTCTCGTTTATGAAGTCCATAAAAGTGCATCTATCCATCATATAACTGCTCCACACGGCTCTGGGGGGTTAATAAAGGCCTTCCGAAGCAAAGTGGCACGTTTGAGTGAGAAAAATATCCATATTTAAAACTTTATAGACAAAAATAACTATCTACCGGGGGACTTCATAAACGAGACAACAATTTACTGCCATTATAAAGCTTGGATTAGCCAGGACTTGTTTTAATATAATTCAAATGTTATTTGTCTGAAAGAAGAATGTCATATACATCTAGGATGACTTGAGGGTGAGTAAATCATGGGCTAATTTTCATTTTTGGAGAACTAACCCTTTAAGTCCATGGTGAATGTTTATTATTTGTGGACTGAAACCCCTTAACTTCATTCATGCAACAATGGTTTCTCCTTATTTCCACGTCAGCGCTGTTTGATCTGTAAATTTTCATTTTTGGGTGAACTAACCCCAAATAGTCAAAGGTTTTTTTTTTTTTTTTACAACCTTTTGAGAGTGAAATTCAAGCAGTTTGGCTTCACACTTTTTCCAGGACTGCAAAGCTCTAAATATTATCAAATTTTAATATTATTTTTAATGTGATGATTTGTAAAACTAAAAGTTTAAATGTGTAGGCCAAACAAGCACTTTTATTTTGAAAAAGACATGAAATTACCACTATAACCAGTATATTGCGGCAGAGGAGCACTTATTGACTTATTAGCAAATTCCACTCCTTAATATATGGACAACTGTCGTGTGATACTTTAGACATGGGCGAGGAGGTTTACTCGCACGAAATGTTGTGGAAACCATGATGCATTTTTTTTTTTTGATTCTTTGATGAATTGAAAGTTCAATGAACAGCATTTATTTGCATTTAATAAAGCATTTACTAAATATAAATCTTTTGTAATATTATAAATATCACTTGTGATCAATTTAATGCATGTTTGATGAATAAAATAATTTCTCTCTTTTTTAATCTTACCACAGATGTTTGAATACTATCATGGTTTCCACAAAAATGAAGCAGCACAACTGTTTTCATCATTTATAATAATCAGAAATGTTTAGCAAATCATCATATCAGAATGATTTCTGAAGGATCATGTGACACCGAAGACTGGAGTAATGATGCTCAAAATTCAGCTTTGATCACAGGAATAAATTACATTTAAAAATATTTAACTATATATTCACATAGATAACAGCTGCTTTGCATTAGGATAATATTTCACTGTATTACTTTTTACTGCATTTTTTTAAATAAATAAATAAATGCAGCCTTGGTGAGCAGAAGACTTCTCTGAAAAACATTTAACAATTGTAATGTTTCCAAACTTTTAATAGGTACTGTATATTTTCAGTCTTATTCAGTGAATTTTTTTTACATTGCATAAAATCCATGGGGACTTGATGCACAAGTGTTTGTTGTAGTACATAAACCAATGATAAAAATATAGGGAAAAATATTATAGATATTAGTGGTTATTGTTCAGCAGTGTATTTGATATCTTACCGAATTAAAAGCAAGAGATTACACAAATTAAATCTGTCAATTAGACAAAGGTCAGAAAAAAACTGGTCTTACACCTGACATTTCTGTCCCCCTCACTTCTGAAAAGATGGCTACGCCCCTGACTATAGAAGAACAATCGTACATTTAATAAGAGCAGAATATTTAAATTTGCCCTTTAAAAAAGAGTTTTTTGCACATTACTGTTGTTAATAAAAGTTAATTTAATCTCCATATCAATTCAAGTTCAGTGCTTCACTCTTAAATTTCCAATAAACAAACATATTTACACTTATTAAAAAAAAAACAACAGTAAATTTATGATTAAATTAACTTATGATAAAGTTTCCTCCAGCGGTAGAACTGAGTGGTGCTGGTGCCACTGCTCTCAAATGTCTGGAGTCTGGAGCCCTGATATATATATATATATATATATATATATATATATATATATATATATATATATATATATATATATATATATGCAGGAGACTATGGCTATTTGTATATGTAAGTGATGTTCCTTTCGAAATAAAATTGGGTGCTGACAAAACTATTTGAAATCATTTGTATAAGACAAATCCAGTCATCTTTCAGACTGAGGCTAAGGGCCATTATTCTATTAAATTACCCTTCTCGTTCCTCTTATTCATTGGAAAATTTCATAATCGCAATCTCAATTTTGTTAATTACATATGAACTATATTGAAGTACGACGTCATGTAAGGGGATCATTGCAAGTGCCTTAAGCACACGTCTTCGGATATAAACATTAACTGACCTGAACCAAGATCTTTTCAGCTACCTTTAGAAATAAGGTGATCTAGAAAAAAATATATTAAAACCAATATTCACAATATTTTCCATATATTTCAGTGCCTCCAACTCACAACTGTAGCTGAAAATGAAGGTTTAAAATCATATTAATACTATATTTACAATTTTTTCATCTTGCACGTCATTTTTGTCCACAAAAATGATCTATGAATACACAATTTTCACCTGTTTACTAATGCATAGAGCCACGAGGAGAAGAAGAAAGGCTCACCAGGTGGCAGAGACATGTTAATAAACCAACACATCCTCTTCACCTCTAAGCCGGCATTAAACAGACGATGCAGCCTCCATATGACAGCCGAGATAAATGATAAAATGGCTTTTTTCTGTTTGTCATGCAGGCCAATAAACCACCCCAAAGGGTTGGGGGTGGGATTTCTGTGCAATCCTTAAAATATGACAGCCTGTGCTTTTGTGACTGGCTTGTGCACAGGTTTGGGCAGAGTGACAGGCCACTTCATTTAGCAGGTGCAAAGAATGATTGCGCCATCCTCAGCAGAATCCCAAATGAGGGCCGGAGCACCACTCACAGAAAGTGTCACAGCTCGCGCCCTTAAACACACCGGTTGGAGGATTGTACCGGCATGTTTGGGGAAAAGCTATTGTATTGTACATACTCAAATGACAATTTAATTTAGCACATTGGGTTAATACATTTAGGCACTGTAACCGGTTTAGAAGGATATATTGTTATGCCCTGATGAAAGGCAAAGTCTGACGACCCTATTAGATAATACCTAAAGAACAATTTTCCTTACCTTGTCTGGGGCTTGGTACTGAAGATTAGTAACATCCAAGGGCGTGATGAGGGGGACGTTTTGAAAGCCGTCCTCAACACTTACAGCTTTCGCTCCTTTGTCTTGTAGATTACTCCCCAGTTTAACCATCTTTAAAGGATTATTGCACTTTTCACCAGCCTATAAATGCAGAGGAACACTTGTAAAATATCCCAGCCTTGGCTCTGAATCATATATCGACCACTTTTAATAATAAAACAAAAAAAATCTATACACCTCTGGCACATGAATAAACCGTGCAGAGCTACTGCACACCTTATATATCAGAGCTTTTGGTAAACACCTCACGCGTGTCCGTCGGATGTCAATGCTTTAAAATACACAAGCGCGTGCACATGATCGTGCATTGATCTTTGAGATGAAAGAGGAAAACACAGCACGGTTTAACTATACTGTCCAGAATCCAGGTGTCGAAACATCAGCCACGGCGCACATAAAGCACCCGCGCCCGTTTTAAGGCTGCTTAACCAGTCACAACAATTGATCTCCCACCCAAACACAACACGCGCGAGATGAAAAGATGTTTTTAAACGCGTACTCACCGAGAGAGGTCAACTTTCACGCTTTTTAGGGGCTCAAAGCCAGTTCAAATTCGGGTTGTTGATGAGGGCAGGTGGAGCGTCGAGATGGAGATGCTGTATGTGTGTGTGTGTATGTGTGTGTGTGTGTGTGTGGCGCTGATGCGAGAGATGCAGATACTGACGGCCTCGCGCAGCATCCAAACCCTCACTTACACTCAAGCCACTAGGGGGGATCTAAAAGAAACCCTACATTTGTTTTGCCCGACCCTTAGAAACCCTGAAGCTCAATACTAACCCACATTAGCTGACTTGTTTGCCATCTAGTGAAAAACAGAGAGAAGTACATGAAGCGTGAATACATTTTGTTTGCCGAAAAGCAAAAGACACAAAGTGTCTTTATAATAATAACCTAAAAAAAAAAATCGCTTATTATGAATTATGAGGCAGACTTGTTAATTTTTTTATTTTATATTTGTTATATTTATTATGATAAGACAAATGCTCATTAAACAATTACATGTATATTATTTAGCGTAATAAATTCAAATAGTTAATTTGCCTACTGTAGCCTAAATGTAGGTTATTTACTGTTGCCAAGCAAAACTGGCACATTAATACAAAAATGAAATGTGCAGACGCAGGAGGGCTTATAATCATCCAATAAGACTTTATAGACAGTGTAATATTTGCACACAATGGTAGGGTACAAATGGGGTAAAGGCACGCCGAAAGAAAACTTGTGTTTTTCCACTACTCCCAAAGTGTAGGACTGCAAATATATGATTGCAAATATATATATATATATATATACTGTATATGTGTGTGTGTGTGTGTGTGTGTGTGTGTGTGTGTGTGTGTGTGTGTGTGTGTGTGTGTGTGTGTGTGTGTGTGTGTGTGTGTGTGTGTGTGTGTGTGTGTGTGTGTGTGTGTGTGTGTGTGTGTGTGTGTGTGTGTGTGGCCTGGTAAACCCTACATTATGGGGACAAAATGTCCCCACAAAGATGGCAATATCCAAAATCCTCGTCCTTGTGGGGACATTTTTTGGTCCCCATAAGGAAAACATCTTATAAATCAGACTAAGTGATGTTTTTTGAAAATGTAAAAATGCAGAATGTCTCCTGTGATGGGTAGGTTTAGGGGCAGGGGCAGTGTAGGGGGATAGAATATACAGTAAGTACGGTATAAAAACCATTACGCCTATGGAAAGTCCCCATAAAACATGAAAACCCAACGTGTGTGTGTGTGTGTGTGTGTGTGTGTGTGTGTGTGTGTGGGCATGTTTTTTGTGAAATATCAGGACACAAATGTGTATAATGACATGGGTATGACATAGGTATTACAAAAAGAGGGTGAAATATGAGGACGTTACCCATGTCCTCACTTTTCAAAATGCTTATATTTCACACAGAATGAGTTTTTTTCACAGAAAGTAAACTGCGCAGTCTCCTGTGATGGGCAGGTTTAGGGATAGGGGCAGTGTAGGGGGATATAAAATACGGTTTGTACGGTATAAAAACCATTACGCCTATGGAATGTCCCCACATTTCACAAAAAACCCCCTGACTGTGTGTCTGTGTGTGTGTGTGTGTGTGTGTGTGTGTGTGTGTGTGTGTGTGTGTGTGTGTGTGTGTGTGTGTGTGTGTGTGTGTGTGTGTGTGTGTGTGTGTGTGTGTGTGTGTGTGTGTGTGTGTGTGTGTGTGTGTGTGTGTGTGTGTGTGTGTGTGTTTGTATTGAACATTGATGGAGCAACAGATTTTGTGTGAAAATAAATCATAAAAATGGTTTGTTTTGTTTAAAAATCGTATAAATGTATGAGGTGGCGAGGGGGGGACTTTTACCCCACAGACACACGGGGCAAAAGACACAAATACTTTAACTAAAATAATATGTTTTCAATAATGTCTACGTTAATACTTGTTCAAAACAATCACTTTAGCAAAGTTTGCACTATTTCCTGTTTATTTTGATAAATAAAATATAAATTATTTGTTCAATAAATATACTGTCATTAAAATATGTTAATATAAAGAAACCAAATTATTTTAAAAAGTAAAGATTATGGAAGCATTGAAGGAGATCCCATAATAATGTTATATAGATTTACAGTAGTAACAAATGATATTTTATTATATGATATGATTAATATCATATTTTTAAATATAAATATGGTGATTATCTCTAAGGTGGACACCCAATTTAATATATGATATTTAGCATCTGAATGTCAACAAATGTTGAAATGTTGAATCTAACATGTCATGTGAACAAATGTCATCCGCTGTTTATTGTTAAAGGTGATGTGTGTAAGTTTTTCACCTTTCTAAAGCATAAAAATACCATAATATGTTTGCAGATATTTAGGAAACACGCTGAATTCACCTATTTGTTTCAATCAATGCTACAGCCAGATATTCTTCTATGAAGTGTGCGTTTCGTGTCAGAATGTCTGTTTGTGTTTTGGTCTGTGCGACACCACAGGTTACCAGTTGGCAGAAAACACAGCGTATTGTTGCCATGGAAGCCAGCGAACAAACTGGGTCAGAGACCGCAGATTCTACCTGACCTAAAAATCTCTTTGAACGAGAGAGTAGTCAATCATGCATACCGCACCTTTAATTATTGTACCTTTTTCCCCAACAGCAGGGGTCCTGTTTACCCTATACCATACTTTTACATAATCCTCCGCTATTGAAAAACTGTTACTATAAATAACTTGAACAAAACTGATAATCATTAAGAAGACCTTTGTCTCAAAATATAGCAAATAATATTAGCGATTCTCATTTGCTTCTTAAATCTACATTTTTAAAAACATGAAATATTAGATCAAATTAGTGCAGAATCAACTTTGCGTTTCAAAAATCAAGGATCCGACAAATTTCCATGTGCATTTTGATAAGTTGATGTTTTGGAAAGTGTTGCGGCAAGTTTTTGTGCCATCTAGTGGTTCAGAGGAAACGAAAATGAAAGCTGCCTTTCCCCCGCAATGCCTTTAGCCCCATTGTACCCTATAGGCACTATTTTAAAGGTCCCGTTCTTCGTGTTTTTTTGAAGCTTTGATTGTGTTTACAGTGTGCAATATAACATGTGTTCATGTTTCGCGTGTAAAAAAACACAGTATTTTTCACACAATTTACTCATCTGTATACCGCTGTTTTCACTGTCCTAAAAACGGCTGATGAGTTCCTTGTTCTATGAAGTCCCTCCTTCAGAAATACGTAACGAGTTCTGATTGTGCCAGCGGTTCCTGTGTTGTGATTCGACAGCAGCTTAGAGCACGTTGCATGGAAAGGTCACGCCTCTTAACGGGAGATAAATGCGCTCAATGATCTCTAAGTACAGCGTCCCTGTGAAAGCCAAACAAAGGTGATTTGACTCCGGGATGAAAATAACAGCGTCTCGACGACATGGCGACAAACACACTCAAACGCAACACTTCCTCGTCTTCTCCACGCAACACTTCCTCGTCTTCTCCACGTGGGACAGCAACAAGACCACGCCCCCTTTTTTCGCGTGTTCTTGTGGGCGGAGGTTAGTCTGTTCTACTGTTCTACTGACGTAATTAATGAAGGAAGTACCAGGATGTAGTCCAAGCCAGCCGTTCGCTGTAGGCTTTGAAAGGGAACTTCTGTTAAATAAAATATCTCGCTTGGCATTGAACTTTGAGCTTTATAATTTTACAGGTATTATTTATGCTCTAACAGCAACATTACACACTAACTAAAGTTTGAACAATGGGATCACGAAGAACGGGACCTTTAACTATCTGAGCACATGGTCTAAAGCGCACTGCGCAAGTGCACTGGGTGTGTCCGAATCCACTTTTGCTAGTTTAACGACGGGAAAAATGGTTGGTGTGCCAGGCACTCTGTCCAAAAGGGTTGTACCTAGTCTATTAATGAGTGATGGGTGTGTTTTGGGCGTAACGTGCAATAAACCAATAAGAGTCTCATCTCCCATTCCCTTTAAAAGCCAGTTGCGTTCGCGCCATGGCGGATTGGCTATTTACATGGCGGACTTTGCAAGTAGAAAAACTGAATGCTTCTCCTTCTGCTTGCTCATCATTACTGCAAATAGGTAGGCTAATTCTTATACATGCAATGACTATTTGTTATGACATGTAGGCATTTTTATATTTATGTACACAATAATAATCTTTTACATTTTAATCCTTTAATTTTTCATATTTAAAAATGTGTGTGTGCTGCTGCGTGTGTGTGTGTTAAACAACATGGCGCAGGACGTGACAATAATAACTGCATCAGGCTCAAACTACAAAAAAACACGTGTGTCGCACCTGGCGTCGCATTGCGCCGGGAGTATGATAAGTGTTGTGCAAGCTCACCAGTTTAAACTAATTTAAATTGAGTTATAATAGGGAGTATAACCAGTATAAGCAGTAAATAGAATAAAGACTTTTCTTACATATTATTTGTTTCATGATTGATGCTTATTAAAATCCAATAACTTCTAGGATCACTTTCTGCCTGCAGTGCTAATTCCAAATTACATGACACAATTGTAGTTAGTAACACAATCATTACACATTTCAGGTAATATATTCAAACTACTTTTAGATTACTTTTGACCTAAGTCGTTTATCACATGTATTTGAATAATCTTGTACCATATTGATATAAAAATGCAATGAGAACGAAAATACAATTAATTCTTTATCAATGCGACAGTGGCTCAGTGGTTCATGTAGGTTGTCTACAAACCGGAAGGTTGGTGGTTCAATTGCATCACGTCAGGGTTTTCCAGACTGCGGTTCATGAAAGATCTGCAGGGGGCTTGTGAGTTTAATGAAAAGCTAATTTATTAAATCATTAAAATAAATGTTTTGTTGTTGTTGTTTAACTGTGTGTTATGTGACCATTCCCTGACTACAGAGAGCTGTGAACATGCAAATGTAATGTAAGATTATTGACTTAAATATTAACTTATTACCTTAAAGGTCCCGTTCTTCGCGATCCCATTGTTCAAACTTTAGTTAGTGTGTAATGTTGCTGTTAGAGCATAAATAATACCTGTAAAATTATAAAGCTCAAAGTTCAATGCCAAGCGAGATATTTTATTTAACAGAAGTTCCCTTTCAAAGCCTACAGCGAACGGCTGGCTTGGACTACATCCTGGTACAGCCTGCTTTAATGACGTCAGTAGAACAGACTAACCTCCGCCCACAAGAATACGTGAAAAAAGTGGAGAAGAGGAAGTGTTGCGTTTCAGTGTGTTTGTCGCCATGTCGTCGAGACGCTGTTATTTTCATCCCGGAGTCAAATCACCTTTGTTTGGCTTTCCCAGGGACGCTGTAGAGATCATTAAGCGCATAAATCTCCCGTTAAGAGGTGTGACCTTTCCGTGCAAGTTACGTGCGCTAAGCTTCTGTCGAATCACAACACAGGAACCGTGCCACGTGCGAGCTGCGGTCAAATCACAACACGGGAACCGCTGGCACAATCAGAACTCGTTACGTATTTCTGAAGGAGGGACTTCATAGAACAAGGAACTCATCAGCCGTTTTTAGGACAGTGAAAACAGCGGTATACAGATGAGTAAATTGTGTGAAAAATACCGTTTTTTTACACGCGAAACATGAACACATGTTATATTGCACACTGTAAACACAATCAAAGCTTAAAAAAAACACGAAGAACGGGACCTTTAAAATATCAGTGGGTAAACTTCAAGTATATAGGTCAAAATGTTTATGATTGACACAAAAAGTTTATGATTGACCACACATGGTTAAGTGACTCGACTCAATTATTGAGTGATAATTACACTGTAAAAAAAAAAAAAGTTAAGAAAACTTAAAAGTTTAAGGCAACCAGCTGCAGAACATTTTTGAGTTTTCTCAACTTAGGGTCAATTAGTTGTACAAACTTTTTTCATGTTAAATAGTTGAATACGGTACATTTTAAAAGCTGAATTTGTCATACAAAACATAATTTTTTTTTTACAGTGTAATAATGTGTTCATCAGTAGTTGATGGTAGATGCCATGTTGAATTGTTGGGGTGAAAAAAACTTCTTAAAAGTGAAATGATGTGTGTAAATCCAGTGATTAAAAGCTGTGTTTCTCTCAGTTTTCAGTGATAGTCACATGACTAGTGGCTGGTCTGTGTGTGCATTTCCACAAACCTGACAGACATATACATTATTGTTGGTTTAAAATTTTGAGTTCATTCGAATTAAAAATGTGAGTTAATACCATGAGATAGTTTAATAAATTGAAACTCCAAATATTATGTTATCGGAACCACATTAATTATCTAAGTTGTGACATCAAATCATGAAAATTATTTTTTTACAGTGTATAAACAGTAGACTTTTATAGAAAGGAAAATTTAAAAGATAAAAAAGAAATGAATCAATGAATTATAAATAACCTACTGCCATTGTGAGAATTACATGTAATCGTGTAATCAAACAGTAACTGTAGTCTGATTACAAGTATTTTAAAATGTAATATAATCTGATTACAAGTACTTTTTAATTTTTGGAATCAGTTACTACCCAGCACTGTCTGCAGCCGGGCCGTGCACAGACATTGGCCCGAACCAAAAAAGGGGCACTATAAGGGGGTTGAGTATCATCTTAATGTAGAGCTTGAATAACAAACCTTTTACAATCATATTGTAAATACAATTGTTAGGCATTAGTGCTAATTCATTAAATTTATGTTGTTGTAATTATGCTTCCAAAAAGTTGATTCTGCGCTAATTTGATCTCATATTTAATGTTTTTTAAAATGTGGGTACAAACTAAAAGCAAATGAAAATCACTAAAATGATTGAATATATTTTGAGACAAAGGTCTTGTCAATGATTTTCAGTTTTGTTCAAAGTAAATAAAGTAACAGTTTTTCAATAATGGAAGATTATGTAAAAGTATGGTATTTGGGGTAAAAGACACAATAACTAGCATAATAATAAACAGTCAGTTGACTTTTCCATTTGTTGACATTGTTATATTCAGAAATATCATATATCAAGTTGGGTGTCCACCTTAGAGATAATCATCATATTTATAATGAAACCATCAGATTTAAAATTATGATAATAATCATATCATATAATAAAACATATATTTATTTGTTTCTACTGTAAAGCTTTATTAAATTATTATTGGATCTCATTCAATTCTTTCAGAATCTTTACTTTAAGATAAAAATGTTTTTCCTGGAGCGGATTAGCGGACCTTTAGCGGAACAGAACGCTTTTATGGGAACCTGGGGGCGAGGGAGGGAAGGAGAGCAAGAGGGGCACCTCAGCCGATGAGGGCAGAGGGGCAGTGGCTCTCGCCACCGGGCCACCCACCTGTGCACGGCCCTGGTCTGCAGGTATATTAGTAGCCTCCATAATTTGACTATATACCATGTCAATTTCATCTCCAGCCACGAGGGGGCGTAAAGATATTATATATTTATTATACCTGCCTTTGAACTTATAATGATACTTTCAGTCATGCATTGCACAGAAATCACCCAAATTAAAACAATGCTTGAAGGTGGATGGGGTGCACACACCAACATTCATTTTACATGTTCATTTGTTATACACCGATCAGGCAGAACACTGAAGTGAATAACACTGATTATCTCTTCATCGCGGCACCTGTTAGTGGGTGGGATATATTAGGCAGCAAGTGAAACATTTTCCTCAAAGTTGATGTGTTTAGAAGCAGGAAAAAACGGGCAAGCATAAGGATTTGAGCAAGTTTGACAAGGGCCAAATTGTGATGGCTAGACGACTGGGTCAGAGCATCTCCAAAACTGCAGCTCTTGTGGGGTGTTCCCGGTCTGCAGTGGTCAGTATCTATCAAAAGTGCTCCAAGGAAGGAACAGTGGAGAACCGGCCACAGGGACATGGGCGGCCGAGGCTCATTGATGCTCGTGGGGAGTGAAGGCTGGCCCGTGTGGTCCAATCAAACAGACGAGCTACTGGAGCTCAAATTGCTCAAGAAGTTAATGCTGGTTCTGATAGAAAGGTGTCAGAATACACAGGGCATTGCAGTTTGTTGTGTATGGGGCTGCAGAGCCGCAGACCAGTCAGGGTGCCCATGCTGACCCCTGTCCACCGCCGAAAGCCCCAACAGTGGCACGTGAGCATCAGAACTGGATCACGGAGAAATAGAAGAAGGTGGCCTGGTCTGACGAATCACGTTTTCTTTTACATCACGTGGATGGCCGGGTGCGTGTGCGTCTCTTACCTGGGGAACACATGGCACCAGGTGCACTATGGGAAGAAGGCAAGCCGGCGGAGGCAGTGATACTTTGGGCAATGTTCAGCTGGGAAACCTTGGGTCCTGCCATCCATGTGGATGTTACTTTGACACGTACCCCCTCCCTAAGCATTGTTGCAGACCATGCCTTTAGTGGAAACAGTATTCCCTGGTGGCTGTGGCTCTTTCAGCAGATAATGCGCCGCCACAAAGCAGAAATGGTTCAGGAATGGTTTGAGGAGCACAACAACGAGTTTGAGGTGTTGACTTGGCCTCCAAATTGCCCAGATCTCAATCCAATCGAGCATCTGTGGGATGAGCTGAACAAACAAGTCCGATCCATGGAGGCCACACCTCACAACTTACAGGACATGAAGGATCTACTGCTAACATCTTGGTGCCAGATACCACAGCATACCTTCAGGGGTCTAGTGGAGTCCATGCCTCAACGGATCAGGGCTGTTTTTGCAGCAAAAGGGGGGACCAACACAATATTAGGAAGGTGGTCATAATGTTATGCCTGATCTTGGTACTACACATGCAAGATTCAACAGAAATGACATTAAAGTATTATTTAGTTTACCATACAAGTTGAAATTCTTGTCAGTACATTCAACAGTACACTTTCAAAGACAAATTATTATGGAATTACTTAAGCGGGACTATTTTTAAAGTATGCTAAAGTGTACTTCTTGTTCACAAGGGACACCAAAGGAAAAAACACAACCTTATTCATAATGAAATTCCTGCAGGAGGGCGTGGCATTGATGTCACACGTCATGCACAGCTTCAACGGATAATCAATCTGTTTATCATCCAAGTGATTCCAAATGAGCTGTGTGATTGAAACCTCTCAGCAGTGAAGCACTGATCTACATTTCCTGTCCCACAGTCTCGAGGGGAACAAATAATTAGACTGTGACCTGACTACACGCAGTACTTAACCTTTGTTCCAGAGACGAGGGTGATCTCATCTCATCTCACTCTTTCTATTATTCTGCAGATCCTGCTGGACGGATAGAAGGGAACAAGTGAGGCATGTTGACTGTTTTATTAGGGCGATCAGCATATTCATTACCTCAGCAACATGGCACGACCTGTGCGAAATCAAGAAGCTTCACTGAAACAGAGCCAGCTGAGGAAAACATCACCAAAAAATAATAAAGTTGATCTCCTGTGGAGTATAGAGGTGAAAAAAGATGGTTGAAAATTGTTGTGTTATCATTAGCTAGTATATCTTTTCCTCCAGCCTGACTAGAATTGACATAAATAGACGCATGAGTGTCAAATAAGCTTTATGTAAATATGAAAATCGACTCACAACGTGAAATGTTAGACCAAGAACAAATAAAAAGACCTATATTTCTAATAGCGGCATTCAGAGACAGCAGATGGAGCCACTGAGAACAGAATACAAAAACTAATAATAGAAAAACAAAAGAAATAGCTTACTGATGCTCTTAGAGCTACACCCAGCTTATACATTCAGAAAATGTTTTTTAAATGGCCATGACATGGATTTTTGTATTACTCTAATAAGTCTCTTGAGGTTCACTTATAATGTTAATTAAGTTTTTTTGCACAAAAAAACAATATATCCAGAAAAAACGACTATTTTCTACCTTCATTCTGAGCCCCTGTCTGAAATGATCCGTTTTTAAGGCGCGGCTCCTTTAAGGCTTGTCAGTAAACGGCCACTGTTTTGATTGGCTAATGTCATTGCTTAGGAAACAGTATCAATGGCCACTCGCCATTGCATGTGCCCAGTAATTTTCAGAAAAAGCATTGTGAATTGTTTATTTTTGGTTTGTGCTGTCAGATCTGCTCCATCTGTCAACAAAAGTTTCTTTGCAAACTCTCCATTAGAGGTCTTCACGGGTCCACTTGGATCTGAAAAACCGAGGTCTGACCTGAGACCAAGCGGCAACCTCCCGCAGTTTTTCTTGAAGCCAATACGGAAGTGACTTAAACTGCAATTCATCGACTGGCCGCTAGGGACAGGCTCCAGAAGGGAGCAAAATGCCCAACTTTACAGCAGAAAAAAAACATGTTTACAGTCTGGTACAAATTGTGCTTTTGGTCTATACGGAAAATTTTGCCCTTCATGACGACTGTGAGGGGAGTGAATGTTTTATATCTCATTCGTTTACATTACATAAAGCCTTAAAGTTCTGCATAATTAGGGGCGTGGCCACTTTGAGTGACAGGTGGATTGTCGTTTGTCTGCTGTCTGTTAGTCATCACGTCAACTCAGCTCCACCCACGTCCCGCCTCTTTGCCCATTTTCTGTTATCCGGGAGTGACGCGCTGCCAAGATGGCGACGGCCAGCTCGACCCTACTTTATGCTTCAAAACTGCTCTTCAGAATCCTATGGGTGACGTCACGGACACTACGTCCATATTTTTTTACAGTCTATGCCTGAGACCCAGGCAGGTTTGAGTCCAAAATGCCTCGGACACGGGTTGAGTTGGGTATCAGCGGCCTCGGGTAATTTAAAAATAAATGTGCTTTTTCCGAATGGACCAGAGCAGGCCCGGATTCTTTTAAACTATGTCTGGCTTTTAACAAAATGTTATTATTTAAAACAATATGACAACATTATTATCAACGTGCTATGCACGTTTGCTTCCACATTTAGACTCAGTTGCTTCGTCAGGTAATTAACATTATGCCAAAAGTTACAGGACGTTACAGTGACGAGTGATTGACACCTACTTGCGAGTTCGCGTTAAAGGGAAATAATTGAAATTTCTGTCATTAATTCCTCACCCTCATGTCGTTCCAAACCCTTAAGATCTTCGTTCATCTTCAAAACACAAATGAAGATATTTTTGATGAAATCCGAGAACCCCTATCACGGTCCAGAAAGGAAGTAAGGACATCATTAAAATAGTCCATGTGCCTACACTGGTTCAAGCTTAATTGTATGAAGCGACGAGAATACTTTTTGTGCGCAAAACCTTCCCAAAAATATGGACTTTATTCAACATTCACTTTACTCACCCTCATGTCGTTCCAAACCCTTTTTTGAAAATAGGCTCATTTTCCATCTCCCCTAGAGTTTTACCGTTTTTGAATCCATTCAGCTGATCTCCGGGTCTGGCGGTAGCACTTTTAGCATAGCTTAGCATAGATCATTGAATCTGATTAGACCATTAGCATCTCGCTCAAAAAAATGACCAAAGAGTTTCGATATTTTTTCTATTTAAAACTTGAGTCTTCTGTAGTTACATTGTGTACTAAGACCGACGGAAAATGAAAAGTTGTGATTTTCTAGACCGATATGGTTAGGAACTATACTCTCATTCCTGCGTAATAATCAAGGAACTTTGCTGCCGTACCATGAGTGCAGCGGTGCAATGATATTACACAGCGCCTGAAAATAGGCTAACTTACGTCAACATAACTAACGTGACAACCTAATCTTCAGTGTATTCCGGTTCAAGTAGATACTGACCCAGTGCCGAGAAACTCCATCTCATGTTCCCCTCCAACTGCAAAATCCACACAAAAAAACCCGAACCCAAAGTTTTTTTTAAAATGACGCTTTTACGCCTGCCGTTTTGCGCACTCACATTGGCGCCCTTTGTTTAGTCACGAGCAGTGTTGGGGAAACTTACTTGGAAAAGTAATGCATTACAATACTGCGTTACTCCCTTAAAAAGTAACTAATTGAGTTAGTTACTTTTGCGTTACTTTTTCTCACCTGAGCTGGGCTTGGTTTTTTTTGTTTGTTTTTTTAATAACAAAAAAGTTCTATTTTTGTGCAAATGTAAAGACCTCTTCATACCAAAATTTAAATAAGCCCCAGGCTGAGGTAAAAATGCAAATTCACGCATGAACAGTAGAGGACGCAGCTCTGCTGTGCTGCCATTCTGGATAACGGAAGAATAGGACGCAGGAGAAAAAAGTTTTACCAATAAAAACAAAACATCTAGTAATTTTTGCTCATGGTTTAACCGAATCATTGAAGGTTAGCAGCAAGACATTGGTCAATAAAGTGAGATTAAATGCATACAATATTCGTTTTATTTAACATTTAATTATTGGAGGTTTGCATAGTATTCTGATTTTGCATTTGACTGATTTTATTCATTTTGAGGAGTACTGAATCTTTATTGTGCAAGTTATATTAATAAATGCCCACATTGAGTATAGAACTACAATAATCCTCATGTTTACACACAACGCCTCTGCACTTACTCTCGAGTTTTCTCAACATGGGGACAGGAGAGCAGTCAGTCAAGTATATGTGAAAAAGTATCTTTTTAAAGATATTTTGTTGTAAATTTGAAAAGTAATGCGTTACTTTACTAGTTACTTGAAAAAGTAATCTGATTACGTAACCCAACACTGGTCACGAGGCGTCAAAAGTTGGCGATAAACGCGCGATAAAATCATCCCGGTGTGAACAGGCCATTAATACAAACCCCCTTTAGCAAAAGAAAATTTGGATTTGTACTAGTATTCGCACGTTCGCTTGGGGCGGCACTTCCGCCTAGTGACGTTTTCGGGCGTGATTGCGCAATCACTGGCGAGCCACAGAGCAGCGCAAGATGAGCAATTTAGGTTAAAAAGTATATTCTTTTTTTTTTTTTTTAAATGGCCGATGGTTTGTCTAGAGCAGGGGTCTCCAAACTCTGTCCTGGAGGACCGCTGTCCTGCAGAATTTAGCTCCAACCGCAAATAAACACACCTGAACCAGCTAATCAAGGTCTTACACGGTCCTAGTAAGACACTGATTAGCTGGTTCAGGTGTGTTTAATTGGGGTTTGAGCTAAACTCTGCAGGACAGCGGCCCTCGAGGATCGAGATTGGAGACCCCTGGTCTAGACAAACCATCGGCCATTTTCAAAAATAAAAATGAATATACTTTTTAACCTAAATTGCTCATCTTGCGGTTTGATTGGTAGATTCAAATGAATTGAGAGAAGCTGAATCTGCCAGAATATCTAGAGAAGGAGGCCGGAGTATTTCAGGCAAGAAATGCAAGAAAGTCAGCATCTTGTCACAGTTAAGTTTTATTCATTCAACATTTCACATTACAAATATTTAAAAATTATGCATATTGTTATAAATAGTTGGCTGCAAACAATTAAATAACATTAGATTTTTCTTTTTGTTTCACTAGCACTTACAGACCAACTCCTAGAATATGGACATTTCGTATAACATAACTTAATTAGAAAGAAAAATACAAAAATAGGAACTTATAAAGTGAAATGACAATAAAAATTAAGGTGATATCTTAAGTAAAAAAATGCTATTAATAAATACAACAACCTTCCCATACACAGTTAAAAACTATTGAAATTTTGCCATTAAGTAACATCGTTAACAGACAGATATTTAAATATTTATTTTCCTTCAGAAAATGTGAACCATATATTGTGGAGCACAATATAGCAATTAGTAAAAACTAGACACTTTAACATATTAAAAGCTTCACCTCAAAAATATAACAAAAATCTGATCAAAATTATAAAAATTAATTATACATTCCAATTAAAAATATACCAATAAACAGCTAAATACATTGTTGACCTAATAATTACAATGCAATCAATCACAGTAGCTTGAAATAAACAAAATAAGCAAATGAGCACAAAACCTTTAATGTTTTAAAAATAACTTCAATTATTTATATTAGTACAAATAGTTTGATTTCTTTTCTTTTTTACAAACACCAGCATGAAAAGGATTACAATAACAGTAGAAAATGACTGTGAAAAACATATTAACATCTTCTTTAAATGTCGGCAATTAAAAATGGCATTAAAGAATTACATTGCAAAGAGTCTTTATCTGGAAAAAGTTCAAAAAAAGTATTGCACATAACAACTCCAAGTTAACTTGCAACATTTACCACATTCAAGTCTTAAGTTCCCCTTCCTCCAAACGGGTTTGGATCTACTTCAAACAGACAGCGGGGATGAAGTTCGACAACAGCGTACTATAGAAGATCGAGCGTTCGTCCTGCACTGCCAATTCATCCAATGACATTTAGAGTTCTGCGAGCGTGTGTGTGTGTGTGTGTGTGTGCGTCCTATCGATACTGGATTAGAACATGGGAAGAAGGGTGCAGGTGTGGGGTGGCCTTAAATCAAAGCTTTAGAAACATCTGGTGCACAACCACAACAATTAACGTTTTTTTTTTTTTTCTCATCTTCTCGTCATGCATGCTAAGGATTACAATAGGAACTAGTTGGCAGTTCAAGAATATATAGTTTCAAATGTTAAAATACCTAGACATCAAACATCCATTCTTGTGATACGAGGATCAGCCTAAACATGAACCGGATTGAGCATTCTCCATAGATTATAGTTTATATTCCAGCTAATCTTTGTAGCCATTTTGCGCAATATGAAAAACGACATGAACGTGTGTTGTTCTTACCATGCTAATTTCCAAATCTTAGTAGGGTTGCCTTTAAAATCTAGTGTACAATAGCCGAGACTCTCTCTCCTCTGCAGATTTGTCGCGTCAACACAAGTGCGTGCTTTAGTTGTAAAGATTCCTCAGCACTGAAATGTATAAAAAGCATAATTGAAAATAATATATATATATATTAAATTTCACTCAACCTCTTGGTTATTTTTTTTGTTTCTCTTAAAATGAAAACTCCCATATATGCACATCTCTCAGTAACAAAAGTACAAAAGCTACCTTTCACAATGTGAAAAATTGAGGTATTGCAAAAAGGAGTCGTTTTTTTTTTCCCATTTGTGAAAAATGTGCCTAAAATGACTGTTGAAAAAAAAGTATTTAGAAAAGTAGTGCATAATAAATGTTTATATGTGCATGACAAAATAATTTAGCTAGAAAACACTGTACCAAAAAATCAGCAGGCCATGTATAAAATAATCATCTTCTTCATTAACAGCAAATTCGTCAAAAAGTGTTTTAACTTGGAAAAATGTTGCTCGACAAGCCCCTTTCTCACTGGTGTATCGAGTCGTAACCGATCACTAACTCCCTGCGCTTTTTTTTTTTTTTGACGATAAATTGGAATTTCCTGAACTCCCTCGACCGTACCCGACCGACGAACCGCACCTTCGTCTGACCTTTGGGAAAGGGGGTAGTTCACTAGTGTTACTAGGACTTTAACTGCGTGCTGATCGATTCAAGGCCAATCTTTGGTTTGCTGGAGCCCATCTGGTCTTTAGATTGAATGGGATGAGGACTGGGTTGGGTTGGGGGCGAAAATCATAAGAAAGGAAACGTCCGTGGTTTTGCTAGCTACTACACAGCCATCTTTGGTTCCCTAATGTCTGAAAGTAAAAGCTCTTATGCTTCAGGTGGGTGGTCGGGCGAGCGGAGAGATGCACGGACTACCTTCAGTTATGCTTTACACTCAGGCTGAGCGGGCACGGCTGCTGCTGCAGGACAGGAGGTACACCTTGTCTAAGTAGCTTTCACTGCTGTTCTGCTTGCTCTTTTCAGAGGGGCTTCTGGGGAAAAGGCCTACGAGACACATATTGCGAGTTAAAAGAACGAAAACGAAGGCTTGCCGCTAAAAGCCCGAGAGAACGACGGCAACGGAGTCAAGTTCCTTGCATTCGAACCAGCTTGCAGGCAGACTACTGCAACTCTACCAACATACATTCCCCACTAGGATGCTGAATCTCCAATTCAAATCAGGAAGTGACAGAGCAGATTTTCTCAATGTGCCGTTTGCTGATGTCATTTCCGTTTCTGTGGTCCTGGGGGAAAGGGTGAGACCAGCTTGATTTGTTTTCTTCTCTATATATTCGACTTAAACTAGCAGCTAAGCTTGAGGTATTAGTTTTCTTGCATGTTGCAATGGAGATCAAATCCAGACAGCTGTTGTGGAATCAGTTGTTGTCACCAGGAAACGTTAAAAGATTAGCATGGTCTTTTGAAGTACAAAGTAAACCAACAAAAAAAAAAAAATTAAAACAGAGCGCTGAGAGAATTCGCTTCTTCTGTTTTTCAAATCCCAAGCTTTGGTTAACAACTCAGATCTTAGACCACACATCTGCACAAAGAAATAAGTGCACTCTTCCCGCACCTTTTCTTTCCGCGCTTCTTGCTCCTTTGCCTTTTCCATTCAATTAAAATAGGACGTAATACTTCCAATCGCAATGTTAACAGAAAGCCAATTCTAAAGTCATGCAGATACTTACTGACAAATTATACTAATACTCAATATATTCACATCTCTGTGCACTTGAAAATGAAATATAATGGAGTTATAAAAAAATAGAGAGATGGATTAGACATTTTCTTTTTCTTCCTGAATCTTTTTTTGGATACACATCCATTTCTTTTTTTAATATATTAAATGACAAATTAAAATCATATATTTTTCGTGTTTGTCTTTTTTCTTTTTTAAATTAAACTAAAAAGGAACCAGCAACAGAAAAGTGCATTTATTTAGATGATGATTCTGCGACTCCTCCTAGCCTACTCTCCTTCTCTTTCTCCCTCTCCCTCTCTCTTCTCCTGGCCTACCGGCTTTAGTTCCAGCGGAAGGAGATGTGGCGAGGTCTGTCGCCGCCTTCCTTCACCAGGGGCTTGTGGAACTCCCGGCCGGCGCGTGAGTGGATGGCCGCCCAGCAGTATTCACAGTAATACTGGAGACAGGTCACGTTAGCGCAGAAGAACGGAGCGAACTTGCCCCCGCAGCGAGTCCCCTGACATTCGTCGCACAGCTGGTCATCCAAGACGTATGGCTTCACTTCCACCTGCACCGAGAGAGATCAGCAGACGGTTACATACATATGTGCTCTTCCTATCTGCGGCTCATGTGTTAAGCCTTGTTTATACTTTCGTCTCGTCCGTTTGGGGAGGTGCTTATACTCGACGCGCTCGCCGTTGTGCTATTGTTTGAAACGACAGAGGGCGACACACAAAGTACACACTACAAAAGAATCATGTAAACCCAGTATTACTTGTGACATTATAACAGAATACAGTGAGGAAAATAAGTATTTGAACACCCTGCTATTTTGCAAGTTCTCCCACTTGGAAATCATGGAGGGGTCTGAAATTGTCATCGTAGGTGCATGTCCACTGTGAGAGACATAATCTAAAAATAAAATCCAGTAAATCACAATATGATTTTTTAACTATTTATTTGTATGATACAGCTGCAAATAAGTATTTGAACACCTGTCTATCAGCTAGAATTCTGACTCTCAAAGACCTGTTAGTCTGCCTTTAAAATGTCCACCTCCACTCCATTTATTATCCTAAATTAGATGCACCTGTTTGAGGTCGTTAGCTGCATAAAGACACCTGTCCACCCCATACAATCAGTAAGAATCCAACTACTAACATGGCCAAGACCAAAGAGCTGTCCAAAGACACTAGAGACAAAATTGTACATCTCCACAAGGCTGGAAAGGGCTACGGGGAAATTGCCAAGCAGCTTGGTGAAAAAAGGTCCACTGTTGGAGCAATCGTTAGAAAATGGAAGAAGCTAAACAAGACTGTCAATCTCCCTCGGACTGGGGCTCCATGCAAGATCTCACCTCGTGGGGTCTCAATGATCCTAAGAAAGGTGAGAAATCAGCCCAGAACTACACGGGAGGAGCTGGTCAATGACCTGAAAGGAGCTGGGACCACCATTTCCAAGGTTACTGTTGGTAATACACTAAGACGTCATGGTTTGAAATCATGCATGGCACGGAAGGTTCCCCTGCTTAAACCAGCACATGTCAAGGCCCGTCTTAAGTTTGCCAATGACCATTTGGATGATCCAGAGGAGTCATGGGAGAAAGTCATGTGGTCAGATGAGACCAAAATATAACTTTTTGGTCATAATTCCACTAAACGTGTTTGTAGGAAGAAGAATGATGAGTACCATCCCAAGAACACCATCCCTACTGTGAAGCATGGGGGTGGTAGCATCATGCTTTGGGGGTGTTTTTCTGCACATGGGACAGGGCGACTGCACTTTATTAAGGAGGATGACCGGGGCCATGTAATACGAGATTTTGGGGAACAACCTCCTTCCCTCAGTTAGAGCATCGAAGATGGGTCGAGGCTGGGTCTTCCAACATGACAATGACCCGAAGCACACAGCCAGGATAACCAAGGAGTGGCTCTGTAAGAAGCATATCAAGGTTCTGGCGTGGCCTAGCCAGTCTCCAGACCTAAACCCAATAGAGAATCTTTGGAGGAGCTCAAACTCCGTGTTTCTCAGCGACAGGCCAGAAACCTGACTGATCTAGAGAAGATCTGTGTGGAGGAGTGGGCCAAAATCCCTCCTGCAGTGTGTGCAAACCTGGTGAAAAACTACATGAAACGTTTGACCTCTGTAATTGCAAACAAAGGCTACTGTACCAAATATTAACATTGATTTTCTCAGGTGTTCAAATACTTATTTGCAGCTGTATCATACAAATAATTAATTAAAAAAATCATACATTGTGATTTCTGGATTTTTTTTTTTTAGATTATGTCTCTCACAGTGGACATGCACCTACGATGACAATTTCAGACCCCTCCATGATTTCCAAGTGGGAGAACTTGCAAAATAGCAGGGTGTTCAAATACTTATTTTCCTCACTGTATATGGATGGGAGAACATGTATACAACAAAATTAACTCTTAAAGGATTAGTTCACTTCAAAATTAAAATGTCCAGATATTTTACTCACCTCCATCTCATCCAAGATGTTCATGTCTTTCTTTCTTCAGTCGAAAACAAATTACGTTTTTGAGGAAAACATTCCAGGATTTTTCTCCACATAATTGATTTCAATGGCAACCGAAATATTGAAGGTCCAAATCAATGAAGTTTCAAAGGAAGGGCTTCAGAGGCTCTGCACGATCCCAGACGAGGAATAGGATCTTATCTAGACAAACCATCAGCCATTTAAAAAAAAAAAATAATAATGTATATACTTTTTAACCTAAATTGCTCATTCTGCTGCTCGTTGGAAAGGTCACACTAGACGTATGCAGAAGTACCGCCCACGTGTTTACAAAGCGCTCGTGCAAAGACTAATACAAACATCCTTTAGCAAAAAAACGCTAAAACAATGATGTTGGACGATTTTGAAGTTGAAGTGTTTTTTGGTAAAGGGCGTTTGTTTTAGTCTTCGCACATTCGCTTGGGGCGGTACTTCAGTCTGCGTCTAGCGTGACCTTTCCGACGTGATTACGCAATCCGCGGTGTGTCGCAGAGCAGTGCAAGATGAGCAATTTAGGTTAAAAAGTATATTCATTTTGAATATACATGTCCAATGGTTTGTCTAGATAAGACCCTATTCCTCGTCTGGGATCGTGCAGAGCCTCTGAAGCCCTTCCTTTGAAACTGCATTGATTTGGACCTTCAACACTTTGGTTGCCATTGAAATCCATTATGTGGAGAAAAAACCTGGAATGTTTTCCTCAAAAAACGTAATTTCTTTTCGACTGAAGAAAGAAAGACATGAACATCTTGGATGAGATGGGGGTGAGTAAAATATCAGGACATTTTTAATTTAAAGTAAACTAATCCTTTAAACATTTTCTAATTTCTCTAAACATTTTCAATTCGTTTCGTGAGTATTTTTATTAAACATGGATCTTTATTTTCATTAATGCTATTTTTGTAAATATAAGCAACTGATTTAGACGCACAAACTGGGTGCCGGTCTGATGAGACGTCATGCTTGGCCAGATTTGCCTCGAACTTCGATTACGGAGCCGCGCACATAGTTACAAAAATTTGACGTGCACACCGCCAAGCGTAAGGGGGTCTCGCGCTCTGAATGCATACGACCACCCACTCCGCACTGACGGCATTTTTGTCAAACGGACGCGTCGAGTATAAACAAGGCTTTATTGATCACACTTTAGTTTAGGGTCCAATTCACACTATTAACTATGACTTTTGCCTCAATAAACTCGTAATTACTGCTAATGAATAGTTAGTGGGGTAGTTGTTAAAGGAACACGCCGACTTTTTGTGACTTTAGCTTATTCACTGTATCCCCCAAAGTTAGATAAGTCCATACACACCATTCTCATCTCCGTGCGTCTGTCTCTGTCTGACGAACCCACCGCTAGCCTAGTTTAGCACAAAGACTGGAGGTAAATGGCTCCAGCTAGCCTACTGCTCAATAGCTGACAAAATAACGCCAACATTTTCCTATTTACATGTTGTGATGTGTATAGTTACATCGTGTACTAAGATGGAAAATGAAAAGTTGTGATTTTCTAGACCGATATGGCTAGGAACTATACTCTCATTCCTGCATAATGATCAAGGAAATTTGAGTTGTACCATGAGTGCAGCGGCGCAATGACATTACACAGCGCATGAAAATAGGCTAACTTCCGTCAACATAACCAACGTGACAACCTGCTTGCACAGGGAGCGCTGGGGACTATTTTCAGGCGCTGTGTAATATCATTGCGCCGCTTCACTCATAGTACGGCACAAATTTCCTTGATCATTATGCAGGAATGAGAGTATAGTTCCTAGCCATATCGGTCTAAAAAAATCACAACTTTTCATTTTCCGTCTGCCTTAGTACACAATGTAACTATACACATCACAACATGTAAATAGGAAAATGTTTGCGTTATTTTGTCACATATTGAGCAGTAGGCTAGCCGGAGCCATTTACCTCCAGTCTTTGTGCTAAGCTAGGCTAGCGGTGGGTGCGTCAGACAGAGTTATGGCACCCACAGAGATGAGAATGGTGTGTATGGACTTATCTAACTCTGGGAGATACCATGAATAAGCTAAAGTCCCAAAAAGTCGCCGTGTTCCTTTAAGTTTAGGTTTTGGGTAGGATTAGGAATGTAGAATATGGTCATGCATTAATATGTGCTTTATAAGTACTAATAAACAGCCAATATCATAGTAATATGCATGATAATAAGCAAGTAGTAAATAGTGAAAATTGGACCCTAAACTAAAGAGATACTGTATTATTTTATTAAAATACTTGCTTATTTTTATTTGCATTGTGACATCATTTTCATGACAATTATGGACATTTTCCACTCATTTCCCATTATTCTCAATATTAACTGTCACCCCAGCAAAAAGCAAAACAGTAAATGGTTATATTGTTTAAAAACATTTTTTTAACCTAATTATATTGTCTTGTCTATGCTTGCATTCTTAAATGTGTATTGTTCATTTAAATCTGTTCTGGAATTGATTATTCAATTGATATTTTGATTTGTGATAACTTGTAAAAAAAACAAATATATTGCTTAAAATAAAATATAAAAAAATAATATTAATAGGCAGTACAATAAATACTATCACAATGTATAAATACCATAACCAGGGTTATTATATTTAACTGAAATAAAAACTAGGACCATTAAAAAACTATTTTCGTTGCTTGAAATAAAATAAATGTTAACTGAAAAAAACGACATTTTATTTCAGTTAGTTTCTCATTTTCATTTTGTTTAACTTGATATACTAAAATAACTACAATAGAAATGTTTTTATAAATCTATACAGACATAAAACAAATTACTTTAAACTTTAAAAATTAAAACGAAAACTGAAAACAAAAAATGAAAACTATAATAGTACAATAGTAAAGACTATAAATGCAAAACTGATCAATTGTAATGAGAATTAGGGAAAACAACTGTCAAATTGGCAAATGTCATTAAAAAAAAATATGTATGCAAAATAGATTTTCTCTTTTGTGTCTTAAAATATGACGTTTTAGACTGAACATTTAATCTCAAAAATGTTCCCTGTATAGTTTGCAGCATTAGTTGATGATAGATGTGTTTTCCTTGAGGAGATTTGCCATGTAATGTCCCTGATAGGACCCAATTAATCAATATCCAATCGTGAAATTTGTCTCAACGCCCAGCCATAAAAGAAACGCATTTAAATGTCAACTAAAACTCTTTTATCAGCCAAAAATATGTTGAAATGTCTTAATTAGCTGGATCGATGCCCTGTCATGGAAGGGGAGTGTGCGTGTGTATTTCTTGTGGAAGTCAGCACTGACCCGTTTATCAATTTCCCCATGCTGCAGTTGTACAAAACGAGCACTGATAGCAGCAATGTAGCTCTGCTGATTAGAGAAGGCGACCCGCCCTGCTCCCTTGGGGTACTTCAGTTCTGGGTCTGTGTCGATGCCTGCATAGCACACGCCGCCATACAGCCGGTCCATGATCATCGCCAGCTCCACTGTCAGAAAGACAACATACTCAATGGTTAAAGTTCAAAAATACACCACACCGACTGTATAATTAGTCTTCCTCCTTCATACTAAAATAAAAGGACAACTCATACAGTTTAGCAGATTTGGGGAAGCTACTTTAGCCTGCCAAGCTACAAACTATTACCAAGTGCTACAGTTTAAAGAGCAGTATTTAAATAAGCTACACAATTTATCAAGTGTGTGGTCAGTATTTTTCTTTTGAAAGGCTGCATTAAATTGATCATCAAATGTGACAGTAATGACTTTTACAAATTCTTACAAAATATAGATTTTGAACATTTATTTCCATCAAAGAATCCTAGAAATTATTATTGTTCACACAAAGATATTAAAGGGTTAGTTCACCCAAAAATGAAAATGCTGTCATTAATTCCTCACCCTCATGTCGTTCGACACCCGTAAGACCTCCGTTCATCTTCGGGACACAAATGAAGATATTTTTGTTGAAAGCTGATGGCTGAGAAAGGCCTCAGATAGGCCTCCATTGGCATTCAGTACATTCACACTCACAAGACCCTTAAAAGGCACTAAAAACGTCGTTACAAAGTCCACCTCACTACAGTGGCTCTACAATAATTCTACGAAGCGACGACAATAGTTTTTGTGCGCAAAAAAAAAAAATCTAAATAACGACTTTATTCCACAAGTTCTTGTCTTTGTGTAGGCCTCGGACGTCAACTCGCGAAGCACCACGACGCATGTGCGAGAATATGACAGATCTGGCGTTCGGGAATCCATGACATGCACACTTTAGCCCAATTTTGAGCACTACGCCGATTCCTAAAGCACGATCAATGTAGAATTAAACAGCTTAGATACGGCCCGTCTTCCTCTGCTTGTAAACAAATCTCCTCCTCGCTTCTGGGTCATGTGTCCGAACGCTGGATCTTCACGTATGAGTTCACGTCCGAGGCCTACACGAAGACAAGAACTTGTGGAATAAAGTCGTTATTTAGATTTTTTTTGTGCACAAAAACTATTGTCATCTCTTCGTAAAATTATTGTAGAGCCACTGTAGTGAGATGGACTTTGTAACGACGTTTTTAGTGCCTTTTAAGGGTCTTGTGAGTGTGAATGTACTGAATGCCAATGGAGGCCTTTCTCAGCCATCAGCTTTCAACAAAAATATCTTAATTTGTGTCCCGAAGATGAACGGAGGTCTTACGGGTGTCCAACGACATGAGGGAGGGTAATAATGACAGAATTTTAATTTTTGGGTGAACTAACCCTTTAAGCAGCACAACTGTTTTCGATGGAAGATTGTTTCTGCCACGGAGTAAAACTATTTAAAATAAATTGCGACTTTGTAACTCGTAATTGCGCGTTTATAGCTCACAACTGTGAGGAAAAAAAAAGTCAGAATTGTGAGATAAAAACAAACTTCCATAGTTTTCTAATATTTACGATAATAAGAAGAAATGTTTCTTGAGCAGCAAATCAGCATATTAAAATTATTTCTGAAGGATCATGTGACACTGATGATTGGTGCATGAATGCTTGGATCACAAAAATTAAATTCAATGTAAAATATTAATGTTTTATTTTAATTTGAATAATATTACACGATAATACTTTTTATTACTATTTCTGTTACAATAATTCAATAATAATTGTACCTGTATTTTTAATCAAACAAACTGGCAAACTAGAGACTTATTTCATAAAACAAAATATCATATAAAACAAAATTTCCACCAATAAAGCTAAAAACATCCACATTTGAACCACAGTATTCAACTAAATTATTTCACTAAACATGTATTACAACACAACAAATATCAGTCAAAATGTGACAATAGCCAATAAAAATCATTGTATGGGTCAAAATGATCGATTTTTCTTTTATGCCAAAAATCATTAGGATATTAAGATCATGTTCCATGAAGATATTTTGTACATTTCCTATGGTAAATATATCAAAAATGTATTATTATTCGTAATATGCATTGCTAAGGACTTCATTTGGACAACTTTAAAGGCCATTTTCTCAATATTTCGATTTTTTTAAACCATCAGATTCCAGATTTTCAAATAGTGGTATCTCGACTGAATATTGTCCTATTCTAACAAACCATACATCAATGGAAAGCTTATTTATTCAGCTTTCAGATGATGTATACATCTGACCCTTACGACTGGTTTTGTGGTCCAGGGTCACGAATGTCAGGACATTTTATAGCCAGCGGATCTGCTGGGAACGATCAGGTTTGTTCGTTCACTTACAGTGTAGATTAGTAGATTAAGCATTACTACACCGGTGATGCGTTTCATCATAACTAATCATTTCCTAATAGAGTATATTAAAGAGATCTTGCTAACAAAGAAGATTCCATCCTCCGCAATTCTCTCCGCTTGCGGTTACAGGTGCGTGTGCCATGATTACAATTTTTCCGAGCAATATTTACAGCTATAAAACAATCATACATTTTCAAAGGTGAATAAGGTTGAGGGAGCCACAAAAATAGTCACTGAATTCAATTCTAGGGGAGCTGGATTGGTTAGTCGCTCAAGCATAGCGTGTAAGTGATTATGTAGTTAAAGTCACACAGAAACAACACTATCTCTGAAGAAGAAAAAAACCCCTCCATACCTGCACGAAGTGGACGTGGCACTCCACCCACAAAGATGGTCTTCCTGGGGTCTAGAGGCTGTGATCCATCCATCACAAAATCACTATCATTAAGATTCCACGGGCGAATCTGGACCTGTTACAAAACCACACAACAACAAAATAAATCAAACAAATAATCCGCAACAGATAGCTCGTTTTTAAGACTTCAAACCAACTGAGGGAACAAAATCAGGTTTTTATTAAGGACAAATAAAGACAGTATAACTCCTGATTTGAAAATGCAGTCATTTAAGACAAAAAGAGAGTCAAAATGCACTTCATCCTTACAGGTTTGTCTTTAATGGTGGGGCTGGAAACACATAAGTAGAGCTTTCCGTCCTCCTCGATGCAGGCATCGATAAGGGCTTGAACAGAGCTCTCGTCTTGAAACAAGAGGAATGCGTAACCTTTGGAAAAACGCATTTTAGTGTTAGGCAGAAATACTACATTTGACATTAAAATAATCAATAAAAAAGGATGAGATACCAAAACAAAACATTATCGGTGGCACAAATTCAAAGGGATTGGTTATGCCAAAATCTCAATTGTAACATTTACTCGCCCTCATGTCGTTCCCAACCCATACGACACTTTTTTTAAACACAAATGAAGACAGACTTTTGCCCTTCCATTGAAAGTCCACTCATGTCTAATAATCTCTCAATCAGTGTTTGTATACAAATGTCACACTTACCTCAGAAAAAAAGCTAGAAAATCAGCTAGAAAAATTAACTTAGGAGCATTTTGCTAAATATATGCATTATATTGCATATTCACTGTATTTTTTTTATTTTATTCTTCTATTCATTTTTACCTGTTCTTCAATATTAAATGTATGTTTTTAATGACAGCCACCATTTAAATGTGTAAGTATGTCATTAAAAAGGCATTAAGTTATTATTATATAAACTTCCTTATGCGCAATTTATATCCGTAAATTGTAAACTTTAATATTATAGTGATGTACCAACTGGGGTTCCCTGTATAGTTTGCAGCATTAGTTGAGAGAAGGTTTTTTTTTTTTGTCCTTAACAAAAATTGCAAATTTACCAATATCGAATCGAATTGAAATTGAATTCGAATCTAATCGAATCGTGAGGTTTGTGTCAATGCCCAGTCCTATTAAAAACATCTTTGCTTGTGTTTCGAACGAAAGTCTAATGACGTGAAGGTGAATTTTAATTTTTGTGTAAACGAAGCTCTGTCATGGTGATCAAGCCAGCAGCAACTAAAACATTACTATTAATGACTGTCTCTCTCATACGCAGAGCTGGGTAGTAACTGATTATATGTAATCTGGATTACGTAATCTGATCCCAAAAAATAAATACTTGAAATTAAATTACGTTTTAAAAGACTCATAATCAGACTACAGTTACTTTTCTATTGATTACATGATATTCTTTGTCTGGCTATCACCAGACCAAGCTCAATTTAAGATTGAACATTGGTCTGGGGAGTCTGCTCTGTGTTTTCTTCTGCACAAGAGGCGTGATAAACGAGTATAAATTAAATGACTCTGATTGGTTGAAGGACCATCCAGTTGCGTACAGACCACAAGAGGCGTGATCAACGGGCAACGATCCATCGCTTCTCTATCCGTAATCGTGTTAAACCCGCCAATAGCGATAAGCCAGTCTGTGATTGGTTCCCGCAAAAGTGTAACAGAAGCAGTAGAAATTAGTTTTAGGTTTCCAGACTGAGTTGCAGGACGAAATCAAAGCGCCGGCAGATCAGGCTGGGTTTACCCAGTCTATGATATTCTCACAATGACAGTCAAATATTCATAATTCATTGATTCGTCATACTACTACTTTTTATCTTTTAAATTGTCCTTTCTAAAAACACCTACTGCTTTTATACATTCAGAAGATCTTGCAGGTTTGTGGAGTCGCACACCGACCAGCCACTGGTCATTTGACTATCACGGTTATTCACTTTTAACATTGCATTCCTAATCAACTCCTGATTCACACATTAATTATTATTTGAATGATCACCCAGTTTCAGTGAGTTATTTAACCATGCATTAATGTCTTTGGAAGGCTTTGTCTGTTAAACACTTAAAATGCACACTAAAAAACTATTTCATATTTTCATGCAAATGCAGGGATTCCCCCTGACCTTTTGGTCAGCTGAAATTTCTTTGACCTAATATATTAATATACTAATATACAAGTCAGTAAAAATAATAATGGGGCTGCACGATTTGGGGAAAATATCTAATTGCGATTATTCTGGTTAAAATTGCAATTGCGATTTAAAATGCGATATTTATTTTTTTATTTTTACAAATGAAAAGTGTGTATATAACATTGTGTTTATATATTAATATGGCTATTATTATTATTATTATAAAAATAAGAAATATTACTATTACAATAACATTTTCATTATTACAAATTTAAAATAGCATTTAAGAATAAATATAACAGTATAATAATAATAATAATAATTATTATTATTATTATTATTATTATTATTATTATAATTTACTAGAAAACTTATTTAACAAAAAAAATGATGGGTTACCTGTTAATATGCAGACAGCCTATGACTAAAAATCATTAGAAAGGTCTAAGGATTTATTGTAAAAAAATATATTATAAAAATCTGTGCTTTTTATCGGTGATATCAATTTCTTGAAGTCTATGTCTTTAATATGAAATGAGCCTATATTAAAACTCCTGTACATTGAAGAAAAATGTATGGTTTGTCAAACTTTTGGGTAGAAAATAAGAAGAAATACTTCTAAATAAATGTATAATTCATACTGGACGCCCTCGAGCAGAAACTTCCCATTTTCCTCAGAAGAAGTAATCATTTGTTTGTTTTCAGGAAATCCCTTCCCTATGGGAAATCCCTAAAGTGAAGCTCAAGCTGTAGGCTGAATAAAAACGAAGATAGAAACGCTTTGACTGATTAATAATAAACATGAAGATAATAGTTCTGCGACAAGATATGGTGTATTCAAGTCTTCTCTGGTATTTTCATAATAATAAAGTATTCATTGCTGATTGACATTCTGTGATAAGAAGCCACATCAGCTCGACTGACGATATGACGTGAGTTAAAACATGTTATTAAACGTATTCTGTTGGACAACAGGTTTATTAACACTTCACACTGCTAGTTTGTGAAGATGTTTGATGCGTGTTGCTTTTTCAAACGCACATTATAAGTGACTCAAACGTGCAGTGCTTTTAGACGCAGCAGTGTTTACTGATCACAGAGCCGCTCTTCACTGACACACTGGGCATTTATTTATTTAATTAAAAATCGCAGCCTTTGCGCTTTCATAATCGCACATAACCCAAATTGCGATTGCGGTTCACAGTTCTCTGATGTCGGTTAATGGTCACATGACATGTATATATATATTTTTTTTATTATTGTTTTTATTTTAAAATTATTATTATTATTTTCATTTAAAAAAATATGATTTAATTACTTATTAGCTTTTCATGTGTGGGAAACCCTGATGTAATGTAATATAATATATTTTCTTTCTCTTTGTATTTTTATATCAATATGGTATAAGATTATTCGGTCAAAGTTAGGTCAAAAGTAATCTAAAAGTAATCCAAAAGTAGTCTTGCCTTAAATATGAAATGTAATGGATTACGTTACTAACTGCAATTTATGTCATGTGGTTTGTAATCAGTAACTGATTACAATGTGTAGGTAATTTACCCAGCTCTGCTCATTTGGTGTCAGTGACAACGAAAGCCTTTAAAATGGTCACATGTCTCCCAGTTACACTTAGCTCACCTTTCGGGGGGAAGTATGACTTGCTCTCCGCTTTGTGAGGCCAGTCCACAAACAGGTGCCCAAATCGGCGGAAACTAGCGGTTATCTCATCTAGAAAAGATAATATTGCAGATAAGAGCAAGCTATCGTGGAAATAGTTCTAAGCTGTTTTTGTTTTCATAAGCAGCAGAGCAGAGGTCACCCTAAACGTGTGTAATACCTTCGTCGATGTCAGGGGGGAGGCCGCCCACAAAGACTTTGCGAGAATAGCGCTCCACCCTCTCTCCGTTCTGGTGAGGGAAGCAGTGGGGCGAACCGAGGCCAGGCAGGCTCTGGTCGGCTCTCTCCTCGTCTGGGAAGCCATCTTCCATCGGGAACAGGGATGAGTGTCCTGAAGAGGGGGGGGGAACGCAGGAATTATTATCTGTGCCTGGCACAGTGTTACAATATCCACGCACCACAGAGTAAAATGAATTCCAGCGACAGATTATTCTGAGCCCGAGACATACTAAGACAGACAATTGCATCATCTTGGTTGTGCAATTTTGAAAGCATAAGGATTTCTGAATTATGGCTACTGTGGTCCTGTAATCAAACAAATTATAGCCCACAGTTATAGTCCAATGATAAAGCAGGTCATTTTCATTTTCTACAGAGAGTTGTGTTGAAGGAAGGATGTGTACACTACAGTTTAAACGTTTGGGTTGGTAAGATTTTTTTAAATGTTTTTCGAAAGACCAAGGATGCATTCATTTGATCAAGAACACAGTAAAAAATTGACACGTTATTACAATTTAAAGTTACTTTTCTATTTTTATATTAACATTTTAAAGGATTAGTTCATTTTAAAATGAACATTTCCAGATATTTTACTCTCCCCCATCTCATCCAAGATGTTCATGTCTTAATTTCTTTTCAACTGAAGAAATTAAGTTTTTTGAGGAAAACATTCCAGGTTTTCTCTCCACATAATGGACTTCAATGGCAACCAAAATATTGAAGGTCCATATCAATGCTGTTTCAAAGGAAGGGCTTCAGAGGCTCTGCACGATCCCAGACGAGGAATAGGGTCTTATCTAGACAAACCATCGGCCGTTTTCAAAAATTACTTTTTAACCTAAATTGCTCATCTTGCGCTGCTCTGCAACACACCACGGATTGCGTAATCACGTCGGAAAGGTCACGCTAGACATAGACAGAAGAACCGTCCCCGTGTTTACAAAGCGTCCGTGCGAAGACTAACACAAACATCCTTTAGCAAAAAAAAAAAGGTAAAGCAACGATGTCGGACAATTTTAGAGTTGAAGATGGAGTGTTTTTTGTAAAGGCCGTTTGTATTAGTCTTCGCATGTTCTCTTGGGGCGCCTACATCTAGCGTGACCTTTCCGACGTGATTACGCAATCCGTGGTGTGTCGCAGAGCAGTGCAAGATGAGCAATTTAGGTTAAAAAGTATATTCATTTTGAATATACATGTCCAATGGTTTGTCTAGATAAGACCCTATTCCTCGTCTGGGATCGTGCAGAGCCTCTGAAGCCCTTCCTTTGAAACTGCATTGATTTGGACCTTCAACACTTTGGTTGCCATTGAAGTCCATTATGTGGAGAAAAAACCTGGAATGTTTTCCTCAAAAAACTTAATTTCTTTTCAACTGAAGAAAGAAAGATATGAACATCTGGGAAGAGATGGAGGAGAGTAAAATATCTGGAAATGTTCATTTTAAAATGAACTAATCCTTTAAAAGTAATTTAATCCTGTTATGCAAAGCTGAATTTAACATGATTTTGTCCTCAAAAATCATTCAATATTATTCAATGTTGAAAACAGTTGCGTTGTTACACTCGCAAAGGTTCTATATGGCACCAAAAATGGTTCTTCATCGTAATCATAGAGGGACCACTTTTGGTGCTATATAGCACCATATCTTAACATGTTCTGTATATGGTAGCGGTGCTATATAGCACCTTAGTTAGCGGTGCTATATAGCACCTTAGTCAAAGAACCGCTGAAGAACCACTGAAGCACCACTGAAGAACCACCAAAATTGGAGCTATCACTTAAAAAGGTTCCCCTATGATTACGAGCCAAGAACCATTTTTGGTGCCATATTTAGAACCTTTTTTTTTTTAGATCATGAACAAATATACACTATATTTGTTTGTGGAAAACATGATCTTTTTTTCAGGATTCTTTTATGAATAAAAAGTTCGAAAGAACAGCATGTTAACATTATGACAACAGTCATGACTGACTTTATCTACATTGCTAAATAAAAAAGTATTAATTCCTTTTAATCTTACTGACCCCAAATTTTGAACAGAAGTTTGTTCACTTCACAATTTCATTGTTAAATACACAATTAAATCAGATTAACATCTCAGGTTAAATTGACATACTATATTAGTTATGAACAAACTAGATTCCTGAACTGAAAACATCTTTTATCTTTGAAATATTTGTGTAAATGAAGGGTGGAATGTTTGTAGGCCAAATTTACAGTAAAGTAATAAGCAGTGCATTATAGATTTTAATGGAGTTTTAGGTTCTCTGCTTTGTGTCTTGCTCATAAAATGCCTTTCTACAATTCAGAGAATATTTTTTTCAAAATCTGTTAATGCGAGAGTGAATGGCTGCGTGGTCATGCACTAAAGCTTCAGGGTCATTCGGTGTCAAATCAACCAAATTTCATAAATAAATTTCAATTTTTTTCTGAAGAAAGACAAACATAAATAGTGATAAAGCCAAAATATTAAATAACTGTATATTGACCGAGTAATTCACTATTTTGTAGAGGGGGTCAAAATTACATTTGGAGCCAAATTACAGGGTGGGAAAAATGACTTTAGAAAGACGTCAGCATCATTCACTTCATTTTTACACAGAGATTGGTAGGTCTATTACTAAAATCTGTTGACTTTAGCAATCTTTGTTGCATTATATGCCAACTATGATGGTTCAAAAATGAGGAAAAGCTTTTCTTGTTCTTGTTTGCATGCCTCTAACTCAATATGTATTAAAGGAACACTCCACTTTTTTTTAAATTAGGCTCATTTTCCAGCTCCCCTAGAGTTAAACAGTTGAGTTTTCATTGAATCGTTGAATCTGATTAGACCATTAGCATCTCGCTCAAAAAAATGACCAAAAAGTTTCAATATTTTTCCTATTTTAAAACTTGACACTTCTCAAATCAAAATCAAATCAAATCACTTTATTTGTCACTCTACATATGCACAAGTGCAACAGTAGGTGAAATTCTTAGGTGCAGTTCCGAGCAACATAGCAGTCATGACATGACATGTACAACATTTAAAGCAGCATCAGATTACACATCTGATGCGCACACAATTACTCACAGCACAGTAAACTCTACAATAAACAATAAATAATTTACACAATGTGAGTGTAGTTCTCACAGCTTAAACAATATACACATACTTACAATATACATATACTTTAAACAATATACACTAAACATACACTAAACAATATACATTACGCTATAATAGTAATAATAATATACAATGTATAGTATAAAATATTATTCACAGATTGAAAAATTGAAGTCCAAAGTGCAATAGATGCTGTATGATAAATAAATGTGTATATAATGTGTGTGAATCTACAGTGGGTTGTGCTGAGTGATATTCTGTCCAGTGTGTGTTATGATCCTGATGGATCAGGAGTTAAGTAGTCTGATTGCTTGTGGGAAGAAGCTGTTCTGGAGTCGGCTGGTGCGTGTTCTGATGCTGCGGTACCGTCTGCCTGATGGCAGCAGTGAGAGCAGCCCATGGTTCGGGTGGCTAGAGTCTCTGATGATCCTCTGAGCTCTCCTCACACACCGCCTGGCGTAAATGTCCTGGAGGGAGGGAAGCTCACCTCCGATGATGCAGCTGGCCGTGCGCACTACCCTTTGCAGGGCCTTGCGGCTGCGGGCGGTACTGTTGCCGTACCAGGTGGTGATGCAGCCAGTCAGCAGGCTCTCGATGGTGCTGCTGTAGAAGCGTGTGAGGATGTGGCGGTTCATTCCAAACCTCCTCAGCCGTCGCAGGAAGAAAAGGCGCTGATGAGCCTTCTTCACAACGGCCTCAGTGTGGACGGACCATGAGAGTTCCTCTGTGATGTGGACACCGAGGAACTTGAAGCTGCTGACTCTCTCCACCGGTGCTCCATCGATGGTGATGGGGCGGTGTTCTCTCTCATTCCTCCTGAAGTCGACCACCAGCTCCTTGGTCTTGCTGACGTTGAGGGAGAGGTTGTGCTCCTGACACCACCGTGTCAGAGTGTGCACCTCCTCTCTGTAGGCCGTTTCATCATTGTCGGTGATAAGACCTACCACTGTCGTATCGTCAGCAAACTTGATGATGGTGTTGGAGCTGTGGGTTGCCACACAGTCATGTGTGTACAAAGAGTACAGGAGTGGGCTGAGAACGCAGCCCTGAGGGGCTCCAGTGTTGAGAGTCAGTGATGAGGAGATGTAACTGCCCATTCTGACCACCTGGCGTCTGTTTGACAGGAAGTCCAGGATCCAGCTGCATAACAGGCTGTTTAAGCCTAGAGCCCGGAGTTTCCCGTCAAGTATAGAGGGCACAATGGTGTTGAATGCTGAGCTGTAGTCCACAAACAGCATTCTCACATACGTGTTCCTCTTTTCCAGGTGGGAGAGAGCAGTGTGTATAGTGGATGAAATGGCATCATCAGTGGAACGGTTTGTGCGGTATGCAAACTGCAGTGGGTCCAGTGAGGGGGGGAGAACAGAGCAGATGTGGTTTCTGACTAGTCTTTCAAAGCATTTGCTGATGATGGGGGTCAGAGCAACAGGACGCCAGTCGTTTAAGCAGGTGGTTTTTGACTGCTTAGGTACAGGAACAATAGTGGACGTTTTAAAGCATGTGGGGACCACAGACAGGGAGAGGGACAGGTTAAAAATGTCCGTGAAGACTCCAGCCAGTTGGTGCGCGCACGCTCTGATCACACGGCCGGGAATGCCGTCTGGACCCGCAGCTTTACGGACGTTCACCCGCCGGAAGGATCGGGTTACATCCGCGACAGATACAGAGAGTGCACTAACCTCTGTATCCTCAGCCGCGAGCGCTCTCTCCGCGAGGGCGGTGTTAGTTCCCTCAAAGCGAGCATAGAAGGTGTTGAGCTCGTCCGGGAGAGAGGCAGCGGTGTTCACGGTGGAGTTTGTGTTCCCTTTATAGTCCGTGATGGTGTTAATTCCCCTCCACATGCTTCTGGAGTCGGGTGTTGAACTGTCCTTCAATCTTGTCCCTGTACTGCCGTTTTGCTGCTCTGATGGTTTTCCGGAGGGCATAACTTGCTTGTTTATGCTCCTCCGCATTACCGGAGTTAAAGGTGAAGGTCTGCGCATTGAGTGCCGTGCGAACATCCCCATTTAGCCACGGCTTCTGGTTAGGGTACAGCCGAATTGTTTTGGTCGGAACAACGTCATCTACGCACTTCCTGATGAAACACGTTACGCTATCAGCGTAAACCTCGATGTCGTCATCAGAGGCCGACCGGAACATCTCCCAGTCCGCGTGATCAAAACAGTCCTGTAGCATAGAATCTGATTGGTCCGACCAGCACTGGATGGTTCTGAGGGCGGGTGCTTCCTGTTTGAGTCTTTGCCTATATGCGGGCAAAAGTAGGATGGAAGCGTGATCCGATTTGCCAAATGGTGGGCGCGGGAGGGACTTGTAACAATCCTTGAAGGGGGAGTAGCAGTGATCTAAGACGCGGTTCCCTCGCGTGTTGAAGTTAACATGTTGGTGGTATTTAGGTGCGATGCGCTTGAAGTTGGCTTTGTTAAAGTCTCCGGTCACAATAAACGCAGCCTCAGGATGCGCGGTTTCCTGCTCACTCACTGTCCTATACAGTTCCTTTAGTGCCCGGTCTGTGTCGGCTTGCGGGGGAATATACACAGCTGTGAAGATGACCGCGGTGAATTCCCTCGGTAGCCAGAATGGTCGGCACAGAAGCATGAGAAATTCCAGATCAGGAGAACAGAAAGATTTGATAGAATGTACGTTCCTCTGATCACACCAGGATCGGTTGATCATAAAACATACACCCCCGCCTTTGCTTTTCCCGGAGAGATCTTTTTCTCTGTCCATCCGATGCACGGAGAACCCAGTGGTTTCGATGGCCGAATCTGGAATCTCAGCGGACATCCAAGTTTCTGTAAGGCAGATAATGCAGCAGTCCCTCGTGTCTCGCTGGAAAGAGATCCGCGCTCTCAGCTCGCAGAGTTTATTGTCCAGAGACTGAACATTTGCCAGTAAAATACTGGGAAGTGGGGGTCGGTTTGCGCGGCGTCTTACTCTGATAAGTACGCCGGCTCTGCTTCCCCTTCTCCGGCCGCGTTTGCGTGGTCGGGCCGTCCAGACAAAGAGCTCCGCTGCTGTGTTTGTAAACGGCGGTTCGTCACTGAAGAATTTAAAGTCCGGTTTTCGGAGTGCGATTGCCGAACCAATGTCCAAAAGTGTCTGTCTGTCGTACGTAGTAAGGCAGACAACATCCAAGACAAAAAACACAAAAACTATAAACAGAACAAACAAAAAACTACAATGTTTCAGCAGAGCTTGCGACGTTGCGGCCATCCTCGGCGCCATCTTGACATCAATCAGAAACTTCTGTAGTTACATCGTGTACGAAGGCTGATTGAAAATGAAAAGTTGCGATATGGTTAGGATCTATACTCTCATTCCTGCGTAATAATCAAGGAACTTTGCTGCCGTACCATGGGTGCAACGGAGCAATGATATTACAATGTGACAACCTGCTAGCACAGGGAGAGCTGGGGACTATTTCCAGGCGCTGCGTAATATCATTGCTCCGCTGCACTCATGGAACGGCTCAAAGTTCCTTGATTATTACGCAGGAATGAGAGTATAGTTCCTAGCCATATCCAGTCCCTCCAGAAAAACGTGATTATGCGATCGCATGATTTAACGCATAATCAGCCAAAGTCCGCATATTTATGCGGGAACCGCATTTTTCAAATACGCCGCACTTTCGCAGTGTAAATTGCCTATTTCCGCGTGCAAAATATGCGGGGCTAGCATGATTTCATAATCCCCGCATTTTCGTTGCAAAAAAAAGTCATATATATATATATATTAGCAGAAAGTTGACAAATTTTTGTTTACTTCACACAAGAGCCGCCATTTCCCCCTATTGCCATGGGAACGTTTTGAAGACGTAATTACCCGACGTGAACATCATCGAAAAGCGGCAAAGCCAGTGTTGAAACCATAGATATCGGTGGAACCATGATGAAGCACGCAAATTCCCATTTGCCAACAAAAATAACAGCAAAAGACCGCGCAAACCAGTTTCCCAGTGTGTTGACCGATTCCAAAACACAGCATCATGAAGCTTTGAAGCGTTATGAATCAATGAGTCGATTCAGCGGTTTGGATCGCCAAAGTCACGTATTTCAGCAGTTTGACACGCGATCCGAATCATGAATCGACTCACTGATTCATAACGCTTCGAAGCTTCATGATGCATTGTTTTGAAATCGGTCCAAATTGAGCCATGTGTTTATTAAGGTCTTCAATAAAACAAGATGAGAACTTAAATATTCAATTAAAAATATTAGCTTTTTTTTCTCTTTTTCATCAAACCGCAGTTTTTGCAAGTTATCGCAAAAAATTGCATAAATATCCCGCATTTTCCATCACATTTTTAAAGAAAACGTGCTGCATAATCAAGGATTTTTGCCCGCAATCACAAAAAAAAGCTGCATTTTTCTGGAAGGACTGCTTATCGTTCTAGAAAATCGCAACTTTTCTTTTTCCGTCGGTCTTAGTACACGATGTAACTACAGAAGAGTTCAGTTTTAAATAGGAAAAATATTGAAACTCTTTGGTCATTTTTGAGCAAGATGCTAACGGTAGGGATGCACCGATACCACTTTTTTTCAGAACAAGTACAAGTACTTATATTTGGGTACTTGCCGATACCGAGTACTGATACGAGTACTTAATACCATTACAGTTCTTCTAACAATGTTTTATTTTCATCAGATGTTTTTCACTTTCTGACTGTAACAAAGTAAATACACAAATTGATGCTGTTGCTGACATTTTAACATTCAACTTAAACAAACATGGCACTGCTGCCCATTTCACATAAACGTTACCTGTAACATTCAGTGGGTTCCAGTACCACACAACATAGTAGCAGAACCACTGAATTCAATTATTATGTTATCATAGCCATACAGCCCTTTTTGGAGATGAAAAGAAGCTTCTCTGCATGATCAGCTATGAGCCTGTTTCTGTTTTTGTCTACAATGTGTGACACTGAGCTAGGGATGTGCGAGACTAGTCGATTAAACGTTAGTGCTGCTGCAAGACGACTTGGAAAATACTAGTCGTTTACTTTTCTTTGGCACATTTAAGGTTTAGCTTTAAATATATATTTTTTTTTACAAAGGCTATGTTTAAATTACTGTTGTGTTAATGTTATATCTTGAAATGAATATATTATTTTGAAAAGTGCAAAATCATTTAATTTTACCTCAGGTTTTGCATGCGTTGGTTTTCTCTGGCGCTTGCGGAGGCTTCAGATAAATCTCCACTCGGGTGAAGGAGGGATTTTGAAAGCTTACACAAAACTTTTCCATTTTCTTCCATGTCATGTCAAACTAGTATAACAATTAAGCTTGCTTAGGCTTGTTATACTACCGGGGTAAGGCTAGTCATTGCGCACATCCCTACTAAACAGCCCTTCACTTTCAGCACTCACTACCGAGCGGTATCTGCCTCACGAGCGGTTAAGCTTGGTTTATACTCGCCGTGTCCGCACTAGCGCTCGGGTGCGCGCGGCAAAAATTACGCCATACTATGGCAGTCGTGCGCTTTGAGAGCGCGAGACCTCTTTGCACTCGGCGCCGCGGTGTGCACGCCGAATTGTGTAACTTTCCGCGCGGCTCCGCATCCAAAGATGCGTTGCTATAAAGTGGTATCGGGTGCGGTTGTATTGGGGTAGTTTTACGAGTACGAGTACTTGACAACAGTATCGGACCGACACCCGAGTACTGGTATCGGTATCGGTGCATCCCTAGCTAACGGTCTAATCAGATTCAATGATCTATGCTAAGCTATGCTAAAAGTGCTACTGCCAAACCCGGGAGATCAGCTGAATGGATTCGATAACGGTAAAACTCCAACTCTAGGGGAGCTGGAAAATGAGCCCATTTTCAAAAATAGTGGAGTGTTCCTTTAAAGAGATCTTAATATCCATTTATTTTGCTGTTTTCATTTTAAAAGGCCATCGATGGTTAAATCCCAGAGATATGGACATGTTAATGAGGCTCCATGAGTAAAACATGTTTTCAGTGGCCAAAAACTGAATGTGGGTCACTATGCATACATCTGGTTATTTTTCTTTTAAAGAGGTCTGAACAATAAGGAAAAAATGTAGAAACTACAAATGTATATCGTTTTTTTCATTGCACCTCAAAATCAAGTTTTTTAGCCGGGGACCACTGGTTGATTTGACATGGAACGACCCCATCAGTATAATAACACAGGCTGAAGGATGGAGGATGTAGCATTAGTCCTCTGGCTCAAGCCACTCCAGCAAATTTCCTCCTGACGTGACAGAACACAGGCCTGAGCTGCTTTACAAGACTTTATGTAAGGGACTTAGTCACTGCGGCCTGGATGTGTGTGTGTGTGTGTGTGTGTGTGTGTGTGTGTGTGTGTGTGTGTGTGTGTGTGTGAGAGAGACAGAGAGAGAGAGAGTGTGTGTGTGTGTGTGGGGGGTTGCACAAACCACAGAAAAGCCCCAATCAAATTTACTCGTCACCAAAAAAAACAATTCTCCATAGTACAGCAGGAAAGAGGCACACAATCGATACACAAATGGAAATTAAGGCTGCACGTGTACATGCAAACAATGAACAATTCCCCAAAACATTTCATGCAGATGCTGGATTATTTCCCCGATAATTATGATAGTTTGAAAGTCTTTAATTTTGCTCATTTGGATTTGTTAAAAGTTTTCTTTACCTCGTCGCCTCCCATAATTCCTTGCTGCATGTAAAATAAGATGATCACATGTGAAGTAACATCCCCAAATGAAAATGTGAACTCTCTGACTAAACTATAAAAATGAACAGTGGAACCGTGCTTTTCATACCAAACCTGACTGTATCTATTTCCTGTTTTAAACGAATGTGTTCAGATTAATTTGGATGATTATAGATTAAAATCTTGGCAAAAATACAGTTTACACAGTTTTTGTGCAAGTGCTCAAACACTGTTAACAAGACTCAAACTAAACCGTGTAACTAAACTGTCTAGATTCTCTTGGCTCAGTGACTCAGAAGAGCGGGTGAATGTATTTAAGAAGGCACTTGTGTGATTCAGCCTATCTGTCCAATTTGGAAGCTTGTTTCTACCACAGAATAAAACATTTTATAATTGGGACTTTTTACCTCACAATTGTGAGTTTACATCGAGATATAGAGTGGGAATTGAGAGATATAAAGTGGTAATTGCAACATATAAAGTGGGAATTGCGAGATTTAAAGTCATAATTGTGTGATATACAGTCATAATTGCGAGATATAAAGTCAATTGCGAGATATAAAGTCGGAATTGCGTGATATAAAGTCATAATTGTGAGATATAAAAATATAAAATCATAATTGCGAGATATAAAGTCATAATTGTGAGCTATAAAGTCGGAATTGCGTGACAAAGTCATAATTGTGAAATATAAAATCATAATTGCGAGATTTAAAGTCATAATTGCGAGATATAAAGTCGGAATTGCGTGATATAAAGTCATAATTGTGAAATATAAAATCATAATTGCGAGATTTAAAGTCATAATTGCGAGATTTAAAGTCATAATTGCGAGATATAAAGTCGGAATTGCGTGATATAAAGTCATAATTGCTTGATATAAAGTCATAATTGTGAGATATAAAATCATAATTGCGAGATATAAAGTCATAATTGTGTGATATGAAGTCATAATTGTGTGATATGAAGTCATAATTGTGAGCTATAAAGTCGGAATTGCGTGACAGTCATAATTGTGAAATATAAAATCATAATTGCGAGATTTAAAGTCATAATTGCGAGATATAAAGTCGGAATTGCGTGATATAAAGTCATAATTGCTTGATATAAAGTCATAATTGTGAGATATAAAATCATAATTGCGAGATATAAAGTCATAATTGTGTGATATGAAGTCATAATTGTGTGATATGAAGTCATAATTGTGAGCTATAAAGTCGGAATTGCGTGACAGTCATAATTGCAAAATTTAAAGTCATAATTGCGAGATTTAAAGTCATAATTGCGAGATTTAAAGTCATAATTGCGAGATTTAAAGTCAATTGCGAGATATAAAGTCGGAATTGCGTGATATAAATTCGGAATTGCGTGATATAAAGTCATAATTGTGAGATATAAAGTCGGAATTGCGAGATTTAAAGTCATAATTGCGAGATTTAAAGTCATAATTGCGAGATTTAAAGTCATAATTGCGAGATTTAAAGTCAATTGCGAGATTTAAAGTCAATTGCGAGATATAAAGTCGGAATTGCGTGATATAAATTCGGAATTGCGTGATATAAAGTCATAATTGTGAAATATAAAATCATAATTGCGAGATTTAAAGTCATAATTGCGAGATTTCAAGTCATAATTGTGAGATATAAAGTCATAATTGTGAGATATAAAGTCATAATTGTGAGATATAAAGTCATAATTGTGAGATATAAAGCCATAACTGTGAGATTTAAAGTAATAATTGTGAGATATAAAGTCATAATTGCGAGATTTCAAGTCATAATTGTGAGATTTAAAGTCATAATTGCGAGATTTCAAGTCATAATTGTGAGATATAAAGTCATAATTGTGAGATATAAAGCCATAACTGTGAGATTTAAAGTAATAATTGTGAGATATAAAGTCATAATTGTGAGATATAAAGTCATAATTGTGAGATATAAAGCCATAACTGTGAGATTTAAAGTCATAATTGCGAGATTTAAAGTCAATTGCGAGATATAAAGTCGGAATTGCGTGATATAAATTCGGAATTGCGTGATATAAAGTCATAATTGTGAAATATAAAATCATAATTGCGAGATTTAAAGTCATAATTGTGAGATATAAAGTCATAATTGTGAGATATAAAGTCATAATTGTGAGATATAAAGTCATAATTGTGAGATATAAAGCCATAACTGTGAGATTTAAAGTAATAATTGTGAGATATAAAGTCATAATTGTGAGATATAAAGTCATAATTGTGAGATATAAAGCCATAACTGTGAGATTTAAAGTAATAATTGTGAGATATAAAGTCATAATTGTGAGATATAAAGTAATAATTGTGAGATATAAAGTCATAATTGTGAGATATAAAGCCATAACTGTGAGATTTAAAGTAATAATTGTGAGATATAAAGTCATAACTGTGAGATTTAAAGTAATAACTGTGAGATTTAAAGTAATAATTGTGAGATATAAAGTCAGAATTGTGTGATATAAAGTCAGAATTGCTTTTTTATTCTGTGGCAGAAACGAGCTTTCACAGTCCAAAGCATTACTAACTACTGGCAAAAACCTAATGACTATTCACCAAAAACATAATACCTCATAAACTACAATTTAGTGAGTATTGTTTATTAGCATTTCTGAATTAAAACTTCAGGAGGAAAAAATGATCAAGCGAAACGGTTCAAACAATTAAACAGAAATCTCTGCATGGCTTTTTATATTATTGCATATAAATTGCAGATACTGGCATTTATTGCTACCTAATATACACATTATATTGGTGCAAGTAAATAATGTAATATTTAAATAATATTATTTCTTTGGTTTCATTGAGAGGAAAAAAAAACACGTCTTGATGTCACATCTCTTATCTGCATTTTACTTTTTGGATTAAACATTTAGAATTGACTTAGGAACAACAGCTATGAAGTTGAAATTGTGGAATCTCACATTTAAAAAAAATTTAATTTTCATATATCCAAAAAACAGGATTGTTGCACAACAATACAAGATAATACACACTATATGATGATGATGATATATAACTAGGCCTATACATTAACTATATATACTAATATCCTTCATTTGTATCAATTGGGGTGAAACTGTCAAATTACAAATATATGTATTACCTCATGTCTCAAATGCATTCAAATAGAGCGTTTCATCTAAAAGCGCATGTCAAATGACCACTGAACCAATAAGACAAAGTGCTCCAAACTAGACCTATTTTAGTGCTTCCTAGACACAAACATGCTGACTATTTCAACAAACAGCTTGTCGGGTCTGTCCAGCCCACCCGTGCTTCAGCTTGAGCCACAAGCACACTAAACCAATAAAATATATGTACATACCATTTATGGGCAAGGGGCTGTCTCCTCCTGGATGGGTGAATCCGAGGCGACCTTTGAGAGAGAAGGGTATAAATCAACTGCATGGCTGAAATGACACACGGCACGTTTGTATCACACATGGTTTGTATTAATACACAGGAGAGTAACAGGTCTCTAGTTACCAAGATTATGCACCCACTTGAATAGGTTATTTGTTCAGTTTTCAGTTACAAATGACAGAGTCACTGTTCAGAAGCAAAAAAACTGCTGAAATGTCACCCATAGAAAGTTCCCCTTACAGTTGATTAAACAACACAATTGGACCTTATGTTGTTATACCATAACTAATATAATGCTAATGCATTCGATAATGCTTTCGGAACACCATTTTTAATTTATACAACAAAACTGATTTACATGTTGTCAAATAAACAACCAGTCAGTAAATAGACTGATGCAAGTCTCGCTAATCTACAGTCCACATCCACATCTGTTGTATACACTAAAAAAATGCTGGGTCAAAAAAAACCCATGTTGGGTTGAAAATGGACAAACCCAGCAACCCCTGGGTTGTTTTAACCCAGCGATTGGGTTAAATGTTTGTTTAAAACAACCCTATTGCTGTCTTAAAACAACTCAATTGCTGTCTTAAAACAACCCAATTGCTGTCTTAAAACAACCCAATTGCTGTATTAAAACAACCCAACTGCTGTATTAAAACAACCCAACTGCTGTCTTAAAACAACCCAACTGCTGTCTTAAAACAACCCAACTGCTGTATTAAAACAACCCAACTGCTGTCTTAAAACAACCCAACTGCTGTCTTAAAACAACCCAACTGCGGTCTTAAAACAACCCAACTGCTGTCTTAAAACAACCCTATTGCTGTCTTAAAACAACCCTATTGCTGTCTTAAAACAACCCTATTGCTGTCTTAAAACAACCCAATTGCTGTCTTAAAACAACCCTATTGCTGTCTTAAAACAACCCAATTGCTGTCTTAAAACAACCCAATTGCTGTCTTAAAACAACCCAACTGCTGTATTAAAACAACCCAACTGCTGTCTTAAAACAACCCAACTGCTGTCTTAAAACAACCCAACTGCTGTCTTAAAACAACCCAACTGCTGTCTTAAAACAACCCTATTGCTGTCTTAAAACAACCCTATTGCTGTCTTAAAACAACCCAATTGCTGTCTTAAAACAACCCTATTGCTGTCTTAAAACAACCCTATTGCTGTCTTAAAACAACCCAATTACTGTCTTAAAACAACCCAATTGCTGTCTTAAAACAACCCAATTGCTGTCTTAAAACAACCCTATTGCTGTCTTAAAACAACCCAATTGCTGTCTTAAAACAACCCAATTGCTGTCTTAAAACAACCCAATTGCTGTCTTAAAACAACCCAATTGCTGTCTTAAAACAACCCAATTGCTGTCTTAAAACAACCCAATTGCGGTCTTAAAACAACCCAATTGCTGTCTTAAAACAACCCAATTGCTGTCTTAAAACAACCCAATTGCTGTCTTAAAACAACCCAACTGCTGGTTTAAAACAACCCAACTGCTGTCTTAAAACAACCCAATTGCTGTCTTAAAACAACCCAATTGCTGTCTTAAAACAACCCAATTGCTGTCTTAAAACAACCCAATTGCTGTCTTAAAACAACCCAATTGCTGTCTTAAAACAACCCAATTGCTGGTTTAAAACAACCCAACTGCTGTCTTAAAACAACCCAATTGCTGTCTTAAAACAACCCAATTGCTGTCTTAAAACAACCCAATTGCTGTCTTAAAACAACCCAATTGCTGGTTTAAAACAACCCAATTGCTGTCTTAAAACAACCCAACTGCTGTCTTAAAACAACCCAATTGCTGTATTAAAACAACCCAACTGCTGTCTTAAAACAACCCAACTGCTGTATTAAAACAACCCAACTGCTGTCTTAAAACAACCCAATTGCTAGGTTAAAAGAGCTCAACTGTTTAAAACAACCCAACTGCTGTCTTAAAACAACCCAATTGCTAGGTTAAAAGAGCTCAATTGCTTAAAACAACCCAACTGCTGTCTTAAAACACCCCAACTGCTGTCTTAAAACAACCCAATTGCTAGGTTAAAAGAGCTCAATTGCTTAAAACAACCCAACTGCTGTCTTAAAACACCCCAACTGCTGTCTTAAAACAACCAAATTGCTAGGTTAAAAGAGCTCAATTGCTTAAAACAACCCAACTGCTATCTTAAAACAACCCAATTGCTAGGTTAAAAGAGCTCAACTGCTTAAAACAACCCAACTGCTGTCTTAAAACAACCCAATTGCTAGGTTAAAAGAGCTCAATTGCTTAAAACAACCCAACTGCCGTCTTAAAACAACCCAATTGCTGGTTTAAAACAACCCAACTGCTGGTTTAAAACAACCCAACTGCCGTCTTAAAACAACCCAACTGCCGTCTTAAAACAACCCAACTGCTAGGTTAAAACAACCCATATCACTGGGTTTGTCCATTTTCAACCCAATTTGGGTTGTTTTCAACCCAGCATTTTTTAGAGTGTGCCTTTCTTGGAATCAGCAATTGAAATTGCTTCATAAAATTCTGATATTAGAAAAGAACTACATGTTGTTTAGGTGGCAATGCTGTCTAAAGTAACACCCTAAACCATAAAAATGACCAACAAATATGATTGTTTAAATCATGTTGTCTTTACCGTTTAAATAACACAAGTTTTGACAAAAAATAGGAAGGCTTATGAATATATAAAGCTCCTTGGATTTGCATGAATCAACCGATTGGCCTATTTCGATGTCAGAATGGCAAATCTCGCTGAAAGTCAGCCGGTTTGAAGGCATGTGCGTGGTTCAGTGAGAGAGTCACTTGTAAACTCGGTAAGCGCTTGTTCAAGTCATTTGAACACTAATCAGACATCAAGAATTCACAATGCTGAAGGTGCACACCTAAAAATGCCACTCTATTCTTCTAAGGAATTGCTGATGAAAAGGTAATCCGAAGGTGTTTTTATATGGCTTCGGGTGTTAAAGGGTTAAGATCACCCAAAAAAGAAAATTATCCCATAAATTACTCTCCCTCAAGCCATCCTAGGTGTATACGACTCTTCTTTCAGACACAATCGGAGTTACATTACAAAATATCCTGGCTCTTCCGAGCTTCATAATGGCAGTGAAGGGCAACCGTAGATTCTGAAAAGCACGTCCATCCATCATAAAAGTGCTCCACACGGCTAATAAAGGCCTTCTGAAGTGAAGCTATGCGTTTTTTTTAAGAAGAATATCCATATTTATAACTTTTCTATAACTTTATAAACTACAATCAATGGCTTCCGGCCGTACTCGAGTGTAGTTCTGGCCTAAGAGTGACCTCTGACCCGACGCATGACTTGGTTTGTAAGCTCAGGTGAGAGTCGACGCCTCTCGCGCTTTTAACAAATAGAGTTGTGCAGCTATGACGTCATTTTGTAGGCCAAAATGTGAAAGCGAGTTACTGCTGATTGGCCTACAAAATGACGTCATAACCACCACAAACTGCAACAAACTCAAGCTCCCACATTTCTCTTTAACCTCTTAAATGCCACCCCCCTTTTTGAGAATACACATGAAAATGCACTATCCAAACTTAAAGGGCTGTAATTCAAGAGTGCTTTGGACCTAAGTTTGGTCTTGTTTTAAAGCAGACACATTATTTCTAAAGTGAAAGCAATTCAAAATATGAAAGTATGAAAAAGTTATGGAAGTTTAAATTTACTGTAAATAAAAATACTGTACTAAATATTTTTATTTTATATAAAATATATATTTTACAAAAATGTTTTACTCTAAAATTACTATAAAATCAAAGCCATATGTCTAACCAAGTCGTGTTCCAAATTTGAAGTTGATATCACAAAAATTGAAGTCCCCATGAGATTTTGTTTAGGCGCTGTACCACAAACAGCCACCGGGTGTCATTCAAATTCCATTGATTGTTTTTTTGATGCATTTTCCTGTAATTTTCTGTCCAAATATCACTTCCATCACAAAACGGTCACCAAATATGGACCCTTGAGACTCAGACCTTTCCGACGATATGCGTTTTGTCAAGATTAGAAAAGATTTTGTTTATAAAATATTTAAAATAAATGTTGTAATATGAAACATGACGCCGCCCACTAGGGGAGGAGCCTGCTAGAATAATTTAAAGTACCATTTCCATGGTAACACAACGTCCAATTTCAAAACGGGTTTCACTGGATGAATTTCAAGTTCGTAAGCTTTCGAATGATACCTAATTTATAATAATTACTAAAATATATGATACGAAAAAAAGGTGGTCAAAAAAAGAGTGCCAGGTGTCCCGCTAGCGGTACGGTGACAGTTAAGAGGTTAAAAATTGTTTTAGACTTGTAATTCGTGACCAGTGTTTTGTTTTGTTCTATCCTCTGCACTTCCGCGTTTGTCAATATGTCACGCGTCGGGTCAGAGGTCACTCGTTCGCCCGGCTTCAAAATCTTAGGGAAGAAAAATCACATACAGGATTGCTTGAGGGTGAGATTTGGGATGAATTAACCATTTAAATATCATCGTCCAAAGTGCCTCTTTTTGTATGACAAGTTTGAACGTATCCCGGGTGTATCACAATCCTCTCCCGGATCTAGTTCGCTTTCATTCTCATGCCTCTAGTAGAAGAATGAGAGGAAACATCAAGCACAACCAGCACTGGTATGGATTGTTTCTCTCTGTGGTGTTAACATGGCTCTGGCATCCCCCTCCTTCTACTGTTCACTGCGAGAGCAGTCTGGTGGCCAGGGCCAGCACACCATTTTGTTGCTTTAGCAAGAACAGAGAGCTCTTTTACAGGGAAAGGACAATGCTGGAAGCTATTCAAAGCAACTTGTACACTGGACTACTTCTCTTCCCCCGTCTCTTGTTTGGTCATCTCTGCCACACTGGGCTGGTGTCTGCAGGGTCGCCCTTCTGGATCTGAAGGTGCAGTTATGCTCTTCTAGAGAGAAGTTGACCCTGAGGCTTGTCCTAATTTGGTTATTAAACTACAGTGATGTGCATGAGAGTGAGCAGCTTTGATTCAAGAAACCATCCAACAGAGATTTCATTGTGCTCCTTTTAAAAACACCCACAGTAAGTTAACTGCATTTTGGGGGTAGCATTAAAGAATTAGTTCACTTTAAATTACCCCATGATTTACTCACCCTCAAGCCATCCTAGGTATGACTTTCTTCTTGCTGATGAACTCAATCAGGGTTATATTAAAGGGGTCATTTTATTTATTTATTTGATTTAACCTGGTAAATCAGTTGAGAACAAGTTCTCGTTTATAATGACGACCTGGCCAAGAGGCAGCGTAAAAAGCGGGTGCAGAACAATAAAACATCAAATGAGTACAAATAACACAACATAAAACAATAACATATAAAATAACTAAAACCACGTACAGCGGTCTTGTACTATTGACCAAACTGAATTCTTTAAGGAGGAGTGTGAAATAAATGGACTAAGCTTTAAAGTCTGCTGCAAATGATTCCAATCGTAGGCAGCAGAAAACTGAAAAGAATAACGAGCAAAAGCGGTACGAACTTTAGGTGTACATAAAGTAATGAAATTGCTAGAGCGCAGATTACGACTAATGTTGCGAATATTAAGAAGTGACTGTAAATATAATGGTGTTTTCCCAATAAGAGTTTTATAAATAAATAGAAACCAATGAATTTGTCAGCGGGAATGAAGAGAAGACCAGTTCACTAAAGAATACAACTGACAATGGTAATTTGTTCCGGCGTGATGACTCCGATTGTTCGAATAGTACAATTTAATAATTCTTAAATCAATATGTCATCCCCAATAAACCCGTCTCCAGCGTGTTGCCTCCGATCTTTCGAATATTACACTTTAATAATTATTTAATCAACATCATCCTCAATAAACCCGTCTCCGGCGTGTTGCCTCCGGACCTTCGAATATTCCGATCTATTATGACCTCTGACCTGTAAAGTTTCCAGAATAATAATCATACACTGCTTGTTAATTGGCCAGAGGAGAACTGGCACCCCGACTGAGCCTGGTTTCTCCCAAGGTTTATTTTTCTCCATTAGGTCACCTGATGGGGTTTTGGTTTCCTTGCCACTGTTGCCTCTGGCTTGGCGTGCTCAGTTGGGGACACTGAATTGTTCTAAATTTTTCAACTAAATATCCAAATAAATCTAATTATTAAACTAAATTACTGATCTAATTACTGATCTAAAGCCCACATTGTCACTGTATGATAATTGAAATTAACTGATGACATCACCGTTTTCTCCAGAATGGCTATACGGCTGAATAAAATTGTTGCATTATTTTCCTGTTTAACACTGTAAAGCTGCTTTGAAACAATCTGCATTGTTAAAAGCGCTATATAAATAAGGTTGACTTGACTAGGTGAGTATTAAATGAAGCTCCAGTCACGAAGCGGATTGCAGCGTGATAAATTACATCCAGTTTATGGAGGAGAGTTTTTGAAGTGGACCTATAAACTACATCACCATAATCCAGAATTGGAAGCACTGTCATTTTAAACAAAAGTTGTTTTGAAGTGTGTGTAAAAGAAGATTTATTACGAAAAAGAAAACTAATACAAGATTTAACCTTTCTAAGCAATACATTTATATGAGTCTCAAATGACAACTTGCTATCAAGCCAGATACCAAGATATTTGTAGCAATCAACATAATCAATCTTTGAGCCATCCATTGAGTAAATTTCAGGCGGATCTTTAACCTGCGGAAGATTTCTATTAAAAACCATACATTTAGTTTTATTTGTATTTAAAGGCTAGCAAAAGCATGTTGAATGCGGGTAAAACTGTCCTGCAATAAGGACAGTGCAGTGGTCAATACAATTGAGGTCATGAACTGAGAAATCAAATTTTCCATGAGCTTTTGACATGCAAGAGGTCATCATACTATAAGAATATCCTGTAAGTTTCAGAACTGAAAACTTCCTTGTTAGTCAAAGAAAAGCTTTTATCGTCACAAGGCCCAGCAAACGACAGGTTTTTCCAAGTGGGAATCTATGACGTCAAAGTAGTGCTGGGCGGTATACCGGTTCATACCGAATACCGGTATTTATTTTTGTCATGATATGAATTTTGAAGATACCGCAATACCGGTATATGTTGCTTAAACAACGTTCGGAACGCGTTTTTGTTTGAGAGGGGACCCATTTCACTGTTGCACTGTAGTGAGAGCAGTCAGAGCACAGCTGAGATCGCATTACAGCCTATGGCTGAATCCGTTAAAGGTCTTGTTCGATACCAAATTTCAATAACTAAGGGGTTAAACTTGTCAACAGCATGCAGCATGATTGGCTGTGGTGGAAAAAAAACCCAGTTTACAGTGGTTTCGCCCAGGGACGCGGCTCACACGCGAGGCTCTAGTGTGTAACCCCGTCTGGAGGGTGAGTAAATCATGGGCTAATTTTCATTTTAAAGTGAACTACTCCTCAAGCATGGTCAAAATGTGTGAAAATACAAAATATAATATCAAATGCTTCTGTTTAAGTCAATGCGAAACTGCATTTGCAAGCCATTTTTACTTCAGTAATATGATTTATTGTGAACTTAAATATTCAATGAGAGAAAAAAATTGCATCAAGAATTGATTGAAAAAGTGCATTTTCAACACCAGAACAGAACCGGGCCTGAATTCAAGTTGATTGTGAAGGGCAATCCTGACACAGTGTTTCTAACACCGTGAATCTGCAGTGCCACGGCAAACAAAATTATATTTTTCCAGATTTGCGAGCTTTGCAGAGCTCCGAGCTGAACAACAACTGAATAAATTTGTCCTTGAAGGCTGTAAGCAAAAACAAACACACAGCACAAACAAATGATTTTTATGAGCCGGTTTTTATGGTGAATCATTCAAAAGCACCCACAAACTCATGCGTTACTGCTTTAAAATCAGCCTGAACGAACTCACTGAACCCGTCAGAGCAGTTACTGAATCAACATCTGACTCACTTTCTCAACTGGCCATTTTGAAATTTGAGGTTTCAAAGTTTGCGAAACTTGCTTTAGTAAAATTACAGACTGCCTGTTCATATGACAACATGCCGTTAAATATAAGATTTAAAATAGTCTTTTTATGTTTCAATAATGTAATTCACAGAATAATGTGCACTAATATATCATAGACATAATTAAGAATGTACATCAGGTCCTTATTGCAGGTGTTATATATATATATATATAATGCACATAAAAATAAACTAAAATGGAACGGTTTCCTTCAAAACAGCTTGAGAGAGCTTGCATGATAAAATTCACACACTCTCCATTGTCCTAAAACCAGGCTGATGTGTTTATGAAGAGTAGTGTAGCTGCTCTGGCTAAGCTCTGCTGCACACACACCACTATTTGTAGGTCAACACGGAGCTTTATCTCTCTTCTCGCTCTGTTTGTGTGTACGTGCGCGTGTATGTGGGCGTGCAATGATTCAGCGCTAATGGGAAGCTTTTTACAGCTGCTCAACTTCACACCAAAAATGTAACACCACATCTGATGGTAAAGAAATTTAAGTTCGCAAGGAAACACGGGGTGTAAAATGCCACTGGAGAACACAAAGGTAACAAGTCTCCAAAGACAAAAAGGAAATGTTTTAATGCCCGTTCGCTTTTTTCCATTATAATCCCATTCTGCTCAATTGGGAAATAACAGGCGACTGTAGCCAGCAGCAGTGACCATAAAAAAAGATTAGATCCATTGTCTGCTGCAGAACATGCTCTAATAAATGCTTGGAATAACGTCATGGGCTCATTAATCTGTGTTTTGAATGCATATCAAAGGTGAGGCCTGCAGGGCCATGCTTTGCAATCAGTTGTCAGCTGCCGTAAAAGAGGAATATAAAACAAAATGGGACACCGGTCACAGAACAAGAGCTGATTTGATCAACAAACGCATGAATTAAAAAGCTGAGAAAATAATGTTTTTGTCAAAGACTTTGTCAGGATCAGATTCAGAACGACGATTAAAACACAGATGAGTCCTTCAACACCCCAAAAGTAGAGTTGTTCCGATTCCGATACTAGTGTCGGAAATATCACCGATACCACAACAAATTCTGCCATCGGTATCGGCGAGTACTTGAACCCATGTACCCATCCGATTAGGCCTGTCGCGATTGGTCGATACAATCGACTGGGTCAACGCTGTTAATTAGTCGACGTCAATATTTTTATTCGACTGGGCAAGTTGGGTACGATATGAAATTGTATTAGTACCGGTACTTTGACAGCACTCTAATAAGAGCAGTATTTCTTAATCTGCGTCGATGTGTGACAGCAGGAGTGAGGACGTGTGTGTGCCCGTTCACCAAACAATGAAAGCAGAACAGTCAAATATATACACGCAGCTCAGGAAAAAGAAAGCAACAGAAAAGTGTGGCGCGGCCAGGACGTGCTCGCTCGCGCTGCCGGACTCTGACCTAAAGCGCACAGCCGTCTTTCACTCAGACAGATTGCGACGCCAGCTTCGCGGATTATTGGGTTTGAATGGTAAAGAAATCTGTAAAAATGCACGTCCTGGGCGAGTATCCGGGTAAACGCAGTCGGATATGTCTTTAGTGAACATATACAGAGTTGAATGAGAAGTCGGGTGTTACAATGAATTTGGACCGTGCAGCTCTTAAAGGGCCGGACCTCATATTCTGTGTGAAGCAGGGCAGGGCAGGAACATGCCGGACAAGTGAGTTTTATGTGGCGTTCACACCGGACGCGATTCGCGCGAATAATTCACGCTGATCGCGCGAAGGTGGACGCTTGAACATTTTGAGTTTACTCACTTCACTCGCGTGTGAAATTTGCGTGAATCGTGCGTGAAATTTGCATGTGACAACTACACAACAGACGCGAATTCGCGTCATGGGAGGGGATTCTGCCCTATATGAGCCAGCTCGTCTCGGTCACTTGACGTCTTTTTTGTAAAAAATACTACTATTAATGTGTAACAAAACGTAGTTTAAAGACTTTTTCAGACGATAATAGTTGTTTAAAGCTCAAATCTGTGGTTACTTTATAAAAAGAGTGCCTATTTGAGCACTTTATCTGGCGTTTTCGGAGTTGTGAGATCCAGGCGTTCAGTGACATTCCGCGCTTGTTTACCCGGCGAGACCCGCCTTTCCTCGGCTAGTCCTTCTCACATTTGCCGCTGGCTCTGGCTCTTTTTTTCTGCTCCAGTCTCGTTGTGAAATGGCTGACATAGATTTTGTTGAGAGGGTAGCTGCGCTTTATTTGCTGTGGAGGGCTGTTTTTTTCCTTTTTATTCCTGTTCCTGTAGTGATAGGATGATGTATCATACAGCTCCGGGGATCCACATACGGCCACGATTATCTTGTCCTCCATTGTTGTTCGGATTTCTGCCTCCGCTTGTAAATGCGTCACTACTAGAGCAAGCTCGTGATTGGTTAACGTGGCGCGAAATATCCGCCAAAGTTCAGATTTTTCAACTTGAGCGATTCGTGCGATTAGGGTTTTTTAAGCATAAAACAATGATAAAACAATGAATAGTAAGTTCTGTCATATTATTCAATTACTTTTACTGTTTTTTGCCATGGTATCGATTCAGTATTGAGGTATTTTAGTCAGGTATCGTATCAAAGTCATAATTTTGGTATCGTGACAACACTTCTATATAATAAGTATTTGCTGATATTCTCTTTTTTGTTATGTTGGTTTACAAATTTGTACCTTTAAAAAAAAAATTATCTTTTAGTTTGACATTTTGTCAAGGGCTTGTTTACAATTATACTTTTTTATAGTGCACTACTGAAGGCCAACGTTGCAAGTTAAATTAAATGTTTTTAAGTAAAATTGTTGAAAATTATTGCGATAAATTAGTCGATAGATTAATCGATATAAAAATAGTCGTTAGTGGCAGCCCTAGATGCGATACCATTATTTTAAACAAGAGCTAGTTATTATGACCGCTAGCTTTGCCTAACCACTGCACGGTTCTTCTTCGCTGCTCAGAATGCATTGCAAACACAGGAAGTTGTGCTGTGTTGCCACAAGCAACCACTGTTTTAGAGCAGCGAAGAAGAAATGAAACCGTGTTAGCAGTATGTCCGCTGTTTAGCTCTGTGTGGATGGCGGGCGCCCACCCACCCACACACACACACACACACGTGCGTGACACTCGCTCGCTGTCTGTAATCTCTGCCGTGTGTCACTATCAAGCGGCAACCTCCCCCAGTTTCTCTACATCCATTTCTTTTTTTCTTTTTTTTTTTACAGTCTATGGTCACTTTATGAGGACACGAACGCATAAACTGTCACTTCATGAGAATTTACTGTCATATAATGAACACTGACACTGAAATATCTTCACGGCAACTCGTCAAAATAAAAGTTTGGTTTAAAAAAAATTTAATTGACAGAATATATTAGGCTACAGTAGATTTAGCTACGACTATGTAATAATAATAATACGTCTCTATTAATAATAATAATGCCGATGGTTGCTTATTTTTCACTTGTTTTGTAGTAAACAGATGGTAACACTTTACTTGAAGGGGTGTGCATAAGACTGACATGACACCTTCATTATCATGACATGACACATGTCATGAATATGAAGGAGTTTGTATGCATGTTTATGACAACTGTCATTAAGTGTCATTCGCCCAATTATGTAATTTTTAATGCAAAGATGACATTATTTGAGATGTCTTTGTCATGACAACTTGACATTACCAAGACAACATAACCTGTCATAAATCTTTTTTTCAGTGGTTCAAGTTGAATTTGTCATTAAAATGTCAATAAGTGTTAATACTCTGTCAAATTATTTTATAACAGCGTTGTGAATATTTTTCAGTTCATAATGTTTAAAAAAAAAAAAAAAAAAAGTTTCCTGAACAGTTAATTACAGCATCCCACACATTTATATTTTCTTGACATGCTTTTTTACATCATGGATAAGTCTAGCTAAGACACAATCATAAAGGCGTACACCTAACCAGTGGTGCCACTCTATCATTTTTATAGACTATCACTCTATCAAGAGTATTGACACTTAATGACATTTTAATGACAAATTCAACTTACACCACTGTAGTTTAGGTCAAGGAAAATATTCATGACACTGTTATAAAATAATTTGACAGAGTATTAACACTTAATTTGGATAATATTTAATATTTTAATACTTAAAGCAGCACTAGGTAACTTTTCAACCTTCATAATATATTTTCAAGACTCTTGTGATGATACATTGACTTACAATAGGTTGAATGGCACGTCTGCCATAGCCTGACGGGGTCTGTATCGTTTTTAATCGTACTTTTAAACTTCGGGTTTCGGGTAGTAACCCGAGAAAAAAAAGAACTACAAAATTTGACTGCTTTACGGCATATACGTCAATTCCTTAAATCCGGACGTGCGAGGGTTAGGCTTAGCCTATGTAAGCCTATGTCTAAACGGCGTGTACAAGTTTGGTAGGGGCTACATTCTCGCAAGTAAATACATAAGACGTACAAAATCATATTTTAGGATACTGTAACGCGTGTGTCCGGGTGAAAAATACGGATAGCTCACTCAACGCAACTGGAGTCGATGCAAACACGGAGGCGATTGACATCAAACAGCCCGCACTTTATTCCCTGAGGAACCCCCACGAGAGTCCGGCACAAACTCCACTTCCGTCCACAGCATTACCCAACAAAACAAAAATAAATGAATGTTTGCAACAGAAGACAGAAAATAATCTGCACACATGGGAGCTCGAGGCGCAGTGCGCACACACACACACACACACACACAAACACAGAACGCAGGCGCTCCAACCGGGGCGAACGCTCTTAAAGGGGCCACACTATTTTCCTACTCGTTACAATACCTAACATGTCTGTGATATTTGTTTATTTGTCTTGCCTCAAGCTATAATGCAAATCGACTTTTCAAATTTGAAGATTCATCTATGGTAGCTTGATATTATATTGACAATATATGGTTATTACCTACCACTCAAACATTGAATTGAAGTATCATATAGATTCTGTAAAATCGTAACCAATAGACTAGACTACTATAATGACGCTGGCTTGTAAACGTGAGCATCGCGATCATTTGGCGTTTGAAAAAAAAATTAAACCCATGAAATTATATTCATATGACATGCTGAAACATTTGCCACTGTACCTGGGATGAAGACATTTCACACGCGACGCAAGCAGAACACCTGCATGTGAACTCCTGCAGTGTTCAGGGCTATCATAGTTGTTATGCAACAAATGCACGTGCTATATGCATCCCCTGATGTAGGATGACAGTTTACGACAGTAGTAGAGGACAATACTGTTTCCCAACTGTAGGGGGACCCCGAGAGCAAAAGTTACCTAGTGCTGCTTTAAAGCTACACTGTGTGATATTTTCCCCCATCTAGCGGTGAAAAGGTATATGACCATCCAGTAAATATTAGTTTCTTTTCCTCCCAATTCCGATTTCGTTTTAACTCCTACGGTGGCCGATTTAGTCCAAGATTAACATGGCTTCCAGTTCGATCCAGCAATCCCCCTCTTCACATTCGCCATCGAGATGTAACGCGCGTGTCCGGGTGAAAAATACGGATAGCTCACTCAACGCAACTGGAGTCGATGCAAACACGGAGGCGATTGACATCAAACAGCCCGAACTTTATTCCCCGCGGAACCCCCACAAGAGTCCGGCACAAACTCCACTTCCGTCCACAGCATCCATCCAACAGAAGACAGAAAATAATCCGCACACATGGGAGCTCGAGGCGCAGTGCACACACACACACAGAACGCAGGCGCTCCAACCTCTTAAAGGGGCCACACTATTTTCCTACTCGTTACAGAGTGTTAAAACGAGAAAGGCGAAGCTTGAATTTACGGGTATGTCCCTCTTTGGCTAATGTACTTTCAAGATGGAGGGGCAACATGGCGTATTTTCAATGGCATATTATAAACTTACGAGAATACTTTATTACTTGAAAGAAGTAAATATACATTAATGAGCACATATATTTTTGAAAGAACTAAGTGTTTTTAGCTAAGAATAAACTAAAAAAGTTACACAGTGTAGCTTTAAGTTTGATAATTAATCTGCTATGTCATGTTTATGACAGGTTATGTTGTCTTGGTAATGTCAAGTTGTCATAACTAAAACATCTCAAATAATGTCATCTTTGCATTAAAAATGACATAATTGGGCGAATGACACTTAATGACAGTTGTCATGAACATGTATAAAAACTCCTTCATATTCATGACATGTGTCATGTCATGATTATGAAGGTGTCATGTCAGTCTTATGCACACACCTTCAAGTAAAGTGTTACAGAGATTATTTTCTGATTAATATATAATTTTTTATATTCCCAGACTATTTGTTGCACTGTTTTTTATACAGATATATTGTAAAATTAAAATATATTTTTCAGTTTGCGGTGTTAGATTTGTGGCTGCATTTGAAGTTCTTTTTCGCTTAAGAAAAATAAATAAAATTACTGTCAAATGCACGTCAGATAATAAAAATACAGTAGTTCACTGTATGTATTTGTTCAAGTTTTATTAAGTCTGAAGCACACCATAAAATAATTCTATCAATTCATACAGGGCTAGTAGTGTATACAGCTGTATATACAGATACACACCCAGGTATCGGATCAGTACTCGGTATCGGCCGATACCCTGAGCCCAGGTATCGGAATCGGGAAGGGAAAAAGGGTATCGGAACATCTCTATACCCAACCCTAACTATTTCATAAGGTCCATTACAGCACCCCCCTACCGTATAACAGTGAAAACATGGATTGCCGGAAAAATCTCATCAATAGTGGGGAAAGAGTTAAAAGTTGAGCTACTTTTTACACAAAGCTGAAAGCTATGTCATTTGCAAGAGTCAAGTGCATGTTTGCATAGAAAAGCAGAAACGCAAAAACACTGTTCTGTGTGAACGACCCCTTACTGGAGTACAAGCTACAGCTTCCATTTGCTTACAGAGAGGGCAATGCAACTTAAACCACGTGAGCGGGACAAAGGTTTTTGGACATCAATACGGTACTTTGACCCAATCTCCTTTCGTGGGCTCTTATCTTACCTTTCAGAGTGTCTTGCTCAGCCCTCATGATGTCAATCAGAGAGTTCTCCAGAGAATGCATGTTGAAGCCATCGAATGAACGGGGACGATCCTGTGAGGGGAGAAAAGGAGGATGGGTATCAAGAAAAAAAACCTCAACTACGATGGCATTTCTCATATCCCTCAGCTCTGCGGGAGTATCCCTTTCATCTACAATAGAGTTCAAGCTGTTGTGCTTTTGTTCCTCTCAAAGAACTATATCCTGTTGAAAGGAAGTCACAAATGAAAGGCTCAACAGAGGCTCTAGACCAAAGTATAAATCCAATTTGGTGCTCACTACTCACTTGACCCCTAGATCATGTGGCTAATGCCTGTGTGACAAGTCTAATGATTGACATGGTTCATAAACACAAAGGTTGAAAAACTGGCTGAGAAAGCACAGCGGCTTGATAAAAAAACACCAGCAATGAAGACTCACTTGACATTGACGGTTTATACTGTTGGGTTACAAACAACGTTAACAACTCGAACCTTGCGCACGGTCACTTTTAAAAGGGAGAAACCCATCTTTTATAAAGGAATAAAGCCTGAATTTAACTATTTACATGACAAATGACTCATTCAGAACTTGAAAAACACAGGTTGACCAATAATATAATGATATAATACAGTTCATATTTTAAATGGATAAGGATATTCCCCCATTTGCCTGATGAATCGTGCATTTTAAACTGGATCAGGTCATCTGATCTCAAAACTGAGACTTGTATTAAACACACCTCTGATTCAAGATCCTTCATTCTATTGTCCACCAAAAGCAAACAATAACAGAATCTACTGACGGTTTTCCTGTTTTCTGAAGGTCTGAAAGACATTCTATGCAAGTGCGTCAACACAGGCGCTGTTTACACCTGGTATTAAGATGTGATTTGGTCGATTGGATCACAAGTAGATGAGGAAGGCACATTCCCGTTTACAGCGGGTGTTTTAATCCGTCTCTTTTTTCCACTTTTGACCACTTCTGTCCTGATTTCATCGCGGGGAGGGTACTTTTTTTATTTTTTTTATCTTTCAATCTAATGAGCAAAATAAGCTTGTGCAATTTGCATATGAAAACGACTGGAGACGACGGAAAAAAACAAACAGAGAGCATCAGCTTTCTGCTCTGACCAGCCAAACACTGAGTGTGTGTTCGAAATCAGGAAGGGAGAGAGATTGTGCTTGGGACGTTTTGCGTCTTCAAACCAAACTTGCGTCTTCAGCCGACTAAGTTTAAATCCCATCTGGCTAGTGCACATCCCATAATGTTTCCGCATTAGGTCACTGGTTGGAGAGTAGGGGTCTTCTAGAAGCAGTTTGAATGCATTTGACCACATGAACGTTTACGAAAGCAATCTGGTCAAATGCGTTTTCCACTACCTCTGGAAGTGGTCGAAAGTGGACAAGCTCGAAACTTTTACAACTGTATTTACTATTTAGCGTCGTCCACTTGTGATCCGATCGACCAAAACGCATCTTAATACCAGGTACACGGGTCCACAGACGCAAATGCATGGACTAAGCATTATAGCAACAAACCTCAGCACTCAAGGGGTTGAGAGAGTCAGCGTCAAATGTCTGTGCCAATACAGGAATACTTCACTGCAAACTGAAGATTCTGTCAGCAATTACTCACACTCATGTGGTTCAAAATCTGCAAGACTTCCTTTCTGCTGTTGAAGACAATTTTGTCCTTTCAAAGAAAGTCAATAGGGGTCCAACGGGGTTATAAAAAACTGACTTTTTCAAACAGGTTTCAAATGACAGGAGGGTAAGTAAATGACAGGATCTTCAGGTTTTGTGATCTATCCCTTTAAATTTTTCACACAGGGCAGGGCAGTGGAATGGGGAAAAGAAAGGTCTAGACGTGTTTTTTTAAAGTTGTTTTTAAAACTTTTAATGTAAACGCTGCATTTTTAGATCACGGTGTTGCATGCAAGTCTTGGACGCAACAGTCAAACGCATCCTTCTAGAAAACCAGTGTGAACAGCTCCTTAATGCTGCGTTCACATCAAACGCGAATAGAGCATCAAAATCGCGTCTAGCTTGACGCGTGAACATTTTGAATCCATTCGCGCATCCACAGTGGGACGCGTGTATAAATTGAGCGTTTGAAGCGAAATAGACGTGCGTTCAAGGCGCTCCAGGAGAAATAGGCCTATGTCATAAAACACCACTCGGCCTCTTTTCATTTTCATTAAAAATATATATTAAACATTAATAGCCATACAAATGTGGTCCAGGCAACTCCTACATTATCTTCACTGCATGTATATTTAAATATCCTTAAACAAATGATAGATTCATGAGACCAAAGATCGCCCGTTAGATCCACACAAGACGAACCACTACAGGACAACAGAGCCAGCGGCAACGTCAGAAGGACTAGCTGAGGAAAGGCTGCTCTCGCCGGGGTTAATGAGCGCTGAGTGCCCGGTGATCGCCTGGATCTCACAACTCCACAAACACAAGATCGTTTTTTTTTTTAAATAGGCGCTCTCTTTATAAATAAACCACAGATTTGAGCTTTAAACAACTACATTCCCACCTGAAAAAGTCTTAAAACTAAATTTTGTGACGCAATAGTAGTATTTTTAAATTATGCAGGGTTTCTCATCACGTCACTTTACCATGTGACAGCAGCGAGCAGGCTCCTGATTGGTTAACGCGGCGCAAATTGACGGCAAAGTTCAGATTTTTCAACTCAGGCGTCAGACGCGAATTTGCTTCAAATGCGTGAATGCACAAAAAGCACCATTCGCGCATAACGCGTGTATCGCGCATAACGCGTGTATCGCGCAAGACGCTCAAATTCGCGTCATTCGCACGAACTGGACGCGCGAATGAGGACCTCCAGAGCAGGACCACCAGACGCGCCTTTCCATTGACTTAACATGGAAATCACTCGCGCCAGACACTCTATTCGCGTTCGGTGTAAACGCAGCATTAGGCTCCAATAGACCACACAACTTTTGCCCAGATTTTGGCACTAGTTGCCAGTCTGCAGATTTTGGGAGATGACAGATTTCAAGTCTGGTGCTGCGTGGGCCTTCAGTCGTTTAGTGTATGATGCCCAGTTTTTCTCTGTAAACATTTACAAAGTCAGCGAGTATATGATGCATAGCACTTTAGTTTTTTAAAGATGAAGTGACTCAGTGGCTCTGGAGATGACATTCATGCGTTCATGTCCTCATATGAGAGGCAGAGATGGAAAAATGCGACCGTCACGCGCGATTCTGAGAGAGAGAGAGAGAGAGAGAGAGAGAGAGAGAGAGAGAGAGAGAGAGAGAGAGAGAGAGAGAGAGAGTGAGAGAGAGTGTGAGTGTGAGTGTGAGTGTGTGTGTAAACCCATAGACTAAACCGCGCGTCTATACATTCATTCACACAGAGACACACATGATTCGTATTTAAATAGTCTTTTTTGCAGTTTAATATTTCACAGACACTAGTCTATATATCACAATATTGATTTAATGTGAATCGGTACTCTGTAGTACCAACGTAATTTGGTCGGTGCCCTTAAAAGTACCGAGTTCGGTACCCAACCCTACCTGGCAACCCTGCTTGTAGCTGGAGTAGCTATTAATTAGGGTCGCAAAGGGGCTGAAAATTACCAGGAAATTTCCAAGAACTTTCTGGAAAGTTTCTGGAAACTTTGCAACCCTACTATGAATTTAAAAGTGTGGAGTCAAGTGTTGTATTCCCAAACTTGCATAGAGTGTGATCCAGGCCCGTTTAGAATGCTAATCTTAATTGATACTAACGTTTTTCTAACCCATTTTGCCACCTTTTTCAACGTTTTAAACAATGAACCTGCTCGCTGCTACATATATGATGCAGCCGGGTTCAGCTGTCTATTTATATAAATAGCTAACGTGTTGTACCTGAGCTCCAAGCCAAGTATGGAGTCCCGTACTCGGAATTTGTGCTCTGCATTTCACCCATCCCAAGTGCGCGCGTACACACACACACACAGCAGTGAGTATTGAGCACACACACACCCAGGAAGCGATTGGGGGTTAGGTGCCTAGCTCAAGAGCACCTCAGGTGTGGGTAAAGAGGGTGGAAGAGAGCACTGTTCATTCACTCCCCACACCTACATTTCCTGCCAGAACTTAGACTCAAACCTCAATCTTCCGGTTAAAAGTCTGAATCTCTAACCATTAGGCCACAACTGCCCTTGAAATGTAAGCATTTCATGCCAGCATTATATGTGGAGTCAAGCTTTGTATTCACAAACTTGCATAGAGTTGTGATACAGGCCTGAGACTGAACCAATACCCCTTTAAGAATGTTAAAGGGTAAGTTCACCTAAAAATTTAAATTATGTAATTAATTACACACCCTTGTGTCGTTCCAAACAATGCAACTTTCAAGGTGCAGAAAGGAAGTAAAGACAATGACGTTGCTGCCTATGGGTGGTTCATAAACCTCTCGGATTTCATCAAAAATATCTTCATTTGTTTTCCAAAGATCTCCTTGTTCGTTCGCCTTACGGGTTTGGAACGACATGAGGGTGAGGAATTAAATGACAATTTTAATTTTTGGGTGAACTATCCCTTTAACCTTTAGGGATGCACCGAAATGAAAAATTTTGGCTGAAGCCGAATAATAATAATAATAAAACACTTGGCCGAAGCCTATACCAATTTTTTCCCCATTTATTTTGCCAATGGTTTGTCTAGATAAGACCCTATTCTTCGTCTGGGATCATGCAGAGCCTCTGAAGCCCTTCCTTTGAAACTGCATTGATTTGGACCTTCAAGTCCATTAAATGAAGAAAAACCCTGGAATGTTTTCCTCAAAAAACGATTCATTTTCCAATGAAAAAAGAAAGACATGAACTTGATCTTGGATGAGATGGGGGTGAGTAAAATATCAGAATATTTTCATTTTGAAGTGAACAAATCCTTTAACACCAATTATGTCCCAACAAACCTGCTCGCTGCTACATATATGATGCAGCCGGGTTCAGCTGTCTATTTATATAAATAGCTAACGTGTTGTACCTGAGCTCCAACATAACGCAGCTTCCATCTGAACTGGATGTGTCGTGATTAACGGTACAATCTGCTCGTGCTCAGTCAGATCTGGCATGTGTTGGGATCTTCAGAGCACCACTCATCCCCCTCAGCTTAGAGAAGCCGTGTGCTCACGCAGGGCACTTATGCCACAGCACAGGGCTTGAGCGCTGATTCAGAACACGAGAGCAGGCCAAAGGCCGTCTTCACAGTACACTCTGCTGAGAGCCCTTTGATGAAGAGCCAACCCCAGAAAGATTGCAGCCACGATTGACAAAAACTGCACGAGCTGCATTCTATACAGCACGACTTATTAAAAAGGTGTAAATAAGCATTTCCCCACTCCTAACGCAAGAGCTATTTTGGGTTTAACTATAATTAGACCGTGCACAGGGCTCGCTGACTCAAAGGCCTTTACTCACCAGGGGCATGTTTTCAGGTCATCATAGTTCAAGCGATATGGAAAAAGTCTGCTGTGAGATTTTCAGAAAGGGACCTTGATGGAACACCCTGATGCGAGTGATTAAGTGTGGCATGTTATGGGTGATTTTAGGAACGACATTAATCTGAAATGTCATGGCTAAACTAATGAAAAGGGGGGACAGGGCAGAATGCGAAGCAAAGGCTCGACATTGTTTTTTATGTTGCAGCACAAGGTATTTCAAAGCCTTCCACATCAAATCACTCTAAAGCCTATTAATCCGGCCTTTCCACACGGTTGGGAAGGCAGGGGGTATGGAAACTTTCCACAGGGGAGCGCAACTGACTCTGCTGATAAAGTAATTAAAGTGTAGAAAGAGCTCTCGGTCAGATAGATGGTCAAATAACCATGACCATACCCCTATCGCAGACCATTTCCCATTGGAGAACTTCCAATATGACAAAACACAGTTGCATTTTGGTTTTCAACTGAAAAATCTCATTACTACAGTAGTATTATTACAGTAAATTACTACATCAGAACTCAGGTTTATATGAAACATTAAAGGGATAGTTCACCCAAAAATACTAAATCTGTCATTTACTCACCCTCATCACAAGACACGAATTAAGATATGTTTAATGAAACCGGATAGGTTTATTTCCCTCCATTTGAAGTCCAGGTAACCAAAGCTTAGAATATCCAAAAAGGCCCTAAAAAGTGCCGTATAACAAATCCATACGAATAGAGCAGTTTAATCCAAGTCTTGTGAAGACATTCGATCGCTTGGCAGATTGAATTGAAGTTATTTACTTCTAAACAATGATCGTCACACATCACATATGGTGAACACAGAAAGACAAACATGCATGTGTGATGCACTGCAACGCACCCCCGTCCCTAGGAAGGCTGAACAAAGTGGACCTGCAATCCGGATGAAAATAACAGCGTTTCGTCAGCATTGGCAACAGCACTCCAGCCTACTAACTAGCCTACCACAACAACTATTCCCCGCGGCGATACAAAATGGCCTCGCCCCCCCCTTATTTAATATTCTCGGAGGAGGGGTTTATGTAAATATTGGGGCTGGTGATGTCAGAGACCCTGGAGGAATGTGTAGTAGTCCCTAGCGGCCGTTTGCTGTAGTCCTTAGAAATCGATTTCTTTAAAAGCAAATATCTCCCTTTGCTTTAAACTTTGAACGTTGTAACTTTGCAGATGTTGTTTATGCTCAAACAGCAACATTACACACTAGCTAAAGTTAGAAAAGTGAAATCGTGGTTTACCACCCCTTTAACCTCTTAGTGATGTCTTGATTATTTAATGTATGTTTAGATAAATCAGACAGCCACTTTGTACAAATGATTATATCTCAACAACGAATTGGAGAGAAAAAAAAACTAATTTTATAATTCGATTTAGGAGTTAATGCAAAAACTGCCTTATGTGAAGTTTACATGTTTGCACACAATGTGCTATTTGAGTGTTGATTACTATATTCTAAACAAGAATATCAGCTGAATCTAGGCTCATAGTTTGGGCTCTGTTATTAACCTTTAATATTATAGTAATTATGTGCAAGTAAGGGCTCCCTATATAGTTTACAGCATTATCTTTAAGAAACTTTTAGTTATAATTGAATTCTTTTAAGGTCAGACACAATTTTTTCAGTAAACCACTGTTTAATAAAAAAATTAATGAAAAGCAATTTCTTAAAACTGCTGTACCGAACCCGTACCGAACCGTGACTTCAAAACCGGGGTACGTACCGATCCGTCAGTTTTGTGTACCGTTACACCCCTAATGATTAGAATAAGTCATTTCTCAGGTGGTAATGTGGATCTCTATGAATTTAAGGAGTGCTGGTCTGGTCTTGGTCTCAACCCCTCAAAGTCTTGGTCTGAACACACATGGGTCTTGGTCTTGACTTGGTCTCAGATTAGGTGGTCTTGACTACAACACTACTAAACAGCACTGCGAGATCCAGTGAGAAGTATTCGAGTTCGCTGTTCGAGACTAATCAAACCCCTAATGCCTCTGAGATTTATTGATCCCACATTTCTGCCACAAAGCTTGTGAATCGAAATCGAATCGAATTGTGATATGTGTCAATTCGGGCCTATATGCCCATCATACCCAGGCCTATATGCCATGTAACCTAATTTAAAATTATTGCTTGACTGATCAAAATTAACTGTCATATTTCCTCACAAAAAATGTTTCAGAATAAATACATAAAAAATGCCAGAGAATCATACGGCATCCATCTTGTGCAGGTTTACATAGAAAAACTATGGAAAAGCGATGGAGAGGAATGCAAAAACGTGTTCTGCGTGAACCGATTCTTAATGATGACAGAATTTTCATTTTTGGGTGAGCCAACCATTTAAGGTTCGAACACCAAAGAGTCTAATACCAAAAAACACTTTCTTTGTATCACACCATAAAGATCACCAAGAATAGATGTGGCTTCATGAACTGTGGGGTCAATGTCCGTGCTGAGGCAGCCTGAAGCTCACGCAATCATAGGAGACTTTAAAGAAGATTACAGAGAGTTAAGATGATGGCTAGAATATACAAAGCAAAAAAACCTGGCTGACCCATTGCACAGTGCCCTAAAAAACACATATAATGTTACAGAATTAAGCTAGAAAGGCATAAACGCAACTAAAAAAAAAAAAAGTGAGCTTGACTTGAATGGATGGTAAAATGTAAAGCATCACATTAGGCAACTGCACAGTCAAATCCCTGACTAACCCACTGTTCTTTACGATAAAGCCGAGCGGCAGATGACTATTTGCCGTGGGCACCTGCGCCCCATGACAATAGCCAATCAAAAGCTGGCCTTGCGAATAAAACAAACAGCTTTAAAATGTCTCCATGTCAGCTTGATCGCTAATTGAGCCTTGGGCCTATAACAGCCAATTGGATAAAAAAAAAAAGGAGACATTTCCCAACAGCCATATTTGTTTTTCTGTTTTCTTTACAGTGTCGTCAATCATCTAACCTTGTCACAATATCCATCTTCACCGTCATGAATTGTGTGTCCCATTTCTCATTTTCTCTCAGAGCAACTGCTTAATTACACATCTCGGCAGCGCCTGTTCATGTGTGAGTCTGTCTCTGTGTGTGTGTGTGTGTGTGTGCGCGTGCGCCTTTGCTTTCACACCAAACATCAGATATTCTTGGCTGAGAGTACACAGAGCCTGTGGAAACTTCCAGGGACATTATGCAGTGCTGGGAATCACATCACGTATTCAACCAGCTGGAGCAAATAGCTGCGAATAAGAGCTGCCTGTTCTCAGCGGTGGAAGCCACAGGTTACAAGCGCTCTCCGATACCTTTAGTTTGTTGGTTTTACAAAAGAACAGAACACATCTAGATAACAAAACTGCAGGCTGACCCAAGTTTCTATACCAGACGATGAGCTCTGTGCGCAAGCGCCTCGATAAGAGGATCTGGAAGGCACCTGTTCGCTGGAGTCAAGGGAAAATGGAGACACAAATGAGGCCCATAGAACTAAAAAACAAAGAGGATGACACTAGTAATGTCATTCACTGTGTATGAAATAAAGATTTTGAAAAACCTGAGAGGCAATGGTGCATTCAAGTACCGTAGAGAAAATCAAATGTATGAGTTGAACGCACATGAATGCCACCACAATGTAAATCGGTTCATAAATGAAATAAAAATGCATTTGATGTAGGGATGCACCGATATAAAAATGTTGGCCGATACCAATAATTCTACATTTGAAAGTCGATAACCGATATATTTAGCCTGGTCCTACCAGACTCTCGTACATTTCATTTGTACAGAGAGTCTGGCCACTCTCCATTGACAAGCGTTAACTTCCTTGAAGGCGGGTACTCTGTTGAAGTTTAAAACTATTGGTTCTTGAATTGAGCGGAAGTACGTAGGAGGGCGGAGCCAGGCTTCGAAATATTGGCAGACAAATCTAAATCCAAATTTTTATATCATTTTTGAGGGCCTACAAAAACAAAAGTCTCACCATTAAAATCCATGCCCAAGCACACAATTATGATGTTCTCGTTACAATTTTATGTAGGCTATATGATATACACATTGCTCTTAACTGTATTTTACATTTTGAAGGGATTTTAATCATATTTCAAGCAATTCAAAACTAGGGATGCACCGATACCGATACCAGTACTCGGGTGTCGGTCCGGTACTGTTGTCAAGTACTCGTACTCGTAAAACTACCCCAATACAACCGCACCCGATACCACTTTATGGCAACGCATCTTCGGATGCGGAGCCGCGCGGAAAGTTACATAATTCGGCGTGCACATCACGGCGCCAAGTGCAAAGGGGTCTCGCACGACGCACGACTGCCATAGTATAGCGTCATTTTTGCCGCGCGCACCCGAGCGCTAGTGCGGACGCGGCGAGTATACACCAAGCTTAACCGCTCGTGAGGCAGATGCCGCTCGGTAGTGAGTGCTGAAAGTGAAGGGCTGTTTAGTAGGGATGTGCGCAATGACTAGCCTTACCCCGGTAGTATAACAAGCCTAAGTAAGCTTAATTGTTATACTAGTTTGACATGACATGGAAGAAAATGGAAAAGTTTTGTGTAAGCTTTCAAAATCCCTCCTTCACCTGAGTGGAGATTTATCTGAAGCCTCCGCGAGCGCCAGAGAAAACCAACGCATGCAAAACCTGAGGTAAAATTAAATGATTTTGCACTTTTCAAAATAATATATTAATGTCAAGATATAACATTAACACAACAGTAATTTAAACATAGCCTTTGTAAAAAAATATATATATTTAAAGCTAAACCTTAAATGTGCCAAAGAAAAGTAAACGACTAGTATTTTCCAAGTCGTCTTGCAGCAGCACTAACGTTTAATCGACTAGTCTCGCACATCCCTAGCTCAGTGTCACACATTGTAGACGAAAACAGAAACAGGCTCATAGCTGATCATGCAGAGAAGCTTCTTTTCATCTCCAAAAAGGGCTGTATGGCTATGATGACATATAATAATTGAATTCAGTGGTTCTGGTACTATGTTGTGTGGTACTGGAATCCACTGAATGTTACAGGTTACGTTTATGTGAAATGGGCAGCAGTGCCATGTTTGTTTAAGTTGAATGTTAAAATGTCAGCAACAGCATCAATTTGTGTATTTACTTTGTTACAGTCAGAAAGTGAAAAACATCTGATGAAAATAAAACATTGTTAGAAGAACTGTAATGGTATTAAATACTCGTATCAGTACTCGGTATCGGCAAGTACGCAAATATTAAGTACTTGTACTTGGTCTGGTATCGGTGCATCCCTATTCAAAACCATCATGGCAAACAATGCACATCTGAAGTGAGTCTCAGCTGAAGGAAACAATCCATAATTTATCGGCTTTAATATATCAGCCAAATTTAGGGTCGATAACGATAACATTAAAAATGAACATATATCGGCCGATACCGATATGGTAGCCGATATATCATGCATCCCTAATTAAATATTGTGTTCAAGTATGTTCAATTGTGTTCATGTTGATGTCGTAATTATGACTTCCCCTCTCATAAATAAGAACTTCCCAGGAGGACTTGAATGCGCCACAAGATACAAGGACTAGATCACATGAAAATTAAACAGACATGCTCACATTTTTTGTAAAAATTCAGACTTCGTCAAACATTTTCACCACATTCTGAGGTGCTATATTCATGGTTTTGACTGTGGATATCATGATTTAAAATGTATGCTACCATAGATGACCAATGGTAGATCATTTTAATATTTAAATTTTAACTTAAATTAGGTTGTTTTTACAATTTTGATGTAACCGTTTTTGTTAATGAACATAAATGTACAACTCAAGCTACTACTACTGTAAACAAACTACTGTCAAATGTGAATTTCTAAGAAACAAAAACATGTAATGATTAATATAATAATAATACCAGCCTGCACTGCAAACTGTGCAGAAGATACACGTCAAAGTCAGCCCGTTTCATGACTAGAAACAATATCCCCCTTTAGCAAATGCAGAAACTAAGAAATTCAGATTATTCAGTAAAAGATAACGATCTCGATTCAAGCAACCACACGGTCTCATTCCTAAATGACAATGATTCTCCTGTGTCTATTAAACTTTTGACAAAATCACACTGAAATATTCAGATCTGCTTTATGCATGACAACATCTTTTCAACCACACAGTAGCCTAATTGCTATTTCTGTGTTACCAATATTCCAGTTATCACAGAAATACTAGGATTAAAGTTTATAGTTCGGATATAAAGACTGATGTCAACTGAAGCGATCAAAATAGAGCAAATTACCTTTTGAAAGCCACTTTGAATATATAATTGTATTGATTACATTGTTACGCCAGTAGGTGGCGACAAGTGACTTTTAAATGTATTTGTCATTGAATCATTCATTCAAGAGATTCTTTCAGGATTCATCCCGTAATGACAAGTGAAGTCTCATGAGTAGAGCTGGGTATTGATTGAAGTTCGATACTTTTTAGGCACAGACTGAATTGCCTCGATACCTTCGAGTATCGTAAAAGGTTTAGTAGTTCGATACCAAATTTCAAAACCTAAGGGGTTAATCTCGTCAATGTCAGTGAGCCATTAAGCATGCAGTATGATTGGCTGTTGTGGAAAAACACTAGTTTAAGGCTCACACGTGAGACTTTAGTGTGTAACCTTTACTCTGTGTAACTCTTTGTCATAGAGTATACTTGTGTTTGACCATTCTTGTTTCCATTTGTTTAATATTTCAAGATCTGAGGTGAATTATCCATTGTTGCTTTTAGTATGACTACGTTACAAAGCTGGGAGCACTAAATGATATTCAAAGTCACATTACACGCTTTTAACATTAAAGCACATACACGTTTTGTGTTGTTGTTCCAGCCGCGACGTCGCAGAAATAGAAACAGTTTCTAAAATACATTAAGCTCGTGTCGCAGTAGAAGCTGGTTGGGACAAAAACTCTAACATGGAGAAGATACCTTTTATCGCGTGTCGCGGCGTGTGTAGTTAGGACACGGTGTAAAGGTGCGTACTTGTTCACTACTGCGGAGATGACAAGTAAACTTCCTCTTTGCAGCCAACACAGACTCAGAAAACACTAGTTTAATAATAAAAAATTCAAATGTCTCCTTGCTATTTTTACATTCATAATCATTAAGGCCCTTGCACACTGGGACGATTTTCGCGCGCGTTTAATCACTGACGTTTAACGCCTCGTGAGTGTGCACAGCAACGTGCCAAACGGCAGGCGTAAAAGTTTTTTAAAATGCTGTGGGTTCGTTAAAAACTGTCCGACTAATGAAATCGGCGCTTTAGTTCACGTGCCTGGAGCTGCTGAAGTTACAGAAAACACAACTTGGTGGCGCTCAAGCACAAAACGGTCTTGTCGAGCACACATTGATATGACGAAGAGGAAGTAAGTAGACAAAGAAGAAGATGAGCTGCTAATGCTGCTTGCCAGTTAGCAAAAAGTGTGTGAATGGTTTTAGCAAGCACGTCTGTCTCTCTAAATGCTGTCTCTCTTCTTCTTCTGTGTGACAAGCGAGTGTCAGAAGCGTAAAGTGGCGCTGCACCACCTTGTGTACCGCCATCTACTGAATTTGCACATTCACTCGGCGTATCGCGCGATAATCGTCCCGGTGTGCACAAGCCTTTAGGCTACTTTGCAGCAAGCTTTATGTGTGCGCTTGCGCGTGAGCCACATATTTTTCGCCCCAAGTACCCGATAGGAGTCTTTAAATCTGTGTATTAAAAAATAAAAAAAAGTCAAACGCAATCTTGTTATCAAGGTATCGATATTGAACATTTTCCATTGATACCCAGCCCTGTTTATGAGAGAGTCATTCATTGACTCATCAAATAAAATAATTAATTCAGATTAATTAAACATTTTAAATAGACTGCAATTAACATTTTGTCAGAACCTCTAGTGAATGCCATTTTGTCTAGTTGTCTGTTAAGAATTGTGGGAGAATCGTCATCTTTTCACAACCATCACACGCAAACACAGAGACACACACAGGAGCGGTTCTAGTACATCTTACAGACACTTAAGTTACAACTATTAAATACTACGGCGGATGCCGCCTAAATTAATTGAACTTTACATTTATGTATTGTATCCCACCTCAACAGATCTAAAGATGGCATCAATCTATCTAGCTCCAGTTAAGTATGACACAAGGCCAAAAATATACTACCAGGAATAAAACAGGTTGGCCGACATTTTAAAATCTGTGCTACCATGATTAATGCCACAGCTTATGTAAATGTCATCGAATGGGTCAAAAAAGACAATGTCTACATTACAACTGTTCGCTTTGTAAGATCTAACCACCCCAGACAGTGTCATGGCAGGCAACGCTATGTTTTTGAGCTGTTGTCAGCTACTAAAATCTCACAGAGCTGTTTGGAAAACCAAACAGGCAAAGCAAAAGCTAGTCATCCAAGCCTCTGGCACATGTTGCTCTGGGCCCAACTCAAATAGAATTTGTCACAATGTGCCATGAGAGAGCAGAAACAGGCAAATTAGAGCTGTGCAACTGCACAAAACCATCCACGTGTTATGGGGTTCACTCTGACAGCCACTGCAGCTTTAAAGCAACCAGGCATCATTCATTTTCAGCGTAAACTGCCGATTTCCGACAACAAGAGCAACGGAGACTGTTGGCAATGTGAGAAAGCTGAGCTGAGCTTGTGCAAATGAGCAGTTGCTACCAATGGGAGTGCACAGAGACATACAACACCTTTTATAAAGAGAGCGTTCGTAATGCTTGACATTTTATATACCAGTTACATGCATTATATAGCTGTAATTAAGCTGTTATAAAGAAGCCAAAGAAAAACGATTTACACAAAATTGCTGAGATTGTATTTCCTTTAAATAAAAAAAGGCTTATTCCCACAATATAATCCCACGTTTTTAAGTACTTTTGGCATAGATTCACACCAAGAACGATAGCTATTACCATGGGCGTCGGAACCATTGTACTTTTTTGGCGTCGGAACCATTGACGCTTTATTTCCACTTTTCGGACTCGAACCGCGGGTCGATTTGTGTCAAAACTAGATGCCGTGCGTCTTATCGTGCGAACTATACGTTTAGCAAGCAAAGCGGTATATTTGTACTTAATGTAATTGGCACCTACTCCAGTAAAAAAATTCTAAGGACCCACCCACATTTTTTTTGCTTCCGACGCCCATGGCTATTACTATTTCTTGCTTTTACTCGATTCTCATATTTATGAACCGATATTGATCCTTAATCCCAAGTTCGATTAGTCATCCTGTTTTCAGTTTATGAATGAATGAAACATTGTAGCGTGCCTCCCATCCAATAAATCGCAATCATCTTTGTGCTTTGTTACTTTTGATAAGATAAAAAGTTCAAATTACATCCATTTTATAACGATATGTAGAAAAATAATACCGTTTTGGCGCTGTGGTGTGCTCAACTCAAAAGAAGCAGCGGTGCACAGCTCACGTGAACTGATCATCTCCTCCGCTTTAATATCAGTTACAGCACGAAATAAACATGAGTGAATGTCAAGGTATGTTAAAAGATTAGTACAACGCACTGACATCTTTATCACGTCACATGTAATCGCTCAATCAGTGTTTCAACCGCGGAAAGACGTCAATAAAACAGCTTGTGAACAATATATGTCACGTAACGTCACATTTACCTCAGAAAAACCATCCAGCGAGAAAAAAAAAGGAATAATTAATAGAGTTGTTCCGATTCCGATACTAGTATCGGAAATATCACCGAAATATAATTGGAAATATCACAATTCTGGCATCGGTATCGGCGAGTACTTGAACCCATGTTCCGATCCGATACCATTTTCTAAAACAAGACCTAGTTATGACCGCAAGCTTTGCCCAACAACTGCGCGGTTCTTCTTCGGTGCTCCGAATGCATTGCAAACATAGGAAGTTGTGCTGTTTTGCCACAAGAACCCACTGTTTAGAGCAGCGAAGAAGAAATGAAAACGTAATAATAATACGTCTCTACTAATAATAATAATGCCTAGATAGTTGCTTGCTTATATATATATATATATAAAATATTCCTACATTTATTTGTTGCACTGTTTTTTATACAGTTATAGTGTAAAACTAAAAAACCTTTTTCAGTTTGCGGTGTTAGATTTGTGGCTGCATTTGAAGTTCTTTTTCGCTTAAGAAAAAAATAATATTACTGTCAAATACATGTCAGATAATAAAAATACTGTAATAAATACAGTAGTTCACCATGTATTTGTTCATCTTTTATTAAGGGATAAGTTAAGCACACCATAAAATAATTCAAGCAATTCATACAGGGCTAGTAGTATATACAGCTGTATATACAGATAGGTATCGGATCAGTACTCGGTATCGGCCGATACCCTGAGCCCAGGTATTGGAATCGGTATCGGGAAGGGAAAAAGGGTATCGGAACATCTCTAATAAATAAAATACGAGCGTTTGATAAATATATGTACCATATTACATTGGCTATTTATTAAAAAATTTTATGTTCTTCAATATTAATGCATGTTTGAATAAATCCGTAAAGTTATGATTGCCACCATTTAAATGTTTATATTTTTTAAAAAAACGAATTGAAGTAGAAATATGATTATGTAATTGTAAAGTTAGTATTATTAATATTATTATTTTTTTAAATGTATATTAGTAATGCACTGACTAGGGATGCACCGATACCGATACCAGTACTCGGGTGTCGGTCCGATACTGTTGTCAAGTACTCGTACTCTTAAAACTCCCCCGATACAACCGCACCCGATACCACTTTATAGCAACGCATCTTCGGATGCGGAGCCGCGCGGAAAGTTACATAATTCGGTGTGCACACCGCGGCGCCAAGTGCAAAGAGGTCTCGCGCTCTCAAAGCGCACGACTGCCATAGTATGGCGTTATTTTTGCCACGCGCACCCGAGCGCTAGTGCGGACGCGGCGAGTATACACCAAGCTTAACCGCTCGTGAGGCAGATACCGCTCGGTAGTGAGTGCTGAAAGTGAAGGGCTGTTTAGTAGGGATGTGCGCAATGACTAGCCTAACCCCGGTAGTATAACAAGCCTAAGCAAGCTTAATTGTTATACTAGTTTGACATGACATGGAAGAAAATGGAAAAGTTTTGTGTAAGCTTTCAAAATCCCTCCTTCACCCGAGTGGAGATTTATCTGAAGCCTCCACGAGCGCCAGAGAAAACAGACCCATGCAAAACCTGAGGTAAAATTAAATGATTTTGCACTTTTCAAAATAATATATTAATTTCAAGATATAACATTAACACAACAGTAATTTAAACATAGCCTTTGTAAAAAATATATATTTAAAGCTAAACCTTAAATGTGCCAAAGAAAAGTAAACGACTAGTATTTTCCAAGTCGTCTTGCAGCAGCACTAACGTTTAATCGACTAGTCTCGCACATCCCTAGCTCAGCGTCACACATTGTAGATGAAAACAGAAACAGGCTCATAGCTGATCATGCAGAGAAGCTTCTTTTCATCTCCAAAAAGGGCTGTATGGCTATGATAACATATAATAATTGAATTCAGTGGTTCTGCTACTATGTTGTGTGGTACTGGAATCCACTGAATGTTACAGGTTACGTTTATGTGAAATGGGCAGCAGTGCCATGTTTGTTTAAGTTGAATGTTAAAATGTCAGCAACAGCATCAATTTGTGTATTTACTTTGTTACAGTCAGAAAGTGAAAAACATCTGATGAAAATAAACTGAATGATTGTATTAAGTACTCGTATCAGTACTCGGTATAGGCAAGTACTTGTACTTGGTCTGAAAAAAAGTGGTATCGGTGCATCCCTAGCACTGACTGACTCCACTCCCACTGACTGAAATTTTTTCCTCAAGAAAATTTGCCACACTGTATCTGATATCCACAATAATCGATATTGAATCGAAATCGAATCGTGAAATGTGTCAATACCCAGCCCTAATAACTATATTAGTGTCTACACCAAACGATGATAACTGTATTATTATTTTAAAACGTGTGCGGTCTGTCGCTTTAAATGCTTGAGCTCTTTAAAGTCGTGTGGATTCTGATTGGCTGTTCAATGTTTTTATTGCTCATCAGCTGGGAAAAAAATCATCCTGAAAGTGATTTGAACAATTTCTCTCTGTCGCTATCGGTATAGTTGCAGTGTGAAACAATAGCTGCGTTACCAGACCCTAATAATCCAAATGTAATCAGACTAGTAGGACAATCAGAACAAAAACGTCACGTGACCACGTCAACCGGAATTAATTGGCCAGATCTGAATACAATTTAATACAGAATGAATATTCCTTTTGTAATCCGATTGAGAGGGCATGTAAACTTTGGATTGAAACCCGAAACTGGCGAGTACTGCATAATGACGTATAACGCGCTGTTCTTCCTGTTGAATAGTGTCAAAAATGAGGGTCCTGTCACTTATCGTCTGTGAAGTGGAGCAGGACAACGTCCCACCAGTCCTTATTTCGGACTCTCATTCCCAGACGACTGTTTTGGCCACGGGATGGGGCGTTTTTACTGTTTGCTAAATATAAGTAGCACAGCATAACGGTTCACGTGCTCTGAAATAGACCAATATTAAGTCTGCTGTTTTAAAACAGAGAAAAGGAGGATGGTTAAGGTACGTTCCAGACGAGGTTAGACGTGGGAATATCCCAAATTAAATGTCCCACTTCAGACCTCAGTGTGTTCCAGTCACAACATTCACATGTTGACGATGTGATGTCGCCATGACACAAGGAGGCTTATCGTATTTTGGGGTCAATTATGGCAAAAACAGAATGAAACTAACATAATCGCTTTGAAAATAGCTGAAGAAAAGCAAAAACGAAGGTATCATTACATAACTTAATGTCTAATGTTAAAGCGTCTGGGTGTTTTTGTTCATTAAAAGCAGGACTTGACAACATCTTGGAAGTGACGTCAAATGACGTGTCTCTCTGAGGTCGGGGTTGATCGATGTACCCCGAGTTCAGAAGTCAAATGTCCCACTTTGAGTGGCGTTCCAAACGTTATTTCCAAGACGGAGGTAGGAAAAATCCTACTTCCCATCTGACTGGAACGCAGCATTAGTATGCAAAAACAGCGGGAAGCTCTGTTTATTCTTTGGGGTGGACGATTCTTCATCATTGCCGTTATGGACCATAATCTATTATAGCCTACTGACATCGTTAGTCAAAATGGCGGAGGGAGGCGAAACACAAAGGTGAGTAATAAAAAAATGCACCCACTTTTTTTAACATTTACAGCACGTGAGTGCGAGTGTGTGTGTGTGTGTGTGTGTGTGTGTGCTTGCGAGTGTGTGTGAGCGTTATTGTAACTTAAGTACACTACTTGACAGTTTCATGTGCTTTTAGTGGCCTTTTTATTAGTTCTAAATGCTCCTGTCGTCTTCTTTCTTCTGACTTAAGTTGTGTTTGACATTCAGCAAGTCTACTTTCTTGGAGCAGATCAAATAAAAAGGGAGTTCAAATATAAATATAAAATATATATATATATATATATCTCTGACTGCTTGTATTCCTAGACGAAAACATAGCCATGTGCGATAATAGTAAAAATTGAGGATACAACGAATCTTGATATCGAATTGAATCATGAGACCAGTGACAATTCACAGCCCTAATATTAGTGCAGTGTGAGCATGTCAAAATATTGAATCCGATCAGAAGCTTGTGACATATAAATGCGCTTTATTTAGTGTTATGTAAACACTACTTTCGATTTTTAATTCAGATTGAAGCAAAAAGCGTCCATGTAAACGTAGCCAATGTGTACACTTTCTTCATTTTACCTGAACCAAGATATCCTAGTTTATTTGTCAGAAAAGGTTGTCTTTTGACAGCTTTAGGGTTTCCATCTTCACACAGATTGCAGTTGGACATTTTGTATCCCCGCTCACGGACAGACGGATCGAGTCGAGTTCATTATGGGTGTTAAAGCTTCCCTACCTTTTTTGGCAAAAGTTTATTCTCCATTTTGTCTAGTCATGCGGCACCATTTTCCACGGCATATAGAGCCACGTTTTATTAAAAGCCCATCGTGACAGCTATGAATTACCACTTTAAAACATTATAGTTATCGTCCTTGGTGTGAACAGGGCCAATATATCTATTTAGTGCTATCTATTTGAGGCGAATCATTACACACACCTGGAAAGGGAAGATATTCTCGCTCCTGCTGTCATCCATCCAGGACTTGGGGTTGAAGCCGGGACTGGTGCGGGAGTACTTCTGCTGGGGCATGTGATTGTTGGGGAAGGTCTTCTTCAGCGGGGAGATGGAGTTGAGAGGCGTCATGCCACCATTCAGGCCTCTGCGGTACTCGCGGCCCTGTGAGCCCCCCCAACCGCCGTAACCCCCACCTGGGCTCCAGGAAGTGGAAGAAGGAGAGGGCGAAGGGCTCTGGTAGCTGCCCCATGGTGAGGGAGGCTTGCTCAGGTTGTTGGAGAGATGCGGCAGCTGGCCGAAGGGGGCGCTGCGGTGGGGGAACGGCGGCTGATGCGGACTGGCCGGAGAACGGCGGTGCTGCTGGTGCTGGCTGTGAGGGTGCTGGAAGTGGGGGTGGGGTGGGTGGTGCTGGGAGATGGGACCAATCTGAGGGGAGAAGTTGCCCCCGAAGCCCGGGCTGACGTGGTGGGAGAAATTCTGGAACAGCAGAGGGCCGTTGTTAGCCGAGGCGGCCGGGTTGAAGAAGCTGATGTCCTCATTGATGATGGTGGAAGGGGTGGCTGGGATAGCAGCTGACCAGTTGTTGAAGCTGGTCAGTGAGGAGGAGGTGCTGGATTGGGCAGCCGTGCCCAGTCCCGAGGGCTCCTGATAGTCAAAGGGTGTCAGCACGGGGGACTCCAAACGCAGCTTCTCCTTGCCGTTGGTCCCCTCAGATGACCCGCTCTCCACTTTACTCTCTTCAGCGCGAGCCTTTTCCAGCTCAGAGATGATGCCGCTCTCCTGGTGTCCGGGCGAGAGCTGCTGCTGCTGCTTCTCCTGGCTCTCTTGCAGCTCCTGCTGCTGGACTTTGGGCTTTTCCGAGCCCAGGATTTCATCTTGCATGTTGCTGTGAGCGCCGGCCGCCGGGAACAGCCAGGTCGAACTGCTGTTGGTGCCATTCCCAGCCGGGGTGCTGTTTATGAAAGCGGCGGGGCTGGCGGTCGCATTCTGGTGGTGGTGTGGGGGTTGCAGGTGTGGGTGGATTCGTACTGGGAAAGCAGACTTGTTGCCAGTGTTGTTCTGCACTAAGACTCCAAACCCGTAATCCCCCATTTATGTTCTCCAGTTCAACCTGGCTCCAACACAGTTATTCTGGCTTCCTATGCCCTAAAAAAAGAATGCATATCAATGGTTAGAATAATTCATGACACACTGCACTCTTAAAAATAAAGGGTGAGTTCACACTAGTTCGTTGTTCCCCGAAACAATGCTGTGTGCTGAGCTAAATGCTACATGTAATGGTATTTTGAGCAGCTGAGAACTCGCAATGAGCTTATAAAATGTGTAAAGGAGTAAAAACAGCAGCAGAAACCCCTCCGTCACACACACACAAACCAAGATCTGCTGCGAGGAGATGCAGTTCTGACGCCTGTATCGAACCTGTATAATTTTTAGGGTCTCAACTTTCCATATTTCATGTTTTTACACCTATAGATCGCTGGTTTTGTTCCAAATCAGGGACTTAATTTGTTAGTGTTGTTCTTGGTTCGGTTCGCTTTCACTTTCACATACTTTGTACATGCGAGTACAACTGTCCTCATATTGGTCATCTTGGTTTCCTTTGCGTCATCCATCAAGATGATTGACAAGTTCGCTCCATGAGCTTATTGTTGCTTTATTTGTAACTGTCGAGACGCACGCAAACACAATACGAATGTAGCCTGCTGTTAAATTACATACTATTCGTATTAATACTGCAGCAAATTCAAACACCCTCTCTCTGGATCTCCCAGCGCTGTCTAGAGGTTAACTGTACGAATGTTATAATGCAGCTAGAGCAGGAATCAAGGCTTGATTTTAAGATGAAGAGGTGCTCTTTTGGTGTAAACTGTGATAATGTGCTCACTCACAGAATCAGACACTACTGCTTTCTATATAGCACATTTCCCATTGTGAATTATAATACCATTTGGTTTGTTGGTCCGCTGCGTCAGATTGCGATCACACCTCAATGAGTTTGTTCGCAATCGGGCCGAGAACACCTCGTTCAGGAGATCTCGGAGCGATTGTTTTGGTGCAGATCCGAGTGCGATTGCCGTGTTCACATGCCTAAACGAAACAAAGCAAGGGAGAAAACACACCAGGTTTCCCTCAGGGTGCGTTCACACTGTGTTTGGTTTGATTAAAACGAATCTGGTGCGATTGCTCGGTTAGTGCGGTTAATTTGAACATGTGTGAACGTTGCCATCTGAACCCTGGTCCGCAACAAACAAGCGGACCGAGACCGCTGAAAAGATGGGTCTCGGTCCGCTTCCAAACGAACTCTGGCGTGGTTCGAATGATATATGAACGCAACATGGACCAAAGACACGAACCAACAGCAAGTTGAGACCTGAAAAAGGACAGAATGCTCACGCATATCGGTAGTTGCGATGTTGGCCATCACAGGCGTCAGAACTGCAGAACCCCTCGCAGCAGATCTTCGTTTGTCTTTGTGTGTGACGGAGGGATTCCTGACGCTGTTTTGAGTCCTTTACACATTTTATAAATCCCTCAAAATACCATCATATGCAGGCTATGCACACACAACAAGCGCATTTATCCGCGCACACAGCATTGTTTTGGATGTTCGGCAAGTTTCGTCTTAAAATAGGCAATACGCTATAAAAGCCGACCAATCAGTTTGTGAAAGTATCCCTAAGACTTTTGGTTCGGTGATAAAAAGGCCAATCTGAACCAAGCGTGCCACGCGAGTCCAACGCGTCTTGATCGCCCCCAGGGGCCTGAAGCAGTAAAGGTCATAAATCCCACCCTCTCCATGAAATATAATGGGACGTAGACAAACTAAACAATCAAATTACATTTCAAATACATTTCTCCAAAGATGGTTTCTGTCATTTTAGGCAGTTTTTAATCACGCTGTGTTAGTTTAAGTGTCCGTTCTTTAAACAAGTTTGGTTTTTGTAAGTTATTTGATGCTATAAAAACGTGTGTGTGTGTAACGTTATGATTGACAGCTTCTCTGAGCGTAGTAGTCACCAACTGGCTTTTTTTCCCCGAGATCTTCGGGAAGAGATTGGAGCTTTAACTTTAATCTCTACATTTCCTTAACTGTTTATTTCACCAAAAAAAAGCTGATTAGGCCGGACCTTGATATCGCGGCTCCACTTCGCGTTCACTACTGCGCAGACTCGGGCTCCAAGATGTCAGTGCCATATTTGAACACTGGCGGCTTCACTTACGTCAATGGAAGAAAGTGAAGGCGTCGTCGTCCATCTTTTTTGTACAGTCTATGATCTGAACGCTAATCGGAACAGGACTATGTGTTTTATTTTTTTGGTTCGGACCAAACGAACCGAACTACAAGTGTGAACGCACAGTCAAACCGCACCAGAGTTCGTCTGGAAGCGGGCCGAGACCACGGAAAACGCTTGAATGGTGAGGACCAGGGTTCAGATAACAGTGTTCACACTTCACAACTGCACTAGTTCGCTTTTATCGAACCAAACCTGCCAAGTGTGAACACACCCAAACGCTCCAAAAAGGTTTTTTTTCACAGTGATGGCATAGAAGAACCATTTTTGGTCACTTTATATAAGCTTTGTTCTCTATACAGAACCTTTTTCTGGAATGGAAACCTTCCATGGATGTTAAAGGTAAGAGTGTGGAAACACTGAGGACACCCTTTGGTGAGAGACTATGTGGCACTCAGACGTCACAAACCCTGACAGGAGAGATATATCTGATATACAAGTCTTATCATTAATTCCCCGACGGTGTTGACAGTGTACATGCCATACTGGCTATATAACACAAGTTATAAAGCCATCTCGGGCTCTAATTATAGATTCGTGACGTCTCTTCTTCGGCTAACAGCTAACAGGCTACCGGCTTATTCAACAGGAACTGCTGAAAGGCTTCATATCAACCGAAAGGCCGTGTTTTTCTGACGCAGAAATAACACATTCAGGTAGCATACACGACAAAACACCTCTGTTATAACCCTTTAAACACCATCTAAGGGGAAAAAGGTCCTTAGAAACCGCCTTCCCTTTTTAACGAACAAACGGTCGACCTGAAAAATGATGACGTCTTCTGCTCGCGAGCTACAATAATCACAATACTGTACGATTTAACACACGTAAACACACAACACACATGTAATATTAGGGATTAAGCATAGATAGGTTCACAAAAAATCAATAAATTAATTAATTTTTCACCTTAGCGGCTGATCCGAGCGATGACTGAGGAGAGAGACTCGTTCCAGAGATCACAACGCAGACTAAATCAATAAACTGGTGCTCTGATATTATGAACTGGGGATGTTTAATCCGTCAAGAGTGTCTATTTGTTCTGTCCCTTCCTCGTCTTGACGTGTCCTGCCTTCTCAATGACACAGCCCTGTCTCGCTTTAGCCCAGCTGCTAACCTTTAGATCACTTGCGTAGACGATTCTACGGCATTGACGTACATATAAAAGCTCTAGTTTAGCTACTGGTGAACTGCAATGCGTTCATGCGTCCTTTTCATTGTTATATTGTTGTTTCTCTGTATTATTATTATTATTTTTATTTTCCTTTTTCACCAGCTCCCTTCGTTACGCTGCCGCTGCTGTCCTTTTCCTCTCCACGGCACAATCTACTGAAGCCAAATGACAAGGAGACCCAGTCCACACATACTTCCTGCAAAAGCCACGCCCCCTCCGCGTCAAACCACGCCCATGGGAACCTCACAAGGCGTGTGTTACGCCCACGCTGGTTGAGAACGTGGCATCCAATTGGTCCGAGTGCAAGTAACCCCCGCCCACTTTTTCCTAATTTGGATGCGATTCATAAATATGCGTCTTCCCTTTAAGGTCACAGCCTATGCCTTGAAATCTCCGCCCTATAAGGTCAACAAGTATTCGGATTATTTTGTATATAGACTATATGCAATATGTTTAAATGTAAATACCCTCGTGCAATTTCCCTGAGGTTTATGTGGCATGTGCAAATGTCCGTCCTTTCTCAAGGCACTAGAAGGAACTGAATCAGCAGGGGTGAGCTTTTCTCAGTTGTGATGACACCTGCTTGCGCCCTTCTTTCCCTGTATTAAGCGACCCGGATCAATCTCATTACCAGTGTTGGTGCAAACGGATGGGTCAGAGAGCAGGGAGGAGAGCGGCTCTGAATATGACAGCTGTGCCCTCAGCTCTCATTAAGACCTGCTGCTGTTTTCACTCTCTAATGGAGCTCCTCCACCATCATCATTTGGTGCAGGACTTCCCATAAGCACCAATAATGCAGCCAGAATGCAGAAATCAGATTCTGAGGGTGACATCTTAGGTACTAGACACCATACACACATAGTATATAGCATATACACACTGTCAACTGATTATCATAACAGTACACTTTAAAAAAAATCTAATTTGGGTTGTTTTCAACCCAAGGGCTGGTTAATTTAACTCAACAAATTGGGTCGTTTATTTAACCCAGCATAGCTAATACACTTTCTTTTCTTTTTTTTATACTTCATACATTAATTAATGTCTGCGGATTAACTTAAATCCTCTAAACATTTTTAAAGGTCCTGTTCTTCGTGTGTTTTTGAAGCTTTGATTGTGTTTACAGTGTGCAATATAACGTGTTCATGTTTCGCGTGTATAAAAAAACAGTATTTTTCACACAATTTACTCATCTGTACACCGCTGTTTTCACTCTCCTAAAAACGGCTGATGAGTTCCTTGTTCTATGAAGTCCCTCCTTCAGAAATACGTAACGAGTTCTGATTGTGCCAGCGGTTCCTGTGTTGTGATTTGACCGCAGCTTAGCACACGTTGTACGGAAAGGTCACGCCTCTTAACGGGAGATGTATGCGATCAATGATCTCTAAAGCGTCCCTGGGAAAGCCAAACAAAGGTGATTTGACTCCGGGATGAAAATAACAGCATCTCGACGACATGGCGACAAACACACTCAAGCTACAGTTCCTCGTCTTCTCCACGCGACACTTCCTCTTCTCCACGTGGGACAGCAACAAGACCACGCCCCCTTTTTCGCGTAGTCTTGTGGGCGGAGGTTAGTCTGTTCTACTGTTCTACTGACGTCATTTATGAAGGAAGTACCAGGATGTAGTCCAAGCCGGCCGTTCGCTGTAGGCTTTGAAAGGGAACTTCTGTTAAATAAAATATCTCGCTTGGCATTGAACTTTGAGCTTTATAATTTTACAGGTATTATTTATGCTCTAACAGCAACATTACACACTAACTAAAGTTTGAACAATGGGATCACGAAGAACGGGACCTTTAAAATACTCGACACAACCACTGGCTTTCAAGATAATCCCTTTATTTTCTATCATATTTTACAGTATAGCATATTTTATATTGTTTTTAATGCATATTTCCAACATTTAAGCTTGTTTTCACAAATATTAGAAGTAAAAATTAAACCTTTAGAAGTCATTAATCGAGCAGTCTCTGTCGACCCGTTTCCACTGTAAAGGCGCCGGATCTCGTGCCGGAGCTTGTGTCGTGTTCAGCGGAGGAACTTCTATCTTCAGACCTCAGACGAGAGTTTCTCTCGTAACCGAAATATGCAGTGACTGATTCTATAACCTGTCCATAAACAATCAGTGTACAGTTCTGAGAACATAATTTAACATCATAAGTATTTGTATTCTGTATCTTTTTTTAATAAAATCATCACATTTTATGCATTTTATCTGACCCAGGATCTGGGTTACACAAAAACTACCCAAACACTGGGTTGTTACGTCTGACCCAGGATCTGGGTTACACAAAAACTACCCAAACACTGGGTTGTTACGTCTGACCCAGGATCTGGGTTACACAAAAACTACCCAAACACTGGGTTGTTACGTCTGACCCAGGATCTGGGTTACACAAAAACTACCCAAACACTGGGTTGTTACGTCTGACCCAGGATCTGGGTTACACAAAAACTGCCCAAACACTGGGTTGTTACGTCTGACCCAGGATCGGGGTTACACAAAAAATACCCAAACACTGGGTTGGTACGTCTGACCCAGGATCTGGGTTACACAAAAACTGCCCAAACACTGGGTTGGTACGTCTGACCCAGGATCGGGGTTACACAAAAACTACCCAAACACTGGGTTGTTACGTCTGACCCAGGATCTGGGTTACACAAAAACTGCCCAAACACTGGGTTGTTACGTCTGACCCAGGATCGGGGTTACACAAAAAATACCCAAACACTGAGTTGTTACGTCTGACCCAGGATCTGGGTTACACAAAAACTGCCCAAACACTGGGTTGTTACATCTGACCCAGGATCTGGGTTACACAAAAACTGCCCAAACACTGGGTTGGTACGTCTGACCGAGGATCTGGGTTACACAAAAACTGCCCAAACACTGGGTTGTTACATCTGACCCAGGATCTGGGTTACACAAACACTACCCAAACACTGGGTTATTACGTCTGACCGAGGATCTGGGTTACACAAAAACTACCCAAACACTGAGTTGTTACGTCTGACCCATGATCGGAGTTACACAAAAACTACCCAAACACTGAGTTGTTACGTCTGACCCAGGATCTGTGTTACACAAAAACTACCCAAACACTGGGTTGTTACGTCTGAACGAGGATCTGGGTTACACAAAAACTACCCAAACACTGAGTTGTTACGTCTGACCCAGGATCTGGGTTACACAAAAACTACCCAAACATTGGGTTGTTACGTCTGACCGAGGATCTGGGTTACACAAAAACTACCCAAACACTGGGTTATTACGTCTGACCGAGGATCTGGGTTACACAAAAACTACCCAAACATTGGGTTGTTACGTCTGACCGAGGATCTGGGTTACACAAAAACTACCCAAACACTGGGTTATTACGTCTGACCGAGGATCTGGGTTACACAAAAACTACCCAAACACTGGGTTGTTATGTCTGACCGAGGATCTGGGTTACACAAAAACTACCCAAACACTGGGTTGTTACGTCTGACAGAGGATCTGGGTTACACAAAAACTACCCAAACACTGGGTTGTTACGTCTGACCGAGGATCTGGGTTACACAAAAACTACCCAAACACTGGGTTATTACGTCTGACCGAGGATCTGGGTTACACAAAAACTACCCAAACACTGGGTTATTACGTCTGACCGAGGATCTGGGTTACACAAAAACTACCCAAACACTGGGTTATTACATCTGACCGAGGATCTGGGTTACACAAAAACTACCCAAACACTGGGTTATTACGTCTGACCCAGGATCTGGGTTACACAGAAACTACCCAAACACTGGGTTATTACGTCTGACCGAGGATCTGGGTTACAAAAAAACTACCCAAACACTGGGTTATTACGTCTGACCGAGGATCTGGGTTACACAAAAACTACCCAAACACTGGGTTATTACGTCTGACCGAGGATCTGGGTTACACAAAAACTACCCAAACACTGGGTTATTACGACTGACCGAGGATCTGGGTTACACAAAAACTACCCAAAAACTGGGTTGTTACGTCTGACCCAGGATCTGTGTTACACAAAAACTACCCAAACACTGGGTTGTTACGTCTGAACGAGGATCTGGGTTACACAAAAACTACCCAAACACTGAGTTGTTACGTCTGACCCAGGATCTGGGTTACACAAAAACTACCCAAACATTGGGTTGTTACGTCTGACCGAGGATCTGGGTTACACAAAAACTACCCAAACACTGGGTTATTACGTCTGACCGAGGATCTGGGTTACACAAAAACTACCCAAACATTGGGTTGTTACGTCTGACCGAGGATCTGGGTTACACAAAAACTACCCAAACACTGGGTTATTACGTCTGACCGAGGATCTGGGTTACACAAAAACTACCCAAACACTGGGTTGTTATGTCTGACCGAGGATCTGGGTTACACAAAAACTACCCAAACACTGGGTTGTTACGTCTGACCGAGGATCTGGGTTACACAAAAACTACCCAAACATTGGGTTGTTACGTCTGACCGAGGATCTGGGTTACACAAAAACTACCCAAACACTGGGTTATTACGTCTGACCGAGGATCTGGGTTACACAAAAACTACCCAAACACTGGGTTATTACATCTGACCGAGGATCTGGGTTACACAAAAACTACCCAAACACTGGGTTATTACGTCTGACTGAGGATCTGGGTTACACAAAAACTACCCAAACACTGGGTTATTACGTCTGACCGAGGATCTGGGTTACACAAAAACTACCCAAACACTGGGTTATTACGTCTGACCGAGGATCTGGGTTACACAAAAACTACCCAAACACTGGGTTATTACATCTGACCGAGGATCTGGGTTACACAAAAACTACCCAAACACTGGGTTATTACGTCTGACCCAGGATCTGGGTTACACAGAAACTACCCAAACACTGGGTTATTACGTCTGACCGAGGATCTGGGTTACACAAAAACTACCCAAACACTGGGTTATTACGTCTGACCGAGGATCTGGGTTACACAAAAACTACCCAAACACTGGGTTATTACGACTGACCGAGGATCTGGGTTACACAAAAACTACCCAAAAACTGGGTTGTTACGTCTGACCCAGGATCTGGGTTACACAAAAACTACCCAAATATTAAGCTGCTGTCACTTTAAGAGCAGCACAGATCCAATATACTGTTACACATACGTTTTCTTTGTCAACTGTTTACGAGAATATTTTGAAACCGGTTCTCGATACTCATCCCTAGCGACAAGCCTTACACTGTAAGTTGCTGAGTAGATTCATCAGCGTTTTAATAAGCCTCTGGACTTGGAGCTTTTTAGATGGATGGAGGCTTTTTAGATCCGGTCGAATCTGCGATCTCTGACCCAGTTTGTTTGCCGTCTTCTGTGGCTACAATACACTGTTTTCCGCCAAATGGAAATATTTTCCAATACAGAACGCACATTTCAAAGTAGAATAACTGGCTGTAGCGTTGTTTTTCAGAGAAACAAGCATGTGAACTTGGCATGTTTCCTGAATCTCTGCAAACATGGTATTTAATACAGTCAAAAAATGACATACCGCACCTTTAATCATCTAACATGTATTTGGAAAGTTTAATAGGAACCTCAGTTGAACTGGTAATTGGCCAAATTGTTGCTGTATACCCAATCCCTCAATCTCCGATTTCCTCTCCAGTACAGAGTCTGCCAACACAGCCTCAGACATTCAGCAGTTCAGTGTGACGACACTTAATGAGGAATGAAGATGCCACCATATTAGTAGGGCAGAGACAAAACCAGTCAGACTGGCTTTAATGGAAACACACCTTTGCAGCACAGCTCAAATAACCTCCATGCAAAATTATTCAAGCAGTCGAGCACATTTCCATGTATTAAGGCAATTTGAATGAGGTTGGTGCATTTGAACAAGCAGATGTGCACTTGCGTCTGGCTGTAAGGATTCAGCCACTGCAAACGCGACCCTGGTTCGGTCTCCGGTTTCATTCGCCAAAGAGCCAGCTCCACTATGAATAAAACATTGAATCCATTAAAAAATTTATCACCCCTACCTAAGGCATAATTATGGCACAATACGTTCCTCAGGAGAGGAGAATGAAGTTGTAACGAAGAAGCATTGTGTTGTGTAATACTGCTTATTTTGTGTGCCATGAAATATTTAGCTAGTGTACACACGCCTAAACAAAGCGGTGTAAGCTGAACACGCAACTGGGATCGCATTCTCAGTCGCTGCAGCGAGGATGGATCATCCCGGTTATGCAGTATATCATCATGTATTAAAAATAAACATGACGAATAAGGTTTTTAAGATAAAAAAAACATAATTTTAAGCAAAACATGCATTTTTATGTCCAAAAATGTATGGTGTTGATTTATTTTTTAGACAGCATTAATTCATTATTAAACAAGATTTCTGATTTTACCACCCAGAAAATGTCAGGTGGTGCGACCATATATTCATTTAAAATACTATACATATGAATCATTGTAGTGTCTAAAATGCATATCGCATGGTAAATTCCCTTTCGTATTTCCCTTTTAGTCCAATTCATAAAAACGGACACTTTTCTATGTGTTCAAACACCCAATTTTCCATAAGGAGTTTTTATGTTTTGTTTTTAACTGGAAAAATGACATAAGTTGAATCAAAAATGTCAAATGATCTAATATTTATGGGAGGGTGACTAACATTGTTACTGCATCAAAGGGGTCCTCTGGGGTCTTCTGGGTGATGTCATATGCTCTCACATGGTTTTCTTGGGAACGTTTTGAAGTGACGTGAACTTGAACGTCATCGAAAAGGTGCAAACCCTGTGGAGAAACATAGATATTGGTGAAACCATGATGAAGCGCAAATTCCCATTTGCCAACAAAAATAACAGCAAAAGACGCGCAAAGCAGTTTCCCAGTGTGTTGACCGATTTCAAAACACAGCATCATGAAGCTTTGAAGCGTTATGAATGAGTGAGTCGATTCAGCGGTTTGGAGCGTTATGAATCAGTGAGTCGATTCAGCGGTTTGGAGCGTTATGAATCAGTGAGTCGATTCAGCAGTTTGGAGCGTTATGAATCAGTGAGTCGATTCAGCGGTTTGGAGCGTTATGAATCAGTGAGTCGATTCAGCGGTTTGGAGCGTTATGAATCAGTGAGTCGATTCAGTGGTTTGGAGCATTATGAATCAGTGAGTCGATTCAGCGGTTTGGAGCGTTATGAATCAGTGAGTCGATTCAGCGGTTTGGAGCATATGAATCAGTGAGTAGATTCAGCAGTTTGGAGCGTTATGAATCAGTGAGTCGATTCAGTGGTTTGAAGCGTTATGAATCAGTGAGTCGATTCAGTGGTTCGGATCACCAAAGTCACGTATTTCAGCAGTTTGATACCCGATCCGAATCATGAATCGACTCACTGATTCATAACGCTTCGAAGCTTCATGATGCAGTGTTTTGAAATCGGTCATCACTATATAAGTCGTTATTTAGGTTTTAGCACAAAAACTATTCTCATCGCTTCATAAAGTTATTGTAGAACCTCTGTAGTGAGATGGACTTTGTATCGACGTCTTTAGTGCTTTTATGGGTCTTTGATTGCACTGAGTGTACATTGAGCCAATGGAGGCCTTTCTGAGCCATCAGATTTCCACTAAAATATCTTAATTTGTGTTCTGAAGATGAACGGAGGTCTTACGGGTGTCCAGCGACATGAGGGGACGTCATTAATGACAGAATTTAACCCTTTAAGAGATTGCACTTTGTGCATTGGAAGCACTCAAATGTCTGTAAAACAGGAAGTTATTTATTCATTGTTTCAGAAGTTGTAGCATATTCCTTTTGTGAAGCTACAGAACTTGTTTGAATCAATGTTTTGTAATTTTGAGCCATGTGTTTATTAAGGTCTTCAATAAAACAAGATGAGAACTTAAATATTCCCAGCACTTTCTGTCATGTAGTGCTTTTTTTCTCCTTTTCATCAAACCGCAGTTTTTGCAAGTTCCCGCAATTTCATCGCATAAAATTGCATAAATATCTTGCATTTTCCATCGCATTTTTTTAGAAAACGTGCCGCATAATCAAGGATTTTTGCCCGCAACAATCACAAAAAAAAGCCGCATTTTTCTGGAAGGACTGAGTAATAGAAATAGAATAGTTTTGAAATAGGACTGATACACTATTTTCCCTCATTTATAAGGAATTTAACGTAAAATCATGTCAAACTATTTGATTAAGAATTTGACTGAGAAAATGAACCTTTTTATTGCAGTTTTGTTTTCTGCTTGTACGTTTGGATGGTCGCACCACCTGCCATTTTTGGTCTTTCAAACACCACAACTCAAAAAGTCAATTGAATTTCAACGAAATGAAAAGGGTTTCTTATAAAGGAAATATTGTAGATCAATTTGATATATGACATGTATTTATTAAAATTATTTTTAGGAAAATAATGAATTCGGACACAAAAAATACAAAAAAGTCATGTCATTGACCCATAAAATAAATATACATATAAAATATGTTTATTATATATAGATGAAATATAAAACTCACAAGATGGAACTCATATTATTTAGCTTTCTTTGATTACAATATCACAATTCAGAAAATGTTAGTCACCCTCCCATAAATATTAGATCATTTGACATTTTTGATTCAACTTATCATGTCAGGTGGTATGACCCCTGGAAAACTTTGAAAATGTGTTGTTATTATAAAAATGTGCATTTGGTTGAAAAAATGTATGTATAACCTTGAGCATATGGTCAAACATTTGTATAGGTGTCCAAGTTAATGCCTGCTAGATTTGAATTGAGTTTGAAATGTCAGGTGGTGCGACCAGCAAATTTACATTTAAAAGTATCCATTCCCACTGCAATTGCAAAACGAAGTAAGAAATATAACTGTAAACCGTTATATAATGTATACAAATAATTTTTACAGTTAAAAACAAAACATAAAAACCCCTTATGGAAAATTGGGTGTTTGAACACAGGAAAGTGTCCGTTTATATGAATTGGACTAAAAGGGCAATACGAAAGGGAATTTACCATGCGATATGCATTTTAGACACTACAATGATTCATATGTATACTGTATATGTATATTATTTTAAATGAATATGTCGTCGCACCACCTGACATTTTTGGTCTTTCAAACACCACAACTCAAAAAGTCAATTGAATTTCAACGAAATGAAAAGGGTTTCTTATAAAGGAAATATTGTAGATCAATATGATATATGACAAAAATTCTTTTTAGGAAAAAAAATGAATTCGGACACAAAAAATACAAAAAAGTCAAGTCATTGACCCATAAAATAAATATATATAAAATATGTTTATTATATATAGATGAAATATAAAACTCACAAAATGGACCTCATTATTTAGCTTTCTTTGATTACAACATCACAATTCAGTCAACTTTTTCTGATGTAATATTTCTTCGGGCGGCAATTTTTGAATGTGTGATCTTCGGCGGATGGAGACACTGATCACTTTTGGGGATTTTCTTTACACAAACCAATCGTTTGGCCTCCGGACACTTGGAATATTTGTACTTTTTGAATAAAATGTGCCTGTAGTCGTATCTGCCTGTTATATCATGTGTTTCATATCACATAACACACAAATGGGTAGGTTTACTGATGGGCTTGGGTTGCATGTTCAACGTGTCTAAATAGTGTAAATAAAGAAGTTAAATAAATGTAAATAAAAGTATGCTGGCTGATTAAATGGAGAATCACACTCCAACATGTCATAATGGCAAAATCATAACCCAATATATCTTTTCATCATGACGATAACATTCCCATGCTCAACTGGTACTGTCGTATATAAATAACATGTCGTCTGTGTATGACGACAAAGGTTTCTCATTTAAATCAATGGAGCACCTGCGCAACGAAAAAATTACACTGTGCGTTAAAAAGTGACGTCGAAGGGTCCTGACCAAGCATCAATATGTGACGAGTTGGGTGTGAGAACATGTTGGTTTCTTTTAATTTATTTTAAACAGACAGTAGTGCAAATTACAGTTTGTTCAACCTACCGCATTTAGTCCCCTAGTTGGTACAGTACAGCCTCCTTTAGTGTATCAAGCAGTAAACAAATGCACTCTTGCATAGGTCATGTTTTAAAAAGGTATTTGGTCACAATCCGCAACAAAACTCAAAAGCATGTTTTGTGTTATAATAGTGCAAAATAAACGGAATAATGAAAAATAATATCCACATCTGAGCCTACTTCACCTCCCCATGAAGAGATGCCGAGTGAAGCGACACCAGAGGCTTCCCATTTCCAGGACACACATAGTATTTCATCACTGAACTGTAGTGAGACTTCCGCGACACAAATCAGCACAAATGATTTTGTTTCATTATTATAGCAAAAACAACTTAAAGGGGTCATGAACTGCGTTTTTTAAAATTGTTTTATGATGTTTCCTGGGGTGCACTTATAATGTTAGAATGCTTTTTACATCAAAAATTTTCATAATTTATAAATAAAAGGCATTTTTCCTACCCTGATTTTAGCCCTCTCCTCTGAACGCTCTGTTTTAAGGGGCGTGTCTGCTGTGAGAGTCTTTAAATGAGTCCACCCCCCAAGATTATTGTTATACAGTCCCTCCAGAAAAACGCGATTATGCGATCGCATGATTTAATGCATAATCAGCCAAAGTCTGCATATTTATGCGGGGGCCGCATTTTTTCAAATACGCCGCACTTTCGCCACGTAAATTGCCTATTTCCGCGTGCAAAATATGCGGGGCTAGCATGATTTCATAATCCCTGCATTTTCGTTGCAAAAAAAGTCATATATATTAGCAGAAAGTTGAAAAATGTTTGTTTACTTCACACAAGAGCCGCCATTTCCCCCTATTGCCATGGGAACGTTTTGAAGTGACGTAATTACCCGACGTGAACGTCATCGAAAAGCTGCAAACCCCGTGGTGAAACCATAGATATCGGTGAAACCATGATGAAGCGCGCAAATTCCCATTTGCCAACAAAAATAACAGCAAAAGACAGCGCAAAGCAGTTTCCCGGTGTGTTGACCGATTTTAAAACACAGCATCATGAAGCGTCGAAGCGTTATGAATCAGTGAGTCGATTCAGCGGTTTGGATCGCCAAAGTCACGTATTTCAGCAGTTTGACACACGATCCGAATCATGAATCGACTCGCTGATTCATAACACTTCAAAGCTTCATGATGCTGTTTCTTTAAAATCGGTCATCACTATATAACTCGTTATTTAGGTTTTAGCACAAAAACTATTCTGGTCGCTTCATAAAGTTATTGTAGAACCACTGTAGTGAGATGGACTTTGTAACGATGTCTTTAGTACCTTTAATGGGTCTTGAGAGTGTACAGTGCATTGTGCCAATGGAGGCCTTTCTGAGCCATAGGATTTCAACTTAAATATCTTAATTTGTGTTCTGAAGATGAACGGAGGTCTTACGGGTGTCGAACGACATGACGGGAAGTCATTAATGACAGAATTTTCATTTTTGGGTGAACTAACCCTTTAAGAGATTGCACTTTGTGCATTGGAAGCACTCAAATGTCTGTTTTGTATAGCTACCTCTGTAAAACAGGAAGTTATTTATATATTTTTTCAGAAGTTCAGAAGCATATTCCTTTTGTAAAGCTACAGAACCTGTTTGACTCAAGGTTTTGTAAATTTGAGCCATTATTAAAGTCTTCAATAAAACAAGATGAGAACTTAAATATTCCCAACACTTTCTGTGATGTAGTGCTTTTTTTCTCTCTCATCAAACCGCAGTTTTTGCAAGTTTATGCAATTTTATCGCATAAAATTGCATAAATCAAGGATTTTTGCTCGCAACAATCACAAAAAAAAGCCACATTTTTCTGGAAGGACTGGTTATAAACATGAGCTGCGTCTGAAAGGTAGCCTGTCTGCCTGAGCCTGCCTAGAGTTGAGTCTTTTGGCGGTTCTGATATATTCTAAGTTCTTGTGATCGGTCCATACTATACAAGGTACCCCTGACCCTTCCAACCAGTGACGCCACTCCTCCAGCGCTAACTTGACAGCCAACAACTCTCTGTTACCAATGTCATAGTTACGTTCGGCAGGTGATAAACGATGAGACAAAAACGCGCAGGGATGCATTTTGTCGTCTGTGGAAGAACGTTGGGAGAGAACTGCTCCTATGATGCGTCGACCTCCACCACGAACTGACTTGATGGATCAGGTGCAACGAGGATGGGAGCCGAAACGAAGCGGCTTTTAAGTTTAGCGAATACAGCCTCAGCTGTATCGGACCACCTGAACGTCGTTCGGGGGGAGGTCAAGGCAGTCAGAGGCGCGGCTAGTTGGCTGTAGTTGCGAATGAAACGCAGGTAGAAATTGGCAAATCTCAGAAACCTCTGTAGGGCCTTACGGGAATCTGGACTTGGCCAATCTATCACAGCCTTAACCTTGTCAGGATCCATACGCACTCCCTCAGACGAGACGATGTACACTAGAAAAGGAACTGACTGTGCATGAAAAACGCATTTCTCCGCCTTGACAAAAAGCCCATTCGCTAACAACCTCTGAAGCACTCGTCTGACATGCTGAACGTGATCCTGGAAAGAAGACGAAAAAATCAATATGTCATCCAGGTAGACATATATGAACTGGTCGACCATGTCTCAGCACGTCATTGACGAGTGCCTGGAAGACCGCTGGGGAGTTGGACAGCCTGAACGGCATGACCAAGTATTCAAAGTGCCCCCTAGGGGTGTTAAACGCGGTCTTCCATTCATCACCCTTCCTTATGCGAACCAAATGATAAGAGTTACGTAAATCCAATTTTGTGAAGACGGATGCTCCCTGTAATCGCTCGAAAGCTGAAGATATCAGCGGCAAAGGATAAGTATTCTTTACCGTGATGTTGTTTAGCCCCCGGTAATCAATACATGGTCGCAGAGAGCCATCCTTCTTCCCCACAAAAAAGAACCCCGCCCCCACTGGAGATGAGGAAGGGCGAATGAACTTGGATGCTAGCGAATCAGAAATATATTTCTCCATAGCCTCCCTCTCTCGAACAGAAAGTGAATATAATTTGCCCTTAGGCGGAGACTCACCCGGTACTAAGTCTATAGCACAGTCATAGGGACGATGCGGAGGAAGAGAAGCAGCACGAGACTTACTGAACACTCTCCTCAGGTCCTGGTACTCTACGGGCACGTTAGACAAATCCACTGTCTCCTCCTGGAACAGAGACAGGAACAGACGAACAAGCAGACACTAAACAAGACTCATGACACAAATTACTCCACTCAGACACAGTGTTGTGGCCCCAATTGACTCTGGGATTATGCTGGGTGAGCCACGGATGTCCAAGTACAACGGGTGCTAGTGGTGAGTTCATGAGGAAGAATGTTATAGTCTCTGTATGATTGCCGGATATGATGAGAGTGATGGAGTCAGTAATGTGAGAAATGTTGGGTAGTGGTTGACCATTGAGGGCGTTGATGGAGATGCAGTGAGTGAGTGGAGCGAATAGAATCTGAAGCCTCTGAGTCAGTCCAAAGTCCATAAAATTACGTAACTGATTATTCTGCTGGAACCGGCCCATTCTGCTCAACCGAGCGTCGACTCTCAATGCCAGTTCGATGAGTCCATTCAAGCTAGGGGGAAGGTCCAACATATAAATCTCTCTCTGGACACGGTCAGCCAACCCATGCAGGAATCTGTCCCACTGCGCCTCCTCGTTCCAACGACACTCTGCGGCCAGGGTGCGGAACTGAATGGAATATTCCGACACCGAGCGCTCCCCCTGGCGGAGATCGGCGAGTAGTCTGGCGCCTCTCTACCTGCCACTGCACGATCGAACACCCTCTTCATTTCCTCGCAGAGTGCCTGGAACGAGGCGCAGCATGGGTCTTGACTTTCCCACACCGCCATTCCCCAGAGAGCCGCTTTACCTGCCAGTAGGGTGAGAACGAAGGCCACCTTGGTCTGTTCCTGAAGAAACGTCTGCGGCTGCAGGGAGAAGTACAAAAAACAATCGGGTCAGGAATGCCCTACAGTACTCAGGCTAACCTGCGTATCCCTCTGGGGTGAGCAATCGCGGCTCTCGTTGGGAACTCCCCTCTGTGGAAATGGGCTGCACGGGCGGTGTGGGTGACGCAGTGGGAGTCCTTAGTAGCTGTAGTTGACGGGTGAGCTCGGACATCTGCGCCACAAGAGCTTCGACCGCCAGACGTGTGTTGGCGAGACCCTCCGCTTGTTGATCCATTCTCGTTATGCTGCGTGACGCGAAATCATCCCAGCTCGTTGCGCCTGCTGCATCCATCGTTGGTCAGATCGTTCTGTAACAAAGACAGGCTCAGGATGCAAGTGCAAAATGCTTTATTTAAACCCAAGAAGCACGGTCGAAACCGGTAAGTCCTCTGGCACAACACAGGTGGGTCAGACAGATCACAAGCTCGATGGTAGGTGACGCAGGGACCTCGGTGGACAGACGGTGATGGTGCTCGATCCAGGTGTGGTGAGTCCTTGTGAAGGTGCCCGTGATCCCAGTGCTGAGTGGAGATTTCCAGAAGACAGAACACGACGAAGAACGGGGGAAAATCCAGGAACCAGACGACAGCGAGGGAAAACCAGAGCAGGAACACACACCGGGGAAACCACAACGATCTGACAACATGAGACACCAGTTACTGCACATATAAAGACACAAACAATTGGAACCAGCTGGCGCTGCTGATCAGCAATGATCAGTGACCACGCCCACAGACACAACACGAGACGAGAGAGAGACAGCAGATTCATGAACCGTGACACTATATTTCTTCACACCCTGAAGAAACTTACCAATTCACAAGATTAACGGAATGCATAGCTGATATAAATCATTGGATGACCAGTAATTTCCTGCAACTCAATTAATAAAAAAAAGAATTTTTAATTATTGGACAAAAAAGCTCCACAAGTAGTAACCTAGAATACTGTCTAACACTTGATGGCTGCTCTGTCAAGTCCTCGTCGTCAGTGAGGAACCTGGGTGTGCTCTTTGATACCAATCTTTCGTTTGAAAGCCACGTTTCTAGCATCTGTAAAACTGCATTCTACCATCTTAAAAATATATCTAAATTACGGCACATGCTCTCAATGCAAAATGCTGAACAGTTAGTTCATGCGTTCATGACCTCAAGGTTAGATTATTGTAATGCTCTACTGGGTGGTTGCCCTGCTCGCTTAATAAATAAACTCCAGCTGGTCCAAAACGCAGCAGCTCGAGTTCTTACTAGAACCAGGAAGTATGACCATATTAGCCCAGTTCTGTCAACATTGCACTGGCTGCCTATTAAACATCGCCTACATTTTAAAATCTTGCTTATTACCTATAAAGCACTAAATGGTTTAGCTCCCTAATACTTGAGCGAGCTCTTAACATATTATACTACATCACGTCTACTGCGCTCTCTAAACTCTGGCCAGTTGATAATACAGAGAATATCGAAATCAACCGTAGGCGGTCGATCCTTTTCCTATTTAGCTCCTAAACTCTGGAACAGTCTTCCTAACATTGTACAGGAAGCAGACACACTCTGTCAGTTTAAATCTAGACTAAAAACACATCTCTTTACTGTGGCATACACACTTTTTCAATGAAATGATTGTTAGGCTGCATTAACTAGGTCAGCCGGAACCGGGAATCCCACAACACCTGGTGTACATGTTACATCATCAGAAAAATGGCATCTACGCTAATGATAGTCTCTCTGTTTTATCCCGAGGTTTACTGCAGTCAGCCGTATCCGGGCCGTATCCAGATCAGATGGTGGACCTGCGCCCAGAGAAGACCAACGCATGACCCTGAAGTGTCCGCAGAGACCGTGTCAATTAGACTCCCCTGAAATTGCATCGTCGACACGACATCCTCAATAAACCCGTCTCCGGCGTGATGACTCCGATCATTCGAATATTGCACTTTAATAATTATTTAATCAACATCATCCTCAATAAACCCGTCTCCAGCGTGTTGCCTCTGATCATTCGAATATTGCACTTTAATAATTATTTAATCAACATCATCCTCAATAAACCCGACTCCGGCGTGTTGCCTCCGATCCTTCGAATATTCCGATCTATTATGACCTCTGACCTGTAAAGTTGCCAGAATAATAATCATACACTGTTTGTTAATTGGCCAGAGGAGAACTGGCACCCCGACTGAGTCTGGTTTCTCCCAAGGTTTATTTTTCTCCATTAGGTCACCTGATGGGGTTTTGGTTTCCTTGCCACTGATGCCTCTGGCTTGGCGTGCTCAGTTGGGGACACAAAATTTTTCTAAATTTTCAACTAAATATCCAAATAAATCTAATTATTAAACTAAATTAACAATATAAACTAAATTACTGATCTAATTACTGATCTAAAGCCCACACGGTCACTGTATGATAATTGAAATGAACTGATGACATCACCGTTTTCACCAGAATGGCTAGACGGCTGAATAAAATTATGCTGCATTATTTTCCTGTTTAACACTGTAAAGCTGCTTTGAAACAATCTGCATTGTTAAAAGCGCTATATAAATAAAGTTGACTTGACTTGACTTGAGAGTTTAGTGTACACTCTAAAAAATGCTGGGTTAAAAATAACCCAAGTTGGGTTGAAAATGGACTAACCCAGCAATTGGGTTGTTTTAACCCAGTGGTTGGGTTGTTTTAACCCAGCAATTGGGTTGTTTTAAGAAAGCATTTAACCCAATTGCTGGGTTAAAACAACCCAAATGCTGGGTTAAAACAACCCAATTGCTGGGTTAGTCCATTTTTAACCCAACTTGGGTTATTTTTAAACCAGCATTTTTTAGAGTGTAAACACCCACTTCTGTGATTGGCTAACGTCTTTCCATTTGAAATAGTATTACTCTCTCTTTAGCGCGTTTTTACTATTACAGCTCTCATGGTTAACTAATCCTGAAAAGTGTTGCATTACATTTAGATCTATGGCATTATATTTAGATCTATGGCATTATATTTAGATCTACTATGGCATTATATTAAGATCGTGGCATGAAAGATTGCAGTGATGAGCATTGTAGCCGATCACACACATGTTGTGCGCATGAAAGCAGATTGCAACTAAGTTTCTGTACACTAACGAATGCTTTCATCTACACTAACAGTTCAAATGTGATTTAGTTAAGAGATTCGTTGAATTAAGCTCGAGTCACTGATAAACGCGTCACTGATAAACTCTCCTGTTTGATTGACAGGTTCAGCGCGCGCTGATCAAACGATAGCAAAGGGAGCTTTCTTTGATCGCTTTCTTTATAGAATTGAATCACTGTTAAATAACAGATTATTTTCATCCTACTAAGAGAAACAACGCAAGTTGACGTTTAGTCACTGGCCTGATTTAGACAAAGAACATCTGTCTACATGAATCATCACATTTCAGATCAGGCATTAGAATGAACAGTTACTTACATGTCGAGCCCAGGCACTGCACAATATTTTGAAACCTGTTGGCATGTTTATTGCTTGGTAGCTCGATCTGGTTTAACACTAGGCCTATGTTACATATCGTTAGCCTCATAGCATAATTGCCTAAGTAATTGTTTGCCCAAATATGATCTGGGCAATTATGCTATGAGGCTAACGATATGTGAATCGGCAGTGATGAAGGCAGTGATGAAGTAGGCGTTGGTCTTCTTCTGCAGAGGCGGTGCTTGTCTCCCTTTGACGTCATAGATCCCCACTTTGAAAAACCTGTCGTTTGCTGGGCCTGGTGACAATAAAAGCTTTTCTTTGACTAACAGGGAAGTTTTCAGCTCTGAAACTTACAGGATATTCTTATATTACCATGACCTTTTATATATCAAAAGCTCAAGGGAAAGTTGATTTCTCAATTCATCACCCCTTTAAAATACTCCAAACTTTCCAAACTGTAAAGGGTGTGGACACTCACAATAAAAACAAAACGTTGTGCTTTTGTAAAATAAAGAAAAACAACAGGATGCCGCTTTCTGCCATCTTGGTTTCCTTTCCGTGAAGTTTGTGGAACATGTCATTGAAATTAACCGAAACTCAGCGTATTGGCTACTAGTAAGCATCTTGCGGCAACCTTCCGGTCTCTCTTGAATTCAACATGGAAGTGACTTGAACTGAAATTCATCAGGCTCCAAAAGGGAGTCAATCCCACAGACCCCCCATGTTAAAATCCCCAACTTTACAGCAGAAAACAACATGTTTACAGCCTGGTATAAAAATGTGGTTTTGGTCTATACAGCTTAATTAACTATGAGGGGGGTGAATTTGTTTGTAACTCATCTATTTAAATTATATTAAGCCTTAAAGTTCTGCATAATTAAGGGTGTGGCCATATGAGTGATAGTGGATTGCCACTGCTGTCACTACTAGCCGTTTGTCTGCTGTCTGTTAGTCTACCCACGTCCCTCCTCTTTTCCCATTTTAGGTTATCCTGGAGTGACGCGCTGCCAAAATGGCGATGGTCGGCTCCACCCACTTTAGCCTTTAAAAATGCTCTTCAGGGGGCGTAAACGTTATATCTTTTATATCTTAACTTAAGATATGATAAGTTAATTTAGGATTTTTCACAATTTTGTATTACAGAAGCAAATCTTAACTTGATTTAGGATTCCTATTGCCTGACAAGCCAGACCCACATCAAGATGTTGGGTCTGGAAACTCACCATTGACAGGGCTCAATCCGAGGGGCGGGATAAACGGTTGGCTTTCAAATTCCCTCTGCACGCAATTGGATAGCGCCATGAGCGCCACAACCAACCAGAGCGAAGAAGAAGGTGACGCTGAGCTAACGTTAGTTGATAGACTTTCGCCGTATCCGGTCGGCAAAACTTCGAACATATCTTCTTTTCTTAAGAATGACTTCAGTGCCGTTCTTTGTTCTTTTCTCAAAGAAAAGCTTAACTCCAAGTCTTTCAGAGTCGCGGCCAAAGCCGATTCAAAAGACCACTGTTCGCCAGCTTCTGTGTTTACGAGTAGCACGCAGAACCTCCACAACTCTGCCGTGACGTGCCATCATTATGTTAAGCCTGCCCACCGACTCTACACACACTGTGATTGGCCTGACCAGAGTTTGGTTTTTCCAGCTCTCAGGTCTACCGAGAGTTGCTAGACTACACTTGCGGCAAAATACATTTTCTGCCGCTAGGGTGGGTCTAGATTTCTAGGTTAGGATTCCTATCCTATCTTAAAAAATATAATCTTATCTGTAGTTAGGAAAACTTAACCCGCTCCATCGAGTTTGGTAATCAACTGTCAGGTCTGTTACCAAATATACCAAATACCAAATATGTTACACACGTGTAGACACAAAAATCCACACAAGATCCGATATCTTTGCATCCGATCTGAGCCACTTCCAAATGTGGTTTTAAATCAGATACATATCCGATATCTGGACATCCGACCTATGACTAAACATGTATATCCAAGTCCCCTTTGAATTCCAAGCCATCACAAAGCGAGGGTGGCACCCTTGCCCACAAATATAGCTTTTTAATGTTGTGTTATGAAGCAGATGTGCTTGTGCATTCGCCAGCAGCTTTTCCATTGAGGTGGAAACTTTATAAAAGGTGCGCACACAAACATTCAGGAGCTGGTTTTTAACCTCTCTCCCATGAGTTTTATAAATAAAACAGCTTCGCTACTCAAAGCTACATTATATTTCTAATTAATAAGGTGATAACTTCGCTATAATTAAACCAACAAGCTTCATTGTTAGGCTACTCTCTCTCTCGTTAATTCATTCAAATTCATTCAAAAAAATGTATCTTACAGCGCTATTTTATCTATCTAACAAGCATCTGACTGTATGCAACGAATGCCATGACGTCCGTACCGAGATGGTTCGGAATGAATACAAGTACCTTTACACTCCTAATGTTTTGTCATATAAAATACTGTTGTCAAAGTGCAGGCGAGGGAAGAGGAGCAGAAGATTTAGGGTATGTTTACACAACAACAAATTTACTACCAACCAAAACTTCTTCCTTTGCATTTTTCACGCTTCAGATCTCCAGTGACAGACTTGTGCATGCAGTTATTATTAGATCATTTTAATTTGTAGGAGCCCACAAGTCATTTATTTCTCCTGCTTCCTGCACACATATTAGTACCTTCCCTCTCGCACACGCACTCAGCAAATCAAAACTTGTCCCGTGCCGCACTCCGGGTGCCGCTGGCTTATAGATGCAATAAACTGCAGCAGATTTACATTATTTACAAAATCAAAATTCCAGAAGAATCATAGTAACAGCTTTACTTATGTACAGATAATAGGACAAAGAGAAGAACCAAACTGAAGCCACATCCACACGAAGCCAGAGCTTTCCCTATTCAATCTTTTTTTCCCTCATCTCAAGAAATATCCGCGTACACACGAATCCACTGAAACCGACTCAAAACGATGTAGTATATATGCTAGACCAGTATGTGGTATAATTCTGCCACAGAGATACATTAAAAACGGAGAAGAAGAGTTGTGGCTAGAAAATGTACAGCAATGGTCGGAAGTGAGACAAAATCTCACGATAAAATAACAATAATAATGATTGTGTTTTATTAACACCTACCCCAACCCTAAACCTGCCATTACAATAATGCAAATACAGTAATTAAATGAGGCACATATTGATGTGCGCATGCCCAGTGGCCGTAGCTGTTTCCCTTCTAGTCTTTACCTTGTGGGACGTGGAGTGATGACATCGTTGTTTCACAAATGATACGGATATATATCGGTTTCAGATTTATCCACTCTGCGATCTGGTTTAAAAAAATACCGGTTTCAGGCTCCTAAAACGCCGGATCCGTGTGGACGAAACGCTGATACGATACAAATTTCTTAAGTATTAAAAAATCTCACCATGTGAGATGGTGGTCCAGTGGGTTAAACCATGGATCTGACACGCAGAAGGTTGCTGGTTCGATCCCAGCGGTCACCACCAGTGTGTCCTTGAGCAAGGCACTTTACTCCATGTTGCTCCAGGGTGATTGTCCCTGTACGAAGGGCACTGTAAGTCACTTTGGATAAAAGCGTCTGCCAAATGCATAAATGTAAATGTAAGTGTACAGCTAAACGCGTCTCTGTATGGAGCGCTTAAATACAGGGCTATCTATCTATCTACCATTCATCCATCCATCCATCCATCCATCCATTCTGAGCCTGACCATAGAGCTCCGGAGGTCATGTGACCCATTCTGTTTACGACGCCATTTTGGTAGGCAGGAACAGTCGGCGCCAGAATGAGTTTCAAGGCAACGGAGTTCACTGCGCACTTTAATTCAAAAGACATAGACTTGTACATAGCAAATCTTAATAGATTAAACATAATAGATCCCTATAATGCCCCCGGGTGCTTTTCACGTGTATCGGATAGCTTTCCTGTCAGGACGCACTAGCTGTGCGCAAGTTACAACTAGCCTAGTTTTGATGTAAATGGACACCAAGTTACAACTTATGCACTACTAAATATTTTTGCGTTGCAGCATTAAACTTAGTTGAAGCCTAAATCTACGAATAAACTAAATATTTACGGGAAGCCTCCAATCAGGAGTAACATTAACAGAAAGAATAGCAGGCAGACTGAACTGCATCAATACACTCTTGTTTTACATGACAGACTTCAATTCTTTACAAGTATATGATAATGCTGACATATACACGCGCTTACATTTTAATAGAGAAAACACATGAATAGATTACTATGTTAGCGGTTAACACGAACCCGTCCAAAACAGCACGGCTGTGTGCATCTGTCCCATCGGTCCGTGTTGTGCATGTCAAATAAAATCAGTCTTAATCATTAAAAGCCATTTCTTATTTTTTAGTTTCAGTTTATTTATTGATCCTTAATTTCGTTTCAAATAGCCTACAGTTTCTGAATGTTATTTATTTATAAAAGCTCTTATGTTATTCATGATTAAGTATCGCATTTAATGGGAATTTATTTGTATCATTAGTTACGTGAGGCAAAAGTATAGTTAGAATGAAGAATAAACTGAAATCCACGGCATTTCAACAACTTACTACGGAAAAATGATTTCCCCTTTGCTTTCCCCCGCCTGTTCTGGCATCCTGGCGCTCATCAGCTGTCCACCATGTTGACATAGTAAGGTTGAAAAAGACTGGTTTTAAATTATTGTATAGATACAGCCGCTCTAGCGCTCCCCTGATTGCCTGCCAAAATGGCGGAGTTTAGGCTGCATGACATCAAACCTCTGGAGCTCTATAGCATCTTTCTGAATGTCTGCTTCAGAACTTTACTGATTTTATTTTTGAATGTTAAAGAGCTCAAGAGATACAGCATAACAGGAATGATCCGACTGCATTAAAACAAGAGCAAAAAAGCTTGTGCATATTGCTCGTCGTATATTTGTTCCTGCTGGGATCCCTGAGGGATAAAATCCTAATTAAGCAGAAGAGGCCGAAAGCAGTCAGTAGCACATCAGCCCTGCTTGTGGGAAGAATTCAGCTAGGCGGGCGTTCACGTCAGAAAAGCATTTGCCATTTCATTAGTCCTCTGGGTCCTGAGAAGAATAAATTATAGACGAGAGGCTTAGCATATATATGCACGAGTGTGTGCATGTGTTCGAAGGAGGGACAGAAAGTATGCATTGACTGACAGTTTGCATTTATGCATTGTCATGTGATTATGATGTTAACTCACCTCAGACATCCCAAATGTCATCCAAACCTGTGACTTTATTTCTTTAGTGGAACACCAAAGAAGAAATTGTAATGGTACGTTTATACGTCAACGATGTACAAAAGTTTCTCCTTTGCGTTTTCATGTACAGGCGACAATGTTGTCAAAACGATCCGTGAAAACGACTAAAAGCGATGTATTCTGCTGCCAGGCCAGTATGGCGATGTCACTTTGTAAAGAAACACATGCGCCTATAACATGGGCGTCCGAACCATTGTATGTGGGTGGGACAAGACCCACCCACTTTTTAAGACTAATGATATTGGACTCACTCACTTTTATTGGCTGCGTCCGAAACATGGAAAATGCTGGACACATTTCAAGGTAGGAAGGCATCAAGGCACGTCCGAATTTAATGTTAGCTTCACTTCCTGTCTCCTGAGATACCTTCATCTGATTGATTTTTGAAGGCAGCATATATGTATCCTTCGCTGCCTTTGATATCCCACAATCCACTGCACAAACAGTGTATAAACGGCCCCTGGTTGCTGTATTCAGTGCAGTTACAATGAACGGAACTGAGGCTTTTATGATTCAAAAAGGATGAAAAAGCTAAATAAAAGAGTCACACAGGTCCACACTAATTGTGCGCTAAGTCTTCTGAAATCATATGATAGCTTTGTGTGAGAAATGGATTAAAATGTATGTGACACTTTACAATAAAGGTTCCAATTGTTAACAGTTAACTAGTTAATATGAACTAACAATCAAACGTGCTTCTAAAGCAGTTCTTAATGTTAATTTCAACATTTACTAATACATTATTAAAATTTTTTTAATTGTCGTTACACTTTATTTTACAGTGTCCATGTTACAGTGTAAGAATACATTTAAGTACTGTGTAATAATAATAATTAACTACATATAATTACTATAGGGTTAGGATTAGGATTGGGGTTTGATTTAGAGTTAGTTAAATGTAATTGTGCATAATTTATAGTTATTACTACCGCTACGTAACGCTTAACTAGGACACTGTAAGTGTAAAAAGTATTACCAAAGTTGTGTCTTTTATTTTATGGACTTAACACAAACTAACAATTAATAGTTGTATTTTATTAACTAATGTTAACAAGGATTAATAAATACATTAACCGATGCATTTCTCATTGTTAGTTACTAACAAATGGGAATTTATTGTAAAGTGTCATCCTCAATGTATCTTCCCCTCTACTGCAGCTGGACTGAATCGAATATTTTCTCTTGACTTTCATCAAATGTATTTTATATACACACAGTTACTGCAGTCAGAGAAAAGATCAAGGGTCAAGAGCCCAACTGAAGCAAACACTGATCTCGATAATGGTGACTACAAATGAAACTCAATACATCATCATCATCATCTAAACCTCTGTTAATCTCAATACGAGCTTCTGTAGACGTCTGACAGAAATAAAGTCAAACAAGTAGTAAGAAGTGAAGCTGGTTATGCTGTTTGTGGACCTCCTCTGCTGAGATCTTCAGAGATTTAATGTCTTCTTTTATCTTCAGTTGATTTCTTCAGAGATTCTGTGACACTTGTTAACAGCAGATGTTCATAATTAATGCTAAATCATCACTTGATTATCTGATTAACTTTAACACTGCTTCAATGGTACTTTAATTCTGTAGTGTGCACACACATGAACACTAGGCAGTGTTCATTTATCATGGGCATTTTGCTGTGTACTATTACATAAAACGTACCTATTTAATTTATGTATGAATGACAAATATGAATCACATTAAGTTTATTAGTTTGTTTATGTTAAAACTACGTCATCAAATGGATGGAAAATTGTAATGTAATTCAAATACATAAAACTTGATTTAGACCGAAATATTTTTTGAGTGTATGTAGATATGGTGTCTACACAATATCTATTGTGTTATTTACTTATATGTTTCTAAGTAAAGCATACACTTTATAAGTGGTTTAATTCAGTGTTATATTGTTTGAGTAAAAAGTTTTTCAAAAGAAACTTCAACTAAGTAAAAACTACTCAACCTTTTACATGGCCATGTTAAAATTACTTATTGTCTGTGTTCATTTTACTTAACTTCGTTAAGTAGAGTTTACTTAATTCCATATGTAAAATGTACTTTAAAAATATGCGTGCAAAAACTAAAAGTACATTTTACTTCTTGTTTTTTTTTCAGTGATAGTTATGAAACTTTGATGGTGCTTTTGAGACTTTTTCTTTTTAAAAATCCTCATTTGTGAATCACTGTAAAATGGAAAAGAGCGACCAGTGCAATCTTCAAAATGTCTACTTTTGTGTTTCACGAAAGAAAGAAAGAAAGAAAGAAAGAAAGAAAGAAAGAAAGAAAGAAAGAAAGAAAGAAAGAAAGAAAGAAAGAAAGAAAGAAAGAAAGAAAGAAAGAAAGAAAGAAAGAAAGAAAGAAAGAAAGAAAGAAGAGTTTAGGATGATGTGATGGTGACCAAATAATAATGGAAGTGATCTAATCCTTTAATATGAACGTTCATCGTCATACTGACACGCGTATGTCTGTGTGTCAAAACACAATAGCAATTATAGGGGCTGGCCTCCAAACTGAGATAACTCTTTCTTTCTCTCCCAACCCCATGAAACGCTGACACTGCCGATCAGTCTGAGTGGCGGGCGGAAAAGCGCTGAGTCAGGCTGGACTGCACCATCCTCCTCCACAGCAGAGATGCTCAGAATGTGGCCTCATCAATAATGAAACGTTCCCTCAGCCAGCCGAGAGTCAGAGCTTCTAAAGAGCATCTCATCACCCACTGCAGTCGCTTCAATATCAGCCGGGTGTCAGAGAAGGTGAAATAACACATTTGGGCTATAACAGACGGCTGATGCACAATGCGCTGTTGGGCATTTTGGGATTGGAATAATTAAAACTGTTATTCAGCCTCATAATATAAATGACAAACTCCTGGCATGTAAGTTAATATTGCTCCAGATGTTCCCACCTCAACATTTCTGTATGAAAAGCTGCCAAACAAGGTGGTTTCCCCGGGCTTAATGCAGTCTAATTTCCTTCACAAGTTGTTGCCCTACTTAAACATGGGTGTTCCTGACTGTGTCTGCTTTGAATGAAGTAAATAGCATTCACTTGTGCCGAGACGGTGAGATGTTCATCTACAGAACCTATACCACTCAGTCATATTGTGAAAAATTATTTAAAAAAAAAACTGTTTAAATATATATATATATATATATATATATATATATATATATATATATATATATATATATATATATATATATATATATATATATATATATATATATATATATATAAAATATTTATTCTTGTAATATTATTCTTCTTATTTTTCATCAGCCATTACATCATTAGTGTCACATGAGCCTTCACTCTTAAAAATTAAGGTTCCAAAATGGAAGAACCCTTAACAGAAGAACATTTTAAAACTCTAAAGGACCATTTTTCACTATAAAAAAAAAACTTTTGTGGAATGGAAATGTTCCATGCAGGAACACCTTAGAAGGACCATTTTTGGCTCCCCAAAGAAGCTTTTCAGCAGTTCTTAAAGGAAACATTTATTCTTAAAGTCCCCATGACATCAAAATGGAAGTTTTTTGGCTTTTAGTATGAATATGTTAGCCTTACTGTTATCTATGAGCTAGTGTGCTAAAAAACAATGACAAAACTCACATTTAGAAAATATACACTCACCTAAAGGATTATTAGGAACACCTGTTCAATTTCTCATTAATGCAATTATCTAATCATATGGCAGTTGCTTCAATGCATTTAGGGGTGTGGTCCTGGTCAAGACAATCTCCTGAACTCCAAACTGAATGTCAGAATGGGAAAGAAAAGTTATTTAAGCAATTTTGAGCGTGGCATTGGTTGTTGGTGCCAGATGGGGCAGTCTGAGTATTTCACAATCTGCTCAGTTACTGGGATTTTCACACACAACCATTTCTAGGGTTTACAAAGAATGGTGTGAAAAGGGAAAAACATCCAGTATGCGGCCGTCCTGTGGGCGAAAATGCCTTGTTGATGCTAGGGGTCAGAGGAGAATGGGCCGACTGATTCAAGCTGATAGAAGAGCAACTTTGACTGAAATAACCACTTGTTACAACCGAGGTATGCAGCAAAGCATTTGTGAAGCCACAACACACACAACCTTGAGGCGGATGGGCTACAACAGCAGAAGACCCCACCGGGTACCACTCATCTCCACTACAAATAGGAAAAAGAGGCTACAATTTGCACGAGCTCACCAAAATTGGACAGTTGAAGACTGGAAAAATGTTGCCTGGTCTGATGAGTCTCGATTTCTGTTGAGTCAGAATTTGGCATAAACAGAATGAGAACATGGATCCATCATGCCTTGTTACCACTGTGCAGGCTGGTGGTGGTGGTGTAATGGTGTGGGGGATGTTTTCTTGACTTTAGGCCCCTTAGTGCCAATTGGTGGTGGTGGTGTAATGGTGTGGGGGATGTTTTCTTGACTTTAGGCCCCTTAGTGCCAATTGGTGGTGGTGGTGTAATGGTGTGGGGGATGTTTTCTTGACTTTAGGCCCCTTAGTGCCAATTGGTGGTGGTGGTGTAATGGTGTGGGGGATGTTTTCTTGACTTTAGGCCCCTTAGTGCCAATTGGGCATCGTTTAAATGCCACGGCCTACCTGAGCATTGTTTCTGACCATGTCCATCCCTTTATGACCACCATGTACCCATCCTCTGATGGCTACTTCCAGCAGGATAATGCACCATGTCACAAAGCTCGAATCATTTCAAATTGGTTTCTTGAACATGACAATGAGTTCACTGTACTAAAATGGCCCCCACAGTCACCAGATCTCAACCCAATAGAGCATCTTTGGGATGTGGTGGAACGGGAGCTTCGTGCCCTGGATGTGCATCCCACAAATCTCCATCAACTGCAAGATGCTATCCTATCAATATGGGCCAACATTTCTAAAGAATGCTTTCAGCACCTTGTTGAATCAATGCCACGTAGAATTAAGGCAGTTCTGAAGGCGAAAGGGGGTCAAACACAGTATTAGTATGGTGTTCCTCATAATCCTTTAGGTGAGTGTACATACATGTTCAAAATTTACAGTATCTCACTTATGGATCTATGATTTTGATGACATCACTCTGCACTTCAGCTTCACATCAGATTTGTCCAATCAAATGCTCTCTAGAATCTGAAGCTCCTCCCCCTACATTATAAATAGACCCTGCGGCTGACCGAGTCGGTCCTGAATCACGACAGCACAGAGCGGATAATGATAATCGAGTCGGTCCAGAGACAGGACAGCACAGAGCGGATCATGTGATCGAGTCGGTCCAGAGACACGACAGCACAGAGCGGATCATGTGATCGAGTCGGTCCAGAGACAGGACAGCACAGAGCGGATCATGTGATCGAGTCGGTCCAGAGTCACGACAGCACAGAGCGGATCATGTGATCGAGTAGGTCCAGAGACAGGACAGCACAGAGGGGATCATGTGATCGAGTCAGTCCAGAGACAGGACAGCACAGAGCGGATCATGTGATTGAGTCGGTCCAGAGACGCGATAGCACAGAGCGGATCATGTGATCGAGTCGGTCCAGAGACAGGACAGCACAGAGGGGATCATGTGATCGAGTCAGTCCAGAGACAGGACAGCACAGAGGGGATCATGTGATTGAGTCGGTCCAGAGACGCGATAGCACAGAGCGGATCATGTGATCGAGTCGGTCCAGAGACGCGATAGCACAGAGCGGATCATGTGATCGAGTCGGTCCAGAGACAGGACAGCACAGAGCGGATCATGTGATCGAGTCGGTCCAGAGACAGGACAGCACATAGCGGATCATGTGATCGAGTCAGTCCAGAGACAGGACAGCACAGAGCGGACCATGTGATCGAGTCGGTCCAGAGACAGGACAGCACAGAGGGGATCATGTGATTGAGTCGGTCCAGAGACGCGATAGCACAGAGCGGATCATGTGATCGAGTCAGTCCAGAGACACGACAGCACAGAGCGGATCATGTGATTTAGTCGGTCCAGAGTCACGACAGCACAGAGCGGATCATGTGATCGAGTCAGTCCAGAGACACGACAGCACAGAGCGGATCATGTGATCGAGTCAGTCCAGAGACAGGACAGCACAGAGCGGATCATGTGATCGAGTCGGTCCAGAGACAGGACAGCACAGAGCGGATCATGTGATCGAGTCAGTCCAGAGACAGGACAGCACAGAGCGGATCATGTGATCGAGTCGGCCCAGAGACAGGACAGCACAGAGGGGATCATGTGATCGAGTCAGTCCAGAGTCACGACAGCACAGAGCGGATCATGTGATCGAGTCGGTCCAGAGACAGGACAGCACAGAGCGGATCATGTGATCGAGTCGGTCCAGAGACAGGACAGCACAGAGGGGATCATGTGATCGAGTCGGTCCAGAGACAGGACAGCACAGAGCGGATCATGTGATCAAATCAGTCCAGAGACACGACAGCACAGAGCGGATCATGTGATCGAGTCGGTCCAGAGACACGACAGCACAGAGCGGATCATGTGATCGAGTTGGTCCTGAGACACGACAGCACAGAGCGGATCATGTGATCGAGTCGGTCCAGAGACGCGATAGCACAGAGGGGATCATGTGATCGAGTTGGTCCTGAGACACGACAGCACAGAGGGGATCATGTGATCGAGTTGGTCCTGAGACACGACAGCACAGAGGGGATCATGTGATTGAGTCGGTCCAGAGACGCGATAGCACAGAGGGGATCATGTGAACGAGTTGGTTCTGTGACACGACAGCACAGAGGGGATCATGTGATCGAGTTGGTCCTGAGACACGACAGCACAGAGGGGATCATGTGATCGAGTCAGTCCAGAGACACGACAGCAGAGAGCAGATCATGTGATCGAGTCGGTCCAGAGACACGACAGCACAGAGCGGATCATGTGATCGAGTCAGTCCAGAGACAGGACAGCACAGAGCAGATCATGTGATCGAGTCGGTCCAGAGTCACGACAGCACAGAGCGGATCATGTGATCGAGTCGGTCCAGAGACACGACAGCACAGAGCGGATCATGTGATCGAGTCGGTCCAGAGACAGGACAGCACAGAGCAGATCATGTGATCGAGTCGGTCCAAAGTCACGACAGCACAGAGCGGATCATGTGATTTAGTCGGTCCAGAGTCACGACAGCACAGAGCGGATCATGTGATCGAGTCGGTCCAGAGACAGGACAGCACAGAGCGGATCATGTGATCGAGTCAGTCCAGAGACACGACAGCACAGAGCGGATCATGTGATTTAGTCGGTCCAGAGTCACGACAGCACAGAGCGGATCATGTGATCGAGTCGGTCCAGAGACACGACAGCACAGAGCGGATCATGTGATCGAGTCGGTCCAGAGACAGGACAGCACAGAGCAGATCATGTGATCGAGTCGGTCCAGAGTCACGACAGCACAGAGCGGATCATGTGATTTAGTCGGTCCAGAGTCACGACAGCACAGAGCGGATCATGTGATTTAGTCGGTCCAGAGTCACGACAGCACAGAGCGGATCATGTGATCGAGTCGGTCCAGAGACAGGACAGCACAGAGCGGATCATGTGATTGAGTCGGTCCAGAGTCACGACAGCACAGAGCGGATCATGTGATTGAGTCGGTCAAGAGACGCGATAGCACAGAGCGGATCATGTGATCGAGTCGGTCCAGAGACAGGACAGCACAGAGCGGATCATGTGATTGAGTCGGTCAAGAGACGCGATAGCACAGAGCGGATCATGTGATCGAGTCAGTCCAGAGACACGACAGCACAGAGCGGATCATGTGATCGAGTCGGTCCAGAGACACGACAGCACAGAGCGGATCATGTGATCGAGTCGGTCCAGAGACACGACAGCACAGAGCGGATCATGTGATCGAGTCAGTCCAGAGACACGACAGCACAGAGCGGATCATGTGATCGAGTCGGTCCAGAGACAGGACAGCACAGAGCGGATCATGTGATCGAGTCAGTCCAGAGTCACGACAGCACAGAGGGGATCATGTGATCGAGTCGGTCCAGAGACAGGACAGCACAGAGGGGATCATGTGATCGAGTCGGTCCAGAGACAGGACAGCACAGAGCGGATCATGTGATCAAATCAGTCCAGAGACACGACAGCACAGAGCGGATCATGTGATCGAGTCGGTCCAGAGACACGACAGCAGAGAGCGGATCATGTGATCGAGTCGGTCCAGAGACACGACAGCAGAGAGCGGATCATGTGATCGAGTTGGTCCTGAGACACGACAGCACAGAGCGGATCATGTGATCGAGTCGGTCCAGAGACGCGATAGCACAGAGGGGATCATGTGATCGAGTTGGTCCTGAGACACGACAGCACAGAGGGGATCATGTGATCGAGTTGGTCCTGAGACACGACAGCACAGAGGGGATCATGTGATTGAGTCGGTCCAGAGACGCGATAGCACAGAGGGGATCATGTGAACGAGTTGGTTCTGTGACACGACAGCACAGAGGGGATCATGTGATCGAGTTGGTCCTGAGACACGACAGCACAGAGGGGATCATGTGATCGAGTCAGTCCAGAGACACGACAGCAGAGAGCAGATCATGTGATCGAGTCGGTCCAGAGACACGACAGCACAGAGCGGATCATGTGATCGAGTCAGTCCAGAGACAGGACAGCACAGAGCAGATCATGTGATCGAGTCGGTCCAGAGTCACGACAGCACAGAGCGGATCATGTGATCGAGTCGGTCCAGAGACACGACAGCACAGAGCGGATCATGTGATCGAGTCGGTCCAGAGACAGGACAGCACAGAGCAGATCATGTGATCGAGTCGGTCCAAAGTCACGACAGCACAGAGCGGATCATGTGATTTAGTCGGTCCAGAGTCACGACAGCACAGAGCGGATCATGTGATCGAGTCGGTCCAGAGACAGGACAGCACAGAGCGGATCATGTGATCGAGTCAGTCCAGAGACACGACAGCACAGAGCGGATCATGTGATTTAGTCGGTCCAGAGTCACGACAGCACAGAGCGGATCATGTGATCGAGTCGGTCCAGAGACACGACAGCACAGAGCGGATCATGTGATCGAGTCGGTCCAGAGACAGGACAGCACAGAGCAGATCATGTGATCGAGTCGGTCCAGAGTCACGACAGCACAGAGCGGATCATGTGATTTAGTCGGTCCAGAGTCACGACAGCACAGAGCGGATCATGTGATTTAGTCGGTCCAGAGTCACGACAGCACAGAGCGGATCATGTGATCGAGTCGGTCCAGAGACAGGACAGCACAGAGCGGATCATGTGATTGAGTCGGTCCAGAGTCACGACAGCACAGAGCGGATCATGTGATTGAGTCGGTCAAGAGACGCGATAGCACAGAGCGGATCATGTGATCGAGTCGGTCCAGAGACAGGACAGCACAGAGCGGATCATGTGATTGAGTCGGTCAAGAGACGCGATAGCACAGAGCGGATCATGTGATCGAGTCAGTCCAGAGACACGACAGCACAGAGCGGATCATGTGATCGAGTCGGTCCAGAGACACGACAGCACAGAGCGGATCATGTGATCGAGTCGGTCCAGAGACACGACAGCACAGAGCGGATCATGTGATCGAGTCAGTCCAGAGACACGACAGCACAGAGCGGATCATGTGATCGAGTCGGTCCAGAGACAGGACAGCACAGAGCGGATCCTGTGACCGAGTCGGTCCAGAGACAGGACAGCACAGAGCGGATCATGTGATCGAGTCAGTCCAGAGTCACGACAGCACAGAGCGGATCATGTGATCGAGTCAGTCCAGAGACACAACAGCACAGAGCGGATCATGTGATCGAGTCGGTCCAGAGACAGGACAGCACAGAGCGGATCATGTGATCGAGTCGGTCCAGAGTCACGACAGCACAGAGCGGATCATGTGATCGAGTCAGTCCAGAGACACAACAGCACAGAGCGGATCATGTGATCGAGTCGGTCCAGAGACAGGACAGCACAGAGCGGATCATGTGATCGAGTCGGTCCAGAGTCACGACAGCACAGAGCGGATCATGTGATCGAGTCAGTCCAGAGACACAACAGCACAGAGCGGATCATGTGATCGAGTCGGTCCAGAGACAGGACAGCACAGAGCGGATCATGTGATCGAGTCGGTCCAGAGTCACAACAGCACAGAGCGGATCATGTGATCGAGTCGGTCCAGAGACAGGACAGCACAGAGCGGATCATGTGATCGAGTCAGTCCAGAGACACAACAGCACAGAGCGGATCATGTTATCGAGTCGGTCCAGAGTCACGACAGCACAGAGCGGATCATGTGATCGAGTCAGTCCAGAGTCACGACAGCACAGAGGGGATCATGTGATCGAGTCGGTCCAGAGACAGGACAGCACAGAGCGGATCATGTGATCGAGTCGGTCCAGAGTCACGACAGCACAGAGCGGATCATGTGATCGAGTCAGTCCAGAGACACAACAGCACAGAGGGGATCATGTGATCGAGTCGGTCCAGAGACAGGACAGCACAGAGCGGATCATGTGATCGAGTCGGTCCAGAGTCACGACAGCACAGAGCGGATCATGTGATCGAGTCAGTCCAGAGTCACGACAGCACAGAGGGGATCATGTGATCGAGTCGGTCCAGAGACAGGACAGCACAGAGCGGATCATGTGATCGAGTCAGTCCAGAGTCACGACAGCACAGAGCGGATCATGTGATCGAGTCAGTCCAGAGTCACGACAGCACAGAGGGGATCATGTGATCGAGTCGGTCCAGAGTCACGACAGCACAGAGCGGATCATGTGATCGAGTCGGCCCAGAGACAGGACAGCACAGAGCGGATCATGTGATCGAGTCAGTCCAGAGTCACGACAGCACAGAGGGGATCATGTGATCGAGTCAGTCCAGAGTCACGCAGCACAGAGCGGATCATGTGATCGAGTCAGTCCAGAGTCACGACAGCACAGAGGGGATCATGTGATCGAGTCAGTCCAGAGTCACGACAGCACAGAGCGGATCATGTGATCGAGTCAGTCCAGAGTCACGACAGCACAGAGGGGATCATGTGATCGAGTCGGTCCAGAGACAGGACAGCACAGAGCGGATCGTGTGATCGAGTCGGTCCAGAGTCACGACAGCACAGAGCGGATCATGTAATCAAGTCACCGCAGACCAGATAGTGGTTTGAATTCTTCACAGAATGCTGTATTTTATAGTGCTAAGCAGGAGATTAGGAGGAGAAACAGTTAGAGATTAGGAGGAAACTGTGGTTTTACTGAGCTCAACGGCTCTGAGCTATGATATAAACTAAACGCTATTGGCTATTTTGAAAAAAAGAGGGAGGAGCTGTACGATATGTCCCGCCCTGCATCTGATCATAGCAATGTGGATATGTTTGCACAAACTCTGCACTCTAGTAAAGTCAAGTAACGTTTATTTATATAGCACTAACTATAGACTGCTAAAAATCAAGCAGCTTTACCGTATTAAAAAACAGTGTAAGTGTCTTGTATCATCAGAATTACAACTTCATTTTCTACTTTAAAGCAGCTCTCCAATGTGTTGATGTTTTCACTCTTGGACGTCTCTGCTCTCTACGGACTGAACAGGACAAATCCCAGCAGGCACAGGATGTTGACTTTATAATCAAGTAGACAATATCATCTGATCACATTTTCTCTTGCTTTTCCTGCCATAACAAACACGGTTAAAGCAGAAAGAAAAACGAATGTTAAAAATCAAGTCAAACAACCCAACTAAAGGAAACACTGAAACAAACTTTATTTTCAATAAAACATCATTATCATCATCTATAGACGTCTGACAGAAATAAAGTCAATCTGGTTAGTAATGTGTGAAGCTGGTAGTGCTGTTTGTGGAGTTGTTTAATGCTCCTCTGCTGAGATCTTCAGAGATTTAGGGCCATTTCATAAACCCGATGCAATGCGGTGTGCTAGGTGCGACGCAATTGTTTTTTGCTAGTTTCATCCTAACGCAGTTATCATTTTCACATCCAGGTGTGTTCAGGAGCATTGTTGGCGTGTTGCTATTTCGAGGAACTGAAAACAACAGTATGTTTTTTGTTATTTAAAGGGCGTGATAGTAATATGTGCCTATTGGCGGGTGCACAATGTGTGTACACTCTGCTTGTTACACACACAGGGATGTGCAGCAGCACACTCACATTTTTAAATATTAAAAATAAAAGGATTACAATGACTCGTCAGGTTGAGGGTGTCCATATTCCACCATGTAAATAGCGAATCTGCCATGGTGCAAGAGCAACTGGCTTTTAAAGAGTTAGTTCACCTAAAAATGAAAATTAGCCCATGATTTACTCACCCTCAAGTTGTCCTAGGTGTGTATGACATTCTTCTTTCAGACGAATACATACTGAGTTATAATAAAACAGTCCTGGCTCTTCAAAACTTTATAATGGCAGTGAATGTTTGTGTCGTTTAGGAAGTCCATAAAAGTGCATCTATCCATCATATAACTGCTCCACACGGCTCTGGGGGGTTAATAAAGGCCTTCTGAAGCGAAGTGCTGCGTTTGTGTAAGAAAAATATCCATATTTAAAACTTTAAAGACTAAAATAACTAGCTTCCGGCGGTCAGCGGTACGCAAGTCGACTTGCGCTAAAAGAGTAACACCTGAGGCGATGTACAGGAGCATCTCAAGCTTTGACGTCTCTCGTGGATAGTGCTGGGCAACAAACTCAAGCCCCTCTTCTCTTATATTGAAATCCTCCGCTTTAAAAAAATCTTGTTTTAGACTCTAATTCATGACCGGTGTTTGGTTTTGCTCTATCCTCGGCGCTTCTGCGTTCGTCAATACGCATCAAAGGGTTCAAGGGTCAAGGGTTACTCTTTCACAGTAAGTCGACTTGCATACAGCTATACGCCAGAAGCTAGTTATTTTAGTCTAAATTTAAAATATAGATCTTTTTCGTACACAAACGCACCACTTCGCTTCAGAAGACCTTTATTAACCCCTCGGAGCCGTGTGGAGCAGTTATATGATGGATGGATAGATGCACTTTTATGGACTTCATAAACGACGTAACCATTCACTGCCATTATAAAGCTTTGAAGAGCCAGGACTTTTGTAATATAACTCCGATTGTATTCGTCTGAAAGAAGAATGTCATATAAACCTAGGATGCCTTGAGGGTGAGTAAATCATGGGCTAATTTTCATTTATGGGTGAACTAACCTTTTTAAAGGAATGGGAGATGAGACTCTGATTGGTTTATTGCACGTTATGCCCAAAACACACCCATGACGCATTAAGAGACGAGGTACAACCCTTTTGGATCATGTGCCTGTCGTTAAACTAGCAAAAGTGGATTTGCACACTCCCTAAGTGCACCTGCGCCGTGCGCTTCAGACCATGAGCTTAGATCGTTAAAATAGGGCTCTTAATATGCTGCCATACATTTCACCCTTTTTATATGATTTTTTTAAAGAGCTTATCCCATCCAAAATTCAACGTATGTCTGACATTGGAGCTTGACGTCAAACAAACGTTGGGTTTACACGTCAACCCGAATTTGTGACACACTAGGATGAACCAGAAAAGATTGTCACACGAAAGAAGGCGGAGCCTCCGCGTACATAATTTGTTCGAAATTATGTCACATCAGTTTGCTCTTCGATTTTGCTTGACGTATATTAAGCCCTTTAGTGTGAAGAACATTTTATTAATCTAAAGAACCTTTTTCCACTATAAAGAACCTAAAGGGTCCATGGGTGTTCTTCATGAAACCACTTCTGATAAACGTAATTGATTTTGATTAATGCATTAATCCTATATAATGTATTTTTCATATCCCCATTCCAGTTTATTGATTATAGACTGTGACCTTTTCATTGTCATCAGGGCTTGGGTTAAGAGATTGATTTTCTGCCCGGCTATGTTCATATAGGCCTCAGTTCACAGGGTTCACAATAAGGACACCCGATGGTTAGATGGACTCTCTAAGATATGGGACATGGGTCATGAATCGGCTTTAGTAGTGCATTCACTGGCATAATATTTCTGAGAGACTAGCATGCTCAAAGAATTCTTCCTATTGGCTCACATTTGGAGGCTTTGCCATGAAAATGGATTCAAAAAAGATATTCATGCCCATGGTATTTCCATTGTATAGGTCCAAAAACATAATACTGCCATGGGGCTTTTTGGTACATATTCATTTATATGCTTTTTCCCCCGTTTCTAAATGTAAATGTATTCAATTTAATATAAAGGCTGAGTTATTTAAAAAGGCTTTGCGGAAGAGGCATTAGTGCGACACTGAAAAAACGACTACTAAAATATTCTGTGCATCAATGTTCACACAGTAAAATAAGTGGTGTATTCAATGCTCTTCTCATTCCACCTTACACACCATTTTTCTCTGTATAATTTGTAGGCCTAGGCTGCAGACAGATGGTGTGACGCCATATATCAGAGAAGCAATCTGCACTCCCATCAAACATTTACACATCTTCACCTCCCTTTCTGCAGAACACACACACTCACACACGCGTTGGGTTTTCATGTTTTATGGGGACTTTCCATAGACATAATGATTTTTATACTGTACAAATTGGATATTCTATCGCCAAACCCTAAACCTACCCATCATAGAAAACTTTCTGCATTTTTACATTTGCAAAAAACATCACTTAGTATGATTTATAAGCTGTTTTCCTCATGGGGACCAGAAAACGTCCCCACAAGGATTTCGGATATTGCCATCTTTGTGTCGACATTTTGTTTCCATAATGTAGGTTTTACCTGAACCACACACACACACACACAAACTCACACATATCCTAGTAAAGTGCACTGTTTATCCCAGTCCTCTTCTCACTTAGCTCTGGATTTCTGTGGATTCCCCCTCCCCCCAGCTCCCTGCTCCTGAAAAAAAGCTCCCGGGAAGCTCAGTGGTGCAGTGTTTCAAGACTCCCCCATGTGGGAGCTGTCCTGAATGGGTCATTCAGAGGCCATCTAGCAATACGCCAACACATGATCCAATCCAATTAATACATATAGTCACGTGTCAATATATTGGCTGATCTATGCAGTCTATATGATCTATAGTCGAATTCGTGCTTGTCAGGACATTTTTAAAGCTAAGAGATCGAGCTTCGCTTAAAAATCTGTCAATTGACTCCTTAATTAATCCTCTGTGGTGATTGTTTTATAGATTGAATATTCTCACACTATTACATTGTAGTATTTGAGAACAGTTTCCAGTTCTTTATATTGCTCCAGTGTATGCAGTGTCAGTCAATTCCAAGTCTGCGCTATATACGCTTGCTAGGAACGTTTTTTTTCTCAGTGGAAGTTTGGCGTTTGGTGAGCTAATAAAATATTAAAACTCGAATCAATATTTTGTGTACAGTTATTCAATTGTCATCCGGTATCACAGACTCGCTCTCTTGTTTCATACAAACGCAGCTGCTGCCATTTTGCGACGATTGTTTTGTACACTGTAATGGATTATAAGATATTACGATTTTAATACAGTTTCATCTCAAATCAGTATCTCTTATCCCATAATTATTTATGTGGTGAAATACTGTGTAATAATTGGCATGACTGTACCGTATCCCTTAAATGTCCGCTTCGCGTCAGGGTCCAGATCTGTTGGGGTTTATTCTGCATGCAATAACAACCGACTGGATGTACATTATCCCTTACATATTATAAATCTTTTTTAAAACAGTATACATTTACATTTTTGTATTAAATATTGTTTTTTTGCATATACACTGATCAGGCATAACACTATGACCACCTTCCTAATATTGTGTTGGTCCCCATTTTGCTGCCAAAAAAGGACTACCCCTTTTCCACCAATGCAGTGCTAGAGCTAGTTCGGAGCCAGAGCCTAGTTTCAAATCGGTTCTTTGTGTTTCCACAATCAAAGCCCCAGCTCCGAGCCAGGAAAAGTGGTTCTTTAGTAGCACCAAAACATTGCTGGGCTAGAACAGGGCTAGAAGTAAGAACCGATTACATCAGGCGCTGGGGGCGGGGTCAACAAGACGAACACAGACTTGAGATCCGCCATTGTTGAAATAGCAGCTAATGGAGCTAACAGCTGCTGCTTGTTTGTAATCTCCGTCTATACAAATTACGGCGAACTGCACGAATGCGTTGGATTTGCTGTGTTTTCGTTGTGTTTTGATGCCGATGTAGGATCGTAAAGCCATGTGAATCAATAGTAACGCACCGTTTGCAGTGTTGATGGAAGGCTTGTTGGCAGCGGTGCTGTGCAGAGACCGATCGCCGTATGATAACGAGTCCAGTGAGAGCACACGTCTCCTTATGCTTTTGATTCACTCATGCGTTTTTTTAAATATTATACGTGGATCGATCTGCGCAGCGCCGATGCATCTCAAACAAGTCTGGTGTGTGTGTGTTTACCACTAGCGTTGCTGCTGAGAAAGATGAGACGTATACAGTGACGTAAGACCTGGCTCTGTTGTGGCTCTCTAGCCTGTGGAAAAGCAAACGGTTCTTAGAAGGCTCCTCAGTTGAACCAACTATGAACTGGGACTAGCTCTGGCTCCGATCTAGCTCTAGCACTGCCTTGGTGGAAAAGGGGTACACTAGACCCCTGAAGGTGTACTGTCGTATCTGGCTCCAAGATGTTAGCAGCAGATCCTTCAAGTCCTGTAAGTTGTGAGGTTGGGCCTCCATGAATCGGACTTGTTTGTTCAGCAAATCCCACAGATGCTCGATTGGATTGAGATCTGGGGAATTTGGAGGCCAAGTCAACACCTAAAACTTGTTGTTGTGCTCCTCAAACCATTCCTGAACCACTTTTGATTTGTGGCAGAGCACATTATGCTGCTGAAAGAGCCACAGCCACCAGGGAATACCGTTTCCATGAAAGGAATAATGCTTAGGTAGGGGGTACGTGTCAAAGTAACATCCACATGGATGGCAGGACCCAAGGTTTCCCAGCAGAACATTGCCCAAAGCTTCACACTGCGATGCACTGTGTGTTCTGACACCTGTCTGTTTGATCGGACCACACGGGCCAGCCTTCGCTCCCCACATGCATCAATGAGCCGCCCATGACCCTGTCGCCGGTTCACCACTGTTCCTTCCTACTTTTGATAGATACTGGCCACTGCAGACCGGGAACACCCCACAATGGCTGCAGTTTTGGAGATGCTCTGACCCAGTCACAATTCGGCCCTTGTCAAACTCGCTCAAATCCTGACGCTTGCCCATTGTTCCTGCTTCTAACTTCACGTGTCATAATGTCTAATCAGTGTATATATATATATATATATATATATATATATATATATATATATATATATATATATATATATATATATATATATATATATATATATATATATATATATATATATATATATATATATATATATATATATACAGTGAGGAAAATAAGTATTTGAACTCCCTGCTATTTTGCAAGTTCTCCCACTTGGAAATCATGGAGGGGTCTGAAATTGTCATCGTAGGTGCATGTCCATTGTGAGAGACATAATCTAAAAAAAAAAATCCAGAAATCACAATATATGATTTTTTAACTATTTATTTGTATGATACAGCTGCAAATAAGTATTTGAACACCTGTCTATCAGCTAGAATTCTGACCCTCAAAGACCTGTTAGTCTGCCTTTAAAATGTCCACCTCCACTTATTATCCTAAATTAGATGCACCTGTTTGAGGTCGTTAGCTGCATAAAGACACCTGTCCACCCCATACAATCAGTAAGAATCCAACTACTAACATGGCCAAGACCAAAGACCTGCAGTGTGTGCAAACCTGGTGAAAAACTACAGGAAACGTTTGACCTCTGTAATTGCAAACAAAGGCTACTGTACCAAATATTAACATTGATTTTCTCAGGTGTTCAAATACTTATTTGCAGCTGGATCATACAAATAAATAGTTAAAAAAATCATACATTGTGATTTCTGGATTTTTTTTTTTTGATTATGTCTCTCACAGTGGACATGCACCTACGATGACAATTTCAGACCCCTCCATGATTTCTAAGTGGGAGAACTTGCAAAATAGCAAGGTGTTCAAATACTTATTTTCATCACTGTATATATATATATATATATATATATATATATATATATATATATATATATATATATATATATATATATATATATATATATATATATATATATATATTATGCAAATATTTCTTAAATGTGTGTATTCGAATATACATAATAATTATATATATATATTATATATATATATAATAATAATTATAAGGTTTTCTTCATCTAATGTTTATATTTTATTTCAGTTTATGACCAAGATGATTTTTAATAGCTTTAGTTAACAATAACAACATGGCCCATCAAGCCATTGGCTGCCATTTGCTGATGCCAATAATCTCAAAATTGTCAAATATCAGCCAGTATATAATGGTCCATCATTTTCTTTTCAACCATATCTTCTTGTTTTAAACATGAATTAGCAGAATGCATAATTTCCAACAGCATAATGCAGTGACATTTCCACATTACAATGGCCATACTTTGCCTTATAAAGAGTCCTTTCATTAGTATGCTTAAAATGTAGCTCTTCTGAATCCTTTTATTAATATGCGAATGCAGTCCATTCAGAATGAGAGGACAACTATCCAGTGACAAATTGCTTGTGTTGGTTAAGCATGCTGTCTCCTGGGCTGCAGTGGGAGTGAGGCGTAGGATGCAGCGATGCGCGGTGTGAAGGTCCGCTGTCCTTGTGTGGGGTGGCATGCGGCGGCTGCCGGGCCTACGTGGGCAGCGTTCGGTCAGTTGTGTGCGGAGCAGAGCGAGAGCATCACAGTCAGAGGCACTGATGCATTCAGCGGGGCAGACACAGAGCCTAGAGCCGCAGTGTGAACACAGCCTCGTCCCCTGGGCCTTCTGCACACAGACACAACGCTCATCTGAAATAAGGCCAGTCGCACTGGCTGTGGAAGAGTGATTCAGTCACTCGACGTAATCTAGATAACTATGGTAGCTATATGAAACGGCTGCCCAGTTATAGAAAAGAGCCATCTCATACACACTGTATTTTTTTACCCTTTTCTTATTGCTATGTTTTGTATTGCACTGCACCTTCAGATTTAAACCCACTCATCATGTCATTTCTACATTATTAGTAGACAATGCAGTAATATTCCATTAACAACAGCCAGGACACCTAAGCCAAGGAAAGGTGCATAAAAAGGTCATATTTATGAAAAGTCTGGCAGCCTATGCATGTGCTTCTTTAAATTCAAACAAACATATTAGGTTTTAAAAGTTACCGCATAACGAGATTGACCCAGTTGTGTTCCGTGAACATAATCACCTGATTAACATAAGGTCACAAAAGGCAGGAAGTGCAGATCTGAATCATTTTGAAGTATGTGAAATGTTATTTTAAACATAATCTATATCTTGTGACATTTTATATAACTATCCTCATTGACATTGCATAGAAGAAAAGGGATGAGGAGAAATGTGAGCTTCAGGGATCCATTTCTATGACAAAAGGCTTGCGTTACCAAGGGTTACTGGCTTTTTCCAAGCACGGCTCTTATCACGTCAAACGGATGCCCGGCAAATGCACCGTAATCAAATTCCTGACAGAGGGTAATTAGTTCAGCTCCTGTGCTCAAAGCAACGCCAACCGACACACCACCAGTCCAGCTACAGTCAAATAAGTCCACTCCACATTGTTGTCATATGTTATGCTAACATGGCTAATGCTGCTTAATGCCACATCCACACAAAAAGCTCTGAACTACAGTGAACAGAAATAGTGCTGCCAGTTTTAAAGGTAGCGTAGGCAATTTGTTTTATAAACACTTTTCGCTATACCGGTTGAAACTCTCTTCACAATCTGATAGCAATTAATAATTGAAGTGGTAACTAAATATTAAAACATATACATATATTGTCTGTGGAAGTCTCTGGGCCAAAAAATATTTGTCCAATCATTGCATTCGGTCCGATGTGGTAAATCATGCTAGTAATGGGCTAATCATGCTAGCAAGATGTTAAATAATGCTGGCAATGTGCTAAATCATGCTAGCAACACGTTAACAACATGCTATCTTAAATCATGCTAGCAAGATGTTAAATATGCTGGCAATGTGCTAAACCATGCTAGCAACACATTAACAACATGCTAGCTAAATCATGCTAGCAATGTGTTAAATCATGCAAACGACGTGCTCAGTCCTGATAAAAGCATGCTAAATCATGCTAACAATGTGATAAATCATGCTAGCAACATACTAAAACATGTTAGCAACATGCTAATTAATGCTAAAAATGTGTTAAACTATGATGTAGTGTTAAACTGCATCTATGATCTTACAATTTCTATCTATCTATCTATCTATCTATCTATCTATCTATCTATCTATCTATCTATCTATCTATCTATCTATCTATCTATCTATCTATCTATCTATCTATCATCTATCTATCTATCTATCTATCTATCTATCTATCTATCTATCTATCTATCTATCTATCTATATATCTATCTATCTATCTATCTGTCTGTCTGTCTATCTGTCGTTCTGTTGAAAATCCTATCTTTTAAAATTGCTAAACTAAAACTATTTAAAACTTAAAACCAACTCTCGTGACGCTTTGCAGACTCTGCTGTGTGCGTTCATGTGTTTTGAAGGAGGCGTGGCTTTAGAGACGCTCTGAAGGGAGGGTGGGATCTCATGCTTTCAAAGCAAACTTGCTATTGCTAGCGCTCCAAAATTGTCTACCCTACCTTTAATGTTCATGATATCCAAATCCAATTCACCATGAAAATAACACTAAATGTATAGTCAAACAAATCTTTTGTTAAGTGTGTCATTGTCTCTAAAATATTTGGCTCAAGGGCCTGCAGAAATCATTTCTGCTCTTAGCAGATGCTTTTTAACCAAAGTGACTTTGCACATATTGCGTAAGTGGCAATTACCAGAACACGTAGCTAAAAATACTAGTCAAGTGCTAATGTGGGGCTTCAGCGCCAAGAAGAACACCAAGAACACAATGGCAAACAGTGCCAAAACTGTGCAAGTGCTAGATCAGGTCATGAAAAAGTTTCTAAAGACTAATTACAGTGCAAATATGATTGTGGAGGCAGTTAGCAGGAAAGAGGATTGTTAGCTATATTCTTCAGATTGTATTGTATCTTCCCTGCTTAAAAAAACCCAACTTAACCCAGCCTAAAGATGTTTGCTGGTCTGCCAGCCATATGGTTTCCCAACTTGACCAGCTGAAATGTTCCCAAAATCCCACTTAAACCATCAAAGACCAGCTAGCCATCATCAAGTCATTTCAAATGCATGTTTAAAAACCTGCCTAAACCAGCCTAAGATGGTTTCCAGGACTTGGCTCATCTCCCAGCATAGCCAAGCTGGTGTTCAATGCCCAAATCCCATTTGAAATCCTCAAAACAGACCAGCCTCATCCCCTTGGTGGACCAGCAAAACCAGCAAACCACTTTAGAATGATTTAAGTAGGGAATATCAGAAAACAAACCTGGTGATGGTTACCTCTGTTCACAAACCCAGTGTCTAAACAGGCCTACTTTTTTATGAATTTTTAATGCTACTTTTTTATACATCGTTTTCTATGCATACGCTAGTGTATGCTTACAGTCGAACACGTAGCCTTTCAAAGTAAACCCCATTTGATAGCGTGCTTGAATGAAGGCAAGTTTCATTCTTGTCCAGTATGTGCTCTATTTTTCTCCAGAAGTTATGACGGATAAAAATGTCTTTGTATTCTTTTAAACTAAAGTTGCGACTATCTCATAAACCCCTCACACAAGTGCTTGTCATTGCGACGTCTTTTGTTCTTGTAGTCTTCTGTATTTTGAAACAACTGCCCGGGCCAGTGTTGCCACTTTGTGGAACAACTGATTAGTGCAAAACATGCATATGTGTCGACCTCAGAAGAGGAAAACGTTGGTCAAAAAGGTAGCCAACATTGATACACAAACTGACCACCAACTACAACTGTCAGATCTGCCATCTTTGTTTTTTAGCTCAACTCTCACAGAACGTAGTATACACAGGATTGTAGGATATTAAAAAAGGCAGTGAAGGATGCATCTATGCTGCCTTCAAAAATCGATCAGATGAAGGGATCTCAGGAGGCAGTAGAGATGCGTGGATGGGCTATTATTTCATCCGCAACCGCATCACAAAACTCATCATCCGTCTGCCATCCATCCGCACCAATGTTTTTGGACCAATTTTCAAAGCCGCACCCGCCTGCCATCCGCCGATTGTTTTAAGGTCTATGGGTGATGCAAGGCGCTGCTGACGCGAGCCACGAAGCTAGAAAGCTCTTGCCTGTTCTAGAAAGGATACTGATCCAATGCAGCAAAGATATTTAAAGGCTAAAGTCCCTACTAGTATTAGCCTGACGTCGTCATACTCAATTCTAGTCAGAATTTGAGTCTGATTCTGCTCCGTTGGGCTGTGATAATGGGGCGTGTTTCAACCGAACCAGGAAAGACCTCAATTGGATAGACCTACAACCAATCAGAGCAACGGAGCGACGCATAACGTTAGTTGTCAAATGTCAACAGAACTCAACTGCACTGTGTTGCCAAGTCCGCGGGTTTTTCCAAGTCCGCGGGTTGAAGCGACCCCAATTATGTGATATACAGAACCAGGAATGCGAATTTTAGCAGGCAGCCCTGCCAAAATAACACATATTTTACCCCCCAAATGCCTTTTTTTTTCAGAGAACCGTGTTTGCTTAGTGGCCTAGGTGCTGCAACGAGACGCGACATGATGGGAGATGAATCATCGGTCAACTTGCACTGTATTCTACTTTCTTATTGCACACTGGAGAGGAACAATGCTTGTAGGCTACCATAGACTACTTAATTGAAACTTTTTTGTTACCATTAGTGTGTGTGTGTGTGTGTGTGTGTGTGTGTGTGTGTGTGCGTGAGAGGTGTTGCTAAGTGAAACATCGGAAAGCACCAATTCAGCGACACAGATTAACCTTTATTGATATCTCTATCAAACAATGCCTATTTTCGGATGCAACCATGGTTGCAAAGTACATTTAAACTAAGAACTTACTACTACAATCTAAAAAAAAAAAGGTTCTATATGGCACCAAAAATGGTTCTTCGTCGTAATCATAGAGGAACCACTTTTGGTGCTATATAGCACCATATCTTAACATGTTCTGTATATGGTAGCGGTGATATATAGCACCTTAGTTAGTGGTGCTATATAGCACCTTAGTCAAAGAACCGGTGAAGAACCTCTGAAAAACCGCTGAAGAACCACTGAAGCACCAAAATTGGTGCTATATAGCACTTAAAAAGGTTCCCCTATGATTACGAGCCAAGAACCAATTTTGGTGCCATATAGAACCTTTTTTTTAGAGTGTAGACAGTATGCGATTTTGGATGGAGCTACTGTATAATGCTAGCATAGAATGGTAACCCTAAGCCCAATGCTAGTACATTAGAGATGGAGTGTTTTATGGTATATTGTGGGGTTTTTTACTTACTACTGCTGTGGTGTTTTTCATGTTGAGAATGGCAAGTTATTCTATACTTGTGGAAAATTGTTCCAGCACTCTATTACAGTCAATATTTCTGAAATCACTGGTGAATATATGTTCTTTGAAAATGGACTGCTTGTGCCACACCAGGGGAAAGTCATCACCCAAGATGCACCATGGGGGCCTGCCCTAAATAGCCATCCAACAGGAACAGTGTTAAGGCCCTATAGCCACTTCCTGCTAAAGTAATCATCCTTAAAGCCCTGTCCCCAATTCTGTCCTAGAAACCGTGAGAACTCTTCACATCTTAGAAATTCAACGCACCTCTTTCCTGAATGCTATGTTTCAAAGTTGTAGATCCCAATAGACCCTGAACACTTGCCCTAATATAAAAGAACTACACAATTCAGACACTTATAACACTCCACACTCCAAACCCAGTTTGGAAACAGCACTCAGACCAAAAGACTGCATAGTCGTGCTCAACAACTGGCAAGCTTTGTCTGGGCAACCATCCCTGCTGGGGTAATATGTCAAGATTATGGGAACATTACCCTACCAGAAGGGTAGCAGATTTTTTTTTAGGCATCATCTGACCATCAGTTGACACAATATGACTGCCCCCCCCCCCCCCACACACACACACAGCAGGTCAGTACCTTAGTTTTCTGTTCAAATTCTTGAACAGACAAACTTAAGAGCTTTGGAATAATCTTTTACAATTATTATTTGATTTATGAAAATAATTTTACCTTGAAAATATATTTAAAAAACACTTTAACCTTGAAAAATATATTTCTGTTTTTTATTTTTTAAATCATGGACCCTCTTATACATCATTGACCCATTTCCCACTTCCTTTATTCTGATGCATCAATAATGCATTAGATGTGCTTAAGGTTACTACTAAAACAATAATTACGATGACAACCTGGTGGAGAGGGTGTATTTATGGCGGTGACCTCCATGTGATTCATCATCCAGTGGCGTCACATTCAGAAACATTGTTCCACAGCTGGATGCTCGCTCACAAGGTCAGATCACTGGGAGTGTGTTTGAGTGTCGTCCCCATTTGCTTGCCATGGCAACAGAAACGTGGCATGGCAGCAGCATACAGGCTTCAGGGGTAGCTGAGATGTAAGCAGAAAGACAAAAAACATCAATACAACGCATCGTCTATGACAGCCCATATTAAACTAGAGCCAAGGTTAGAGGGGTTATATCTTCTATGTAGACTTTAGTAGTAGTAGATGCCTTTTTTTATTTAATGCAATAGAAAATGAGATGTGAGGAACAGAAGAACTGTCCATTCGATATATTGTGTACCAGGATATAGATCATTCAGCCAAAAATTTTGAAAATAAAGAGTGTTTCTCTATTGGAAAATGTGGGAAATGTATTTTTAATGTTTTGTCTGCTGAAAGTTCCCTGTAGATCAATTGGCAAACAACACGGGTTCAGTTCCCAAAATGCTTAGCTTGAACACACTGTACTGTAACTTACTTTACCGTATCTGCCAAAATGTAATTGAATGATCAATGTACACACTGTACCGTTGTAAATATGATGACAACTCTGACTAAAGAGTTTGAGAACAGTTTGAAACACCTAATGATTTGATCCATGATGATATCTAATGACCACATTAATAACTACTGCTACAAATTTAGTTAAAGCGAATACAGGAACATTTGTATAAAGCTTTTCAGTCGTGATGTCAATTTGTTGGTGAGCCTGGAAGGCTAATTCACCATGTATTTCCTCAGGAATGTCCAAAGGGTTTTGAGATAGCGTTATATTTGATTTGTGAGTAAAATAAGATTAGTGGTTTACATTATAATGGTTGAATTTAATGGTTGTCTGATTTGTCAACACACTTACTTACATGTTACTGTTACAATCTTATAAAGCAAAAACTTTCATTTCCACAAGTGAGCAATTAAAAAGTCAGACTTCAAATCCTTTATTGACTGTACATTTGCATGTCAAACTAACAGAAAGGGAGCACAGTCATTTTGATTAAATCTATGTCTGTTTGGTTTCCTTGTGTTTTCATTCGACTCCACCTGGGACTCCACCTGGGACCATCGCCCTAACGGCTCCACCGGGCTCCCTCATCCCTTGGTCAGACGTCACTCTGTCTACGCTATGTCTTCTGGCAACCTTTAGCGTCATATGGCTCAATCAGGTCCGTCTCTGCCTTGGGTACAATGTGGAATATCCTATTATTGATTAATGGATGAATCAAAATAATTTATTAGATACATTTTAATCCAAAGAGGTATCGTTAGCATATGCATATCAGAATACCTTTAAACATCTCCACTTTGGTGGGCATGTGTTTCTGTGAAGTGTGTGTCTTCACAGAGCAGTATCCTGGATTGTGCTGTAGAGATGGCAGCCATTTTCTGAGCAGATGGGGCATGTGATAGGTCACATCTGGCAGTGGGGGAGGGTGAAGGGAAAGAGACAGAGCCTTTCTAGTGACCTAAGCTGAGCCGGATGTGAGAAGGTGCAGTACAGGCAGTTTTTTCTGTGGTAATACCACAGCATCACTAATTTGCATAATGTGCATTTGATGAACATGGGGGAGAAAAAAAAAAGATTTTCTTTAATGTGAATGGTCTAAGAGTGTTAACTGTAGGTTGTTGTTAGATGTGGTTGCTAAAACATCAATTTGGTGCAATATCATAAGAAAAAAAGTGCAATAAAGTATTGTATTGCCACTTACCTAATAATGAATGTCATATATTTTGGGGAAAGTACAGAACCCTGCACATGACATATGCAGGAAAAATATATATAATGTGGCCAGGAATAAAGAATTTGTTCCCATGACTTATTTATTTGTTACCTTGTTTTAGTTAATAAAACATGGTCATGAATTAAGTCGTATGAACAAAATCTTAATTCTTGGATACAATATCTATAATTTCGTCTATGTCATGTGCGGGGCGCCGTAGGAAAGAGTGAGTAGAAATGAGCATATTGTGGCAGCGTTGAGCACTATCAGTGTTACTTATAAAAGCTGTCTCAATAGCAAGGCTGTAGCATTGGCATTTTTTAATAATTTAAATAGTTTTTAATTTTTTTAAGTAGAAGGGTACACTCTAAAATAAAAAGGTTCTATATGGCACCAAAAATGGTTCTTCGTCGTAATCATAGGGGAACCACTTTTGGTGCTATATAGCACCATATCTTAACATGTTCTGTATATGGTAGCGGTACTATATAGCACCATAGTTAGCGGTGCTATATAGCACCTTAGTCAAAGAACCGGTGAAGAACCTCTGAAGAACCACTGAAGAACCATTGAAGCACCAAAATTGGTGCTATATAGCACTAAAAAAGGTTCCCCTATGATTACGAGCCAAGAACCATTTTTGGTGCCATATAGAACCTTTTTTTTTTAGAGTGTAGCATTGACACACAGGTACATTTTTCTATCAAGTTGTGCTCGATATGTTTTCTCAACTGTCTTGAATCAGAACTATGGGTGATGTACAAATAAATTACTCTTTTTAAATGGGTTCTCAACAGTTTAGCAAAATAGTTTGGTTTATCTTCACACAGTGTGAATTATTACATTGCTTATTCTCAAAAATGTTCTCTGCCATTCTTTGTACAATAATGGCAGTATACTTTACAACACAGAGTATAAAGAGTGCTGGATTAAGGTGAATATTTAAAACATTACTATGAACATAATTTTTACCCCAAAACATGATTTTTTTTGGACATTCTATGAAAAACTTTGGAGTACTATGTAAATTACTTGAATATTGTACTCATTTAAAGGTCCCGTTCTTCGTGATCCCATTGTTCAAACTTTAGTTAGTGTGTAATGTTGCTGTTAGAGCAAAAATAATACCTGTAAAATTATAAAGCTCAAAGTTCAATGCCAAGCGAGATATTTTATTTAACAGAAGTTCCCTTTCAAAGCCTACAGCGAACGGCCGGCTTGGACTACATCCTGGTACTTCCTTCATTAATTACGTCAGTCAGTAGAACAGACTAACCTCCGCCCACAAGAATACACGAAAAAGGGGGCGTGGTCTTGTTGCTCTCCCACGTGGAGAAGAGGAAGTGTTGCGTGGAGAAGACGATGAAGTGTTGCGTTTGTCGCCATGTCGTCGAGATGCTGTTATTTTCATCCCGGAGTCAAATCACCTTTGTTTAGCTTTCCCAGAGACGCTGTAGAGATCATTGAGCGCATACATCTCCCCGTTAAGAGGCGTGACTTTTCCGTGCAACGTGCGCTAAGCTGCTGTCGAATCACAACACAGGAACCGCTGGCACAATCAGAACTCGTTACGTATTTCTGAAGGAGGGACTTCATAGAACAGGGGTGTCCAAACTCGGTCCTGGAGGGCCACTGTCCTGCAGAGTTTAGCTCCAGCTTGCCTCAACACACCTGCTGGAAGTTTCTAGTATGCTTAGTAAGACCTTGATTAGCTGGATCGGGTGTGTTTAATTGGGGTTGGAGCTAAACTCAGCAGGACAGCGGCCCTCCAGGAGCAGGATTGGACACCCCTGTCATAGAACAAGGAACTCATCAGCCCGTTTTTAGGACAGTGAAAACAGCAGTATACAGATAAGTAAATTGTGTGAAAAATACTGTGTTTTTTTACACGCGAAACATGAACACATGTTATATTGCACACTGTAAACACAATCAAAGCTTCAAAAAAACACGAAGAACGGGACCTTTAAAATTGTTATAGTACCATGTTATTTACATGTACCAAATGTTGCAAGATATTTTTTTCTTTAGAGTAATTAGTGAGCTACATTTTTGTGTAACATGCTATTGGTATTACTGATATAATTTTATTACACATATGGATTTGATATTATAATGGTTTGTACCCTGAAAAGCTCTTTAAATGCATGTTCATACGGGTCATCTGCATTTGGCTAACAAGTATATTTCTGCAACGACAGTGTTCCACAGTGTCTGAAAACCCTGTTTAGTGGTGTATGTGCATGCCGGTGAATCCCGCTGCTTCATGTGATCCGGCGGCTCTCATGACCGGATTATGAACAATGAGCTCCATACAGAGGCCGCACTCACTCGCCCCTGAGGTACGTTTCAACATCATGGTCACACACATGGTTCCTCAGGGTTCTGTTTCGGGCCCGTCTTGCTTTTCACTCTCTCATTATTTTCTCTTAAATAAGGCTTGGTTGTTGGCAAACTATGCTTCAATAGAATTGTTTTTTAATAAACATCAATAAGACTGGATTAAGAATTGTATCATTTTATAAGAGAAGTGTATATCAGTACTGTAACCAGGGTTTGACATTAACACCCTCCATTTGTGGGTGTATTACAGCTGTGTACTTCACTCTCATAAACAACAAAGCAGAGATGTACGTGCGATGTACATAAGAGATTCATTCATCATACAGTGATTGACTGTTTTTGTTCTATTTCAGCAACAAAAATAGTTTCAGACAGATCACAGCAGATATTAAATAAAATAAAATGTCAAATCACATAAAAATATGGATATGTATTTCACTATGCTCCTGTATGGGCTCACACACAAAATTGCTTGATAATAAATCATATTTACACCAATAAATCTTTGTTTTTTTCAGACAAGCAACTGTGTGTCTCTGTCTAGATTAAGGAGCTCTAGACACAACCTTATCAGAGCTAAATAGGCATATTTGATGACCTGTCATGTTATACATTTCATGCAGACTTGATTTGAGTGTGTACAGTGGTCATTTACGTATAGCCAACAACAAATTGCCCAACAACAACATTTTGGCCAGTGAAAATGCTGTTTGGCTAGTAACTTTGGAAAACCACTAGCAACAGTGGCTGGTGAGCAAAAAAGTTAATGTCAAGCTTCTATCATGTCTATGTACACTGCTAGAAACAATGGAAAACTGACACATTTCCATTATAATCAATCAAGATATGTTGATTATAAAGGGAGCCTTCTAGTTTGTGATGCCCACTTGCAGTGTAGATGAGTATGACACAACCAGGATTGCTGTGATTTTATTCTCCAACGCTTGCTTGTATTAGAGATTGAACCTCATCGATTCCCCACTGAACATTCCAAAAATCATCCGTATGTCATCTCGTTGCTGACAGGAAGAGCACTAAATGGGCACTGACCATTTGGGAACAGGGTTGTTGATTAACTCAATCTCTTGATCATTTTTGACTTCCCTCTGGTGATTCCTCTGTCCATGAACAGCTGGATAAATCACATTTGTCAAGGGTGACAATCCATCACTGATTATGCATTGCAATTCCATAGATTGGCAGCAGCAAGCGGATGGAATGAACCGGCCAAATTACCGTTAAGGTCTGGATCCTGAGGTTGCATCTCTCCGCATATGATGATGCCATGGGTTTGGAGTGTTTTATTCAACTCTCTATCCGAGTAGCCCATGGATTGCACTCCTGCATCACAGACCATCCTACCCTGCCCTCCGCCTCATCAAAGTCCCCTGCGATGCCACACTCCCAATCCAATCCAATCCGTAACAGGAAAGCCTCTGAATAAAGGGTTTATTCACACTGCAAGTGGGCTGCCGCATGTGGAGGAAATTCCATTCATGTTTCTGGAGGGTTCAACAGCTGATATCATCCTTTGGTATCCCTGGCTGTGTGCACATCATCTCATAGAAGTCTGGTTAATTTTTGAAGTGGAGTAAGGGTTGCCTTCGAAGTTGTCTTTGTCCTGTTCTATGCTGCAAGTATGTGGAGAGACAGTCCCAGTCCAGTGATCGTCACACATTATCATCCTGCTACCATCAAAACCTGGATGTTTTCTGCCCAAAAGAGCCTCTCAATTACCCCTTCAGAGACCATGGGATAGTGCCATCGACCTTCTGTTGGGTGCACCATAGCCTAGAGGATGTTTATATCCACTCTCCATCCCAGAACAGAAGGCAAAAGAAGAATATGTTGGCGAGGCCCTTGCACAATTTTACATCCACCCATCTACATCCCCTGCCACTTTGTTTAACATTGATTATCGTGCCCTTAACAGTCACTGTAAAGTACCATTACACACTTTCCTTCATCCCTGTTGCCTTGGAGCTGCTAAGAGGAGCAACAGGCTTTATAAAGTTTAATCTACGCAGCGCCTATACCCTCATTCAAATACGTAAGGGGGGCGAGTGAAAAACAGCATTTGTGACACCTACTGGGCACTACGAGTACCTGGTCACACCATATGGCCTGGTCAACGCCCCTTTCATATTCCAGGGCTTCATGAACAAGGTGTTCCAGGAGTACCTCATCTACATCAATGACATTTTGACACTCCCAGAAACTGACCAACATCGTCAGCATGTAGCCCTGGTGCTTAAGAGACTACAAAAGCACCTGTGTTCTTCAAGGCAGAGAAGTGTTCCTTCCATCAGAGCTCTATTCAATTCTTATCAGCCCCAGAGAATACAAATGGAATGCATTCTTGGATTTGCTCACTTTTACCAAAGATTCATCAGAAACTACAGTTCCATCAATGCTCTGCTCTGCTCATTTCATTTTTTTATTTTTATTTATTTTTTCTGTAGAAAGCCTTCACCACTGCTCCTATTCTGGTTCATCCTAATCCAGAGTTTCCATTTGTTGTTGAGGTGGATGCATCTATCACAGGAGTGGGAGCAGTCTTGTCTCAGCGGCAGGGGAATCCACCTAATCTCCATCGATGTGCCTTCACATCGATGCGCTTTCGATAATTCCTCCTAACCTCATTGTCAGTCCTATCGAATGGACCTAGGAAGAACAGATCAATCAAGCTACTACCACTTATCCAGCTCCGCCAGGGTTTCAACGTTACATCCCAGCCAGTCTCCATTCTACTCCCCTTGAATCTGTTCATTCTTCATTGGGCACTGGACACCCTGGCAATCAACAGACCCTCTAGCTCTTCCAAGGCATGTACTGGTGGCCTTATATGTCCCAGGAAGTACGTAGATTCATCCAATAATTTGCCAAAGCCAAGTCTCCATGCCACTTACCAGCAGGAAAACTCCTCCCGCAGCCCATACCTAGGGAACCATCACACCTGGGAGTGGATTTTATCAAATACCTACCTGACTCTGTATTTTGGTCAGTGTAGACAGTTTCGTTAAAGCATGTTGTCTTGTTCTCCTGACACTACTTCCTACTTACTGCCTTTGAAACTGCAGAGCTCTTGTCCCAAAACATTTTCATAAATTTTGGACTAACAAAAAACATTGTGATAGTTCCCTTGTTCCAGTTTATTCCAACGAGTATGAAGAACTTATATTCCTAAGAAGATAAGTGTTCTGTTTTGTCCTTGTTATTTCCACGTTCTACCATGTAATTTACAAGACTGTCCTGCATTTCCTCACGAAGTTAACCCTTTTAAACGTGGTGTGTCGTCGCCGACATGACACATCCAACCAAGCTGTATTCATGTTACCGTAACTCTTCCATCAACTCCTACATCAAAATAATTCAAATTGCTCCAGAATTATACAACAATATACAGCTTATTATGGTAATTTCTGTCAGTATATGACAGCAGCTTTCGGGGAGAGCAGGGGAGATTTGTGAAGAAGCTGAGCAGGACAATTTTCACACATCTTAGCATGTGGTCTGTGCATATGTGCGTGCGTATGTACAGTATGTGTGCGTCCGTATCTATGTATGCGTGCATGTGTATATGTGTGTGTATGTATGAATGAATGTGTGCATGTGTATATGCGTATATGTGTACGTGTGTATGCACGCTCCTTAGTGAAAACTCTGCAACCCAGTGTCACAAAAAGATTTATTTAGAGACTAATTTATGGTCAATAACTATAATTTATTAAAAGCCATTTGTTTTATGAAAACAAATCACACCTTGCACTTGCAATTTTACAGTCAAAACATACAACACATACAGTCTTGCTCAAAAGTTTACACACCCCTTGAAGAATCTGTGGAAATGTGAATAATTTTAACAAAATAAGAGGGATCATACAAAATGTATGTTATTTTTTTATTTAGTACTGTCCTGAATAAGATATTTTGGACCCACTTTATATTAGGTGGCCTTAACTACTATGTACTAACATTTTAATTAATCATTTGATACAATGCACTTATTGTGTACATACATGTTTTTACATTGCACTTACATTTTAAAAATGACCTGCCTGTAATTACGTCTGTAATTAATTTCTGTAGTTACATTTGTAATTACATAGTTGACACTTCCCTTACACCTAACCCTACCCTTAAACTTACCCATACCACCACACCTGTCCCTAACCCTACCCGTATCCCACCTCAATATCAGCAGAGGTGTTTTGCAATACAATTTGAACACAGTAAGTACATTGTACTTATTTTTTGATGTAAGTACATAGTACTTAAGGCCACCTAATATAAAGTGGGGCCAATATTTTTCATAAAATATGGCTGCACCTGAAATCGCGTACTATGTGAGCAGGTACTACATTTGAATTTGAACGAACTTCGCAACCGTTAAAAAAGTATTTTCTGTATAGTATGAATGAGTGTAGTATGAATGTAATCCGGAAGTTATCATGTGACCTACCAGCGTCAGTTGTGTCCCTTCACCTTCATCCATAAATCGTCTCCCGTGGCCTCATGGGATAGTAAAGTGTCCAACGTATGCACACTTCAGAATCTCGCCGGAAGTAGTAGGTCATCCGGGTACTTTTCGCATACTGTTTTTCCAATACTGTGAATTCGGACATACTACTCTGTTGCCCGACTGTTTTTTGCATACTATATAGTAGAGAAGTATTCGATTTCGGACGTAGCTACAGTTTACATATAGTCCACAAGACAAAATGATCCACAGCTGTTTTTGTGTTTTCTGATGGTTGTTCATGAGTCCCTTGTTTGTCCTGAGCAGTTCAACTGCCCAATGTTCTTCAGAAAAATCCTCCAGGTCCTGCAAATTCTTCAGTTTTCCAGCCTCTTTTGCATATTTGAACCCTCTCCAGCAGTGACTGTATGATTTTGATCTGAGGACGATTGAGGGACATAAACGTAACTGTTAAAAAGGTTGAAACATTCACTGATGCTCCAGAAGGAAACACAATGCATTAAGAGCTGGGGGTGAAAACTTTTTGAATTTGAAGATCAAGGTAAATTGTACTTAATTTGTCTTCCAGTAAACATGTAAGTATCTTCTGTTGCTTCCGAAGGGTAGTTCTAAATTTAAAAAAATCTTCATCCTGTTCAAAAGTTTTCACCCCTGGCTCTTAATGCAAGATGCTGGAAAACGGAAGAATTTGCTGGACCTGGAGTATTTTTCTGAAGAACATTGGTTGTTCCATCTAACTTACCTGTATACTCACCCTGGTTTCCTGCCTGCCTTTCATCTTTAATAAACTCCCACAATTGGGTTCCCTTTCAATTCCTGAGTCTGTGTATAACAGGAATCATAAGCCTCGTTTCCACCAAAATTACCTGGAACAATTTGTACCAGGAACTTTTTTTACAGAATTTTTTTCCCCCCAGTCTGCATTTACACTGCGGTCTAAAGTATCGTGAAGATTAGGCAAATTAGTCCGGTGATGTAGGACTGCGCAAGTCTACTCCCAGTCAGCGACGGACAGTAATCATTTTTGCGTGACACTGTCTGCAACAATAACAAGTATGGAGGAGATTCAAGCAGCGCTGCTTTTGCTGGTTATGTATTGGTTTACTAAAGAGGTCATTAACAAAACAGCGGAAAAGAGACGAGCACTGAAACTAAAGCGTATTCTGAAAGCGCGTAAAGCTAGATTTAAAATAAGACAACGTATGTTATTATCAGCTATTACAGACATTGACCGTGAGATTGCTGAGACGAACGCGCGCCATCGGACAGAAAGAGCAAGACTGATATTTACTGAACGCAGAACGAACCTCGCAAAATACTTAAAAAAATGCTGGTTGAAATAAAATGCTGCGTGAACTCAACCAATCAGCATGTTCAGCGCCCAAGTCCCACCCCCCGAAAGTTCCTGAACCTCGCGAGCAGGGACTTTCGGAGGGGGACATATTTACCCGGAACTTTATTTAGACCCTGGTTCCTGCTGTCGAAACACACAGAGTACCACCCCAAAGTTCCTAGTTCCCGGGGAAAGTTCCTGCGGTGGAAACGTGTCTATAGATGCCAATAGAGAACCTTGATTTAAGAGTGTAATTTCACAGTTCAGTGTGGGTAAGGTGAAGAGTGTGGACTACTCTTGAAATACAGTAGTTCCTGTACAATGTTGTGGTCCTGTAACCATTCATAATTGCAATATAGAAAATGTTGAAAGAATATAGCATATAGCCACTCTAATTTAGTGTTCTCTTTACCTTTGTTGGTCAAACTAGGAAACAGCTAAACAAAACTTTAAAATGTGTCTTCATACATTAATTTATACAAGATAATCATGCAGTTTAGATGTTGTCAGCTTGTGATTAGCTTTAATAATTGCCCTTGCTAAGCATATAATGCAAACCACACACCATAGATCATGAATACCTCAAATCACGCAGTTTGAAAAGAAAAGGTGAGTTACAACTTCTAAAAAAAACTTTTTTTTTTAGCTGCAACCATGTAATATACTATATACATACACATATGCAGGAATACACACATGAACACACATACACTTGCAACAGGATCTGGATTTTAGTGTGAAAGCAAGTGTATCAGTATAACTGATCAATACAGGTTTTGTAAGTTTGAGGACACGCCTCCTTAAGAAGGAGCTCCTTACAGCATCCAGCTCTCAGCCCTTAAAGAAAAGCCCTTTGACAAATGCTGTTTACAGTCTCTTATGTTGTTTATTTTCCATTACACAGTATCCGCCTTGCATTTATGTACATACACACACACTTACAAAACAGAAGTAACTTGAAGGCCAACACCTTTTCCCTGAAAAGGAAACACACAGACAGATTTCCTCTATGAGCATGTTCTTTCTCAAATACTTTACCTATAGGCCCCAATATACTCATGGGCGAAGTTCTTTTTCATTCTTCGCTTAGGGGTAAAAAGAAGTTAAAAAATACCCAAGCAGGGGTATACTGTAAGTGAACATCCTGAAGGCCTGACAATGACAGTGGTGAAAAAACAGCAGTTAAAGGAGTCCTAAAAAAATGCCCCTTTTCTACTAGATGTAAAATAAGTCTCTGATGTCCCCAGAGTGTGTATGTAAAGTTTTTTTAGCTAAAAAATACCCTACAGATCATTTTTTATTGTATGTTAAAATTGTCAATTTTTGAGAGTTAGCTAAAATTTACTGTTTTTGTGTGTGTCCCTTTAAATGCAAATAAGCTTTCATTTCAAGAAGGGGGCAGGGAGCAGTATAGCTAATTGTATAGTTAAAATTAAAAAGTTATAATATTTGTCGATTCCTTGTTACATCTGAAATTACATTATACTTTCTAAAGGCGTGTTCAAGTATTATAATGTATTATAACTGTGGTATTATAACAGTTATTCATGAGATCGTATAATGCATTATAAGATGCATTAAGGTCCTTTCACACACTGGATGCAATTTTGACGCGCAAATAATTTGAGCAATGGTTTTATTTTTTGATCAGCTGTTTGTGTAATGAGTGTTTCCACACTGAACGTGAATGTGCTGCGGCGGAAAAGCAATGTTTATTTTTTCCGCTTCTATATCGATTTTTTTTTACTCTAGCGGCGACAGAAAAAGGCTTAAACCAATCACATACAAGGAAAGAAAGGTCACGAAATGTCCAGTTGATGTCACTAGCTATTCAATCAACATTAACCTTTGCCAGGTATCGCATTTCTCACGAGATTACAGCTGTAGTTGTAGTAATACGTGTACAGCTGCAGCTGTGTTTACTCACGATAGGCTACAGACAACGATAACATCACCTTTTGAGTTAAAACTCTTTTCTAAACCTTGTTTCCGCGACTATGGAAAGTGAATATGTTTCCGTCAGTACGACTGTGGCACTTAAATGTTTACATTGTGACTCAACTGGAAACAGCTGCTCCAGATCGATTGCTTCCTGAAGTGTGTGTTTGTCTCGTCAGATGCGGTGCTACTGTCTCTGGAGGAGCTCCTCAAACTGTCCCACGGACATTTGAAAGTAAGTGCGTAACCGGCCATGATAAAGTTTTAACTCCTGTACAAGATTAGTATACGCCCCTTCAGACTCTCTGTACTTTAACACTGGGTGCACCCAAAACTTTCTTTTTGGTCTTTTAAAGAAAATGAAAAGCTCGTCTTCACTGAATGATGAAGTGTCCATGTTTTCTCAGCTGTCGCCGCTTTTTCGCTATGCGTCCGGTGTGAAGGGGCCTTAATCAATAATTAAATAATTAAATTAAAGCATAATCAATGTATTCAAATATTTGTATAATGCCTTATGTATGAAGACTTTAAGTAAAGTGTAAGCCTTTTTTCTATAAATCGTAGAATTCTTACAAAAATGGCACCTCATAAAAGAGTTACATTTTCTTATGAGATCAGGGTGACATTTAACATTCTCCACACCCAGTGTCTTCCTTTCCTGTGCCAGAGTTGCGCAACACAAACTACAGTTAGTTGCTAATGCGCTTGTTCATCCATGCCAGAGGAAAGGATTACACAAGGGCAGCACTGACCTGTTCTCTCACCGCTGCTGACCTCTACGAGGGAACACAGTGTTCCCCACTGCCTGTTTTATTAAATTGGAAAATGTGGGTTGTGTGGAAACGGCGGTGGTGGATGACTCCTCTAAATACACTCACCTAAAGGATTATTAGGAACACCTGTTCAATTTCTCATTAATGCAATTATCTAATCAACCAATCACATGGCAGTTGCTTCAATGCATTTAGGGGTGTGGTCCTGGTCATGACAATCTCCTGAACTCCAAACTGAATGTCAGAATGGGAAAGAAAGGTGATTTAAGCTATTTTGAGTGTGGCATGGTTGTTGGTGCCAGACGGGCCAGTCTGAGTAATTCACAATCTGCTCAGTTACTGGGATTTTCATGCACAACCATTTCTAGGGTTTACAAAGAATGGTGTGAAAAAGGAAAAACATCCAGTATGCGGCAGTCCTGTGGGCGAAAATGCCTTGTTGATGCTAGAGGTCAGAGGAGAATGGGCCGACTGATTCAAGCTGATAGAAGAGCAACTTTGACTGAAATAACCACTCGTTACAACCGAGGTATGCAGCAAAACATTTGTGAAGCCACAACACACACAACCTTGAGGCGGATGGGCTACAACAGCAGAAGACCCCACCGGGTACCACTCATCTCCACTACAAATAGGAAAAAGAGGTTACAATTTGCACGAGCTCACCAAAATTGGACAGTTGAAGATTGGAAAAATCTTGCCTGGTCTGATGAGTCTCGATTTCTGTTGAGACATTCAAATGGTAGAGTCAGAATTTGGCGTAAACAGAATGAGAACATGGATCCATCATGCCTTGTTTCCACTGTGCAGGCTGCTGGTGGTGGTGTAATGGTGTGGGGGATGTTCTTGGCACACTTTAGGCCCCTTAGTGCCAATTGGGCATCGTTTAAATGCCACGGCCTACCTGAGCATTGTTTCTGACCATGTCCATCCCTTTATGACCACCATGTACCCATCCTCTGATGGCTACTTCCAGCAGGATAATGCACCATGTCACAAAGCTCGAATCATTTCAAATTGGTTTCTTGAACATGACAATGAGTTCACTGAACTAAAATGGCCCCCACAGTCACCAGATCTCAACCCAATAGAGCATCTTTGGGATGTGATGGAACGGGAGCTTCGTGCCCTGGATGTGCATCCCACAAATCTCCATCAACTGCAAGATGCTATCCTATCATTATGGGCCAACATTTCTAAAGAATGCTTTCAGCTCCTTGTTGAATCAATGCCACGTAGAATTAAGGCAGTTCTGAAGGCGAAAGGGGGTCAAACAAAGTATTATTATGATGTTCCTAATAATCCTTTAGGTGAGTGTATATAAATATTGAGTTTTTTGGAAAGGGTTGAGGTAAGCCCTAGTGTAGAAAATTCCTAACCAGTTGGTTGGTAAACTTGGTAAAAGAGGCGTGCTCAACGGGCATAGTTCAAATGACTCTGTACACAACTGGATAGTCCTTCAACCAATCAGACCACAAGAGGCGTGCTCAACGGGCATAGTTCAAATGACTCTGTACACAACTGGATAGTCCTTCAACCAATCAGACCACAAGAGGCGTGATCAACGGGCATAGTTCAAATGACTCTGTACACAATTGGATAGTCCTTCAACCAATCAGACCACAAGAGGCGTGATCAACTGGCATAGTTCAAATGACTCTGTACGCACTTGGATAGTCCTTCAACCAATCAGACCACAAGAGGCGTGCTCAACGGGCATAGTTCAAATAACTCTGTACGCAATTGGATAGTCCTTCAACCAATCAGACCACAAGAGGCGTGATCAACGGGCATAGTTCAAATGACTCTGTACACAATTGGATAGTCCTTCAACCAATCAGACCACAAGAGGCGTGATCAACTGGCATAGTTCAAATGACTCTGTACACAATTGGATAGTCCTTCAACCAATCAGACCACAAGAGGCGTGCTCAACGGGCATAGTTCAAATAACTCTGTACGCAATTGGATAGTCCTTCAACCAATCAGACCACAAGAGGCGTGATCAACGGGCATAGTTCAAATGACTCTGTACGCAATTGGATAGTCCTTCAACCAATCAGACCACAAGAGGCGTGATCAACGGGCATAGTTCAAATGACTCTGTACACAATTGGATAGTCCTTCAACCAATCAGACCACAAGAGGCGTGATCAACTGGCATAGTTCAAATGACTCTGTACACAATTGGATAGTCCTTCAACCAATCAGACCACAAGAGGCGTGATCAACTGGCATAGTTCAAATGACTCTGTACACAATTGGATAGTCCTTCAACCAATCAGACCACAAGAGGCGTGATCAACGGGCATAGTTCAAATGACTCTGTACGCAATTGGATAGTCCTTCAACCAATCAGACCACAAGAGGCGTGATCAACGGGCATAGTTCAAATGACTCTGTACACAATTGGATAGTCCTTCAACCAATCAGACCACAAGAGGCGGGATCAACGGGCATAGTTCAAATGACTCTGTTCACAATTGGATAGTCCTTCAACCAATCAGACCACAAGAGGCGTGATCAACGGGCATAGTTCAAATTACTCTGTACACAATTGGATAGTCCTTCAACCAATCAGACCACAAGAGGCGTGATCAACTGGCATAGTTCAAATGACTCTGTACACAATTGGATAGTCCTTCAACCAATCAGACCACAAGAGGCGTGCTCAACGGGCATAGTTCAAATAACTCTGTACGCAATTGGATAGTCCTTCAACCAATCAGCCCAACGATCCGGGTGACGTAATTTGCAGAGCGACACAAAAATTCCAGGCAGGAAATGTGTCAACGAGTGTGTTGGTTTGTAGCATTGGTCAGCGGTTTGCATCGAGCAATTTTTGCAGGTTGTTCCAAAAAAAACGAAAGTACCTAAAGTAAAGCTAAACTAAAGAAGCCAATGAGCATCGTCGAGAGGTTAAAAGGAATTGGATTCTCTATCGTCATTGTGTTAAAGTTTGGGTTTACCCACTCTACCCAAAAATGCCAATGTCGTGTAAATGAACCTCCAAAATGCATTAAAAGGTTAAAGTTTTAAATTACAATTCTAACCCAACGGTTGGGTTTGTCCATACTGGGTTAAAACAACAGCATTTTTTAGAGTGTATACATGTGTATGTATGTGAATGCATGTGGCTCTCTTACAAAACCTAGCAAGTGCCTTGCTGTCTATAGCCTACAATAAAGAGCATCCTGAAACTTCAAGAGTAATGGATCTGAAATGCTCAACAACATAAGTTAAATAATGCTCGCACATAAAGTGCACTAGAGACGTAATTCACAATTGATTTCAGTAGTGTTTAGCATTAGTGTAAATGTTGGGTAAAATACAAAACATGTATTAGACTGGATATTTTTTTTGTTATTGAATGAAATGCGTCTACCATCTTGAATAGATGTTGCAATGAATCATGGGAGTGCCTTCTCCATTGAGAATACATGCAGTGCTGAGTATTGCCTAAAGAAGATCTAAATGACACTGCCTAATTGCCTTAAAATGCTGCTTACGTAGGCAGCTTGCAGCCTTTGTGTAGGATGTGCCATATATCTTGCTAATGCGCAATACTAGCATCAATATTTGAAAAAGCACAACGCATACAAACAATTTCATCAACTACCCAAACAATTTAAAGCTAAAATGAGCTGAATTTGATAATGAAGTTTATCCAGCACTCGTGATTTCGTTCTGTTGCATCACCAGCCCTTGGCTTCACATGCACCCTACTTTTCAACAAAACAGCTTAAAATCCTTCTGATTCAACTCAATTTGCAGTTGGAATGTCTCACAATCATTCCCACCCGAGTGTTAAACTGTGACGATGGACTTCAGCATGTCTGTCAGACCTGTTCGCACACAATCGTGGAATCCCACACCCATGAAGTCACTAACCAGGACCTGCTCCGAGATGTATTTCCCTTTATACAAACACATGGGGCTTGGCTAGTGGGATATGTCATCAGGATCAGGTTTCAGAGGTTTCTGGACAGTGATTGGATAAGAGAGGCAGAGGAAGTCCAAGTCGTTGTTTAGTTCAAATTGCAAAGGTAAATGTATGCGCTTGCTTATAAACCCATCACATTTAGAGGAAGCTGATACTTTATAACACATTTATGGGATCATTTATCAGCTGAGTTAATGTTTGTTTTGGTATTTCAGATGGTCTAGATGAGTAAAGAGAACTGTAATTTAATATTAAAGATTTATATGCTCTTCCTCACGAGCTTATGCATGTGAAAATTGTGACAGTAGCACCCGTGCAGTGCAGAAAATCTTATTCTGAAGTATGGGGAAAAAAACATAAGATTTCACTTTTGTATTGCTTTCTGTGAGCCCTTTTTTTTTTTTTTTTTGCAGTATGTTTTCTGATCAGAAAAATCTGATCTTTTCTTATTAACATGAAAACATTTTCTGGTTAATATTAGGTTTAGAGCTCTAAATAAAAGTGTTTGTCTCGTGCCTGTTTATATGGAAGCTGTTTTCTGCCTCAGAATAAAAAAATAAAAAAGGTACTTGCGACTTTTGTGTGTGTGTGTGTGTTTTGTGATTTATGAGGACACACATTTGTATAATGACGGGTATTACCAAGTAAACATGAAATATGAGGACATTTCACATGTAAAATAGCTTTAAAAACATACTAAACAATGTTTTATTAAAAATGTAAAAATGCAGAATGTTTCCTGTGATGGGTAGGTTTAGGGGTTGTGTATGTGTGTGTGTGTGTGTGTGTGTGTGTGTTTGATGGGTAGGTTTAGGGGTAGGGGGATATAATGTACAGTTTGTACTGTATAAAAACCATTACTCCTATGGAATGTCCGCACTGAGATAGCAAAACAAACCTGTGTGTGTGTGTGTGTGCAGTCATGCTCAGCGTATTCATACTTAGCTTCATCACATGATCAGTATGCGTGTGATACTCAGGGCTGTGTTTTTCGTCACAGGGCTGTGTCACATGGCCGGGGAATTATGATAGAGGATCAGAGGATCACACCCTATAGCCATATGTTTGTGTGAATGTAAAGCCATGTCCTCTGCCCTCCTACTGTACAATAATAAGTCACTGTTATGTTTTTACATTGCATGGAGTTCTGAAAGTTCAAAAAGAGCATGTTGGTGTAATCAATGAATTCTGAGATGAGAAACTTCATCTTATTTATTATTATTTTTGTTTTAGAAAGCTTGTTTATATTCATCATTATGAAGCAAGGAACAATATCTGAGTTATTTACTCACCCTCATGTCATTCTGAACCTGCATGACTTTCTTTTTTTTTTGCGGAACAGAAAGGAGACGATTAGAGGAATGTCCAAGCTGCTCTTTTTCATACAATGCCCCCAAAACAAAAATGTGTTACCATTGAGTTATAAAAAGTGTTCTCTGAACATTTAAAACATCTAGTCTTTTTAAAGGGGAGTAACACACACAAGTCTCATGTTAATCTTGAGTACCTATAGCAGGGGTGTCCAATGTCCGGCCCGCAGGCCAAATGCGGCCCTGGGATGAATTTCGAACGTCCCTCAGCATGTGTATTAAAATGTATTATATGTGGCCCGACACGCATAATTTACAAATCGTGCAGTTTCACAATGTCAACACAAGGTGGCAGTACGAGATTTTAGGGAAACATTCCGCCAAAATCGGAACGAAACAGCGCAACTCGCGAGCTCTGACTCTGAACAAATGTATTTACTTGGGCTGCGTCCGAAATCTGGAAAATGCTGCCTACGGAGGACACATTTCAAGGCAGGAAGGCACCAAGGCACATCCGAATCTAATGTAAGCTTCACTTCCTGTCTCTCCTGAGATCCCTTCATCTGATCGATTTTTGAAGGCAGCATATATGTATCCTTCGATGTCCCACAATCCTGAGCTTTCCATTCTGTGACAGTTGAGCCAGGGAAAAAAGATGGCGTCCGAAAGTTGCGTTTGCTGGTCAGTTTGTGTGTAAATGTACGTTTTTTACCAACATTTTCTACTTCTGATGTCATTTCTAGTGAGAAATTGCTAATGTAGTAATTCAATATTTGTTTAGTTCTCACCAAAGCTCTCTCGATTTTGCTGTAGATCATTAAACGGATATACTGCCTAAGAAGTCTGTCCGAAATTAGTTTGGTGAGGTGCCTTCATGCACAAACGCTGCCTTATCAGACAATGGCATAGGTTTTCGGACGCAGCCTTGCTGAGTGTCTCGATTGCATGACCACTAAACAGCCAGTGAGAAGCGTTCGAGTTCGGCGCAGAGGTCTCCGGTAAAAGCTGCAAATCTCTCTGTGATTTAATTTAGTTTAAAGCCAGTTAAAGGGTTAGTTCACCCAAAAATGAAAATAATGTAATTTATTACTCACCCTCATGCTGTTCCACAACCGTAAGACCTCCGTTCATCTTCAGAACACAAATGAAGATATTTTTGTTGAAATCTGAAGGCTCAGTGAGGCCTCCATAGGGAGAAAAGCAATTTACACTTAATATTATAAAGCGACGATAATATTTTTGGTGCGCCAAAAAAAATTGAAATAACGACTTATATAATGATAACCGATTTCAAAACACTGCCTCATGAAGCTTCGGAGTGTATCGAATCAGCGAGTCGAATCATGATTTGGATCGGGTGTCAAACCTCCAAACTGCTGAAATCGACTCCCTGATTCCAGCGTTTTGAAATCGGTCATCGCTATACAAGTCGTTATTTAGGTTTTTTTGGCGCACCAAAAATATTATCGTCGCTTTATAATATTAATATTGAACCACTGTACTCACATGGACTGATTTAAATATGTTTTTAGTACAAAATTTTGATTTTCCCCCCAGAAATTTTTACTTATCTAGTAAATTAATCTTGATTTAAGAATTTTAAATATTTGGACTGGAAACACGAAAAAATACCAAATAAGAAGAGCATTTTTTTTGCAGTGTAGTCAAATCTGTTGATCATTTAAAATATAATAGGCCTTTGTTGACTACATTCCAAATAAAATAAACTACAAAAAAATATATTTCATTTGCTTTGTTGCACATAGGCCTACCTGAAGCTCATTCATTATGCAGCTCATTATGTGAACTATTATGTTTTTGTCATCTCAGGTGTTATCTCCTCATTATTCATGAGCTATCACGCCTCCTCGCTAATTGGCTTTGTGAAGAGAAACTGTCTTACAAATTTTAAATCAGTGTATTGTTTTATGTGAATGAGTAGGCTCAATGATTCTCACATCAGTATAAAGAAAAAACTCTATGCAAATACACCCAGGAGTCAAAAGTCTTGTGGACATATATCTATTGTGTGTTTTGAGGCCTTAATTTTAAAACATTTTTTTTTGTTTTTTCAAAAACCATGCATAAACATTTTTCTCTCAAAAATACAAGCATGTACATACATGTTGCTCACATATTATGGTAGCCCAGTTTGTGCTGAATACAGTGTAATTACTATTTTGCCGTTAATGTGTTTATAAGCAACTGAAAAAAACACAAATGTCAGAGCATGTCAAAACTTCTAAAGGGCCCCAAAAGAGCTCAGACTCCAGGGGTTAATGGATCTTGAGAGAGGAAATTGCTTTTCTCCCTATGGAGACCTCACTGAGCCTTCGGATTTCAACAAAAAAATCTTAATTTGTGTTCTGAAGATGAACGGAGGTCTTAGGGTGAGTAATAAATTACATTATTTTCATTTTTGGGAGAACTAACCCTTTAAATAGCGCTGACTTAATCAACAATACTAACGTGCAAATCAGGAGAAACACTGAGCCGATCCAGTTAAAAAACTTTTATCATGGGTTTACTGTGGTAACACTAACTGTAACCGTGGTAATTTGTCAGAAATGTAGGTTAATATCTAATTGTATTTCATTTGTAATGCAGAAATGTATTAAATGAGTAATAAAAGCCAAATTACAGACTATTTTTGTCATAAACTTGCCGTTTTGTGCATTTGTATTTTTATGTTTATAGACTAAATACCATAAAGCCATTCTAGATATAGAAATAATATTTTTTTTTACTTTTTGCCATGTGTGCACTGCAAAAATGCTCTTATTTAGTATTTTTGTCTTGTTTCTAGTCTAAATATAAAACAATTCTTAAAATTAAGATGCATTTGCTAGATGAGTTGAATGACATAAGATCTTTTTTCTTGTTTTCTGGAAAATAAAATCAAGTTTTTGCAGAAAATTATCTGCCAATGGGGTAAGAAAAATAATATTATTTCTGTTTGCATTCCTGTTTCTTGCCCAAACAGAAATAAGATTATTTTTCTTACCCCATTGGCAGATAATTTTGCTTGTTTTAAGCAAAAACTCACTTTATTTTGGTCCCCCAGAAATCAAGAAAAAAATCTTGATTTAAGAATTTCTTTATATTTGGACTGAAAAAAGACAGAAATACCAAGTAAGAAAAGCATGTTTTGGAGTGTGTTTTTACCTGTGGTGATCTAAATACAGTACTCATTAATTTAAATAAGAATAGAGTTCTGACTCACTATAATATTTACATTTCACCAAACTTTTTGGTTGATGAAAGCCAACCAGCCCCCTGGGTGTGTCCACAACATCGAATATGGCCCCCTTTAAAAAAAGTTTGGACACCCCGGACCTATAGAGTAGTATTGCATTTTTCTTTAGTCTTTAGTTTTATCATATTTATAAAAGACATTTTTAAAAGACAATTTTCTTTATAAAAGACGATTCTTTCCGAAAACACCCGAGCTTGTGCAGGCGTGCAGTGGGCGGAGCCAAAGAGAGCACACACTCACTCACACACACAACTATGACACACACACACATTATCCCTCCCTGAATAACTTTGGATTCACTATACATTCGTGTTGTTGAAATTATATGCACTTATGTGCCTATTGCCAACAAAACAGACATTTGATGCAGTTTCATAGCCTGGATGCCAGACGAACTTAGCCCCGCCCACACATTTTTTTGCACGGGCAGTTCGGTCTGGACTTGATCCATAGAGAAGTAATTATGCCCGAACAGAAACTGTTCGGACCAATGAAATTGTCAGGGCGGGCTTTAGACGATGATGGACAGATGATAAACAGTAACGTAGTCATCCACGCCATCAAAGGCGCTTGGGTTGAATTTGTTCTAATCCTAAATGGAGAACTTGTTCGTATATGCGTTCACCTTTACTATTTCTCTCAGAAATGATGATCGTGTTGGTGAGTACTCTGTGTATCCTTAAATTCTTTTTTTACAACACCGGCAAAGATTGTTTACACTCATCATCTTCTTCTAACGTGACTTATTCCAGCGTGCGTGCAGACAGGGTTGCCAAGTTTTTACAGCAAAACTCGCCCAATTGCTACTCAAAACTAGCTAAAAACAAGCCCAATAGCTTTCCGGGTGGGGGGGTTCTCCGGGAAAAAGGGCATTTGGGGGGTAAAATATGTTATTTTGGCACGGCTGCTAAATTTCGCATTCCTGGTCTGTATATCACATAATTGGGGTCGCTTCAACCCGCGGACTTGGCAACACAGTGCAGTTGAGTTCTGTTGACATTTGACAACTAACGTTATGCGTCGCTCCGTTGCTCTGACTGGTTGTAGGTCTATCCAATTGAGGTCTTTCCTGGTTCGGTTGAAACACGCCCCATAATCACAGCCCAACGGAGCAGAATCAGACTCACATTCTGACTAGAATTGAGTATGACAACGTCAGGCTAGCAGTTTCACTCACCGCCTGCGGTTTCCACTCATGACCGGGAACAAACAAACACACTTGCAGAACTCCGGAAAAACAAACTGCATCCACTGTTTCCTTAACACTGGGTTATTTGGGAAGCTGAACAAGGTGATCTTTCCCTCACAACCAGAAACACACTTCTTTAGTGACATTGTTGAAAACAAAATGACAGCGCTGCCGACGGCTTCCGTAACCTATACAAAGCTCATTGATGGGCGGCTCTCGCTCTCTCTCTGGTTGATGTGTGTGTGTGTGTGTGTGTGTGTGTGTGTGTGTGTGTGTGTGTGTGTGTGTGTGTGTGTGTGTGTGTGTGTGTGTGTGTGTGTGTGTGTGTGTGTGTGTGTGTGTGTGTGTGTGTGTGTGTGTGTGTGTGTGTGTGCACTCTAAAAAATGCTGGGTTGAAAAAAGTTTGGTTGAAAATGGACTAACCCAGCATTTGGGTTGTTTTAACCCAGCAGTTGGGTTAAATGTTTGCTTAAAACAACCCAATTGCTGGGTTAAAACAACCCAATTGCTGGGTTAGTCCATTTTCAACCCAACTTGGGTTATTTTTAACCCAAGTTAAACTCATGATTAGAAATTTTGGTCATGTTTAGCAGGAGAATCAATTCTTTAACAGTGTAAATAAGTCAGAATGCATGAAATAGCATTAGACATCCCCTTTAAATGTTTTTCAAACTTTTTTTATGGGTTACGCAAGCATTAAAGATGCAGTGTGTAATATTTATGAGGATCTATTGACAGAAATGCAATATAATATACATAACTATGTAAACATAACTAAAATAGATGCAGCTAAAATTTACACACAGCACCTTTAAGGAAACATTTTATCGTTCTAAAACATTATGGAACTGTTTCAGAATGTTCAGAAAACATTCAAAAGTAACAAGTATAATTTGATGAACTTTTCAAAACTTCCATTTCAGGGAAAAAAAACATTCCATGAACAATAAATAATGTTTTGGCGCTTTTTTTTTGAGAACATATAAAATAATTATATATATATATACTATATATATATATAATTATTATTTTTTTCTTTTTTTGTTTGGTAACACTTTATTATAAGGTGACATACTTACACGTTACTACATGTACTTAGTAATAACTATAAATTATGCATAATTACAAGTAACTAAGCATAAACCAAACCCTAACCGTAATTATATAGTAAGTACATGTAATTATTTAATATTACTCAGTACTTAATTGAGTAAGTACAATGTGACTACATAACCATAAAATAAAGTGTAACCGAAGTTTGCTCATAATTGGGTAAACAGTTCGCAAAAGAAGATATTTTGAAGAACCCCAAAAGCCCATTGCCTTCCATTGAATGAAAATACATTTCTCAGAATATCTTATTTTATGTTCCACAAAAAGTCATACATAAGGGTAAGTTACTAAAGACACAATTTTTATTTTGGGGGAAAACTATCCCTTTAATCTTATTTGACAGCAAATTCAAAGCTAGCATGTGGAAATCGGTCACAATGCACACTAGAACCAATGCCATTTGGTCTCATTGATTTCTAAATTGCTGCACTGTATCTTGAAGCACAAGGTTTGAATGTGCATGAGTGTGGAGGAGAAGATTTCCAGCCAATGCTGATTAATCTCATAATCTTTTTGGTGCTTGACTGCCCCTGGCCACTGCATGCATGGGATATAAAAGAGTAGCTTGTAGTTCTGTTATTTGTGTTCATTATTTTCAGCATTTCATCCTCCCCATGGCTGAATAACTCTATATTTGAAGAGGTACATTGGCTTTAAGAAGTGCTGTATGCCGGAGTTATAGTGAATGTATAATTCCACATCTACTGTTATGAGTACACATGAGCAAACAGCATTCTTTGAATATCAGTGAGGCAAAGTCTAACCAAGTGTGCAATACTTCCACAAAAGCTGGTGTTATCAGCATTGAGCTGGTATGTGCCGTGTTCTTAGGTGTGTGAGGACAAACTCTCTCTCTCTCTCTCTCTCTCTCTCTTACTCACACACAAACACACAGAAAACAGTGAATAAACAAACTATTTACTCTAACGGCCCAAGAGTTCAGGGGATTGTAAATATCCACTCCTCCTGTTTGACATCTACAATTCTATGATTGGCTGAGACAGTGGGAGGGTGTGTGTGTGTGTGTTTAGAGAAAGTGAAAGGGTTAGTGGTTAACACAAGCCTCCTTGTAAGCTCAAATTGATTGAGACAGATCACTAACAGTCATTCCAATGATTAAAAACACCTTTTCCAGAGCTGGCAATTAGAGTGCTGGGGCGAGGCAGTGCTCTGATTGGTTGGTTAAAGACACGGAGGGTGCCCTGATTGGTCCATTATAGATGGTAACAGACAGTGCTCTGATTGGTTGGTTATTGACAGTAACAGTGCTCTGATTGGTTGGTTAAAGACACGGCGAGTGCACTGATTGGTCCATTAAAGATGTTAACAGACAGTGCTCTGATTGGTTGGTTAAAGACACGGAGGGTGCCCTGATTGGTCCATTATAGATGGTAACAGACAGTGCTCTGATTGGTTGGTTAAAGACACGGCGAGTGCACTGATTGGTCCATTAAAGATGTTAACAGACAGTGCTCTGATTGGTTGGTTATTGACAGTAACAGTGCTCCGATTGGTTGGTTAAAGACACGGCGAGTGCCCTGATTGGTCCATTATAGATGGTAACAGACAGTGCTCTGATTGGCTGGTTCTAGAGAGACACAGTGCTCTGAACGGTCAGTTAAAGACACGGAGGGTGCCCTGATTGGTCCATTATAGATGGTAACAGACAGTGCTCTGATTGGCTGGTTCTAGACACGGCGAGTGCCCTGATTGGTCCATTATAGATGGTAACAGACAGTGCTCTGATTGGCTGGTTCTAGAGAGACACAGTGCTCTGAACGGTCAGTTAAAGACACGGAGGGTGCCCTGATTGGTCCATTATAGATGGTAACAGACAGTGCTCTGATTGGCTGGTTCTAGACAGACACAGTGTTCTGATTGGCCAGTTAAAGACACGGAGGGTGCCCTGATTGGTCCATTATAGATGGTAACAGACAGTGCTCTGATTGGCTGGTTCTAGACAGACACAGTGTTCTGATTGGCCAGTTAAAGACACGGAGGGTGCCCTGATTGGTCCATTATAGATGGTAACAGACAGTGCTCTGATTGGCTGGTTAGTGACAGTAACAGTGCTCTGATTGGCCAGTTAAAGACACGGAGGGTGCCCTGATTGGTCCATAGATGGTAACAGACAGTGCTCTGATTGGCTGGTTATTGACAGTAACAGTGCTCTGATTGGCCAGTTAAAGACACGGAGGGTGCCCTGATTGGTCCATTATAGATGGTAACAGACAGTGCTCTGATTGGCCAGTTAAAGACACGGAGGGTGCCCTGATTGGTCCATTATAGATGGTAACAGACAGTGCTCTGATTGGCTGGTTCTAGACAGACACAGAGTTCTGATTGGTTGGTTAAAGACACGGAGGGTGCCCTGATTAGTCCATTATAGATGGTAACAGACAGTGCTCTGATTGGCTGGTTCTAGACAGACACAGAGTTCTGATTGGTCAGTAAAAGACACGGAGGGTGCCCTGATTAGTCCATTATAGATGGTAACAGACAGTGCTCTGATTGGCTGGTTATTGACAGTAACAGTGCTCTGATTGGTCAGTTAAAGACACGGAGGGTGCCCTGATTGGTCCTTTATAGATGGTAACAGACAGTGCTCTGATTGGTTGGTTAGTGACAGTAACAGTGCTCTGATTGGTCAGTTAAAGACACGGAGGGTGCCCTGATTAGTCCATTATAGATGGTAACAGACAGTGCTCTGATTGGTTGGTTATTGACAGTAACAGTGCTCTGATTGGTCAGTTAAAGACACGGAGGGTGCCCTGATTGGTCCTTTATAGATGGTAACAGACAGTGCTCTGATTGGTTGGTTAGTGACAGTAACAGTGCTCTGATTGGTCAGTTAAAGACACGGAGGGTGCCCTGATTGGTCCATTATAGATGGTAACCGACAGTGCTCTGATTGGCTGGTTACTGACAGTAACAGTGCTCTGATTGGCCAGTTAAACACACAGAGGGTGCCCTGATTGGTCCTTTATAGATGGTAACAGACAGTGCTCTGATTGGTTGGTTAGTGACAGTAACAGTGCTCTGATTGGTCAGTTAAAGACACGGAGGGTGCCCTGATTGGTCCATTATAGATGGTAACCGACAGTGCTCTGATTGGCTGGTTACTGACAGTAACAGTGCTCTGATTGGCCAGTTAAACACACAGAGGGTGCCCTGATTGGTCCATTATAGATGGTAACAGACAGTGCTCTGATTGGCTGGTTCTAGACAGACACAGTGTTCTGATTGGCCAGTTAAAGACGCGAAGGGTGCCCTGATTGGTCCATTATAGATGGTAACAGACAGTACTCTGATTAGGTTGGTTAGTGACAGTAACAGTGTTTTGAGCGGTAAATTCAATCATCCTGAGGCAAATGCACTCTGTTGGGTCATTTTCACCCCTCTTGCACCCACCAGTCTCTCTCTTTCTATCCAAAAAATGCTGATTCTTCTTTCTCCACACATTCCAGCACAGATCTCTCTGCCTGACTGGTTCTGTAAAAGCATACTGTTGGAATCCACTCCAGCTTCCTGTTTAAAATTCATTCAGATGTGTTGCAATATAATTGGGACAATATAAAACACTCTGACTATGTTACTGATATGTCTTTGTACATTTGATTCTCCCACTGAAGTCGAATTAGTGCCGTCCCGCAGCCACAGCTTCTAATGTAAAGCTCTTAGAACAAAGCACACTTAGATATTTTATACAGAGGTCTTTGAATGAGCTCTCAGCTAAAGACCCCATTTGTAAAAAAATTCCGAAATAAAATATACACATTGGTCCATATTTCTATTTCTCTTTTCAATGAGATTAAGCTTTTTAGTGCTAGCACAACAAAGACCACAACTACATGTTTATATTTGATCAACCTCAGCGTTGCTGCCTCATAAATTTGTATAATCAGTATCAATTTTATTCCACCAGGTTTTTTTTTAATAGACGTCTCCAAATTAGAAAATTGGAGCTCAAAGACAATTCCACAGATTTCTAACTGGTAATGTGATACTTCTGCAGTGGCTTGTGCGGTCATTATACAATCACTCCAACATGACTTGAAGGCAACATGACAAACTATATGGACTAAAAGCCATAAAACTTTGATTTTGTTTACATGAGGTCCTTCAAATATTCTTTAATCATTGTCTGTGTCTGGCTTTTTCTGAAGCTGTGTTAATACTACAGTACAGCTGGGCTGTTGCTGTGGCCAACGCTACCTGGCAGGTTTATGGCCTGATGGGTAGCCTGCCGTACATGTGGCTGCCATAAATAGCAGCATGCCTACAACAACAGCAGAGACGACACATGCAAGAGTCTTTTACTGTGCAGGTGATCATGGGGAAAGACTAGCTGGTCCATAGAGAGATTACTGGGAATGGCATGTGTGGGTGTTTGTGTGCTGAAACACTCAAGGTTAGGAAACGGAGTGTGGTAGCTTATAAAGATAATGCGTTTAAACTTCGTTCTCCTTCTCACACACAAACAAACTCACACAGTAACCTCCTGAAACTAATGCCTCTAGAGCCATGACGCGAACATACCAGCTGTCCTCCTGCCAAATCTATACATATATAATGCATAACTGTGTGTCAATGAAGTTTGCACATAACCAGTATCATTATACCAGACCACTTGCTTTCAACAGAAAATGCAATGTTCACCGTGAAGCTACTGAATGAGAGGTGTGAAATGAAAAGTGTGTGTGTGTAAATGAGATTGGGACGTGTAGCTAGAGGAAAGTTACAGATACTGCTCTAATCACCATCACCCTGTAAGACAGAGCGAGGGAGTGTGAGAGATTGAGAGGGTGAAAGAGGGAGGCATGTTTCTGCAAAGATAAAGTGCCAACTCTCGCATGCAGCTCATGACAATAATAGGAGTATCGGAAATGAGCCAGTGGGAGAAAATGTGTGATAAGAGCTTTAGGAAATCATTTGCGTTTGAATATTTGCAATATGACTGAAAAGAATCGAAATAGTGCACTAAAATTTCTATGTTATTGTCGTTAAAAAAAAAACTTCAATATTGTAGTGAAAATAATTCAAATGAATCAAAAATGAACAGTAAAATAGAATAGAACTACTAAGCATACCAACAAAAAAGGTACATTTAAAAACTTGATTGGTAAGATATTTAAGAAAGCAATTAAAAATAAATTGTATAAGTACAATAACCAAAAATATATTTAAATATGAGTGGTGTTATATATTCCCTGTCTGTTTTTGGACTTTTATGTTATTTCCTGTTGTGTGTTTTTCTTTGTTTTTCATGCTGATTTAGTTCTCCATGTCTGAATCCGAAATCGCCCCCTATACCCTCAAATAGGGCACAGCCATTTGTAGTGGTGTCCGAAACCATAGAGGACATTATTGAGTGCACTCATTCAATCCCACATTGTACCGCAATAACGAGCGTACAGACTACAGACAATGTACACTCAATGGCTGTCCGCCTTCACTCACTCGTTTTCATTCACTCCTTCAAATGAACTATATTAGTGGACTAATGTATGGAATAGTGATTGAGGGTTTAGCCCATGTGTTACCATTTAACCATGCCCCCTTGTTATCTTGTTTGTCGGTGTATATCAGGGGGGAACCATCAGTGCCCTCTAGTCCCTCAGAGAGGGCCTAAACTATTGTGAAAAAGAATATTTACATATTACATAACTTTTAAATAATAGTTTAAAAAGTAAAAACTGTATTAATAAGTCATCAGTTCTGATGTTATTTTAGTAATTTATAATTTGACAATAAACATCTAAATATTTTTGAGGAAATAAACCCTTCAAATGTGCCGATTCAGTTTGTTTTGTGTTGTATACACGTCCGTTTACACCATATTAGAATTTTTCCGCCTAACACTTTCAGCTCTGTCTGTGATTGGTCCAGCTGTGAAATTACAGAGGGCCAAGCCATAACAAGCCAATGACAGGTGAATTTCAATTGACCAATCACATCGTTCCTTTTAATGGGTGGGACTTGTTATCGCTATGATTATGACGTGTTCCACCCGCTGAGAGGAACACGATTGAAAAAGAAAGAAAAAAAGATATTGATAAAATAGCTAACGCAATTCGTTATGGAAACCGCAAGCAACAATAATGAGGAGGACAACGTTGCTAATATATTATTTCCGCCGTTTTCAAGATTGACTTTTAAAGAAAAGCTGGAGATCAGAAAAGGAAGACCTACACCAGAGCTTAATTTTGAGTAGAAAGCCAAAACTGTTCATTTCAACCACAGCAATTATAAGCCATACAACTGGATGACAGCATCAATCAAGAAGCTAAAGCTTTACTGCAAGAATCGTTTGCTGTTTGGGTAAGTTTTTTTAAAATCTAATAGTAGGTTACGTGACTTATTTTATTCTGGCCACCGCTGCCACTGTTTTGTATGTTAAGCTTTAGTTGAGAAAACAGTTATTTTGCTGAATAACTGGTCAGTCTGTAAATTGACTATCGTCAATAAATGAGTGACCATGCACATTTGCTGTAGTTCTGCATAATAGTGAAATTTTCCCCAAATCATAAGTTTAATACGGTCTCTTCCATATATTTAATCGGCTGCTGTGCCAGTCTAATGATGTGATTTATTATCAACGGGAAGTTTTTTTATGCGGAAAGTATCTGTCGCTAATGGTCTGAGCGCTGTCATGATGCATCGGCTTACATTACATTTTATTTAATTTGATGGTTTTGTGGCCAGTTGTCACCATATTCAGTTGAAATAACACACAGATTGTGTGATGCAATTATTTATAATGATGATTGCATTTTTATTATCTCTTTTTTTCTGTGTGATAACGCTTCGGTTACTTACGTAACCTCGGTTCCCTGAGAAGAGGGAACAAGTTATGCGTTTTGCTAAACGCTACGGGGAATTTCCTTTCCTCAAGATTTTGAAGCAAATTTTTATCCTAAAAATACCATGTAAAACGCAGCAGCAAGCAGCTGCGTGCTGATTGGCTGTGTTGCTGCAACTGCAGGAACCTATGGCGAGACCGCTGGGCGGGAAGGACCAATCAGGTCCCTCTAATATTCCCGCCACAAGGGGCAGCAGAATTTGCATAGCCAAGGGAATAAAAGACCCTGTGTCCCCAGGTTTGTCAGGTTAATCGACTCCCTGAGCAAGCGAAGCACGGCAAGCAAACGCAATACTCGTTCCCTCTTCTCAGGGAACCAAGGTTACGTAAGTAACTGAAGCGTTACCTTTCGAGAGTACTCTCGTATTGCGTTTTGCTAAACGCTACGGGGTACCAATGCAAAACGCTGTGCTCGCTTAACGGCTCTGATAGCCTGGAGACACCATACCCAGGCCGACCTAAGTGGGCCCGTAAATATGATATTCATAGAAGTCCCCAATATGAGCCAGACCTGAGTCAGGCTATTTCAATGAGAATAACACACAAAGATATATGTATATATATATACATAGACCAGACAGAGTCGGGCCAATAGGATTATTGAACGACCAGACAAGTCGAGTCATATAAGGAATGTGCTTATGACTTATACAAATACTTAAACCAGACCGGACTATCGGGCTGTAAGGGGTTAATATGTATTATACAGCGAGAAGCCCAGCCTGTAAGGCAGGGACATCCAAATGATAAAACCTGATAAAAGTGGACGGGGAGGCCCAGCCTGCCGCCGCACAGATATCATCCAGTGAAATGCCAGTAGACCAAGCCCATGACGAGGCCATGCCTCTAGTAGAATGGGCTTTGATGCCTATAGGGCTGCTGAGATCTTTGGACTCATAAGCCAGCGAGATAGCATCCACTATCCATCGTGACAAGGTCTGCTTTGTAACCGCACACCCGCGGGTGTGACCGCAAAAGCACACAAAGAGCTGTTCAGTTTGCCTGAAAGCAGCGGAACGCTCTATGTATATTCTCTGCGCTCTGACAGGACAGAGCAAATTAGCATCTTCCTCATCTAGCGATGATGAGAGTGCTGAAAGTGAAATGACCTGTGCTCTGAATGGAGTTGAGAGTACCTTAGGTACATATCCATGTCTTGGTTTGAGGACAACTTTAGAGTCGTTTGGCCCAAATTCCAGACAAGAGGCGCTCACTGAGAGCATGTGCAGATCACCCACTCGCTTAACTGATGCGATTGCTAGCAGAAAAGCAGTCTTGAGTGATAGGAGCTTTAAGCTCACCAAATGCAGAGGCTCGAATGTTGAGCCTTTCATAGCATCCAGGACCGTGGACAGGTCCCATACAGGGACTGAAGGGGGGCGAGGTGGGTGAAGCATTCTAGCCCCTTTGAGGAAGCGCACGATAAGATCGTTCTTCCCCAGTGACAGTCCATTCACTTGAGTGTGGTATGCTGCTATAGCAGCCACATAAACTTTGAGCATGGAGGGGGAACGACCCGCGTCCAGTAGCTCTTGTAAAAAAATTTGCACTTCTGACACTTCACAATTATGTGGGATCAGACTTTGTGCTTTACACCAGTCCAAAAAGACTGACCATTTGCCTGAATAGAGCCGCCTGGTCGCGGGGGCTCTAGCTTCAGAAATAGCGTTTAATACACTTTCAGAGAGGTTCTTGTGTACCCGTTGATGGGCCAGACATGAAGCGCCCATAGATCGGGACGGGGATGCCAGATCTGCCGTATCGCCTGCATGAGGAGGTCTCAACTCAGCGGAATTGGCCACGGGGCTGTTTCTGACATCCGACTTAGCTGTGAGAACCATGGTTGATTTCTCCAGAGCGGGGCTATTAAAAGCACAGCGCATTTGCTCTCCCTGATCCTCTCTATGACCTGAGGTAACATTGAGATTGGGGGAAAAGCATAAAGAGGAAGGCTGGGCCATTTGTGGGCCAACGTGTTTTGAGAAAATATATACGTCCTTGTGTTTGGAGAAATATATTAGGCATTGAGCATTGTCTTGTGAAAAGGTGAAAAGGTGAAAAGATCAACTTTTGCCTTGCCAAACATGCCCCAAATTGTCTGAATCGTTTGTGGGTGAAGAGACCACTCTGCTGGGGAAACTTTGCCCCTGGACAGCATGTCCGGACCCAGATTCAGAATGCCTGGCACATGATTCGCTCTCAGCAAACTCAGGTTGTGCTCTGCCCATATTAGGACTTTTCTCACCATCGTGTGCAGACCAATAGATCTTAGGCCGCCCTGGCGATTTATATAGGCTACCACTGACCTGCTGTCCATTCGGATCAGGACATGGTGGTGCTTTATGTACGGAAGGAAAGCTCTTAGCGATAGTGTGACCGCTTTCATCTCTAGACAGTTTATGTGAAGGCTCTATTCCGAGTCTGACCAGACTGGCCTGCCCTCATGAAGGGCTCCCCAACCTAGGTTGGATGCATCTGTCGAGATAACTTTCCACTTAGTAACAGTGCCCAAACTCATGCCCATCTGATACCAGACTGGATTTTTCCAAGGAGCCAGAGCCAATACGCAGCTGTGGTCTACCTTGATTTGTAATCGGCCCGAGAGCCATGTGTGAGCTGGAACGCGGCAATTCAGCCAGTGCTGGAGAGGGCGCATGTGTAACAGACCTTGAGACCCAACATCCTCTGAAAGTGTTTGAGAGGAGTGTATACACCGGACATGAGGGAAACTGCTCGGTTCCGAACAGAGAGCGCGCGCTGTGACGTCAGTCGCGCGTTCATCTGTAGTGAGTCTAACACTGTTCCCAGAAACGAAACACTCTGTGTGGGAGACAATGAGCTCTTTGCCACATTGATTCTGAGGCCCAAGCATTTCAAATGGTTGAGAAGCCAAGATCTGTGGTTTAATAACTGTATCTCTGACTGAGCTATTATGAGCCAGTCGTCGAGATAGTTGAGAATTCTCATTCCCCGAAGCCTCATTAGGGTTAACGCCGCTTCCATGCACTTCGCACTGAGTAACAGGGACCTGTTAGCCCGGTTGCATTGTGTTAGTGGCACTGTGAGAGGCGGCGTGCACTAAATGGCGGCGCACGCTTCATTTGGGTCGCCGTGGAAGTGGCGCTTACCAAGGAGATTGTGTTTGTGTACAGGAGAGCGCATTTGTTCAAGGGCTCGTTGACTGTGGGAATAATGTTTACCGCTGCCGGAGTGCAGGGGGCCGGGGAACGCAGAATGGCAGGCGAACGCTTTATTTGGGTAGCCGGGGAGATGGTGCTTGTGCACAGGCGAGCGTGTTTGTTTACGGGCTCGTTGACTGTGGGAATAATGTTTCCAGCCGCCTGAGTGCAGGGAGCTGGGGAACATAGGGAAGTGCTTGAGTGTAGGGGTACAACTTTGATGTTGGCACACTGCCTACAGATGAACTCGTAACACTGTGAGGATAGTTTTTATGTTAGCCTCCCTATTTGTGCAGACTGTAAAGTGGACGCATTCCTTGCATAGAAAAAGCTCTTGTGATTCATTGTAAATAATGTGTGGTGGCGCGCACTGTGTAGTTTATGAGTGAAATTGTTGTCGCTGAATTAACAGTGCTTATGCAGGAGTGCACACTATGTAGTGGTCACATTACCTACAGTGTTGAACCACTCCAGCCGCCTGAATAGAGGGGACTGGGAGAAGTGATATAGTGAAAAAAGGCGCAGGCTTGGCAGCCATATTACGATACCTTTAAGCTCTAGACAGAGGGCACGCGTGCTGCCATTTTATAGCTCCCTAGCAGCAAGCGTGCGCTTCAGCGAGAATGGCTGTGACGTAAGCCGCGTTCTCGATATATCCAGCAGCCTGAGTTCACTTGTCTACTCTAGCATTCTCTGTCCGCGGCCATTATCAGAGCGGTGGGAGCGGGTGAAGAGGAAGAGTAGAAAAGAGGAAGAGTGAGGAGAGCTAAGGCTTGAGTTCGCTCGTCTTCTGTCCGCGGCGCTTCCTCAGCGCGGCGGAAGCAAGAGAAGAGGGAGAGTGAGGAGAGCTCCGTATGAGGAATGCTCCAGCATTCTCTGTACGCGGCGCTTCACCAGCGTGGCGGACGCGAGAGAAGAGTGAGGAGAGCTTAGGAAGCTCTTAGAAGTGCCGTTGCAGCGGCAACACACACACACACATAGACACAGTAATAAAGGATATTTAACGCCGGATGGTGCAGCTGGAACAGCAGGCGGAGACCAGGTGGGAATCTGACGTCCTCAGGGCTGCAGGAAGTTCCACTGGTTGCTTTTCGACGGCGGGCTTCAATCCAGAGCTCAGCGAGGTGAGTCGCTGAAGAAGAAATAATCTGACGAACCTGGCGAGTCAGGGTCCTTTATACCCTGGGCTATGCAAATTCTGCTGCCCCCTGTGGTGGGAATATTAGAGGGACATGATTGGTCCTTCCCGTCCAGCGGTCTCGTAGGTTCCTGCAGTTGCAGCAACACAGCCAATCAGCAGGCAGCTGCTTCCTGCTGAGAGCCGTGCAGCTGCACTGCGTTTTACATGGTATTTTTAGGATAAAAATTTGCTTCAAAATCTCCAGGAAAGGAAATTCCCTGTATCATTCAGCAAAACGCAATACGAGAGTACTCTTAAAAGGGAACTCTCACGCTCACTCTGATATTTGCTTGTGACATTTCTTGTCAAAGGTAACATGCAGTATTATAAAAGAGAACACCGTAAGCTGACTTTAAGGCTGATTTTAAGCTTAGTTTACCTTTTTCCCCGAGAAAAAAGGGGTGAGAGGGCCAAGGTCCAAGAGTCACAGTTCGCTACTGGTGTATATTTAGTGCTTATGTTTCACTCATGGATTGTCTGTCTTTGTATGAGTTTGCCTTGTGTTACCCAGTTTCCTTGTGGTGTTATTAAACTTCCTAGCATTTAGATCCTCTCTCTCTCGCCTGATCATTCACAGCCCTAATGACAGAACGACGGACCATGCTATGGATCTAACAGGAAGTAACACAAGATCAGGGGAAAACAACACTCAAAAAAAAAAATCAGATCTCCAATTGAAAATGTTCTAGTGACTGATCACATCTAATTTTTTAATTGGCCAAAGTGAATATCTGTGAATTAAATTGCATCAATTCACAGAAATTTAATTTGGCCAACTGAAAAATTTAGATGTGATCAGTCACTAGAACATTTTCAATTGGAGACCAGAATTTTTTTTACAGTCAAGACAGGAATCATGACAAGTGGCAAATTCTAGAATTCAAGAAATTAAATAGAACAGAACAAATTCAACAAGTGAACTGGCATACTATAGGTCTGTTACCAATGACAGGGAACACAGGCAAACCAGAACAGGGAAAACAGAACACAATGACAATAAAACAGAGCAATGCAGAACAGAACTGTTACTGTAGCTAGTAAAAGGGAGGGGGTGGGGGACCAGCAGGAGGATGAGGAACAGCCTGAAGATGAAACCACAGAGACAATGACCAGATGAACCAGGGAGGAGAAGGAAGGAGGAGCCAGGGTGGAGTCAGCTGACTGAACACCAGCGGTGGAGCCAGGAGAATCGGAGACCCAAGTGGAGCCGAGGAGTCACAGAGACCTCTGGAGTGGAATGATGGCTCTGGAGACTGAGGTGAAGCCGTAGCAATGAGTGTCTGAGGTGGAGCCAGGGTGCCAGGACTCAGGCAGAGCCGATGGGACTGAGGACTATGGCGGAGCCCAATGGAGCCAAAGGGGTGGAGGGACAAAGCACAGCTGAAGGTCTGAAAGTGTGCGGTGTACGCAGAGTGTCAACTGACCAAGGTGGAGCCGGAGAGACTGGAGGAGCCGTAAGGACAACGGTCCCAGGTGGAGCCAAGCAAGGGAGGAGCTAAGGTAGAGCCAACTGGTTGACAGGCCGAGGTGAAGTGACCGGCTTGGTGGCTGGAGGTGGAGCTAGGGGATCCCCTTGCCAAGGCAAAGCTGGAGACCTGGAAAACCCAAGCCGAATCCAGGTTTCAGGGTAGAGTCAATAGAGGAGGAGCTGAGGGACTGAAAGGAGCCAACAGAGGCGGGGTCGAAGGACTGGCTGGCTTAGGTAGAGGAGGCGGTAGAGGGATTCTGGTTGGGACAACATCAGCAAAAGAGACTTGGAGCTGGACGGGACCAGTGGAGACGCAGGAGACTTGGAGCTCAGCGGGACCAGCAGTAATGGGAGACCTCCAATACTTCAAAATAATTTTCAGAGACAAGGCACAACTCATCCTCAATGGCAGGGGTTTGGGTGGGGCTTTCCTCCATGCCCTCAAACTCCACAAGCAACCCCACAGGGACGGACGATGTAGCCGGCTCACACACCTGGTGGGCTCAGGGATGAAGAGGGCTTTCAGCCTTAGCTCAGGCTCAGGCCCGGGCTTGGGCAGTATCTCAGCAAATGTCCTTTGAGGACATTGTTGGGCAGACGTGCCTTACAATGCTCATTCAGTTTGTTCACATCACACACACAGGGAGAGGTCTGGGAGCTTGTAGAGCATGCCAGATCTAAAAGTCTCTTGCATGGCCCTCAAGGGCTTTTCTTCCTGCTCAAGACAGAGCAACCTTACAGCAGGGTGATCCATCTTTGGTTAAGTTCTGTGTTCTGTCAGGTGTCGTGGCTGCTGCAATGAGTCAACATCCAAAAGTAACATGCAGGAGATCAGCCTGAAAACAGAATAGCATAACCACATTCCAAATAAGATGACACAGAACACTGGATAAAGAAAACCGATGACTATATGTACACACGCAAACAAAGGGAGCTAAATGTAGGTGGAACCAAATCAGTAACAAACTGTAGGAAACTAGGCCAATTAACAATCAGAGGGAACACGGGCAAACCAGAACAGGGAAAACAGAACACAATGACAATAAAACAGAACAATACAGAACAGAACCATTACAGTAATATCTGAATAATTATTAAAACAATTAAAACAGAAGATATTTATAATTATTCTATAGATACACTGACAAAAAAAATCATGTTTAAATATTTAAGAGGTAAAACTAATAGAATAGAATAAAAAAAACAATAACAAAAGACAAAATCTTCAGAACAGAAATTAAACAAGTACACTAATAAAAAATGTTTTATTCAAATATTTGACTGATCAAATATTCTAGAGAATACAATATAATAGAATATATGTATTTACAATAACATGATAATCATTTACTTTCATGGTATTTCGTCATATATTACACCGGCACAGCACTTTTTTATACATCTGTGTTTACTAACACAGCATGAAGTTTGAACATTGCTAACAGGCTGTCTATAAAATTACACACACACACACACACACACACACACAGACACACACACACTACCAGCCTCACACTATATTAAATATTACAGAAACACCCCCAAAACATGCCATGCCAAGATCCACACACAAGCACGCACACCTAATTTATCCAGACCTCCCTTCAGGGGCGCAGTGAGGGCTAACACTGTGAGATCTTAATTAGTCCTGGATTAATTTATTAAGTGTGTGAAAGTGTAAAGACCCAGTGAACTGAGAGAATGAACTCGCTCTGCTCTGCTGAGAAGTGCGCTTGTTGCACTATGCCTGCGAGAGACAAATTTATAAAAATGTTTTCACAAATATAATCAGACCTCATAAAATTGACTTTTAAGTGAGTACGGTTTATAAAATGGGCCCAATAATGTTTATGAAGAAAATGTGTCAGTAGGGTTAATGTATCATAATTATAATAAGCTTAATTTGATAAAAAGTTAAAAGTCTATATTTTTACATTTAGCCTACTGGGAAAAAAAGTGCTTTCCCGGGCAAAAATTGGCAATGCAGTGTTGTTCTGGCCGGTTGCCAGACCTTGCTATGCAGTTTATAAGGTATTGTGAGGGATTTTTAGCATATTGTGGCCAGTTACTAGGGCATTGCTAGGGTGTTGTGAATGGTTGCTAAGTGGATGTCAGCTGTCTATCAAGCAAATTATACATAAGTAGGACAGAACATAGGGTTACACTTTATTTCAATAATACACATTCCACTATGTAATGCAGAGTAGAATGACAGAATATAGCTATGTTTCCATCCAAAGTTGCACATTTCAAGGAACACGCCGACTTTTTTGGACTTAAGCTTATTCACTGTATCCCCCAGAGTTAGATAAGTCCATACACACCATTCTCATCTCTGTGCGTGCCATAACTCTGTCTGACGCACCAACCGCTAGCCTAGCTTAGCACAAAGACTGGAGGTAAATGGCTCCGGCTAGCCTACTGCTCAATAAGTGACAAAACAACGCCAACATTTTCCTGTTTACATGTTGTGATGTGTATAGTTACATCGTGTACTAAGACCAACGGAAAATGAAAAGTTGCGATTTTCTAGACTGAAAAGGCAACTATTGGAACTATTCTATCATTCCTGCGAAACAATCAAGGAACTCTGTGCCGTCCCATGAGTGCAGCGGCACAATGATATTACACAGCGCCTGAAAATAGTCCCTACATGCTCCCTGTGCAAGCAGGTTGTCACGTTGGTTATGTTGACGGAAGTTAGCCTATTTTCAGGCGCTGCGTAATATCATTGCGCTTTAGTTAAATGACAATCATATTTAACTAAAGGCTAAAATACTATTTCTGACTAAATTCGGGGCTCCCCTGTCTGAGCAGAACAGTCCGAGATTTTCAGTTCGTGAGACACACTAGACCAGGGGTCTCAAACTCATTTTACCTGGGGGCCGCTGGAGGTAGACTCTGGGTCAGGCTGGGCTGCATCAAGTATTCCACAAAAAGCAGCAAAACTGATCCAATCTTCTTATTCTTTATATTAACAGTTCTTCAACATGAATGTTTCTTTTGAACATGAACTGTTCCTCTGAATTTGAACTTTCCTTCTGAACATGAACGGTTCTTCAGAACCTAGGCTTCTCTTGCCTACTCTATTTTCTTTTAAATATAGCCTATAGAAATTAAATCATGTAATATGAAATAATGAATATATTTGTAAACAATATTTGCATTAATTTGCGTCAAATATATTATTAGTCCCGAGATTCTTCGCATGAGTGAATAAATACATAGATCCGCAGTGAGTTTTAGAATTTGCCTGTGGTCTGGTGGTAGAATTTTTGTCAACCGTGTTAAAGATTTCAGGTCCTAATCCACCCTCATATAGTTTTTCTTCATTAAAATTAAAGATGTTCATCAATGATTGTATATTAAGAGCATGGACACGTTTGTGTGCCTTTTGTTTTGTGATTTCACCGGAAAGAATAGTCTCTCTCAGCAACGGCATTAAGCGATAGATTGACGAGCTCATCTGTGTTTGAAGCATAGACTGTAAAAAAAGGTGTGAAGCCTGTGCAGTGTGCATGAGCCAAAAGAGAACGCAAACCCAGCTTACTTTGATTTGATTGGCCATCTAAATTATTTTGACATTGACGAGTGCTGTTAGACCACATTCGTTTCGACTGTCTGATCAGCTCCGTTTGTCTGTTCCTGTCAATCACGCGGTGTCAACCAATTATACTGCATGAGGGAGGGGCGAGCCAACTCTCTCACACACACACACAAAGGAGGCAGCAAGCGTGGCAAGTGTTGCACACGCAACGAGTCAGCAAAAATTTGCTTTTCAGAACAACGCGCGGGCCCCACTAACACTAAACTTTGATGTCAAGTAGGGGGCCACAAAATATAATCCGCGAGTTTGAGACCCCTGCACTAGACGAAGCATAATAGACGCTGTCATGTTATCTTGACTTCGGATTTTGGTGTTTGGGAACACAATCATGCGAGCCGCTTCTGGGAAGTCATTCTGATGACAGACTTTGGCTGAATAAACCAGCCTTTGAGGTTCTCTGCGATGCGATTGGTCCACTGGTTAGTCCAGTTATCCAATCACATCCACTGTTGAGACAAAGGGCCATATTTTAACGATCTGAGCACATGGTCTGAAGCGCATGGTCTGAAGTTGAACTTAGGGCTCACTTTTGCTAGTTTAACGACAAAAACAACGGTCGGCACGCCAGGCGCATGGTCCAAAAGGGTTGTACCTAGTCTCTTAATGAGTCATGGGTGTGTTTTGGGCATAACGTGCAATAGACCAATCAGAGTCTCATCTCCCATTCCCTTTAAAAGCCAGTTGCGCTTGCACCATGGTGGATTCGCTATTTACATGATGGAATTGGTGAGCAGAAAGACTGAACGCTTCTCCAGAGAGGAATCCTTTTATTTGTATTATTTAAAAAGTTTGTGTGCTGCTGCGCATCCCTGTGTGTGTAATAATCAAAGTGTACGTGTGTTGTGCACCGCCTATAGGAACATATTACTAACATACCCTTTAAATAACACAAAAAATACTGCGCTATTGACTTTAGAGCAGGTTTTTGTTGGTCAATGATGCAGTCGTTTTCAGTTCCTCAAAATAGCAACGCACCAACAATGCTCCTGAACACACCTGGTTTTCAGACCAGCAAGCCCATGGGTGAACAGATGCACGAGTGCATTTGCTATTTAAACAACATGGCGCAGGATGTGAAAATGATAACTGCGTCAGGCTCAAACTAGCAAAAAACACTTGCGTCGTGCCTGGTGTTGCACTGCTCCAGGTGTATGATAGGGCTCGATAAGTCACGGTTTTGTGTAAAAAAGTTCATCGCAGTATTACATTTACCATCAAAATACACAAAATCACAATTGTCTGAACCTTTTTGAATTTGTAAAAATCATAAACTTTTGTTTGTCACAGAGCATATTTTCTGCAATAATTAAAAAGCCAATGAAAACATTTTTTTTGCCAAGGGAACCAGGGTGATGCGAACTTCCTTGGGGTTGGACTACAAAAATATGTCCTGACTCCAGCACTATATAGAGCATATGTAGCCCGACCCTTTCCAGCACTGCGCTTGTTATGTTCTGCATTCAAATTTGTATTTTCACAGCATGAAGGTAAGATCTTAAGGATTTATGAATGAACCGCACATTTTAAAAATCTTCCCGGTCTACTGACATTTGTTATGGCATCTGCTTCAAACATTACAATTCTCATGATAGCTTTCGTTAACACTACAATAAGTAAATCCACTCTGCGACAGCGATGCCAAGGAAATATACAGAACTAACTGAAGGTCAAACAAAAATATTCTAAAGATGGCTGTGCACTTGTTTCTCTGGTGCATAAGGTCTATAGTTTTTTAGTAAGCCAATCACAATTAAAATACTGTATCACACACCTAAAGAAAGAAAGACAGAGGAGAGAACTTTATCTTTATTTTTTTTCCATTTCAACTTCTCTCTGTCCCACCCATTAGTAGACATCTCCCATTATGACAATCACTTACAGCCACTATCGATTCCCTCTCCAGCTGTGATTCACTCCACACACACACACACACACACACACACACTCTCTTATAATCAGTCACATCATACAGACTATTCACAGACTTTACACCAGCCTACAAGCACACACACACAAACACATTACTCACAAACAAACAAACACTTCTCATTGATTTTCTCAGGCTGGGAGCTGCAGGCACACATTTCTGCTCTACTATTGGCTGATAACACGGAAATATGGAGAAGTCGAGAGGAAAAGATAAATGGAAAAACAGGAGGGAAGCAGGAAGAAATAGGCAAGAATGGAGCAAATATGAATATATGAATCAATAAAGGTGAGTGGTGGAGAACAGAAGTGCACATTATAGTATTTTTTCCAGGCAGCTCTTTTGCACCGACATAGGAAACACATTTAAATGTATAGGCATTGTCACATGACAGGAAGTATCACTGTGTTCAGAATAGCAACCTTAACCTCAATATAGGCTCTAATTCACCAAATTCTCCAAAGAAAATGTGATATTTGGTGCTGTGACCTGGGTGGGACTGAGGTTTAGGGGGGTGAGTGTAACGTTGGCCAGTAAGAGCTGTGTGTGTAAACCTCACTCCCCTGGCCTTAAGAGGCACAGCAGCGATTGATACTAATGGCTGCAGTCTTTAACGTCCTTGTTAGTGCACCCGCCTCCCACGCCAGAGACCCTAGTTCGAATCCCACTCTGAGAGGGTCGGGTAAGACCAGTTGCATTTGGTGCCGTGACCCGGTTGGAAGTGAGGTTTAGGGGGGTGAGTGTAACGTTGGCCAGTAAGAGCTGTGCGTGTAAACCTCACTCCCCTGGCCTTAAGAGGCACACCAGCGATTGATGTTAACGTCTGCTGTCTTTAGCGCACTTGTTTGCGCACCGGCTTCTCACACCAGAGACTCTGGTTCGAATCCCACTCTGAGCGGGTCGGCTAAGATCAGTTATATTTGGTGCCGTGACCCGGGTGGGAGTGAGGTTTAGTGGGGTGAGTGTAACGTAGGCCAGTAAGAGCTGTGTCTGTAAACCTCACTCCCCTGGCCTTAAGAGGCACAGCAGCGATTGATTCTAATGGCTGCAGTCTTTAACGTCCTTGTTAGCGCACCCTCCTCCCACGCCAGAGACCCTGGTTCGAATCCCACTCTGAGCGGGTCGGGTAAGACCGGTTATATTTGGTGCCGTGACCCGGATGGGAGTGAGGTTCAGGGGGGTGAGTGTAACGTTGGCCAGTAAGAGCTGTGCGTGTAAACCTCACTCCCCTGGCCTTAAGAGGCACACCAGCGATTGATGCTTACGTCTGCGTTCTTTAGCGTCCTTGTTTGCGCACCCGCTTCTCACGCCCGAGACACTCGTTCGAATCCCTCACAGAGCAGGTCGAGTAGGACCGGTTACACTCGCAGTACTTTGGTGTCATACACCAATCAATCTGCGCAGTGCCGCTTCAAGTCGAACAATTTTTTTTAGGATAGTGCATGATTTGTAAACAAATACATTTTCATGTTTGCATCACATGATGATGGCTTTTCTGATTTAGTAAACTTTCTCAGAAGCTCACCTGATACAGAAATGCACTTGTGATAGGGTATGAGTCATGAGTTGTGATTAAAAAAAAGATCAAAGACATTGATTGCTTTTGTAAATCTCATGTTTGCCTTTGTTTAGGGTAGGGTTTAGTGTACGTAATATGTTATTTATGATTAGAGAATTAACTTTTAACTATTAAAGCCCTCATTTTAGTTAAATCATGACCATGTTGTACTAATCTGTTCATGTGCGGGGTTCCATACATAATATACAAGATAAATGGTTCAAATAATAGTATGATACACATGTTGAATGTTTTATTCAACAAGCGGTGCCCAGTTATATCATCTAGGAAATAAATATTACATTTCTAAAATAATTTACGTTTAAGTAAAAATGCCTTTTCACGGTCAGATCAAAGAAAAGTCAAGAACATGACACTAACAGCAATGCTAATAACTGAGAAAAATAAGAAAATCTAACTTTTCTCACTATATCTGTATGCATACCGTACACACTTTGTACACACTTGTGAATTTTCGGCATGCATGGAATACCCGGATGATCAACTTTATATGTGTAGTATAACAGAGCATATTTTGAATGCAATGCACTCACATACAGCCAAAATTGAAGATGCCTTTAATCAAAATTGAATTAAAAACCCAAAGTAACCACTTTTATTAGCTGAAATGAAAACTTGACTTAACTCACTCAATGTGACAACCATGGAGTATGAATATTGGTTGAGGAATAATGCTTACTACTTGCAGCTAATATTCCTCAATAAATGCATGACTTTTCTATATATTAAACGTATGCATGATGGACTGCAGAAATAGTAGAGTATGATTGTCAGGGTTCTGTCACTTCTGTCTAGTTTATTCATGGTTTTGTGACAGAGCCCTGACACTCCTGTATTGTTTGTCTTGTGTGAGCGTGCAGCTTTGAGCATGCTCAAGCTGCGTGCTCTTCTGTCCTTGTGTTTTGTGTGCGGCGTGGTGTTCGGATCCCAGCACTTCGGTCTAGTTTGGGTTTCAGTTTTGTGTTGGGATTCGGACATTCATGCTCCGCGTGTTTGTTTTGTCATGTGAGCGTGTGCTCTTCTGTCTGTGTGTTCTGTGTAGCACACGGTTCATGTTTTCATCGGCCGTTGTGCTTTCATGTTTTGTCTTATGTTGTGTAGCACGTGGTTGGTGTATTTTCACTGGCTACGTGCTACGTCATGTTGTCATGTTTTGTGTGAACATGCAGCTGATGAGTTCTCATTAGCTGCATGTTCATGTCATGTTTGGTGTGAGCACATGTCTTGTCAAGTGTTTCTTTGTGCCATGTGCTCGTGTCTATTGTCTAACCCCGCCCACCTTGTTTCCTGATTATTGGTTAATTTGCCCCACCTGTCTTCCCTCGTTACCCTCCTTTGTTTGTTCCCTATTTAATCTCCTTGTGTTTGCAGTCCAGTGCTGAATCGTCGTCGTATGTACCTCCTGTTTCCCTGCTCCCTTCAAGTCAAGTCAAGTCAAGTCAAGTCAAGTCAAGTCAAGTCAAGTCAAGTCTGTTTTCCCCCCTCGGGGTAGTTTTGTTTTGTCTTGTTTTGTTTTATTATTATCATTAAAAAGCCCTTTCCTCTGCATCCTTGAGTCCTCGCTCCTTTCCCTTCACCAACCCTGACAATGATATTCCCACATAGCCAGTGCTGTGGTATATTGCTATCTTTCTCTATCGTTCTTTCTTCTGGGTATGTATTTCTCTTTCAATCTATCCTCATCATCCCTCACACACATCTTTTATTTTCCTCAAGGATCCTGAGGTGAACATTGTACCAATCTCTGCCACCTCTCATTCTGTTCTTCTCTTGCTCTCTCACTCGCCTCCTATTAAAATAGTATTTGATTTCAGCAGCTTTAGTAGTAGTAAAAGTAGTAGAAATATCAAAGAGGAAGGGAAGCAGTCGCTCACACCTCCCGTTCCCAAGAGGATATAATTGCTCTGATGATGTTGGCGGAGGGAGGGAGGAAGGGAGCGTGACGTAGCGCGGGAGGAGTGAGGAGTCAGGGAATACCCTCGTGAAGAGAGACAGAGAGGGTGCGTGGGTGTAGGATGAAGAAACACCGTCAAATGTGAAACCTCTCTCCCTCTCTCCCTCTCTCCCTCTCTCCCTCTCTCTCTCTCTCTCTCTCTCTCTCTCTCTCTCTCTCTCTCTCTCTCTCTCTCTCTCTCTCTCTCTCTCTCTCTCTCTCTCTCTCTCTCTCTCTCTCTCTCTCTCTCTCCCTCTCTCGCTCTCTCTCTCTCTCTGGTTTCTCCTTCAGTGCAGTGGTGTGCAGCGTGAGAAAGCCGAGCCTCCAGCCCATGTTTAAAGATTCATGATGCAGTTCTGCGTCTCAGCTCCTCTTACACACACACGTACGCTCCATATGCTTCTGTGCCAGCAGAGAAACGCTCTTCGTGCTCATGTACGCCATGATGGTGTGCATCAACTAAATGCAGTTTAGATGTCCTGCATTAAATGCTATAGAATTATTGTTTATTGTCAGTTTATAATAACTAATGTAGTAAACTAATGCTAACGAATGAAACCTTATTGTAAAGTGTTACCTAAATATGTGCAAGTGTGTGTGTGTGTGTGTGTGGGGGGGGGGGGGGGGGGGGGGGGGGTTGCATGACTTTTCTATATATTAAACGTATGCTTTCTTTCTTATGATATATATCATGTCCCCACAAATATATATATATATATAAAATAGTCAATAATAAATATGAAAACATTTCAGCAGAGCAATTTTGCTAATTTCACGTTAGAATTGGCCGTATGGCACGTTATGCTCCATAATGCAGCACTGTTCCTGCTTATCACTGCATGCCTCTATTTATAGAGCCTCCCAGGAGCAGAGAAAGACTCCCATCGGAAAGAGCACACACACACACACACACACACACACACACACTCGTGCTGAGGGAAGAGAGTAGCTGCAGTGGGAGGGCTAGAAGAAAAGGTAGATTGCTGAAACTCACAGAGTGAGAACTTGAGAACGAGGTTAGACAGAGAAGGTGAGAAACACGGGGATATGATTGATGGGCACAACAGCACATGAAAAGAGGTGAAAGAAGAATATAAAAGAGTGAGGCAAGAGAGAGATGAATAGAAGAGAGGGGAACAGCACAAATCATATTTTCAAAATTGTCCATCTGAAAGACTGAGCATTTTGAATCAGGTACAAAACCTAATACATGAAGAGAAAAACAAACTTTAATTAGAATAATCCTAATAATTAAGGTTTTTTTTTTAAATGAACTGGTTTATATTAGCTTTTCTATGTTCTATTCATTTTATATGAAGTTGCCATTTTTGCCAAATATTACCAACATTTGGAAACTGTCTAAATACTGTTTAAATCCCTGCTTTTATAATAATCTAGCATCAAAATAAAATAAAATAAAAATACATAATAATAAAAACATTTATAAAAATAAAATACAATATTTAATAAAGTAAAATAAAATAAAATACACAATAAAGTAAAATAATACAAGTAAAATAATACAATAAAATACAATAAAAATACATCATAATACAATAAAATAATACAATAAAATACAATACATAATAAAGTAAAATAAAATAAAAATGCATAATAATACAATACAATACATAATAAAGTAAAATAAAATAATAAAATAAAATACAATAAAAATACATAATAATAAAATAATACAATAAAATACAATACATACTAAAATAAAATAGAAATACATAATAATAAAATGAAAAACATAGTACATACTAATAAAATACAGTACATAATAAAGTAAAATAAAATCAAATGAAAATACATAATAATAAAATAAAATACATAATAAAATAAAATACAATTCATAATAAAATAAAATAAAAATACATAATAATAAAATAAAATACATAATAATAAAATAAAATACAATTCATAATAAAATAAAATAAAAAACATAATAAAATAAAAAAACATAATAATAAAATTAAATACAATTCATAATAAAATAAGATAAAATAAAAAAACATAATAATAAAATACAATACAATACATAATAAAGTAAAATAAAATACATAATAATACAATAAATACATTTCATAATAAAGTAAAAAAAAAAAATAAAAAAAATAAAATAAAATAAAATAATACAATAAAATGCAATACATAATAAAGTAAAATAAAATAAAAATGCATAATAATAAAATGCAATAAATAAAGTAAAAAAACAACAACATAATAATAAAATAAAAAACATAATACATAATACAAAAATACAATACATAATAAAGTAAAAATTAAATTAAATAAAAATACATTATATTAAAATAAAATAAAATACCTGAATGGGTAACAGGTTAGCAAACTAAGCCTAAAATAAGCTGTCACAGAATAGTTTTGTACAATCTGCTGGTTTGCATTTATTAATAAATAAAATATTTTATATGAATTAAGAAAAATAGGCCGGAGAGAAACAGAGAGGCAGATGTTCCCTCAGCTGACCAAAAGGCAAACTGACACGAGAGGGGAGAAACGCCCTCTGCTGGCCGGGCTCATCGCTCAGTCAAAGGGGTTTTGGTAGAGCCATTCACTGCAGTGAGGAACAGTGCCGCCGCTGGCCGTTTTGATGCCCTATGCGCGATCACATGATGACTGCGGTCGCGGCGTTCGCGAATTGCGGGCATCATAATGTGCGGGGGTGGGGGGTTTGCTGAGAGAATTTTTCTTGTGGTGCCCCCCTGAGCACTTGGTGCCCCACGCGCAGCGCGAGATGCGCGTAATGGGAGCGGCGCCACTGGTTAGGAAGATCCTGATATAAGGGTCACACTAAAGGAATAGTTCACAAAAAATAATAATAATAATAATAATAATATTATGTGATCATTTACTCACCCTCATGATGTTCCAAACCTGAACATATTTCTTTGTTCTGCTGATCACAAAGAAATATATTTGGAAGAATGTTTGTAACAAAAATAGTTTGGAAGTCAGTGATGTTACAAACATTCTTCCAAATATCTTCCTTTGTGTTCAGCAGAAGAAAGATAGGGTAGAGTGGGGGGAAATGTGACATTACAGTGAAACAAAACATAAATGTGACTTGAATTGCCATCCCGGTTTTGAGTGACTATGGCAGGAGTTATTCACCAAATATTAAAATTGCGCAGCCTTCATAATTAATTCGTATTTTGACTGAAAATATTTTTGTACAAAGGGGGCGTTTTGCCCCAGCGGTGGGGTAAAATGCCCCCTTTCTTACCAACCAGTTTGCTTCATAGATCAACAGCAAAATGAGCAGACTATAGTTTTTAATCTCTCAAAGTAAAAGGCAAGTAATGTATCAACATGTATATATTAATATTTATTTAATATCACTATTTATGTGGTGAAATATATTCAATAAATGCATTAAAAGCCACTATGTTTTTATCATTGGGTCACCTAACCACCTTCCATCAGTGAGCTAACTGTGCTATCAAGCTAGCCTAATGCTCACTTGAGGTAATTTCTTTTTATTTTGTTCAAATATTTTGATTTTACCACCTAGTTATACTGCATTAAGTGTAAAACAAAGGATTTGATAGACAGAAATATGTTATTATAGTAATTATGATTGAGAAATTATGCCCTTTGGGTAGGGTTGCCACCTTCAGTGTGGCAAAATAAGGGACACCCATTCATGACACCCACTCGCCCCCCCAAAAAAAACAATTGCATAACGGACAGACATAAAGAATACGTCATGAAATGATTATTTCAACATTTACAATTTGACAGCTCAATAATAAACCATATAAGAAAACATGAGATCAAGTATGTGAACTTGCAACAGAACACATTTTATATTATTTTACATTTGATTTTATTTATTTCAAAATAACTCTTTAGTAGCCTATTTGGTGCACTTTAAAGGGATAGTTCACCCAGAATGAAAATTCTGTCATCATTTACTCGCCCTCATGATGTTCCAAACCTGTACGAGTTCTGCTGAACACAAAAGAAGATATTTTGAAGAAAGTTCAAAGTTCAGCCTGTATGCTTTGAGGGCACCATTGACTTCCACAGTAATCTTCCTATGTGTTCAACATAGCAAAGAAATGTTTGGAACAACTAGAGGGTGAGCATATGATGACAGAATTTTTATTTTTGGGTGAACTGTCCCTTTAAGCAGTCATTCTGAACCAGTAATCACTTTTTTGAATTTAAAAAATATATATATTTTATTTTATTAATTTACTTAAATTATGACTATATTATCATGTAATTATTTGTCCCATTTCTATCTAAATATTTTTTTAAATGTCAAACTTTATATGACAGGATTATTTATTATGTATGATGAATATAGCCTAGATGAATTATAAATTAATAATAACATTAATTAGGCTATAATCTATTAATTAACCTGAATAAAAACACCTCGCAAGTTTGCAGGCACACTGGCACAGCGCATGTTCTCGAGACTCCGGCAACTAAAACACAATCACGCACAAATGAGCTCCTGTACTACTTATTGTGAAATTGATTTCTTTATATTTGCTATCAGTATTCTCCACACTGCAAAATCCGTATGTGTTTATTGAACTATGTGTGGACCTGTGTAAAAATACGGGACAAATCGCGTCCCGTATTGGTTTGATACGGGACACGTCATTTTGCTTGTAAATACGGGACGGGTGGCAACCCTACCTTTGGGGGGCGTTTTACCCCACAAGCTATGACTTTTTTTAAAAATTTTCAATTTTTAAAATATAATTATATTCCTTATAAATAACATTTCCTCTCAAACTACAGACTTCACTATTCATCTATCATACATCACTGTGATATCCTGCAGACCAATATTCTCTTAAACACTTGTTTATTAATATCTGAAAATATAGCGCTTGCAATTTAATCCTCTTCTCTTCAAATACGTCGCTGGTGTCAGCTTCTCCAAGGAGATTTGTTTATCCCCGTTGTCAACAAAGTGCATAGCAACAGTGAAAATGTATCTTGACTCCCTCTAGTGGTTATTTTGGGAAAAACAGGTGGGGGGGCGTTTTACCCCAGGGGGGCATTTTCCCCCACTCTACCCTATGTATACAGGTTTGGAACTTGAGGTTGAGTAAATGATCACAGAATTTATATTTTTGGGTGAACTATCCCTTTAAGACCCGTTCACGCCAAGATAACTAAAGATAACTAAATCTGCGTCCATACCAACTTTATGTTTATTCTAAGCGTGCGCTGCAGTTACAGTCTGTCATGCTCAAGCTCTTTAAAGCAGGATGGATTCTGACTGACTGCAATGCGTTTGTCATTCATTATGTTCAAAATAGTTTTGAAAGTGAATCTAATTATATAATCTCTGTGTTGTTATGGTTATAGTTGTGGTGTGGACGATTTTTAAACTATGTTATAGTTATTGTCCTTAGTGTGAACAAGCCGTTACTGTCCATACTGATAAACACACAATTGTAATCCTAATAAACTACATTAGTCTATTTGGTGGGAGAGAAAATATATTGTGAAAAATTGTGATCACAATTGTGATCCTGCAGAAAAGCTATACGATTAATCGTTTAAAGAATGCGATCTCAATTCCAAGTGATCTTATTCCTGAATGACAATGAACAATATAAACCTTTAAAGGGGTGGTAAACCACGATTTCACTTTTCTAACTTTAGCTAGTGTGTAATGTTGCTGTTTGAGCATAAACAACATCTGCAAAGTTACAACGTTCAAAGTTTAAAGCAAAGGGAGATATTTGCTTTAAAAGCAATCAATTTCTAAGGACTACAGCAAACGGCCGCTAGGGACTACAGACATTCCTCCAGGGTCTCTGACATCACCAGCCCCAATATTTACATAAACCCCTCCTCCGAGAATATGAAATACGGGGGGCGAGGCCATTTTGTATCGCAGCAGGGAAGCGTTGTTGTGGTATAGTTAGTAGGCTGGAGTGTTGTTGCCGCAACGAAACGCTGTTATTTTCATCCGGAGTGCAGGTCCACTTTGTTCAGCCTTCCTAGGGACAGGGCAGCGTTGCAGTGCGTTTAACATACAACGTTATATGCATGCGTGTATGAGACAGAGGGGAACACGGTCGCATTTGCAGCAGATATATGCTGCCCATCATAAATCAAAGCACGAGACAGACAGGGGTCGGAGGAGAAGACCGGAAAATGTAACATTATGGACAATATTCGTCAGTATTTGCGATACACGAGCCGCGGTTCAGCTGCGCGAGACAGGCGGGCGCGTGCGGATCCTGCTGCAAATTTCACGGAGGAAAGCTTCCACAATCTTCGCGAGTTCAATGCAGGATTCGCACAACGGCTTGTCCTGAAAGATGGATTTAAAAACAGAAGCTGTTTACGGGCCACAACCTGTAAGTAAGATTTATTTTTCGTCGATGTGTTTTCCTGTAATAGTTCGTATTGTTAATTGTACGTTGTAGCAAGGAAGTAAACAGATGACAACGCTCATTTGGCTCTGCAAACCAGTTTGTTAAATGCTCATTCATACTTAACGTTATCCGACAAACACCTAACGTGACTAACTTTTTAAAATCTCAACAGCGAACTTGGCATTAGTGTAAATTATTCTTTGATTAGAGCTTTTATGTATGTTTATCTACAGGCATGCTAAACATGCTTCTGTGTTTGATTTGGCTACTAGTAAAGCCAATGTTTAGTGTTCGTTCTTGCGACAGATATTTGGCTATAATCGTTCTAAAAATACAAAAGTAACGGTGCCATTCAGTAGCGATCACTATAAATCCGCAGTCTTTACTCTTGAGGACTGAACAGGTTCTGCTCGATCATCTTCACTAAAATTGTCTGGGTCTGATTAGGGCTCAAATTGGTATGGTTTTATTGATGCCATTGTACTACCCAAAGCACAGGCTAGTAGCCTGAGGCTACCGGTAAAGGTAAGGGGCGTGACGTTTCCGACCAACGTGCACTAGGCGGTTAGTTAATCACAACGCACTGGGCCAGCTAACCAATCAGAGCCCATTGCGTATTTTTGAGGGACTGGCTTCATAGAATCCGGAAACCATCAGACCGTTTTTACAAGGAGGGACAGAGCAGTGTAGAATAAAAGTAAAATATATGAAAAATAATGCAATTTTTTAAAAACGAAGCATGAACACATGTTACAGTGCACCCCACAAACACAATCAAGCCTTCGAAAGAATGTGTTTTACCACCCCTTTAACAAATTCAAAGCGGAACGTTTGCGCAGCCGCTGAGCCAGACAGTGCAGTTGTCATGTGAAATGTCATGTAGCTATCAATATTTGTGTTATATTATATTACAATATTATGTTACAATAATTCAAATTATTACATGAGTACTGGGATGAAAGTTTAAAACACTTGTTTTATATATATATATATACTTGAATCTGATTGGTTGATGAACGTTCTAAGGTGTGCAATTATTTTCAGGGAAACGCAGGGCTAAAGTAGTTCCAGGCAGCTTTTGACCACAATACAGTTCCATATCACTCCGCCAAATTATTTCAGTTATTTAAAGCTCCTTATAGCCGACAACAGCAAAAGAACCAAAAACGCACAACAACACCGAACAAGCAAGCAATAGGATAAAAACAACACATTATTTCCATGTTTTTGCCACAAAATTACGTATTATTATGTAGGGGAGAGTGGGGTAAGATGAGCCAGTGGGTAATTGACCCACCCCCTTTATCTTTTCAACTGCACACTTTTATTGAGTTGAGTCATGTGAGACACAGTTGAGTCATGTGACCATGTATTTTGGAACCACCCAGCATTTATGCATGGAAGGCACACACACACATTTACTTTAAAAAATGTTTGTTTTAGTCCAGGTCTAAAATATATATGACCCATATTGGTGATTTAGCAATGTATAAAACCATGCAAATCATTTAGCTAAATATTCGCCTGAATTGGTAAGCTAGCTAGTTTGATTCAAAATGGCAGCTATGTGGTAAAGTAAGCCAAATGCTGTGGGGTAAATTGAGCCAGAGTTTTAACTTACCCCACCATAAGGCACCGTAGTTGAGTTAAATCTCTGAAGTATAAACTGGTATAATTTCAATGTAATGTTACATAACTGGTTAAGTTTATAATTTTCTTTAAAAATGTTTATTTGATAGGAACAATGTACAAGTACACCAAATCCTTCTCTGATAAGACCCAGAAGATGCTTAACCATATATATCTTTCCAACTCTAGTCCCCAATGACCCAACATGTTCAATATTGCAGAAAAACTACCATGCCAAGAACCTTTTGACTAGTTTCAATGACATTTATTCATTCAAACTCTGTTTAGTCTGTTTTTTGGGAAGGTTACAACTTTGGTGCTCAACATATTGTTTCAGAAATACAAACAATTCAAGATATTGAAATTTCAACTCAATTTGGTTGGTTTTATGTTGTTTAAATTAGCTTTAAGAAAAGAAATATGACTATTTGTAAAAGGAAATTTGATTATTGAAGGTGTTTTTAAAAGAGGTAAATTATCTTTACAATTTCACATGGGTTTGATTCCGATTCAATTAGATAGTCCGTTTACACCCAGATGGTGCAACTTACCCAATGACTCGGATCAACTTACCCCTAACCTGGGGTAAATTGAGCCACAGGAACACTTTTTTTAATAAGAAGCCATAATTTTAGAACCCTTTGTCAGAGATGTATTCTGGTCATTTAAAACTATACCAAACATACTGAAATCACTTTAGATGCTCTCATTGTACATCTGCCTTATTTTATCTTATCTTGAGGACCGCATATGTAAAAAATGGCTCATCTTACCCCACTCTCCCCTACGGAGAGCACATACTCTTTCTCCCGCTCAAATGCACACACATACAGTATGGACACACACTCGCAAAGAAATGTGCTACATGACATTTCTCACTAGCGAGGTAATAACGGCGCTGTCCTTGAAGCAGATAAACTTACACATTCATACACCCTCTCTCTTTCTCTCTCTCTCTGCATTAAAAGTGGGTTAAGAGCTTTCTGGTAACTGATGTTGATATTTCAAATCACCCAAAAAAAAACACGCCTCAACCCCAAAAGGGTCTCACTCCTATTTTGATATATCCGCCCACCACATACGTAACCCAGGCCATGACTATGGCGGAATCTGCTGTGCCAGCCGGCCGAGGGTATGATGTCATAAATAAGTGAAAGCAATGTGTGTTACTATGGTAATCCAGGTCGAATGTTCGGTAAAAAAGTCAACCCTTCCATCCCAAAAACACAAACATAGTTCTCATGAACAACTCGATAGCACAAGCACGACAGTCCAACTAACGAACATATTACAATTATGACATGATTAGAGGGTTATATCGATCACGAAAAGAGGAACCAAAGGCAATAAACATATATTATCTTACTTTTTGGACACACTTTGGGAGCTGATGCTTGAAACAGACAGTGAGGAGGTTTTGACGCTCCAGGCTTATCGGGTGTGGAAATGAATGGGTCTTTATCATCGCTGAAGTGAACGATGATACGTTTGCAAATGGACAAGCAAACAAACATGGCACATGAGCATATTCAAGCAAAAGCCAGCATATATTAGTTCTGTGACACAAAACAAAACTAGAAGAAATAAAGCAACCTCTGCCGTCGCTCCTTGAGTTCTCTCCAGCGCTGGAAAGCTGACACTTGTTGCCTGATCGTAAGCCTTCTTTTGTTCCACAGACATCTTCCACATGTGTTTTTTATCTGCCATCTCTCTCTTTCTGTCGTCGCTCGGCTAATGTCCGTCCTCTGTCGTGTCTTTTGAATAATGACGTGCACTGAGCGCTCTCTTCTCCCCGTCATTAGTAGACACGCCCCTTACTGCTGATTGGCTATAAGTTGGTTTTGGTACTCGGCCCGGGACCAAAATACCACTTACCCCACCTTTAATGCTGAGGAGCCTTGGAAGGACTGGACTAGGAAGGGCACAACCTCAGTAGGATGCAGCCTTCCTTTTGAGAAGCACCCATAGTGTACCTTTAAAGTCCCACTGAAGTGCGTTGAAGTGCGCAGGAAGGCAGAGCGGGACATATTGAGCAGCTCCTCCCCTTTTTTTTAAATGACCAATAGCCTTTCGGTAAAGCCACAGTTTCCTAGTAATCTCGAACCATTTCTCCTCCTATTCGCCTCCATATCGCTTTAAAATACAGCATTCTGTGCAGAATTCAAATGGTCCAATACCATTTCTGGTCTGTGCCGACTCTATCATATCATCCGCTCTGTGCTGTCTTGTCTCTGGACCGGAGCTGCGGCGGTTCACTGACACTAACATGAAACCAGACGTCAATCGCCCCAATGGAAAGCATATTTACGCAGTCTGAATTGTTCCCTATCCCCGGCCTAAAACTCGGCCTGAGACACTTTTCTAAAGCAGTTTTGAAATACCACTTACCCCACCAGGGCCGGCCCAAGCCCTTATGGGGCCCTAAGTAGAATTTTATTTGGGGGCCCCTCGGTGCCACCAATACGATTGACTATTGTCAATTCTTGATAATTCACACACCCAGTATAAATTGTATTAGTTGTAGCTGTGTTGCTTACATCATGTCTGCCTGTCATGTTTTTACCCTTTGGCTATACGGTTTTTAATTTTAACAGTAGCAAACCCACAAGAGTGATCAGGCGTTAATATTCAAAGTCTTACAGTAAGTCTTACAGTACTACAGTTCACACTGGGATATGTATTTTTATTTAAAGTAGTCTCTAATGCTGAATATGCTCACTTTTCCCCAGGATTCTTTGATGAATAGAAGGTTCAAAATAACAGCATTTCTCCGAAATAGAAAGCTTTCAAAAAAATCCTAAAAACATTGTTCAACACTGATAATCATAGATGTTTGTTGAGCATCAAATCCTCATATCAGAATGATTTGTGAAAGATCATGTGACACTGAAGACTGGAGTAATGATGATACATTCAGCTTTGATCACAGGAATAAATTACACTTTACTATATATTCACATAGAAAACAGCAGTTTTACATTATAATATTATTTTACAATATTTCTGTTTTTACTGTATTTTTAATCAAATAAATGCAGGCCTGGTGAGAAGAAGAGACTTATTTTAAAAACAAGAAATGTTGATTTCTTTCAAACATTAAAAAAAAAAATTCAGTTTTTATTTTGATGGAAATAAAAGTTTATTATTTGTATTTCATTCGACTGTGTAGAAAGAACCTTTTTATTTTCTAAATAAAAACTTCCAAAATGTAGGCTACATAACTTATAATTCCAAGGGAGAAACTGGAAGCTATGCTGTCTACTCTGTCCAAAACATGCAGCACGTCAGACAATATATTCGCACTAAACCATATAGCGCATTCTCAAATCCATCCATTCATAAAAAGGTTACCGGGCAACTGACGAGTACGTTTTAGCCGATTTTTCCGCACTTTGGACTTTGAACCCTGACTAACAAGCGAATAGTGTCCAGCCGATGACACCACAAGCTCGTGCAGCGCTGTCAGAATCAATCCGTGCATATATTAGAAAACTTTTTGCAATTTATTGCAATAATTGTTTAAGGCCATTTCGCGATTTCAATCATGATAAAATAACTTTGCCGGAGAGTAATTTCTTGTGCTCTTGGGGGCCCCCTGGTGGCCAAGGGGGCCCTAAGCAGCCGCTTAGTTCGCTTATGCCTTGGGCCGGCTCTGTACCCCACCTTTAATAACTGCATTAGTCTGCTCTCCATTGCTAGCTCTAAAAAGGTTTTGAATTAGCAACGGAGGCTTGGGATGAGATGCGTAATAAATTAGTCCTGCACACAAGAGCGTTTTAAGGACAAATCCTGACAAATGTCTTAAAATACATCATCTGAACAATGTTTTGGGGTGTGGTAACTGTAGTAGAAGTGGAATAATTAACTCCGCGTCGATGAATTCTTGAAACGTAATGCACACCAGAGGTGTAACGGCATTACCCTCTCAGATGTGCATTCTTTTCCTAATAATTCAATGGCCCGTCGTTAATTATGCCTTGCGTAAATTACCTTTTGAATGTTACTTGATGCTTCAATTAAAGATTCATTGCATCAAGTGTAATGCGGCAAGTGACTGTTAAAAATGTATTTGACATTGAATTATTCATTCAAGAGGCAACGCTGATTCATCCTGTAATGAAACAAAGGCAAATAATCTCTTTAGTAATTTCACGAGTTCACACTTACATATCATTTATGGAGAGTAGTTTAAATGCGTATTTGGCGTGTTGTCCGGGGGGAGGGCTTCGAGCTCGGAATTTGGCCCGAACCCAGAGTACCCCCCCGTGTATGTAAGTAGTTGATAAAATAAAAGTGTGGAGAAGGGGTGGTGGAGGGATGCTGGAAACTGTCAATGAATGGAGGCAAGACTGCTGCGTGTATATATACCTCTATTGTTGATTAGCTGAGTGCTCTCCACCTGTGTCAATTATCTGAACGTGCTCCTCCCGAACTTTGTTCATAAAACATCATTTCACGAGTTCACACTTACATATCATTTATGGAGAGTAGTTTAAATGCGTATTTGGCGTGCTGTCCGGGGGGAGGGCTTCGAGCTCGGAATTTGGCCCGAACCCAGAGTACCCCCCAAAAATGCTAAAGCATAGGACAGCCGCCTGGCTAAATACCCCCCAAGAAGTGCAGAGCTTGGCGGGCTGGCATTCAAGAAAGGGCCTGGTTGCTTGACCGGTAAGCCCCTGAGGGCGGTTGTGGCGCATCGTGCCGGGGGATTGCCTGCAAGAGAAACGGGAAAAGAGAGAAACATGGGAGAGACAACAATATTAAAAATATTATTAAATCATTTCCTTGCTGCGTGGAAGACTTCCACTTGCTGCGTGGAAACATCAACTCTTCGTACTACGTGGAAACTTTCCACTCTTTCGTGCTGCGTGGAAACTTTCCACTCTTTCGTGCTGCGTGGAACCTTTCCACTCTTTCGTGCTGCGTGGAAACTTTACACTCTTTCGTGCTGCGTGGAAACTTTACACTCTTTCGTACTTTCCACTCTTTCACGCTGCGTGGAAACTTTACACTCTTTCGCGCTGCGTGGAAACTTTCCACTCTTTCGTACTTTCCACTCTTTCGCGCTGCGTGGAATCTTTACACTCTTTCGTACTTTACACTCTTTCGCGCTGCGTGGAACTTCCACTCTTTCGCGCTGCGTGGAACTTCCACTCTTTCGTGCTGCGTGGAAACTTTACACTCTTTCGTACTTTCCACTCTTTCACGCTGCGTGGAACTTCCACTCTTTCACGCTGCGTGGAACTTCCACTCTTTCACGCTGCGTGGAACTTCCACTCTTTCGCGCTGCGTGGAAACTTTCCACTCTTTCGCGCTGCGTGGAAACTTTACACTCTTTCGTACTTTCCACTCTTTCACGCTGCGTGGAACTTCCACTCTTTCGCGCTGCGTGGAACTTCCACTCTTTCGCGCTGCGTGCAACTTCTACTCTTTCACGTTGCGTGGAAACTTTCTACTCTTTCGTACTGCGTGGAACTTCCACTCTTTCATACTGCAAGGAAACGTTCCACTCTTTCAAGCTGTAAGGAACTTCCCCTTGAGCTGCGTCCATGGAAACTTTCCATTTCTTACTGGAACCTGAGAACATAAAGGAGAAAGATAAGAGTGTTTGGTCGGGAGATTCTTACTGTGTACTAGTCAATAAGGGTTTGGTGGGCTTTTTTGATGTGGAACCGATTGGTCCTGATATAGCTTTGGAAAGCGTCGGAGGACCATCTCCTGAGAGCTTGGATCTGCTGTTGGAAGAGGACTTTTTTTTTTTTTTTTTTTTTTTTGAGCTGCTGAGGTTGCTGCCCCAATACGGAAGGAGTGGCTTGAAAAGTTCTTTGCTGGGACCCCTGATGGTTGGAGAACGGATTTGAGGTGTTTCTGGAACCAAAAGTGTGTCACAGTTTTGTTAGATTCATCTGAAACTGGGGTTCCAGGGGAGAACTTCTCCATTCAAAATTAAGCCAGAACTGACTGGTCAGTCATCTCGCCTTTAGTTAAAGCGCTTTTTACGATGCCGATTGGTTCAAAGCAGCTTCACAGTGTTAAACAGAAAATAATGCAGAATTTGATTCTGACTGATATGATTAGATTGGCGATGAGAGGTTGAAAATGTAGATGAAATCCAAGCATCTAAGGAAACCAGAAAAGCTAGGAGGACATGGCGTTGAGTGTTCGGGCAGTATTGAGGGGCTGGTAGTCTGTGCGGAGGGTGTCAATACCTTTGAGGATACCAGTGTTATAGGTTGTCTAGTGTCGGGACGGGTGGGCTGGGATCTTTGAATCCCTTTGATCAGAGAGAGGTTGGTGAATTGTTTATCTCGGGGGAGGAATTGCCGTACATCAATTGTGGAAAAACTGGATGCAGCTCAAGTAACCTTTGATGTATTAAGGTAGAAAATAAATGAGGTAATTGAAAGGAGAGAAAAATCAGGGAACGGTATGTTTATAAGAGAAGTAAAATGCTTTAAACATCTCCAGGCCGTCACGTAGGATTGAGGTTTCTGGGAAAGAACATCACTGCTTTGGCAGTGGAGAAAATTAGCCAGAGAACCTGAGGGAGCAGAGAAAATGGCACTGCTGATGCAGTGGAGAAAATTAGCCGGAGAAACTGAGCTCCTGTGGGAGCCAAGGGAACAGCACTGCTTTGGCAGTGGAGAAAATTAGCCAGAGAAACGAAGCTCCTGTGGGAGCAGAGGGAACAGCACTGCTGTAGTAGGAGAAATTAGCCAGAGAAACGAAGCTCCTGTGGGAGCCGAGGGAACAGCACTGCTGTAGTAGGAGAAATTAGCCAGAGAAACGAAGCTCCTGTGGGAGCCGAGGGAACAGCACTGCTGTAGTAGGAGAAAATTAGCTAGAGAAACGAAGCTCCTGTGGGAGCCGAGGGAACAGCACTGCTGTAGTAGGAGAAATTAGCCAGAGAAACGAAGCTCCTGTGGGAGCCGAGGGAACAGCACTGCTGTAGTAGGAGAAAATTAGCTAGAGAAACGAAGCTCCTGTGGGAGCCGAGGGAACAGCACTGCTGTAGTAGGAGAAATTAGCCAGAGAAACAAAGCTCCTGTGGGAGCCGAGGGAACAGCACTGCTGTAGTAGGAGAAAATTAGACGGAGAAACGAAGCTCCTGTGGGAGCCGAGGGAACAGCACTGCTGTAGTAGGAGAAATTAGCCAGAGAAACAAAGCTCCTGTGGGAGCCGAGGGAACAGCACTGCTGTAGTAGGAGAAAATTAGCCAGAGAAACGAAGCTCATGTGGGAGCCGAGGGAACAGCACTGCTGTAGTAGGAGAAAATTAGCCAGAGAAACGAAGCTCATGTGGGAGCCGAGGGAACAGCACTGCTGTAGTAGGAGAAAATTAGCTAGAGAAACGAAGCTCCTGTGGGAGCCGAGGGAACAGCACTGCTGTAGTAGGAGAAAATTAGCCAGAGAAACGAAGCTCCTGTGGGAGCCGAGGGAACAGCACTGCTGTAGTAGGAGAAAATTAGCCGGAGAAACGAAGCTCCTGTGGGAGCCGAGGGAACAGCACTGCTGTGGCAGTGGAGAAAATTAGCCAGAGAAAACTGAGCTCCTGTGGGAGAAAAAGGAGAAAAAGTTAGACGGACAAATGGAGAAACACATTGTGTAACCGAATGGACTCTTATTTTGAAATGTTTATGTCTTATTATTGCAGATGCTCATTCAAATTCATATGAAAGAGATAAAACAACAACAACAACCTTTATTTCTATAGCACGTTAAAAAACAACATAAGTTGACCAAAGTGCTTTACTCTCTCAACAGTACTAATAAAACGTTGACAAAACACCCCGATATAAACACACAAAACACAAACACATCTCAAACTCCCAGTCCTTATGGGCAGTTGTAAGCAAGAGAGAAGAGATGTGTTTTCGACACAGATTTAAAACATCCTAAGGATTCACAAGATCTGATATGCCGAGGGAGGCTATTCCGGAGGCGTGGCGCAGCCACAGAGAAAATTCAGTCTTATAACAGTATACACCGTTTTCTTTACTGTGATTTATATCGTAATATGTTGTCATTGTTGATACGAATTCGCTTTGCATAAATGTATGCTATTCATTGATTGTGAAATGCTCTGAACTGAAGCATTCTGAAGCATTGTTCAAGCCAGTAGAACGCACAACGGTGCCACATTCAGAAACGTGATCGCTCACATTAATTCAATGAAATCATAGCTTTTGAATTTTTTTTCTGTTTCATATATATATATATATATATATATATATATATATATGATGGTATAACAATCATTGATACGCTTGTTATACAATAGCCTGCCCTACTATAAGGTATTGATGTTACATTTAAGAAAGCAGGTGCTCCCAAATACATTGTTCAGTTCGCACACGTCTATTTATAGTCACAAAGCGAGTATGGTCGCACTGTGTTGAGCCCTGTGAGCTTATGTGAGCGTCAAGTTGAGAAGTATTGAATCAAGGCGGTGATTATCAGCTGATTCCAACTAGTAGCTGATTGTTTGGCGTAATATGCACTGTTGCATTGACAGCATTTTAGTGATTTAGCCTCACAATACGTTCGCTCGCTTTACCAGCAGCGAGTAAATTGATCGTTCATCACCACGGCGACCGCCGTGTATCTGCCTGTACTGTAGTACACAGAGGCGGAAAGATCGCAAGAAAAGAAAAGTAAAAGAGCTGTAATACATTATCTTAAGACAGGAACTGTTGTAGTTCTCCCTGTTGCAAGTCTGTGCTGTGTGCACTCCTTTACACTGTCCGAGCACTGCTCTCGCGGTTGGCTCGTGAATGCTGATGGAAGCGGCCGAAAGGGGTTTTTAGATAGCTTAGAAATTTGTAAGGAAAAGATTTTAGTATTGTAGAGTTGCTTCGAGCCGTGCAGACAGCGTGGGCGGGCGGGGCGACCTGCCGGAAATGCCCTCCATGCTGGAAACTGTCAATGAATGGAGGCAAGACTGCTGCGTGTATATATACCTCTATTGTTGATTAGCTGAGTGCTCTCCACCTGTGTCAATTATCTGAACGTGCTCCTCCCGAACTTTGTTCATAAAACATCATATAATTTGATTTATTTAAATGAATGATTCAATGACTCACTCGTAAAGACGTCACTTGTTTTCATAAAATAAAGGCAAATAAAAAAAGTATGTTTCTCATTTCTCTGCACGAAGATTTGATCTTACATTTGCCAAATCTGACCTCCCTATCCATATCAAGCCTATATGTGACTTTATTCCTGCCACGCGCAATCTCTATCTAAAATGAAAGCAGAGCATCTTGACTTTGTCAAAGAAACCTGCGGATGTAGGTGAGGTAGAGATGAGCAAGGCTTTGAGATGCTGAAAAGTGATTATCTTTCACCGCTCTCATGTCTACATCTCATGCAGAGCGGCGTGGCGTCTTAGTAAGAAAACAAATGAAAACACCCTCAAGAGACATGGATAGACCCGTCGGATTCATGAAGAGAATGTAAATCACATTCACAATGCCTTAAGGTCTGGATGGTTTGAACAACGTCAAGAGTGAGTTCCAAAAACAGAGGCACTCCTGGACAAATTGGTTGTTGTATGCCACTGTAGTGAATGATGAGATGGGATTCTGTGACCATGGCAACATCCTATTAAAGATCCCATGAATTCAAAACTGGGGTTTTGTGGCTTCTAGCATACAGTACTCCTATAGCTGACAACATTAACTTTTAGCACAATTATGGATTAAAAATTCACTGAGAAAATGGCCTAAATTATTAATAACTCATCTTGCATTTAGGGACTTATTGTCTTCTAAGATGAGACAGAGAAAGATGGCAAAAGATTCCAGTTTTATATAGCGTACATTACAATAACGCACCAGCTACACTACTCCACCCTAAACCTAGTCTTGCGTAGCCAGACCTTCAGAATGACAGCAGACAATAATAGCAAGCCCGCTGTGTGAATAATCTCTATGCCACAATCTTTACATACTTCACATACCTTTGAAAATCCAGTGTTTAGTTGATCCTGCACTCTAAAAAATCTTGGGTTCTTTTTTTCTACTCAAATCCTGGGTTGAGCTTATTTTTTCAGAGTTTGGGTATTTTTTTGTGTAACCCAGATCCTGGGTCAGACGCGTAACAACCCAGTGTTTGGGTAGTTTTTGTGTTACACAGATCCTGGGTCAGACGTAACAACCCAGTGTTTGGGTAGTTTTTGTGTTACACAGATCCTGGGTCAGACGTAACAACCCAGTGTTTGGGTAGTTTTGTGTAACCCAGATCCTGGGTCAGACGTAACAACCCAGTGTTTGGGTAGTTTTGTGTAACCCAGATCCTGGGTCAGACGTAACAACCCAGTGTTTGGGTAGTTTTTGTGTAACCCAGATCCTGAGTCAGACGTAACAACCCAGTGTTTGGGTAGTTTTTGTGTAACCCAGATCCTGAGTCAGACGTAACAACCCAGTGTTTGGGTAGTTTTTGTGTTACACAGATCCTGGGTCAGACGTAACAACCCAGTGTTTGGGTAGTTTTGTGTAACCCAGATCCTGAGTCAGACGTAACAACCCAGTGTTTGGGTAGTTTTTGTGTTACACAGATCCTGGGTCAGACGTAACAACCCAGTGTTTGGGTAGTTTTGTGTAACCCAGATCCTGGGTCAGACGTAACAACCCAGTGTTTGGGTAGTTTTTGTGTAACCCAGATCCTGAGTCAGACGTAACAACTCAGTGTTTGGGTAGTTTTTGTGTAACCCAGATCCTGAGTCAGACGTAACAACCCAGTGTTTGGGTAATTTTTTGTGTAACCCAGATCCTGGGTCAGACGTAACAACCCAGTGTTTGGGTAGTTTTTGTGTTACACAGATCCTGGGTCAGACGTAACAACCCAGTGTTTGGGTAGTTTTTGTGTTACACAGATCCTGGGTCAGACGTAACAACCCAGTGTTTGGGTAGTTTTGTGTAACCCAGATCCTGGGTCAGACGTAACAACCCAGTGTTTGGGTATTTTTTGTGTAACCCAGATCCTGGGTCAGACGTAACAACTCAGTGTTTGGGTAGTTTTTGTGTAACCCAGATCCTGGGTCAGACGTAACAACTCAGTGTTTGGGTATTTTTTGTGTAACCCAGATCCTGGGTCAGACGTAACAACTCAGTGTTTGGGTAGTTTTTGTGTAACCCAGATCCTGAGTCAGACGTAACAACCCAGTGTTTGGGTAGTTTTGTGTAACCCAGATCCTGAGTCAGACGTAACAACCCAGTGTTTGGGTAGTTTTTGTGTTACACAGATCCTGGGTCAGACGTAACAACCCAGTGTTTGGGTAGTTTTTGTGTTACACAGATCCTGGGTCAGACGTAACAACCCAGTGTTTGGGTAGTTTTGTGTAACCCAGATCCTGGGTCAGACGTAACAACCCAGTGTTTGGGTATTTTTTGTGTAACCCAGATCCTGAGTCAGACGTAACAACCTAGTGTTTGGGTAAATTTTGTGTAACCCAGATCCTGAGTCAGACGTAACAACCCAGTGTTTGCGTAGTTTTTGTGTAACCCAAATCCTGAGTCAGACGTAATAACTCAGTGTTTGGGTAGTTTTTGTGTAACCCAGATCCTGAGTCAGACGTAACAACCCAGTGTTTGGGTAGTTTTTGTGTAACCCAGATCCTGAGTCAGACGTAACAACCCAGTGTTTGGGTAGTTTTTGTGTTACACAGATCCTGGGTCAGACGTAACAACCCAGTGTTTGGGTAGTTTTTGTGTAGTTCCCTTTCGAGGGAACTCTCACTGCGTCGGAACGACACTTTGGGGATACTCCCTAAGCACTAGCGAATCTGAAGTCCGTATAGAAACTAGCCCAATCCGATTGGCGTGCGTGATGACGTCATCGTGACAGCGTAACCGGAAGTATAAAGCGGGAGCCGGCGCACAGAAACGGCAGTTATTGCTCTTCAGCTTAGCGCTCTCTGTTGAAATTGTCTGTCTATTTACTGTTGTTTGTCACAGTTGCAAAAGTGTGTGAATGATGGAAAAGAATGTGAGAGAGTTTAAGCAGTGTGTACATCTGTGTCCCTGCTTTATTTCGGGCTCAGATGCACACCTGCTTTGTGTGCAGTGTCTGGGTGTTGAGCATGCTCGGGCAGTTCTCGAGGGAACTGCCTGTCAGCATTGTGAGCTGTTCACACTCAGACTGCTCCGCTCTCGGCTAGCCGTGTTCGATGAGGCCGGCCAGCTTTGTGAGCCCCAGGGTTCTGGACCCACGATCGCTGAGGCGTCTCGGTGTCACAGACCATGGGTTTCACATAAGGACTTGTCAGCGGGATCTGGGACTGCTGCGGCACTTTCCCAATCCTTGTCTGACAGTTCTAAAGATCTTCCTCCCCTTGTGGAAGCCCGCGCTGCGGCTTCTTCCCCCGGGGTTGAGGATCTGATGCTTATTCTCTCCGGTTCTGAGGAGCCGGATGAGTGTTGCATCAGGGCAGGTTGAGAAGCAGGAAGTGTTTCATCGCTTCATCCACTCGCCCAAGAGGAGCTAATTGAGGTTTTGACTCGTGCGGTGGCCAAATTGAAGATCAATTGGCCACAGGAAGTGCCAGAAATTCAGCCACCTAGTAGGCTGGACGACCGGTTTCTTTCTCGCCGGGTCCAAACACCTCGCCGGGGTTTACCTTTCTTCCCGGACCTACACACCGAGGTCATGGAGGAAGCCCTATTCCTCGCGTATTCCTCTAGTATTGGATTATTCCAATGTTCTGGGGGCCCGCGAGGCGGGCTATGGGACGATGCCTCGGGTGGAAGAGGCTCTCACGAGTTATCTTTTCCCCGATTCTGTGTCGTCCCTTAAAACCCCAGAGCTGCCCACCAAACCCTTTCGGGACACCTCATCGTTGGTGGGCGAAGCTTATATGGCGGCTGGGCGGGCTGGTAGTTTCCTGCACACATTATCTGTCTTGCAGGCCTACCAGGCTGACCTCCTGGAAGAGCTCAATGAGGGTGACGGTCCCTCTTCGGAGGATGTGCTGGAACTACGGAGGGCTGCAGATTTGTCCCTCCGCATCACCAGGGAGATGGCCCGTGCTATCGGCCGGGCCATGGCTCCTATGGTGATGGTGGAGAGGCATCTCTGGCTGAATCTGTCGGGGATGAGGGAGAAGGATAAGTCCTTTCTCCTAGACTCCCCGATTTCGCCTTCTGGTCTATTTGGTGACGCGGTTGAGACCGTTGTCGCCAGGTACCAGGAGGCGAAGATGCAGTCAGCGGCCTTCCGTCAGTGCCTCCCTCGCCACTCAGAGCCTGCGAAGGCGGCCCCTAGGGGGCAGCCTCAGCCGTCTGCCAGCTCCTCGCACCGGCAGGTGCAGAAAGAGAGCGTCGCCTCTAGAGCCCCTCCTCCAGGAGCCTGGCAACAGAGGCGGCGTTCTCACCAGCAGTCCCAGCAGCGGTCTTTCGCTCCTGGAGGCGATCTGAGGAACGTACTCCAGGGCGGGAGGCTGCTGGGAAGAAGTCCTAGCTTCGGCTGGACTTCCAAGAGTGGTCCCCCCTGCAGAGGAGCAACCGAGGTTGCTTCCTCTATGGCGCTCCGGGGAAATCGAGGTAATCCCGCCGTCTATGACGCTTCGGGCCCCATCGATTTCCCGCGAACGCATGCTGCTCCAGCCGCCTCCGGAGGGACTTGCGGCTGGGCAGCTAACGCGTCCGCACATAGAGAATCGTTCCCAACCACTTCCTGCCGGTTATCCGCTTCAGGGGGTTGGGGACGAGGCTCGTGTAACACCCGAAGCCAGCCTCGAGAGGGTGTCCGTGGCTGCCATAAGGCTTTCCACACTCCTTTGGGTGATGGGCTTGGGTAGACACCACCTGTTGTACAGTTCCCCTGTGGGGCTCGGAGGATGCGGCCTGTGGCTCGTTCCAGAACTCCCAACCTGGGATCTGGCCGTGGTTTTGAAGGCTGGCTGAGGCCTCCTTCGGACCATTGGAGTCGAATGAACCAGGGAACTTAGGATTGGTCAGTTCCTTGGTTCTTCAGGCATTACATCCCCCGCCTCACGTGACGGCGGAGTAAGAGACCTTCACTGTGAAGCACTTTTGAGTGCTGGGGCTCAGTGCAGCAGCGTCCAAGGTGAGACATTTTGACCCGCTGCACGTGAGACCTTGACAGTGGTGGTTGGAAACCAAGGGGTTTCCCCCAGAGGGAATCTTTTTCGTATGATCAGGGTAACGCGCAGATGCATTCGTTCCCTAGTTATATGGAAGAAACCTTGGTTTCTGTCCCAGGGGTCAGTGTTGGGAGCGTCCTGTTGCCGGGAAACCGTTTCAACAGACGTCTCCCTCATTGGCTGGGGCGCCGAAGGCGCTTGGGTTCCCCAGTCCTAGTTGTGCCCGGTCTCCGGCTTCACACTAGGGCAGGCACTACCCTCGGTAAAGGTCCCAAGGGCCAGTGTTGGGAGCATCCTGTTGCCGGGAAACCGTTTCAACAGACGTCTCCCTCATTGGCTGGGGCGCCGAAGGCGCTTGGGTTCCCCAGTCCTAGTTGTGCCCGGTCTCCGGCTTCACACTAGGGCAGGCACTACCCTCGGTAAAGGTCCCAAGGGCCAGTGTTGGGAGCGTCTTGTTGCCGGGAAACCGTTTCAACAGACGCCTCCCTTCATCGGCTGGGGCGCGGAAGGTAAAGGAGTGGAGAAGTATCTCCCTACGGTGCTGGCACTAGGGTACTCAAGTCCTAGTTGTGCCCGGTCTCCGGTTTCACACTAGGGCAGGCGCTACCCTCGGTGTGGGCTAGTGGGTACTCGTTCCCCAAAGTGTCGTTCCGACGCAGTGAGAGTTCCCTCGAAAGGGAACGGCTCGGGTTACGTCTGTAACCCTTGTTCCCTGAGAAGGGAACGAGCACTGCATCGCGTCACCACACCTCGGCACGCCTGGAGCGCATGCTTCAGAGAAATAGCTGCCGTTTCTGTGCGCCGGCTCCCGCTTTATACTTCCGGGTACGCCGTCACGATGACGTCATCAAGCACGCCAATCAGATTGGGCTAGTTTCTATACGGACTTCAGATTCGCTAGTGCTTAGGGAGTATCCCCAAAGTGTCGTTCCGACGCAGTGCTCGTTCCCTTCTCAGGGAACAAGGGTTACAGACGTAACCCGAGCCGTTTTCTCCGGTCAAATTTTAACCGGTCCAATCAGCGAACAGAGGGAGTGGTGAGAACCATGCTGTTGATGTCGTGCGCTAGTTTGAGATGACATACGTCACAACCAAACATTAGCGATTGGTTATAGCAGATCCAGAGTGGCTCTGGGCAGATCCAATAGTTTTAAACTTCAACAGAGTACCTGCCTTCAAGGAAGTAAACGCTTGTCAAATGAGAGTGGCCACACTCTCTGTACAAATGAAATGTCAACGGCGCCGGATCTCGTGCCGGAGCTTGTGTCGTGTTCAGCGGAGGAACTTCTAACTTCAGACCTCAGACGAGAGTTTCTCTCCTAACCGAAATATGCAGTGACTGATTCTATAACCATAAACAATCAGTGTACAGTTCTGAGAACATGATTTAACATCATAAGTATTTATATCCTGTATCTTTTTGAATTACATCATAACATTTTATGCACGGCATCAGAAAACCAGAGAATATACCGCAATCCCAGACGGAGAAGGAAAATGAAAATTGAGCGGAAGTCCGTAGGAGGGCGGAGCCAGGCTAACTTTACTTTACAATAAGGTAATGAATTAACTAACAAACAATAACTTTTTTACGTTTATTCATATTTGATCATTACAACAAAAAAAAAAACGTTTTATTGTTAGTTCATGTTAGCTAAGGCTGGCATATTTACAAATAAAAGGATTTTTTCATTGTTATTTTATTCTAATGCAATTAACTAATGTTAACAAATGGGATCTTATTGTAAAGAGTTATATTTCATTGACCCATTTATATTCTTCTTGAACCAGCTCTGACTTTAACCTACATTTACCTTTCCTGCTGGCATTAAAACTCTCTTTACTTATTCATAAAGACTTGCTTCTGCCCGTTCTTGACCCGAGAGCGTGAATATGGAGGTGGTATTCTTCCAAAACGACATTTTTAATGCATGAATGAGTGACATGCAAACAGAATTTCTGAGAAATATAAAGCCTAATTCCACTTTACTGTAAACCAGCTCTCACCCATTGGGTTCAATCTAATAATAATAACCGACTATGTTTACTATAGGACACTCTGTGAGTTCAAGTACAAGAAGACGTGACGTGAACAGAGTTGGGTTCAGCATTCGTGCCCTGTCTGAGACGTGGCATTCTGGGCACACTTCAGATGTTTGCAAACTCAAAACTTCCCACACACTCAAAAAAAAATAACTCATTGGACAAACTCCATTTAATTGAGGGCAGGTTTTCCATCCAATAAATATGTGCAGCCCCAACTCATAAAAAACTAATTCATGCAATGAAATGTAATGAATTGGACAGTTTAAATTATATTTATATACTTATAACATTATTTTTTTATACTTGTCAAACTTAAATCAAAACATTTAATTGGATAATCAATTATAAGCAGTTTCATTCATCATCATCACAATGTATATAATGAAAATATAAGAAAAGGGGTGTCACTCCTGACATTAGCATAGATCACTGAGTGCCCACAGCCTAAGCACAGGCACCACTCGCCACTATAGCGGTAACCACAAAATAAATGACAAAAACATTACAGAAACACCAACATAACTGAACATTAAACACTAACATTAACTAACAACATCTTTCCCTTAACAGAACAACACATAAAATAACAGTTAAATCCCTAAATTTACTCTCCTAATGCTGGGAACTGCCCAGTTAGTCCCGAGATCCACTGCCCAGTTAGTTGTGTCAACACAAATATTTAATGTAGTTTTAACACAACTTAATTAAGTAAACTTCAGTTTTAAATATATTAGGTTGATTGAACACAAGTAAATTAAGTTGTTACAAAATTAGATATGTTTAAGTAAAGTGAACAGAATTTAAATGTCATATCTATGAAGGGTGCAGTGTCTAGTGACCGAGAGTTCACTTTCGCGTTTTCTTGGACTTGAATATTTAAATTGGCGAGGCTTAAACTTTCGTTACGATGCACCACTGTCCCATCAACTGTTCTGCTCATCGTTGACGCTTGTTCGCATTCATGTTGCATTGCTAGCATTTATAAAAATGTTGCCGGACGGCTGGCGATTGACACCGTTTCATTCCGCCAATTTTTACTTGTCTTTAGCACTTGGTGAGTGTTCATTTCAGGCCCTGAATGTATATACATTCTTATTGTCACTATTAATATTTTTTAATATTTTTAGTGATTGAAACGATTGTTGGCAGTCTGTTCTTGGTTGGTCGGGGACAGATTGATATTGTAAAAAACATTGTCTTTGTAGAATGACCCTTACTAAAAAGAAGTTTATTCCAGTGTGCTATTAGTATACTTATTTTAAACAAAAAAATAAGAAAACATACTTCCAGTCTACTTTTTACAGTATGTACTTCTCAGAAATATACATAAAATTACACTTAAAGGATTAGTTTACTTCAAAATGAAAATGTTCTGATATTTTACTCACCCCCATCTCATCCAAAGTGTTCATGTCTTTCTTTTTTCAGTCGAAAAGAAATTACGTTTTTTGAGGAAAATATTCAAGGATTTCTCTCCATACTGGACTTCAATGGCAACCAAAGTGTTAAAGGTCCAAATCAATGCAGTTTCAAAGGAAGGGCTTCAGAGGCTCTGCACGATCCCAGCTGAGGAATAGGGTCTTGTCTAGCCAAACAAAAAAATTAAAATAATTTATATAATTTTTACTTAAAATGTAGGCAGGTCAGAAAGCTCTCCAGGGGATAATCAGTTCAGCACAAAAAAAAGCATTGGCTGCCCTCTGCATTCCCTAAAGGAACTTACACCGTACGCAGCCTTAGAAGAGCAGAAAACATTTTTAAGGATCCGTTCCATCCTGGACATCATTTGTTGAATTGCTGCAGTAAACGATTTAGGTCCATTAAATCACGGACCAATAGACTCAAGAACAGTTTTTACCCCAACGCCATAAGGGAGCTGAACACTGCCAGCACAAACACACACACACACACACACACACACACACACACACACACACACACACACACACACACACACACACATAAACTGAGGAATGCACAAATCTGATGGGGCATCTTATATGTCACAGCAACATCTCTTTTATACCTCAGGGTGACTATGGTGTATATGTTTACACTCCACTTTATTATGTTCTGTTTACATTCTGTTGCACTTATCCAGTGCCGTCCCTACCACCAGGGGGCCCCACGGCAGGCGTTAAGACAATAATGCGTGGTTATATGTTTGATTGTGCCAGTCGTGTGTGTTAATGTTTGAAAATGAAGAGGCAGCGACACTCCCAATCTGGTGCAGAGAAGAGGAAAATAGGGAAAAAAGTGAACAAGATAAGAGTGTTACATTTTAAAAAGATATTGTTAAAATGGCGGTTGCTGCATCATGTCTTAATGGATTCATTTGTCATTTAATTCGAATTCTGAATTTGATCCGAACATAGGGCCCTATTTTAACAATCTGAACACATGGTCTGAAGCGCACACCGCATGTACACTTAGGGCGTGTCCGAATCCAGTTTTGCTAGTTTAACGACGGAAAAAAACGGTCGGCATGCCAGACGCATGGTCCAAAAGGGTTGTCCCTAGTCTCTTAATGAGTCATGGGTGTGTTTTGGGCGTAACTTGCAATAAATCAATCAGAGTCTCATCTCCCATTCCCTTTAAAAGCCAGTTGCGCTTGCACCATGGCGGATTCGCTATTTACATGACGGACTTTGTGAGCGGAAAGACTGAACGCTTCTCCAGAGAGGAATCCTTTTATTTCTAATATTTGGCATGTGTGTGTGCTTCTGCACATCCCTGTGTGTGTAATAATCAGAGTGTACACGCGTTGTGCACTGCCTATAGGCTCATATTACTAACACACCCTTTAAATAACACAAAAAATACTGTGCTATTGACTTGAGAGCAGGTTTTTGTTGGTCAATGGCGCAATCGTTTTCAGTTCCTCGAAATAGCAACACGCCAACAATGCTCCTGAACACACCTGGTTTTCAGACCAGCAAGCCCATGGGTGAACAGATGCACGAGTGCATTTGCTATTTAAACAACATGGCGCAGGATGTGAAAATGATAACTGCGTCAGGCTCAAACTAGCAAAAAACACTTGCGTCGTGCCTGGCATTGCATTGTGCCGGGTGTATGATAGGGCCCATAGTTTTTGACAATTTTTTTTTTATTTTTATGAAACTTACCCACATTCAAGTGTTTATAAAAAAATTGCATTAAGGTAGCATACAATGTTTTAAAATAAAAAGGGTTAAAGTACAGTTAAAGATATATTTCAAGTATAAAAAATAATACCTAAATAGGAACATAGTAGTATATTTAAAGTGCAAAAAAAATATATAAATAGTAAACTATAGATATGATATAATGTTCACTTAAATAAACTTACATGTATACTTGCAGTATAAAACTACTAAACTACTACTAAAGTGTACTTTCATAAACTAAAACATGTGCTACAAGTATGTAACTAGTAAACTATCAGTATACCTATGAGTTCAATTGTAGTATAGTTGCAGTACAAACAAAAAACTTAGTTGTGTACTCAAAGTTTACTACTGTTACACTTAAAGTACACTTAAAAGTATACTACACTAAAAAATATAGTCTCAAGTAGTATTGAAGTAGTATATTTACTTCTAGTACATTAAAATGAGTATAGGCTACTTACTACATAAAGTACTTAACAAATATACATTAACTTTACTTAAGTATACTTAATACAGTTTTTTTTATTCGCTTTGGTACTATTTTCATAACCAAGGTGAACATTTTCAAAACTCATAGTACTAATATCACAACAGATCATCAAAAATGCACTTTTCTCAAACATTTCAGCATATTTTCAATTGTGTTAGTACAATACACAAAACCACAAAGTATCCTTTTCACTACACAAAATAAGTGTTTCATCTTTATAAATGTTTCATTCATAGTAACTGCATTTCATAAAGCTCTTACTATCAAACTTTTGATTTGCATCTCTTCTCATTCAGTTTAATACATTTGTCTTTTATTTAATCCAACTGATCTTAATGGTTAATCACTGAACCGTTTGGTAAACCTATAGATTTTAAATTGGTTTGTCAGCAATATACAGTATATGGATTTTGAGAACTACAGAAATAAAAATGTGTTTGTACAAACATAAATTATGTGTAACCACACATGATGAATACTCGTTATTGCTAATTGATTTCACATAGTGGTAACCACAATTGGTCACTATATAAAAGTGGGGGTGTAAACACTGACAATTTCTTTCAACATGGAGCAGGATAGACAGCAAGGAATAGGAAGAGCTTGTGGACAAGGGATCCGTCAGAGAGGTAGGCATGGGCCCCAACAGAGAGGTCAGAGAGGTAGGCATGGGCCCCAACAGAGAGGTCAGAGAGGTGGGCATGGGCCCCAACAGAGAGGTCAGAGAGGTGGGCATGGGCCCCAACAGAGAGGTCAGAGAGGTGGGCATGGGCCCTGTCAGAGAGGTAGGCATGGGCCCCAACAGAGAGGTCAGAGAGGTGGGCATGGGCCCCAACAGAGAGGTCAGAGAGGTGGGCATGGGCCCTGTCAGAGAGGTAGGCATGGGCCCCAACAGAGAGGTGGGCATGGGCCCCAACAGAGAGGTCAGAGATGTGGGCATGGGCCCTGTCAGAGAGGTAGGCATGGGCCCCAACAGAGAGGTGGGCATGGGCCCCAACAGAGAGGTCAGAGATGTGGGCATGGACCCTGTCAGAGAGGTGGGCATGGGCCCCAACAGAGAGGTGGGCATGGTGGGCATGGGGCCCGTCAAAGGGTTGGTCATCAGAGAGAGGGAGGCAGAACTGTTGTCTCTAATGAAGTCCGGGCCATCATCGTTGATCATGTGGTGAACCGAGGCCTTACTATGGCAGAGGCTGCCAGATTAGTTGATCCAAATCTAAAAAGATCAACTGTCAATTCTATCATCCGAACTTTTCGCCAAGAAAACCGGTAAGTATGGAGGATGTATACTATTAAATTTACAGTAAATTGCAATTCATGTAAATTCATCAGACATGTTACAGTATTCGTACAGTATGATCTATTGACAGGATAGTCTGTTCTATGCTTAGAATTGACAGAAAACCCCATAGCGGTGGCCGTGGCCGCGTGCTGACCGACAAGCAAGAGTGGGCAGTGGTGGAAATGGTGAGGGCCAGGAATGATATACGGCTGTCAGAAATAAAGCAGGCAATTGAGGAGAACAATGACACCTTTGCCAATGTGGCATCCATCAGCCTACCAACATTAGGCCGCCTTTTTAAAGAGGCACCAGGTATCAATGAAACAAATTTACCTGGTGCCTTTTGAGAGAAACAATGACCGGGTGAAACAACTAAGGGCTGAGTATGTCCAGCTACAGCACTATATATTGTATTACTGTGACTATTTGATGCATCACTTACGTCATATGTATATTGGAACAACACTGTAAAAAGAACTAACCAAAATATATTTTTTAGAGGGTTATGGCGCTTGATGCTGATGTGAACCATCACAAGTACATTTTTGTTGATGAAGCGGGCTTTAACCTGGCCAAAACTCGTCGCCGTGGATGGAACATCATCGGCCAACGGGCCACTGTCCAAGTGCCTGGACAACGTGGAGGAAACATCTCCATGTGCGCAGCTATCTCTGAAGATGGTGTTGTAGGACGTAGGCCATTACTTGGCTCCTATAATGCTGCACATCTTGAGTTTCTCAATGAAATTGAGCCAGCCTGTCAAGGTGAAGGGGTCACCTATGTAATTGTGTGGGACAATGTCAGGTTCCACCACGCAGAGGTAGTTCAAGCATGGTTTCATGCCCATCCCCGATTCATGACCCTCTACCTGCCTCCATACTCTCCTTTCCTCAACCCTATTGAGGAATTTTTTTCAGCATGGAGGTGGAAGGTCTATGATCGCCAACCCCTTGAGCGTGCTACCCTCCTTCAGGCCATGGATGATGCATGTGATGACATCAGTGTAGACCAATGTCAAGCATGGATTCGCCATGCCAAAAGGTTTTTTCCAAGGTGCATGAACAATGATAACATTCATTGTGATGTGGATGAGAATCTATGGCCAAATGCTCAAGACAGGCTTGATCCAAATTGATGTAATGTGTGCACTAAATGTTATGTTTTCTTCTCATTTAGTTACATTTCACTATAGAAAGTATACCTGTTACAATTATATATGAAAAATAAAACCTAATTTGCCCAAATGATTGTAGAGGATGTCTTCATTGATCCTTCACTTGGTTACACATAGGATGGATATTTTGGAAATCATAGATTATGTAACTGTTGGGTAATGTATTAAATATATTGGTAAAGTGTATTGCCTAATGTGAAAACTGTGTAATCTGTCTTTTATAGTACTGTAGCATATTAATTTGAAACATGTATCTTGCATTGTTTGCTGTTGGATGAACTGAATGTTAAAAGTACTAAACTGAAAGAAGATCATACTGTTGCGCTTCGGTGATTAAACCAAATGTTCTCATTACATATTACAATAATCTTGTGTTTGCAATAATGATTATAGGGAATGAAAACATGTGCAACTGAATGAAAGCATTACATCAGGTTTTGAAAGAATGACTAGCTGTGTTACAAGTGTGATCAGTTTGGATTTTTGTACTACGAGTTTTGAAAATGTACACCTTACATGTGAAAATAGTACCAAAGCGAATAAAAAAAACTGTAATAAGTGTTTGTTCGATCGACTTAACAATGTGGTTGTAAAAAAAAATATAGTCACACTCAGGACCATCGGGTCAAAAATGACCCCCATAGGAAATGAATGGGAAATTGGCAAAAATGTAAAAATAGAGTTTTTTTGTGCATCTACAAATCAGCCAGGATGCAGAAAAAAAGGACTCAAAAGTGAAGGGGTGAATCTCTAAAACATCAAGAGTCCAAAACAGACAAAAAAAACTCTCACACACATACACACACTTATACACACAAAAACACGCACACAAATGAACGCGTGCCATTCCAAAAGCTAATTGTGTTTTTGTGTGTGTGTGTGTGTGTGTGTGTGTGTGTGAGAGAGAGAGAGAGAGTTTTTGTCTGTTTTGCACTCTTGATGTTTTCGACCACTTTTCAAATCCTGTGCCCGATTTTTTTTGGGTGTTCATATACCAAGTACCAATAAAGTCACCAAGTTTCTGACCATTTGGACGATTTTTTTGCTTCAGGTCATTTTTGACCGAAATACCCCAGAGGGGTAAGTAAACTGCACATATAAATATTATGTAACAGTGACAAATTCAAATGGTTTGTATTTACTTTTTTTGCAATTTTGTCAGCTTTACTTGACTTTCTTTTGTTCATTTAACTAAATTGTTATTTGTAAAAATGTCTCAATATAGTTGTGTGGAACCACTTGACGCAGCTTTTTTAAGTAAATTCAACAAATTATTTTTTTGAGTGCAGGCTACAGATGCCACATAAGAAAATATGCTTACATTACCTGACTTATGTAATTGAATCCATAATGTTTGTAATAGTATCTATTCAAAAGGTCAAAAGGTGTGATGAAGTTACGACACAGCCATGAGGTTCTGTGCTATAACAGAGTTTGCTGCCAATAAATGTTCTCACTGTACCAAATGACTGGATCTATACTGTAGTTGACCTTCATACGGGTGAGTTACAGTAACGTGGCAGTCTCTACCATGGTAATCTGTTTACAGTATCACATGGCATATATACTGTAATGCAAAGTGCTGTATTTGATGCCATCTGTCTTATCCATCCCTTATACTCTATTCTGCTCTATGTTCACTCACACACACACACGCACGCCCATAGGCGTAATGATTTCTATATTGTACAAACTGTATATTCTCTCCCCTTACACTACAGTTTTTTCAATTGCTAACAAGCATTGTTCTATACTGAAACCACATTTTCAAAACTCTTCACGCATTCAGTGACACACAAGTGTATACGTACCAAACTGTGAATCATTAGGGGCCAAGCACCGAAGGTGCGTTTCTTCTTCTTCTTCCGCCACAAAGTCTGTGGCAGCCCATAGAACCGTATGGTAAAAAGTTGTGAAATTTGGCACACTAATAGAGGACAGTCTGAAATGTCACCATAGCAAATTTGGAGTCTCTAACTCAATCGCTCTAGCGCCACCACCTGTCCAAAGTTTGACTCATGTTTATGCTATTAACTTTTGAACCATAAGGGCTAGAAACAAAATTTTTTCTTCTGAATGAATTTTTCTTCATTTTTCTTCTGATTCCTTGGCTCAAGCCGATTCGATTGCACCCTATGACGTCATTTTCCGTCATGAAACTTTTCCCGCCATTTTGAATTTCCAAAAAACCTACTTTTGCAAACTCGTCCTAAACGGTTCATCCGATTTGCACAAAAATTGAACCAGATCATCTTCAGACAATGCTGACAAAAAATCTTGCAAATCAAGTTGATTTGTTAAATCGTTTTTGATAAACGCGCAAACAATTTTTATGTAGCGGTTGCAAAAACACACTTAAGGCAATATCTCCGCAACGCTTTATCGTATTCAAACCAAACTTGGTACATGTCATCACAAGCATAACCCGAGGCAATATGCAGCGTTTCGGCGCAGCACCACCTACTGGTCCAGAGATACGAAAAATGGCTATTTTTGCTTATAACTTCTGAACTGTTGGTCCAAAAATCATAAAAATGATTCAAGATTCAGGACGGCATGCCGAGTCGTCTGATATCCAATTTTACCATATCGGCCATTTTGACTGTCGGCCATTTTGAATTATGTGCTAAAATGCTTTATTTTATGAACGCATGAACGGATTGTTACGAAACTCAGTATGGGTCATCAGCACGATGTCCTGAATGAGCCTGAGAAGTTTCGAAACAGCGCCACCTAGTGGATAATTTTTTTTCCCAAACGCTTATAACTTTGGGTGAACTTGACTTATTTTCATGGGACTAACTTTTTTTGTCTCCTGAATCCTCACCGAGTCCAACAATACCAGACTTGCTAGGTTTCGGCATATGGTTTGTGCAGCGTTGTAATTTAGCACTTTAAAAACATTAACTGATATCTTCGAAACCGCTAGTCCGATCGAGACGAAACCAGCGTCAGAAGTTCGGAAACATAGGTCGATAGAAAAACAATAGTGCCCTAATGTCAAAATACTGATAGTAAGGGGGTGTAAAATCCAATCAAAGTCAGGTGTCAGTCATTTTTCATGTGACTTTTCATATAAATGTCTATAACTCCAAAACGAAACAAGATATTTTCACCAAAATTGACACAGACATATATGGGCTCACTCCGAGGACACATACAAAAAATGGTCAGATTGTGCCACTTGGTGGTGCTATAATAGAACAAAACATGAAATTCCCATTGACTACAATGCAGTATTATGATATAAAATGCTATACTTTACAAATTAATTGTTGTATCATTACGAAACTTGGTATATGCCATCAGCAGCATGCCTCTAAGCTACTTAAAAGGTTTCAAAACAGCACCGTACTTATAATGAAAAGGCCTCTTGAGGCTAGATCTCTGCAATGACATATTGACACTATATTGACACCCTGCTTTGATATATTGACACCAATCTTTGCATGTGTCATTGTTCCCTTATTCTGACCACACCACATCAATTTCGTAACCGTGCCACCTATTGGTTGAAAGTGATAAATCATTAAATCATTATTATTGACTGTATTTATAATTTTACAGCTATTTTGCCTAAAATCGACTTAATAGGTCTTTAATTGCTCATTGCTGCAGTTGATCTGACATTGCCAGCCATTTTGGCATGTCTGGTCTTCTTCTATGCGCTTGGCCCCGATAATGGCTGCTTGTTTTTCATTGCTTTCAGACAAAATGCATTCAATCACCACATTTTCCAAAATCCACAAACACTTTGGTCATTCATACAAACTGCAAAAAAAAAAAACTATATATTTGTGTTACACACCCGAGTAATAACACCAACTCTCGAGCATGTTGTGATTCAGGTTCTTTACTTTTGCTTCACACTGAAATTACAAAACATGAACAGTACATGAGATGCCGTTGCTCACGCACACACATGGTAACTTATAACAACGAATGCGCATGCGTCTATCCCCTACAACCCTTTTAACTTTAACACTTTCTTTTGCTTCATTCATGTCTAAGTGGCACCATAACTTTCCCAATATCGACGAACAACCCAGCCCATCTCTGTCTTCATCTTGCTGACAGAGATTATCAATATCAAAGACACCTTCATGCATATAATCACGGATAGATCTGATTAACACTCTATATTGAGCGATTAACCGCTGTAGCAGCCTTATTCCTCACTCCTTCACCTCATACAACAGTTTGTGCATCGATTTGCAATTATCTCTTACCTGAAATTACAAAACATGAACAGTACATGAGATGCCGTTGCTCACGCACACACATGGTAACTTATAACAACGAATGCGCATGCGTCTATCACCTATAACCCTTAGCTGTTCACGTGTACCTCTCTTCAAGCATTTCTGTTTTGAAATATAGAAAATCTTAGCAAAAAATGAAATACAGTAATAATCATTCCAAGCTAATTGCAATTTCAGCTCAAAGCCAACCCAGGTGTCCTGCTTTAGTCTCATTACCATGTTTTAGTAAAAGGGGATAGCTTGGAACTGATTTTGATTGGAAATATGGATCACAGAAGACAGGTTGGTGGGAAAGAGGAGTGGTACGAGGGAGAGTGCGTGGAGGACAAAGGAGAAGAAGGCCAAGAGCGGTGATATCTGATGAAATAAGGGCCACAATTATTGACCATGTATGGGATGTTGATGTGAACTTGTGGCCTAATGCAAGAGAGAGGGAGGACTGGAACCTTCACAGGACTTTACAATGAGTGATTAGACTACACGTGTTTTTGATGTGTGGATTTTTTTCAACCCATTTACAGTATTTTCACAAATAAAGTACTATATTCAAAGAAAACAAAGTATTTCTGATTCATTCTTGTTACATACGTATGCTTTAGTACATTCAATAAATTAAAAATCTGTTATTCTATAATGGAATACTGTTTATGTATTCAAACTTGAAAAATAAATGGTCATAATTTATGTAATGCTCCCTGTTGCTAGTGTTTTTTAGGTCAGTGAGTGTCATGCATGTTTTCTGAATGAGAATTTGTTGCCAGTGATTGGTGGAACGAGCTTATTTTGAGACATGTAGGAAGTGTTTTGTTGGTCTGAGTGAGTTTTGGGGGTTAGATTAACTGTTTGGCCAGAATTAATCTTGGTAATGCTGACTGTATTTAGAGTTTTGAAAATGAGGTTTCAGTATTGAACAATGCTTGTTAGCAATTGAGTGTAAAACTGTAAACCTAACCATCATACAAAGCTTTCTGCATTTTTACATTTATGATTTATAAACTTTCTTCCTCGTGGGTACCAAAAAATACCCTCACAAGGACAAGGATTTGGGATATTGCCATCTTTATAGGGACATTTTGTCCCCATAATGTAGAGTTTACCAGGCCACACACACACACACACACTTTGAACATAGTGGTTATACACACACACACACACACACACACACTCAGGGGTGTTTTTGTGAAATGTGGGGACATTCCATAGGCGTAATGGTTTTTATACCGTACAAACCGTATTTTCTATCCCCCTACACTGCCCCTATCCCTAAACCTGCCCATCACAGGAGACTGTGCAGTTTACTTTCTGTGAAAAAAAACTCATTCTGTGTGAAATATAAGCATTTTGAAAAGTGAGGACATGGGGAACGTCCTCATATTTCACCCTCTTTTTGTAATACCTATGTCATACCCATGTCATTATACACATTTGTGTCCTGATATTTCACAAAAACATGCCCCCCCCCACACACACACACACACACACTTTGAACATAGTGGTTATAATCTAAAATAAATTGCTTATAATGTAAAAATAATTAATTACATATGGTTATCCATATCGGAAATTGCCAACAAAGTAGAAACTATGTCTATATAGAAATCTATAGGTAAGGCAAGGCAAGTTTATTTGTATAGCACATTTCATACACAGTGGCAATTCAAAGTGCTTTACACAGAAATTAAGTTAAAATATTCATAAGTGAATAAAATAAAAAAATAAAAAATATATAGTATAACAGTTATAATAGGAATTAAAAGAAAATAAAAAATAACGAAAAAAATATATATAAATAAAAATTATAATTAACACTAAAAATAAAAACCAGGTTAAATTGAAACATAATTAAAGTGCAAGCAGTTCGGACAGAGCACAGTGCTCATTCAGTCAAAGCATAAGATAAGGTGCAATCAGTCGGACGTACAGTAGCACAGCTCATTCAGTAAATGCACAGCTAAACAGATGTGTTTTGAGTCTGGATTTGAAAGTGGCTACTGTTGGAGCACATCTGATCTGTTCAGGAAGCTGGTTCCAGTTGCGGCTGGCATAATAGCTAAATTATCAGACTCTCCTTGCTTTGAGTGAACCCTTGGTATTTCTAATTGGCTTGATCCTGATGATCTGAGTGATCTGTTGGGTTTGTATTTAATCAGCATATCTGCAATGTATTGAGGTCCTAGGTCATTGAGCGACTTATATACAAGTAATAGTACTTTAAAATCAATCCTAAATGTAACTGGAAGCCAGTGTAAAGACCTGAGGACTGGTGTGATATGGTCATATTTTCTGGTTCTGCTCAGGATCCTGGCAGCAGCGTTCTGTATGAGCTGCAGCTGTCTAATGGTCTTTTTGGGAAGGCGGTGAGAAGACCATTACAATAGTCCACCCTGCTGGTGAAAAAAGCATGAACGAGTTTCTCTAAGTCTTGTCTGTAAACAAAGCATCTAATTCTTGCAATATTTTTGAGATGATAGTAGGCTGATTTAGTTATTGCTTTGACATGACGACTGAAACTCAGGTCTGACTCCAAAATCACACCCAGATTCCTGACTTGATTTTTTTTATTTTAGACCTTTAGCCTCAAGATATGCATTCACCATTCACCCAGTTTTGTCTTGTTTAACTGAAGAAAGTTTTGGCACATCCAACTGTTAACTTCTTCAGTGCATTTGCACAGAGAGTCAATGGGGCTGTAGTCATTAGGTGATAGGGCTAAGTAGATCTGTGTCGTCAACATAGCTGTGGTAAGCCAATTTGTTATTTTTCATTATTTGGCTCAGTGGGAGCATATACAGGTTGAATAGGAGTGGTGCAAGAATTGACCCTTGTGGGACTCCGCATGTCATGGATGTCCACTCAGACTTATGGTCACCTATACTCACATAATAACCTCTCCCTTCTAAGTATGACCAGAACCATTTGAGGACCATTCCGGAAAGCCCAACCCAATTTTCTAGCCTGTCAAGAAGTATGTTGTGGTCAACAGTGTCGAATGCAGCACTGAGGTCGAGTAGTACCAGAATTGATGTTTTGCCTGTATCTGTATTGAGGCGAATATCATTTATTATCTTTATGAGCGCTGTCTCTGTGCTGTGATGCGGTCGGAAACCAGATTGATAATTGTCAAAGTATCCGTTTGAGCTCAAGAATTTGTTCAGCTGACTGAAAACAACTTTTTCAATGATCTTGCCTATGAAGGGGAGATTTGAGATAGGTCTGTAGTTGCTCAGTATGGAGTTATCCAGATTTCTCTTTTTCAGGAGAGGCTTAACTACTGCGGTTTTAAGGGAGTTTGGAAAAGTCCCAGAAAGAAGTGAGGCGTTTACCACTTCTAGGAGATCTGCTTCTAAACAGTTAAACACACTTTTGAAAAAAGAAGTGGGGAGTGTGTCAAGGGCGCAGGTTTATATTTTAAGGTGCTGTACCGTTTCTTCTAAAATTTTACCATCAATTGCTTCGAAATCAGTCATAGTAACTTTCTGAGGTTGTGGTCTGATCTGACTCACCCCAGAGCAACTCAAGGATGTGCTGATCGCCTTTCTGATATTATTGATTTTCTAGGAGAAGAAGAAAGCAAACTCACTACATTTGCTGTCTGAGAGCATTTCATTGGGAATGTGACTTGGGGGGTTTGTTAGTCTCTCTACAGTCGCAAAAAGAGTGCGCGTGTTGTTTATGTTTCTGTTTATAATATTTGAAAAGAAGGTCTGTCTAGCTTTGCCTAGTTCCACATTGAAAGCACGAAGACTGTCTTTATAGATGTTGTAATGGACTACAAGTTTTGTCTTTCGCCACATGCGCTCATCTTTCCTGCATTGTCTTTTCATTAATTGCACTGCTGTTGAGTTTCTTCAAGGTGCTTTTTGTTTGCCACTCTTTTTTCTGACTTTCACAGGAGCAATATCATCAATTACACTCTTAACTGTTGAGTTAAAAGAGTCAAGGAGAAAATCAACAGAGTCTGCAGATATGCTTGGTGTTAGAGATATAGCCTTCATAAACAACACACTAGTGTTCTCATTTAAGCATCTCTTTTTGACAGAGACAGATCTAGTTTCAATGGCAGGAGAGATTGATATATCAAAGAAAATACAGAAATGATCAGACAGTGCCACATCCTTAATAACTATAGATGAAATGTTTAGACCCTTACTGATAAGTAAATCTAGAGTGTGTCCACGATCATGTGTGGGTCCTTTTGTTGTACTGGACTCATCATTGTCAATGTGAATGTTAAAATCCCCAGCAATAGCAAAACTCAGATGAGATTGCTGATAACAGCTCTGTAAAGTCATCAATAAAAGCTGGACAATATTTTGGAGGCTTGTAAATAATGATAAGCAGGATGCGTGGAGCACCTTTTAGCACAATGCCCAGATATTCTAGAGACAAATAGTCACCAAATGATACTTGCTTACATTGATAGACATCTTTAAAAAGAGCAGCGAATCCCCCACCCCTCCTGACTGTTCTGAAGACACTCATTGTTAGGAGTGGCCGTTTCATTGAGGACTGTTGCACTGCAGCTGTCTTCTAGCCACGTTTCATTTAGAAGCAAAAAATCTAGGTTGTTTGTGTTTATTAAGTCGTTGACTAGAAATGATTTGTTTTTAAGTGAACGGATGTTTAAAAGTGCTAACTTAACAGTATTCATTAAAAAAAATTCCCCCACACTAATCTTTGTGTTTGACAAGTAACAGGCTGCAGATTAGATGGGTTTGCCATATGGCCTGAGAAGGCCTTAGACTTTCTATCACGTAACAGAACAGAAATAGAGACAGAGACAGGCACAATGGGTTCCCGCTTGTTTTGTAAACATTTGATAAGGTTGCTGTTGACGTTGCGAGGACCCAGAACATATCACTGAGAGCTGGTATCAGTTGTTTTTGTTGCAGATGGAGGAGGGTGTGTGCCCTGGCGTTGTGACAGAAGAAATCTCACAGGAGGAGGGGCAGAGCGAGCTGGACCCACAGTCTTTAGTGGTTGTGGGGCTCGACGCTCTTTGGTTGATATCTGGGGGCTCGCAGCGATCAAGTGTGATTGTCTGGTTCCAGTATAAACAAAATCCATTTTCTCTGTGAAGCTCAGAAGCGGGGATTCTGAAGAGAGGAATAACATGTCTGATGAGGGGGGCTGTTGCTATGGTGTTACCGGAAGCTGCAATATGTTATCGTCCGGTTCATGGAGTGACTTAGACATTTCTTCCAGCTTATTGCTCAGACCACACATAAGGTGTAAAAGTTCACCAGTCTGACCCCCGATGGTCCCCATTTTTACCAGTGCCTCCACAGTCTCCACAGTCTGGGCTGAGATGTTACTGCTTAGTGCCTCGATCTGTGTCACTTGGAGCAGTTCTAATCCGTCACAGTGTGTCTGTGGTGAGCTCTGAGGGCGGGGCTCAGCTGGGAGTGTGTCCATGAGAAGTGGTTGTTGTGGCTGCGTGGTGTTATCATTGTCCTTGTGGGGTGTATCAACCGCATGTCCATTCAGATGCTGAAATGAAGTCCTGTGATCGTCCATACTCTGTACTGGTGTGTGTGTGTGCCATCCAGGTTGAGTGGGTTAGCACACACAGCTGAAGGATGATGAAGGGAAAAATAAATATTGTCCTTTAGCACTCTTGCACTGAGTTTGTTTGGGTGAAGGCCATTTGATGTAAACAGTTGTCTCTGACTTCAGAAGAGATTAAAGTTGTCGATAAAGTTCACTCCCTTCATGTTGCAGGTTTTTTGCAGCCATGTATTAAGCCCAAGTAGCCGTGAGAACCTATTTGTTCCTCTTGCTGGAAGTGGTCCACTGATGAACGGCTGAACTTTCAGTTTTCTAAGTGTTTCAAAAAGTTCATTGAAATCCCTCTTAAGGAGTTCTGACTGCTCTCTCTGAAAATCGTTCGTCCCCACATGAATGATAAGTCGATTTGCAGTCTTATGTTTCATCAGAATGTTCTTAAGTTCCTTCTTGACATCAGAAACTGTTGCTTGTGGAAGGCAGCATGTAGATGTATCCCTGCTGCTAATGTTTCTGACTGTGGAGTCACCCACTATCAGAGTCCTGGGCTCGGCTGCCCTCTGAGCTGAGGGCCGCTGTCTGCTCGACCTTGAGTGCCTATTAGCATCAGTGTTAGCTACGGGGTGATTCGATCTGTGTTCAGTTACATTCATCACGTTTGGGGATTCCTCACCCACATTCATTAACACTTCAAATCTGTTTTCAAGATGTATATTTGGTGGTAGGAAACGAGTGTTTGCAATCCTTGTGTCTGAGGTAGAGCATGCTACTGCGGCAATATGTGATGCTCGCGACAATCTGATGTCTCGAGTGCCTTTGGGTCTCGCTCCCTGTTTGTACCATCGATTAGTGTGTTGATCAGTTACTTGTTTCTCTACCTGTTGAGTAGCACTACATTTATGGGACTCACCGGCAGTGTGCAGAGGGCATTCATGATAAAGCTCTGCTGTGTGATTTGTCTGGTTGGATGGTTCCGCAATTAACTTTGTTTCAAGAACTGCAATCCTTTGTAAAAGTCTGTGGCAGTTTGTGCAGCAAGTAGATTCTAGAAGAGGCATTTTCTTATCCTTTTGAATGTAGGCAGCTGTGTTTTCCCTTCTCCGGAATGTAAGCTGAAGGCAGTGGGAGGCTGGTCGGTTGAAATATTACGCTTTTTGTTAAGTAATCCAGTCACCTGAGTTTCTAATTTTATCATTGGAGTCAAGCTTTGTCGTTTGAGCACTGTGCTGATTTGCTGAAGTTGAAATTATGATATAAAATATAGAAGCGATAGAGAAAAGCGCGGAGCAGTAAGCAAGAGCGTCCGAACAGTAGCGAAGCAGGAAGCAGTCATAGGTGTCATAGGTCATAGGTGTACCAAATGATTAATTGATTAACCATTAAGATCAGTGGATTAAATAACAGACATGTAACAGACAAATAACATGTATTAAACTGAACGAGAAGAGATGCAAATCAAAAGTTTGATAGTAAGAGCTTTATGAAAGGCGGTTACTGTAAATGAAACATTTATAAAGATGAAACACTTATTTTGTGTAGTGAAAAGTATACGTCGTGGTTTTGTGTATTGTACTAACACAATAGAAAATATGCAGAAATGTTTGAAAAAAGTGCACTTTTGATGATCTGTTGTGATATTGGCACAGTTTTGAAAATGTACACCTTGCTTGTGAAAATAGTACCAAAGCGAATAAACAAACCTGTAAAATGAACTTGAAGTATACTTATTTTTGTAAGGGGAATTACATTTGTTTGTGAAAATAAAAAGAATTATACATAAATCAATCAATCCATCTCAACCTGAATGAACAGCAGTGAACTGAAGCCTCTACTAGAGGGTTATCAACTCACCCAAACGCAAACACGTGTGAGATATGACAAAAGAAGATGCTTTGAGGAATGTTGATGTTTTTGACTTTCATTGTATGGTCAAAAAAAGACATTTCTCAAAATATTTGTATTCATGATCCACAGAAGAAAGAAAGTCATACAACGACATGAGGATGAGAATCTTCTTGTTTGAGTGAAACACAAACCCTTCACGCACAGAAACATCATCACACCTAGGATACACTCCGGTAACCATGCCGACCACACAGATGGCCAATCCAATCTATTCCAATCAGAGCTGTGGTCTCCGCCACTCTTGCAAGGAATTATTAATAGCCGACAACCCAGGAGCCACATCAATCTCTCAGCAAAGCCATCATCAGCTGAGCTCTCATAATCATCCGGCTTGATGAAGCTCGCGTCTCTCTCCACAGTGAAACACGACCTCGCAGTATCTGGAGGTCATGCCTGAATCTTGCGAACAACCTCTCTGATCCGTGTGAGTGATGTGATAGTTTAGTGTATGTCTGAGTGATGACCTCTAGGAAAACTGTGTGCCATTTCATGTCAGCACGCAATCTGCAGAGATAATAAGACTTTCGGTGTTGGCTTCATATTTCACCTACATTTTGTTTTTTGAGTGGTGCTGTTTTCTCTGCTTCCTTTGCATTTCCTTCCAGGGCCATGGCAAGGAATTCTGGGAGCTCTTTTTGCTCGAAGAAATATATATAAACAGGGATCCTATTATCTTTCATATACTTTCAGTCTACTGTTTATGTACTTCTCAGAAATATACTTAAAATTACACTTAAAGGGTTAGTTCACCCAAAAATGAAATGTACTCTCCCTCGAGTCATCCTAGGTGTATATGACGTTCTTCTTACAGACGAATACAATCAGAGTTATATTAAAAATGTCCTGCGCTTCAAAGCTTTATAATGGCAGTGAATTGTTGGTCCCGTTTTGATGGGGACACTATACTGTCAATAAGCACCGTCCTTCGGATGAGACGTTAAAACCGAGTCTAGAACTAGACTGTATTGCATTATGGATTGTATTGACGTCCAATAAGAGTTTATTCAAATCAAAGTGAGTAGATGGGGTGGTGGAGGGATGCTAAAATAAAAACGGTCAACGAAAGAAAGTAAATCTGCTGTGTATATGCACCTCTTATCGTTGATTAAATTGATTCGCTTAATGTGCTCCACTCGTGTAGGTTTAATTATCTGAACATGCTCCTCCCAAAATTTGTTAATAAAACATCACTAAGTGTCAATACTCTGTCAAATTATTTTATAACAGTGTCATGAATATTTTTCCTGACCTAAACTACAGTGGTACAAATTGAATTTGTCATTAAAATGTCATTAAGTGTTAAAACTCTGTCAAATTATTTTATAACAGTGTCATAAATATAGGGTTAACATGGCCCATGAAGCAGTTTAATGTAATGTTACCCAAAAAGACCCATAAAGTCGTTTCTTAAGTTTGATAATTAATCTGCTATATCATGTTTATGACAGGTTATGATGTATTGATTTATGTCAAGTTGTCATAACTAAGACATCTCAAATAATGTCATCTTTGCATTAAAAATGACATAATTGGGCGAATGACACTTAAAGGTCCCATGGCATGAAACTTTCATTTTATGAGGTTTTTCAACATTAATATGAGTTCCCCTAGCCTGAATTTTGTCCCCAAGTGGCTAGAAATTTTGATCGGTGTAAACCGAGTTCTGGCTGTCTTTCTCTGCCTTTGAGAAAAAGACAGCCAGACGAGCTGATCTTGAATTTTCCTGTTATGACGTCATAACAGGACCTTACCTCCCTTTCCGCCGCCCAGAGATTTTGGCACGCCCATGCGAGCGCCATATTTGTTTGTCCTCGAGAGATCATGGCTTGTGAACGAGTGAATGCTGGCAGTTTCTCAGTGTTTGGGCTAGGCTAGCCAGCTATCCCCACAATAAACTGGATTACATTCGATTACTGCTGTTGTCTGTTTGCGTTGTGTGCTCAATGCGCGTCACTGACGCTTTTCATATGATAGGAAAATATCTAAAAATAATGCTATAATCAACACTTACTCGCAACTCGTTCATCTCGACAGCTGTAATGGTGCATTACATGTGTTACAAAGTTGGTAGAATAAGGAGGAAGACGGGCTTGGTGTGATTGGGACTCGTGTTTATTCAGAACTCTCAGATAAAAACACAATAAACTCTCGCTGACAGCGCTCTCACAACTCAGTAGTTACTATATAACTTTGTTAGCAATCGCTCCGTCTCTGGTCCGTGATGTCCGGTTCGTGAACAAATCGTTCTTTTGAACCGGTTCTTTTTAGTGAACTGGTCGAACGAGTTCACCAAATCGGACTGAATCGTTCTAAACGGTTTGCGTCTCGAGTCAGCGCTGATCCATCATTTACTAAAGTTACTAACTTTCTGACATGAGTGACAGTCCCTCCGACTAGAAATAAACGAATAACCTGAAGTATATGCTAGTAACTACAACAGTTCACTGAACTGAGACGCGTGCTGAGAGAACTGATGAGAAGTGAACTCAGGTCTAGGGTTGCAACGGTATACAGGTATGGCAGTTTATCGCGATATTGACATGGACGATTATCATATCGTGGTCATTTGTTTATACACGGTTTTGGGGGGTGGAATGAAAGCAGATCTCACCTGCGCTATTGAGCATATGCAACTTCATTCCACATGACTGCTTAGACTCCACTCATGCATGTACAGCTGAGAAAATGTCAGAACCAGAGGCTACAAATTCTAATCTCTATCCCCCGCCGAAAAAAAGTTAAAATCTGCAGTATTTGGGGGAATGCAATATTTTGGGGATCCGAAAAACGAAAGCGGGGTTGTCCTTGTAGATGGTTATCCAGTTTGCAAGAAGAGTGGCTGCAAAAGGAGGAATTACGTTGAACATGTTCTCCCATATTCGTGAACACCATCCATCTATGAAGATAAAGGCCATTTTATTTCCGTGATGCAGGTTGAATCCCGAAATCCAGTCATGAAAATGGAATTTAGGTATCACGCAGATGTCACGTATGCGTGATTTGATAGATGAATGAATAAATCAAAAATATAGCTTTACAATAAATCAGATCGCGATATGCGTTTGTCTATGAATATACAGCGCCTAAAGACTGCTATATACTGTAAATATATATTCTGCTTGTTCTGCGTGTCGAATATGTTTGTGAATGAGCAGCGCCATTTCGTCTAGTACATACTCAAGTGTGCGTACACTTGAGAACCGTCATGGTGTTTAAAGCATCAGCCGTCTCACTCACAATATAACGACGTGAACACATGCATATATCCAGAGCTGCTCTGAGAGAACTTAATGAGCATTTTATAATTTTATAAAGAATAATCATCAAATACACTGACTGAAACTCATTGTTGGTTAGTGCAACCTGTCAAAATAAAAGTTAGGCTTAGCTCAAAGAAATAACTGAAATATATATTGTACCATTCAATGTACAATAAAAATAAGAATGTGTGTGTGTATATATATATATATATATATATATATATATATATATATAATACACACATACATGCATATACATACATACATACATACACACACACGTTTACATGCTTACATTTCTTCTTCATAACCTGGCCTGAAAAAAAAAGCAAAGAAATGCATGCTGCTATGATAATCTCAGGAAAATATTAACAAATATGGCCCTGCACTTTTTGCTCTCCCATTTATGCTGTTCAGGAGGAAGGACAGTTTGGTTTATTCTTTTCTAATCTAAAGAGAAATAGCATTCCTCATTTTGTTCAAATGGGAGATTTTTTAAATTTCTTGTATTTTTTTCTCCAAAAGGTAGACTCATACTTCCATAAGTTTTTTTTGTTTAAAAAAAAAAAAAAAAGTTTGATAATAAACTATATGTTCAACCAAAAAAACGTATCTGTTTTCATTTATTGAAGGGTCATTGTAGCTGATGATAATAATAATAATAATAATAATAATAATAAACAGAGCAAAATAATAATGATTGTTTAATACCGTTGTGGCGGAGGGGGCGTGGTTTTGCGAGGTCTGTAGCGGGAGAGAGAGAGCGGAGCCGAGCGGTGAGCAAGTAGGTCAAGTGCAGATGAATAACACCCGAGAAAGATATTGAGCCATCCACCTCTCGAAGATGGGCCCGGAGGATGATCTGGAGGCATTCATCGACCTCTTCGAGAGGTCCGCCGAGTCCCGGGGATGGCCCCAGTCGGACTGGCCAATGCGGCTCCTGCCGCTATTATCCGGAGAGGCGCAGGTAGCCGCCCACCAACTGCCAGTCCAGAATCTCCTGGTCTACGACGACCTGAAGCGCGCCATTCCTCAGCGGGTCAGCCGGACCCCAGAGCAACAGCGGCAGCGGTTCCGGACCCTGACCCTCGGAGAGTCCGGCCGGCACACCTTCGCGCACCAGCTCCGGGACTCTTGCCGCAGGTGGCTGATGGCCGACGGAGGCGACGTCGAGGATGTCATCGATCGTGTGGTGCTGGAGCAGTTCGTCGCACGGTTTCCCCGGAAGACCGCGCAGTGGGTCCAGTGCCACCGCCCGACGTTGCTGAACCTGGCCATCCAACTGGCGGAGGATCACATGGTGGCGTGCCACGGGGTCGGCGCACCCTTACCATCTGCTTCTCTCTCTCTCTCTCCCCCCTGCTGTTTCTTCCCCCTCTCTCCCCAAACCTGTCCCCCTTCCCAGGTCGCGTGGCGGGATAATGCCCAGGCCGGCGCCGAGGTGGAGGCCACTTCCAGCCACTAGGGCGGCGGGGAAGCATGGGCCGGCTTGCTGGCGCTGTGGGGACCCCGGCCACTTCATCGATCGGTGTCCAGTGATGGAGGTGGGGACACTGATCCGGGTCCCCGACGTGCCACAAGCCGCCCCCGATCAAGCTGGCCTGTACCAGATACCTGTGAGTATCGAGGGGGGTACTTATCAGGCTTTGGTCGATTCGGGTTGTAACCAGACCTCCATCCATCAAAGCCTGATTCGGTCTGAGGTGTTGGATAATAGCCGTATGGTTAAGGTGAGGTGTGTGCACGGGGAAGTGGTGAACTATCCGTTGTTGCCCGTGGGTATTCAATTTCGGGGACAAACGCATAGTGTTGAGGTTGCATTTAACTCGCACCTCCGGCATCCGCTAATTTTGGGGACCAATTGGCCAGCATTTAATAAATTGTTGGAGCATTTGTGTGCGGATGCTTCTTGGGGAAAATGTGTAAAGGGGAAAGAGACCGTTGCTCAGTTGGGAGGGGTGGATTCGGGATCTCCGGGAGCTGTTCTGCGGGAACAGAGCGCTCTGGAGATGCCCGTTCTCACAGACCGCGATGACTTTCCCCTGGAACAGTCCCGGGATGAGTCGCTTAAAAACGCATTTCGTCAGGTCCGTTCCATTGACGGCCACCTCCTCCACCCTGACCAGCCGCTCTCTTTTCCCTATTTTTCGATTATAAAAGATAGGTTGAATCGGGTGACCCAAGACACCCAGACAAAACAGGATACAACCCAGTTGTTGGTACCCAAAAGCCGCCGGGAAATGCTTTTCCAGGCGGCTCATTCTAATCCTATGGCCGGGCATCTGGGACAAATGGCTACACTTAACCGTCTAATGGCCCGGTTCTTATGGCCGGGCATTCACGAGAATGTGTGCAGATGGTGTGCGTCTTGTCGTGAATGTCAGTTGGTGAATCCACCGGCCACCCCAAAAGCACCATTGTGCCCGCTCCCTCTGATGCCGGTCCCTTTTGAGCGAATTGGTATGGGCCTCATCGGGCCATGAGAACGGTCAGCATGAGGGCATCGCTTTGCATTAGTGCTGGTGGACTATGCAACGCGATACCCGGAAGCAGTTCCGCTCCGCACTATTTCGGTGAAAATTGTTGCAAGCGCACTGTTTTCTTTAATCTCCCATGTGGGGATCCCAAAAGAGATTCTCACCGATCAGGGGAACGGCGTTTATGTCACGGACGATCCGCGAACTGTATGAATTTTTGGGCGTAAATTCGATTTGCACCAGCGTCTATCACCCACAAACAAACGGGCTGGTGGAACGTTTTAATCGCACGTTGAAATCCATGATTCGTAAGTTCGTTCACGAGGACGCCAAAAATTGGGATAAATGGCTAGAGCCTCTGTTGTTCGCTGTCCGCGAGGTCCCCCAAGCCTCCACGGGGTTTTCCCCCTTCGAGCTTCTCTATGGACGCCAGCCTCGGGGGTGTTGGATGTCCTTAGAGAGGCTTGGGAGGACGGACCTTCCGCGAGTAAGAATGAAATTCAGTATGTAATCAAAAAGTAATTTGATGCTTATCCAATGCAGAGGATTGACGAATTGCTTGATCGGCTAGGGACCGCTCCTTTTTATTTGACACTGGACTTGACTAAGGGTTATTGGCAGATCCCCTTGTCTCCAGTGTCCAAAGAAAAAAACGCTTTCATCACGCCGTTTGGATTACACCAATTTGTCACCCTTCCTTTCGGCTTGTTCGGGGCTCCTGCAACCTTCCAGCATCTGATGGACAGAATTCTCCGGCCGCATGCTGCATATGCCGCTGCCTATCTGGATGATATCATCATCTACAGTGCCAAGGTCTGTAGCGGGAGAGAGAGAGCGGAGCCGAGCGGTCGGTAAGTAGGTCAAGTGCAGATGAATAACACCTGTCTCTTATTGCAGTAATTGGCATGGAGAGACTGCTTATAAGCTGCAGCGGAGAGAGAGAGATGGGAGAGAGAGACCGGGACCGGGACTGCGAGCACCTGCCTGTCACTGAGAGAGTTTTGAGAAAGATATTGAGCCTGAGAGCAACGTTGCCTGTTGTAGTTGAAAGTTTTGAGTTCACACGTCCTAGTGCGTATTACTGTTTTGAGGATCGTGAGATCAATAAAAAGTGCAGTCCCAGTTACGCCGACCCCGTCTTCTTCCTTCCCTCACTTACACGAACCTGAGACGAACCTGACACGAACCTGACACTATTTTCTGAGACGATTATCATACCGTGAAAATCTTATACCGTTACAACCCTACTCAGGTCCATCCGTCTCTCTGGCAGGCTCGTACCTCGTAGACCTCGTTAAACCACGCCCCCTTTTTACTGAAGTCTCACAGCAGACACCTCCCTTGAAACAGGGCATTCAGCCAGTGATCAAACATCAGTATACAAAAAATGCTGCATGAATTTCCACATTATACGGGAATCGTAAGCTACTAGTCATCAAAAGAATGAGGGTCCTTAACCGATTAGAATGAAACGCATCTATTCCAAACTGGATGAAGTGTCCTCAATATTTTAGCCTTTACAAGACATAACATTTTTTCCTATCGAATTAAGGTCTACAGTACAGTAGAGATGTCAGTTAAAGGGTTAAGTTATGTTTTAGGTGGGATATTATGAAAGCAAAAAAAAACTAAACAAGACCACAAATCTTGATTGATTAACCTGTTAACACAGTATATCCCATTTCCCCATGATATATGTACTTACAAGTCATTTGCCCATCGGCAACTATAGTTGCCACTTGGACTTTTGACTAAGTGTACAAAAACTATAGATCTCTTGTAAGATTTGTTTTGTTTGGATGATTCTAGAGACCTTCACGATTATGTATATATATATATATATATATATATATATATATATATATATATATGTCAACAAAAAATACTTATTAGTAACATGAAAATAACCTTTCTTTGGGAGGGTTTGCCTTTGTCAAGCTTCCTGGAAGTAGGGGTAGGAAGTTGGCATCCTCATGTGACAGGAAGGAAGTGAATACCTTTTTTTTCTTCTTGAAATCCTTTATTTGGTTGTTTGCTTGCGTGTCATTGAGATATAAAGCATGGATAATATCTAGAAAAATACTTAAAAAAGGAAACTGACAACTATACACTGTGGCAACTATAGTTGCCGACGGGCTTCAATGGGTTAATTAAGCATTTGATCTGTAATATACATATACAGATTAAGATGTGACAACAATGCACAGGATTTATTACAAGTGTCCTATTATAATAGGTGTCAGTAAGGTGTGTTTCCTGCATCAAATTATTATACTCCATTAGTCTGTCTATAGACACCTGCTCTTTACCGCCTTCATGCGAGGGCAACTCTTCTTGGCGGAGTGGATCTTTTTCTCTGCAAATACAGTGCATTTTGAATAGTAATTATCTACAAGTATGAACGTGATATAAAAATCTGTTGCTGTCTTACCGCTTGGGGAGAGAGTGAACAAGGAGCAAGTTGCCTTGGCAACCGTAAAGACTTGTATGCTCATTCAAAGCAGCAAATTAGATTTTTGTGGCCAACTGGGTTCGTTTGCACAGACTTCACCAGCTGATGAGCTTCTATTACTGCTTGTTCAATATCTTTTGAGATGTCAAGAGGAAATCCAATACAGAAGGCCTGTGACTTTGTGTGGATTGAATAGAGAGAGACAGGGAATGTTCTATATTTGTCAAGCTTGAAAATCTTGTACCAATTCCATCAGAGGGATTGAACAATAAGAGCAGAAGCCATGAACAGTGTCCACACAATGGCTGTGCAATGATTCACATTAATGCCTTGCTACACAAATTAAGCTTATGTTTTAGGTTACATAAGGTGTCGACTTGCTAAATTGCTTAACTATGCTTGATTTGCCATTTGACATCATGTGTTCTTATGTCTGATTTATGGCATGGAAGCTTAACGCCATTGAATGTTTTCAAAGGTCATAATCTTCAGAATTTGATTGACACTCTAATACAAGGATGGCGCTTGTGAGACTTGTTTCTGAAAATGTGATCTGACACATTTCATTCGGTTAAGTCCTCTAGACTGCATTTGCCATGCAATTATGCTTTTTACCCTTGGTTCATTGCCTCTGTTTAATTTGTATCTGCTCAGCTGTAGTATAGGGGGATGGATGGGGAAGTAATAGTGACTTAAAAATGTTTAAAATATGTTTTAACTTTAATTTATCTATCAATCTATCTGTCTGTCCGTCCGTCCATCCATCCATCCATCCATCCATCCAACCATCCATCCATCCATCCATCCATCCATCCATCCATCCATCTATCTATCTATCTATCTATCTATCTATCTATCTATCTATCTATCTATCTATCTGCACTCTCAAAAAAAGAGTACACAGTGAAGTACACAATGCAATGCACTGGGGTGGTACCCTTAAGGATACATTGTTGTACCTCTAAGTCAAGTAGGCAAGTTCGGTCCAAGAGAGCTGATGTCCTGAGTTTAGCTCTAAGCCATCACAGTATAAAACTCATGGCTCCCAGCATGCATTGCAGCATTAAGTATTTCACCATTGTTGAGATTCATATGCTGATTCTTGATATTTGTGTGCGTTTAAACTTTTTTCTCCCTAGAATGTATTTAAAAATCAGAATTCAGAATGTCTTATCTGTGGCAAGAAAGTATTGTTGGTGAATATTATTTATTAACGTTTTTAGTCAGTGATGCGTTTACTTAAACATTTTTCTTCATGACAATTTTTGTTTATGGCTTCTTTTAATTTGAACAGATTATGTGTTTTGTTAAAACTGTAAAAAAAAAACACACACACAAACTCGCATAAAAAGCCTAGAGAAATTGCCCAACTAAAGAAACACTGATCACCATAATGGTGATCAAACTGTTTCAATAAAACATCAACATCTAAACCTCTGTTAATTCTCAATAAGAGCTTCTATAGACGTCTTTCAGGGTTGGAGTCAAACTCTGCAGGACAGCGATCCATCCATCCATCCATCTATCCATCTATCATCTATCTATCATCTATCCATCTGTCTGTATATCCATCTATCTTCTATTCATCCATCCATCTATCTATCTATCTATCTATCTATCTATCTATCTATCTATCTATCTATCTATCTATCTATCTATCTATCTATCTATCTATCTATCTATCTATCTATCTATCTATCTATCTATCTATCTATCTATCATCTATCCATCCATCTGTCCATCTATATATCCATCTATCTTCTATTATCTATCTATCTATCATCTATCCATTCATCCGTCTGCACTCTCAGAAAAAAAGGTACAGTGGAGGTACAATTTTGTTCCTTGGGAACAAAACATAAGACTGTACCTTTAAAGGTACACAATTGGTCCTTAGCGTACAACTATACCATTGTTTTCCTCTACTTAGAGCAGGGGTAGGCAAGTTCGGTCCTAGTGAGTCGCTGTCCTGCAGAGTTTGGCTCCAACCCTGAAAGAAGCTCTATAGAAGCTCTTATTGAGAATAACAGAGGTTTAGATGTTGATGATTTTATTGAAAATTTTTGATTACCATGATGGTGATCAGTGTTTCTTTAGTTTAGGACAGTTTGACTTATTTTTTTTATGTGAGTGTGTGGTTTTTGTTACAGAGTTAACGAAATACATAATCTGTTCAAATCAAAAGAAGCCATAAACAAAAATTGTCATGAAGAAAATGTTTGACTTAATTGACTTATACTAATTAACAATACTTTCTTGCTACAGATCAGACATTCTGAATTTTTATTTTTAAATACATTCTAGGGGGAAAACCGTTTAGACGCACACAGCGTAGAATCAGCATATGAACCTCAACAATGGTGACATCCTTAATATTGCAATGCATGCTGGGAGCCATGAGTTTTATACTGTGGTGGCTTAGTAGGGTTGGAGCTAAACTCTGCAGGACATCAGCTCTCTAGGACCGAACTTGCCTACCCCTGACTTAAAGGTACAAAAATTTATCCTTAAGGGTACCACCCCAGTGACGGACACTTGTACCTTAAAAGGCGCAATTTTGTACTCTTTTATTTTGACAGTGTGTTTATCCATCTATCTATCTATCTATCTATCTATCTATCTATCTATCTATCTATCTATCTATCTATCTATCTATCTATCTATCTATCTATCTATCTATCTATCTATCTATCTATCATCCGTCCGTCCATTGTTACAAATTGACTTACATTTTAAAGTGTTACCATTTCATACAAATCCCAACAATCATGCTAAAAGATGGCCAGTTATTGATGCTCTGGTCATCTTTAAGTATCAACACAAAGGCCATAGGATTAAATTAGACACATATGTATAGGCTATTGTATGTATACTCTTATTTGCATCTATTTTAGAACACTTGATAATTATCTAATCAAAATAACAAAATATGTATTTAGAGTGACAATAAAAACAGAACTGAAATCTGATGCGTTTGTGATTTGTTTATATGTTTCTGTCAGCTGCATGAACATTTCAATTTGCTTTTTCATGTCACTAGCTTTAAATATGCAACTTCGCTGACGCTGAATAACGAATGCATTAACGCGACCAGCTGGATATAAACTAATATGGTTCGGCTAGGCATGCGTTTTTCACATTGTTTTAACTATTTGAGGTATTAATGTTAGCGTCCTCTCAGCCTCGTCAACAAATTATTTATTTTTTAATAATGTGAAAACATGTAGGCAGGGATGTAATTTTTCTGAGAAAATTAAATTGAGTTTGGGTTCGGGGTTGTGGATGGTTATTGTATGATGATTGAAATCACGAAATGGCTTTAAACAATTACTAAGACTGCAAACAGAGATTTTCTTAATATAGAGAGATGAGAGGGTCTGTATCTCTTACCATTGGAGAAAGCGTAATGGCTAACTTAAATCACGTGCAGTACCTCTCAGACTATCGTCTAATGGCAGTGACGTCAGTGCCCGCCATTCAAAGTTGCATCAGTCAATTACAGTTTACGTTAATCAGTTTATTGTGGATTAGTGCATTGGTCTTGTGAATAAATTTTCTATATTTGGTGTTATATCGCTAGTAAACATGTCACAGGTCGGAGCGGACCACCACCAGTGTTGCCACAGTTACTTTGAAAAAGTAACTTAGTTACTTTACAGATTACTTGATTTTAAAAGTAACTAAGTTACTTTACAGATTACTTGATTTTAAAAGTAACTAAGTTAGATTACAAGTTACTTTATTAGTTACATTCATCAGTTGCCGACAACACCTCTGCAGCCTCAACATAAAAATGACAACCGTTTTTGCCAACACTAAACATAAAACACTAAACATAAAACCCTAAACATGTTAATGAAAAGGTACAAATTACTTTGTGTTCTTATTAAATACATTTATGAAAAACAATTTATATTTTTAATTTATATTTATATATGAATATAAATAATTATATGGGCCTACAATAATATAAAATTACAAGATTTATATTTTATTGTAAACGTAATGTGCAGCCTTGTAAAGGGACAACAAATATATGATCGATCCGTGAGAACAATATATTTTTTAATAATCTTTAAGTGCACAAAACTATGAAAATATATGAAACGCTTCAAAACAGAGCGGCAACAAAGCGCTTATGCGCATCCCGGGTGCAGAATGATGTGCTTAAAGCAACATGGAGTCAGTGTGCAGTGCAGCGCGAGTGCACATTGAAAAGTTCACGGCATAAAGAGAAGATGAGCGTTGAGCCCACAAATCCTAGTCTACTATGTAGCCTATATCGGTCCAAATATAGGCTTCTTCACAGTTTTTAATTCTGGTTATTGTGCGTGTGATGCTATAATAGTCCTTGTGTTGTCACCTGAGTAGCGAGCACAACATCTTTCAGAAACCGCTAGATTAACTCCAGGAAGATAAATTATTTTATCAACATATCAAGTATTATAACGGGAATATATAATATGGAGTGAGCTTTCCCGTGCAGCTGCTGACTGGAACCGAACGACGCGCAGTTTGAATGCTGAACGGAGAATGATTGACAGCTACAGCGGAGGAAAGACATTCAGCTATGGAATGGCTTTAGATGACTTTGTACTAGCAAATCATAATATACTAATAATGGTTGCTGAAGGATGTGACAATATATATTTCTGATGATTATTTAATTATCACGACATGCCTAATCTGAGCAAGTGACTGCCTGTCTTGAGTTGTCGACAGACGGAGGCGGCAAGAAATTTGACGGAGCGGCCGCCTCGTAATTCTCTATGCAGGAAAAACCCTGCTGAGACTAAACAAGAAAGCAAAAATATATATTTTTACTAAGGAAAATGACAAAAAAAAGTAACTCACAGTGACTTGGATAAGTTACTTTAATCTGATTACTGGTTTGGAAATAGTAACGCGTTAGATTACTCGTTACTGAAAAAAGTGGTCAAATTAGAGTAACGCGTTACTAAGTAACGCGTTACTGGCATCACTGACCACCACTACCGTGAGTCTCGCTCCTCCCTCAGTTTCCACCCCGAGGAGGTCCCAAAAACACCCCAACGACCAAACAGACAGGAACGTTAAAATAATATTTATTTAAAAAGGTATGGGAAGGGGGAAAGGGATACTTTAAAAAGAAAGGTCTAGCTCTCTGAGACTGGAGAACTTTGCTTCCGAGCCGCTTCTGACCCTCTCGCAGGAATGTGCAGATAGATCTCCCCAACTTCCTCCTCTTCTCCACGTGACGAATATCCAGGGCAGTCCACTGGCTCTCAGCTTTGGGCGTACAGGTGAGTATACAGGGCGGTACACTGGGCTCTTGGCTTTAGGCGTACGGTGAGCGGACAGGAAGGTACACTGGGCTCTTGGCTTTGGGCGTACAGGTGAGTATACAGGAAGGTACACTGGGCTCTTGGCGTACATGTGAGTATACAGGAAGGTACACTGGGCTCTTGGCGTACAGGTGAGTATACAGGGCGGTACACTGGGCTCTTGGCTTTGGGCGTACATGTGAGTATACAGGAAGGTACACTGGGCTCTTGGCTTTAGGCGTACGGTGAGCGGACAGGAAGGTACACTGGGCTCTTGGCTTTGGGCGTACAGGTGAGTATACAGGAAGGTACACTGGGCTCTTGGCTTTGGGCGTACATGTGAGTATACAGGAAGGTACACTGGGCTCTTGGCGTACAGGTGAGTATACAGGAAGGTACACTGGGCTCTTGGCTTTGGGCGTACATGTGAGTATACAGGAAGGTACACTGGGCTCTTGGCTTTGGGCGTACAGGTGAGTATACAGGAAGGTACACTGGGCTCTTGGCTTTAGGCGTACGGTGAGCGGACAGGAAGGTACACTGGGCTCTTGGCTTTGGGCGTACAGGTGAGTATACAGGAAGGTACACTGGGCTCTTGGCGTACATGTGAGTATACAGGAAGGTACACTGGGCTCTTGGCTTTGGGCGTACAGGTGAGTATACAGGGCGGTACACTGGGCTCTTGGCTTTAGGCGTACGGTGAGCAGACAGGAAGGTACACTGGGCTCTTGGCTTTGGGCGTACAGGTGAGTATACAGGAAGGTACACTGGGCTCTTGGCTTTGGGTGTACAGGTGAGTATACAGGGCGGTACACTGGGCTCTTGGCTTTGGGCGTACAGGTGAGTATACAGGGCGGTACACTGGGCTCTTGGCTTTAGGCGTACGGTGAGCAGACAGGAAGGTACACTGGGCACTTGGCTTTGGGCGTACAGGTGAGTATACAGGAAGGTACACTGGGCTCTTGGCTTTGGGCGTACAGGTGAGTATACAGGAAGGTACACTGGGCTCTTGGCGTACAGGTGAGTATACAGGAAGGTACACTGGGCTCTTGGCTTTGGGCGTACAGGTGAGTATACAGGGCGGTACACTGGGCTCTTGGTGTACAGGTGAGTATACAGGGCGGTACACTGGGATCTTAGCTTTGGGTGTACAGGTGAGTATACAGGGCGGTACACTGGGCTCTTGGCTTTAGGCGTACGGTGAGCAGACAGGAAGGTACACTGGGCACTTGGCTTTGGGCGTACAGGTGAGTATACAGGAAGGTACACTGGGCTCTTGGCTTTGGGCGTACAGGTGAGTATACAGGAAGGTACACTGGGCTCTTGGCGTACAGGTGAGTATACAGGAAGGTACACTGGGCTCTTGGCTTTGGGCGTACAGGTGAGTATACAGGGCGGTACACTGGGCTCTTGGTGTACAGGTGAGTATACAGGGCGGTACACTGGGATCTTAGCTTTGGGTGTACAGGTGAGTATACAGGGCGGTACACTGGGCTCTTGGCTTTAGGCGTACGGTGAGCAGACAGGAAGGTACACTGGGCACTTGGCTTTGGGCGTACAGGTGAGTATACAGGAAGGTACACTGGGCTCTTGGCTTTGGGCGTACAGGTGAGTATACAGGAAGGTACACTGGGCTCTTGGCGTACAGGTGAGTATACAGGAAGGTACACTGGGCTCTTGGCTTTGGGCGTACAGGTGAGTATACAGGGCGGTACACTGGGCTCTTGGTGTACAGGTGAGTATACAGGGCGGTACACTGGGATCTTAGCTTTGGGTGTACAGGTGAGTATACAGGGCGGTACACTGGGCTCTTAGCTTTGGGCATACAGGTGGGTATACAGGGCGGTACACTGGGCTCTTAGCTTTGGGCATACAGGTGGGTATACAGGGCGGTACACTGGGCTCTTGGCTTTAGGCGTACGGTGAGCGGACAGGAAGGTACACTGGGCTCTTGGCTTTAGGCGTACGGTGAGCGGACAGGAAGGTACACTGGGCTCTTGGCGTACAGGTGAGTATACAGGGCGGTACACTGGGCTCTTAGCTTTGGGTGTACAGGTGAGTATACAGGTGAGTATGCTACGCTTATAGCTGGAATGGATGCAACTCACAGACCCGTGGATAGGCGGACGTCAGGCCTTAGTGCGTCGAGGCTTAGGTGTCGAAGGAGGGCGTATTTGCACGCAGCGGACTTCTAGCCTTCCTCACTAGGACAGACTTCTAAGGAACATGTTGACTTCCCACACGTAGTAGAACAGTCCCACGACGACACAGAGCCTTTGGCTCACTCCTGCGGACTGGCGGCAGATAAACACACAGAGATCCTTTCACAGTATACTACTTCAATGAACATTTAGGGAGAGATACAACACCTCTTCGCTTCTGACAAGCAGGGCAGATGTAAGTACAGGTCGAGGCTGCTACACGCTGGGCCTAGCGCGCCCACAGATGGTATTACCAAGGTGGGTAGATCGAGGTAGAGTGCCACACCCTGTGATGTGCTGCCCGAGTGGGCCAATCGCTTCCTTCTCCCCTCTTCCAACAGCGGGACAAGAGATCTGGACGAGGGCGGACACCTGAAAGCACTCAGACGTAGAAGCATACACAGAGACAACACATAAGCTCTTTCTTCGCAGCAGCCAATTCCAACTTCCCCTCCTTCGATACTCCACACAATATTCACAGCAAGCTCTTACTTCAAACAGTTGCCACGCCACCACCAGGTGGGGGAAAGGGTTAATGAGTCACAGTCGGGTGTGTATATTATATATATATATATATATATATATATAAATAACAGTCGCCCACCGTCGCCAATTCACTTCCTCTAATGCAGGGCCTTCTCTTCAGTCCAGTGTGTGATCGCTGACAATATTGGCACAGCACAACACTTACAATTCTTCAAGTGTATACACATCAAAAAGACTCACCCACTGCACGCCACACACTCACGGTGAATTAGGGTCAAGATCACCACATTAGGCTGGGAAATAGGTCCTGGATAGTGGAAAGGGTCGGTGCGGAGGATGACCATATAGGAACGTCGAAACCACGACCTTTCAGCACACTCTTTCCTCTTCTCAACACGTTCCCGGTGACTTCTCAATGTAAGCAATCTCTTCAAGGTAATAATACACATCAACACAAGCACTTCAAAAGGAATGTTTCAACCGACTTAACGCCGTGTTTTCTTCAGCCCAGTACTCTGTTTTGACTTCGCCCGGTCTGTATCATCCGCATCGATACATCCCTCCAACACACTGATCGCCCCGTCTCACCCACAGCGTTTGCCAGAAATAATCCTCACCTTGCTGTTCTCTGGATGCCTTATTTATCCACCTCCTCTTCTCTGAATTGCCCAATCACCAATCGCCATGTTTGTTCGCACACCTGTTCTTAATAAGCCCCAATTTTGGGTTGCCTGGAGTTACCGGAACTGGCTATGTGTTTCATGGACAACGGTCCGGGCGGAACTATTTCCGCCATTTTATGTTCCGCCACATTAAGTCACTCCGTGACACATACAGTAGGACTGCAATGTTTGTGGAATCTGCTTTACTGTGGATTGACCAATGACCAATACACAACAACTGAAGCTCGGAGGCAAAGCCACTGTCACCATTAACCAAAAGCGTAATGGCTAATGCTAATGCTGGTAAGCAGGAAAGTACATGTTCAACATGTTTTATGCTAAACAATACATTTGTTGGGAACTCTTTTTTTCCACAGTAAAGCAGATTCCACAAACAATGCAGTCCTACTGTACCTTTACTAGCGATCTAACACCAACAATTATTCACAAGACGAGTACGCTAATCCACAAGAAACTGATTAGCATAAACCGTAGCTGACTGTCATTAAACTTTGAACGGCGATGGGAACTGAAGAGGGTAACTATGGCGACAAACAAGGTACAAGACAAAACAGGAACCAAACACAGGAAGTGAACACAAAAACAATGGGGGCTAAGAATGCACTTCAACATAAAAGTCCTTACAAAACACAAGACACAGTACAACCCCATAAAAGGAGCGGCTTCCAGAGGCTCCAAAAACAGTCCAGGTGGGGGAGGGTTGGCAGGCCAGGACAGTGGAGTGGAAGCAGGACTGGCGACTGAGGTGGATCGGGTAGCCAGGCAGAGCCAGCAGAGTAGGTGGCCAGGGCAGAGCAGACAGTGAAAGTGGCCAGAGTGGAGCGGACTCTGGAGCTGGCTCAGGACTGGACTCTGGTCAGGGGCTGGAGCCAACACTGGACATGGAGGTTGGAGACTCTGGTGTGGCGGCCATTTTGGCTTGAGACATTGGTGTGGCGGCCATCTTGGCTGAAGACTCAGGCATGGCGGCCATATCGTGAAGAGGCTGAGGCATGGAGGCATCGTTCAGTCTCAGTGCCAAGACAATTTAATATTCCTTAGTCCAATGAGGTCCCTGACTGGATTCATGGTTGGTCGTCGTTCTGTAACGTGTGAGCAGGCATGAGACAGAGCGAGAAAACAAATGCAAGCATAAAAGTTTATAAAAAACAAAACAAAAACACAGATAGTCCAAGAACAAGAGTACAATCCACAGAGAGCAGTCTGGAGAGCAACGACAGGAACACACATACAGGAGCAATGACCGACACACAACAACTGAAGCTCAGAGGTTAGACAGGTTAACAAGGGTCTGACATGGACAGGTGCTGGTGATTTGATGTCATGGGAACTGAAGAGGGTAACAATGGCGACAAACAAGGGCCATTTCGCAAAACTAAGTACAGGAACTCCAGACTTGCGTCCTTGGTAGTTTGGACTTGCCACATTCGACTCAGGAGAACGAAAGTGTCCTTGATCCGTAAGATTCCTCAAGTGGAACAGCAGCGTTCTTGACAGCGTCACTCAGCTCACTCTCCTCCAGTTATCTCTGTGTATATTGTAGGCAAAAAAAAAGAAATATGTTATAAAACACCACTGCCTCTTTTCATTTTCATTAAATCTTAAACATATTAATAGCCACACAAATGTGTTTCAGGCACAACCCTGCCTGTTTCCGTTTACATTTTAAAATATTACAGTTTTTCTCAGTCGCTTTGGTACATTTCTCGAATCCAGTGTTGCCACAGTTACTTTGAAAAAGTAATCTGATTACTGATTACTCCTTTAAAAAGTAACTTAGTTACTCTACAGATTATTTTAAAAGTAACTAAGTTACATTAGTTACATTCAGCAGATGCCGACAACACCCCTGCCGCCTCAACATAGAAATGATAACGTTTTTGCCAACACTCACTTTATTGGAAGTGCATTTTTAACAGTAACGTCAACACTGTGTCTCCTGACATTTTAAGTTGAAATGAAAAAATATTTTAATAAAAAATGTAATAAAGACAGTCTTTCTTGACTTCACTTAATATACTGTAAATACTCTCCCCAAGACGCACGAAGAAAGCAAAAATATCTATTTTTACTAAGGAAAATTACTAAAATAGTAACAAAGTGACTTGTATAAATGACTTTAATCTGATTACTGGTTTGGAAAAGTAACGCGTTAGATTACTCGTTACTGGAAAAAAGTAGACTAAGTAACGCGTTACTGGCTTCACTGTTCGAATCATCCTCGACATTTGCAAACCAGTAAGTGCATTTGTCAAAACAATTCGTACAAATAGCAAAACACCATGGATTACCTGCAAAAGCCAGTCTCTTGCTCAGAATCCTTAGCTCATCTCTCAAAAGTAAATTTCTGTGTAATGAACATGTCATTGCCATCAGAATGACAAGTCCTTGTGTCATTGTGCACAGCCAAATTGCTTAGTCATGTTGGCAATATAACAGTATACTCTGGAGGGATGTTCTTATGTATACTATGGCTAAAGTTTTGATGACAATTATTGTAAATTGTAGGTTACATCTTAGTGTATGTGGGAGTTTGATTGCAAGACACTAGGAGTGTAACGGTACACAAAACTGACGGTTCGGTACGTACCTCGGTTTTGAAGTCAAGGTTCGGTACGAATCGGTACAGCAGATTTACAAAATTGCTTTTTATTTATTTTTATTAACCAGTGGTTTACTGAAAAAAATTGTGTCTGTCCTTAAATGAATTCAATTATAACTAAAAGTTTCTTAAAGATAATGCTGTAAACTATAGGGAGTCCGCCCTTGCACATTACTATAATATTAAATGTTAACAACAGAGCCAACTATTAGCCTAAATTCAGTTGCTATTTATTTTTAGATATAATAATCAACAATCATAACGTATTGCATGCAAACATGTCAACTTCACATAAGGCAGTTTTTGCATTAACTCCTAAATCGAATTATAAAATTGTTTTTTCTCGAATTCGTTGTTGAACTATAATCATTTATACACAGTGGCTGTCATTTTCATGACAGATTTATTTAAACACACATTAATAATCCAGACATCACTAACAGGTTAAGTAGAATGAATATATATAGGTTAATTTAGTGCATATATTTGGAGAAATAGTTGATTTCTCTAGTTTCTCAACTAACAGCTGTGGACACTGAATGAGTGCCTGAGGTAAATGTGATGCTATGAGATTATTATTTTATTATTGACGTCTTTCCGCGGTTGAAACACTGATTGAGCGATTACACGACATATGATACGTATCAGTAAGTGTTAATGTATCCTCAACATACCTTAAGAAATTAATTCATGTTTATTCTTTAGGAAGAGATGATCGCGTTCACAGATGATCGCGTTTGCGCGCGCCGCGGACGCTTGAACTGACGTGCCTACAGCGATCAGTCGTCACATGAAAGAGCGTCAAAACGGCATTTATCGTTTGAAAATGGACAGAATACTTAATATGTTCGTGTGGGAACTAGGATTGGAGTGTGTTCCGCGCTTAAAACAAGCCGAGTGTTAACTGTTAAAGATTGCATTTGGAACCGTTCGGTACACTGGCGCACCGAACCGAAAGCCCTGTACCGAAACGGTTTGGTACGAATACGTGTTCTGTTACCCCCCTACAAGACACTGGACAAGATTCACATTTACGCTTTTACTGTTTGTACTGTAATTTGTTGACAGACCATGTAATTGCGATACAGAAAGGAAAAGACAGCGCTGCATAGCACCAAAAAAAATAAAAAAATAAAAGTAGAAATTTACATTTATGCATTTGGCAGATGCTTTATTCAAAGCGACTTACAGGGACCTTATAACAGGGACAATCCCCCTGGAGCAACATGGAGTAAAGTGCCTTGCTCAAGGACACACTGGTGGTGACCGCTGGGATCAAACCAGCAACCTTCAGCGTATCCATGGTTTAACCCACTCGACCACCATCTCAATTGTGAACAGACAGAGGACAATCTCCTCAGGGAAAACTGTACATGCAGTGCTGTAGGTGTTACAGTGCAGTCTTCCTGACGTTCCTGTCTGTTGGGCCACAAATTCTCATCCACATCACAACGGATATCTATAGAAAAAAGTCTATTGGAAATGTATAGAAATATGCTTAACATATTATGACAACTTGTTCAACCATTTTGCATGTAAATACTTATGCTATGAACTAATGCCTAAATGTTGTGGAGGGGTGAGACTATTCAACATTATAATACATTTTGATCAACATGACAAGCAATTGATAATGTAGGAAACAGCAGAGAATTGTACATAAACATTTGCATGGATGTACCAAAGCATTTGCAACTTGTGTAAAGAAATGAGAAACTGCTTTTTTGATGTGCACAAGCGACACGATGATGTGAAGGTCGAACAGGTAATTTTGAGAATTTCAATTCTGATCTGAGAAAGTGACTGAGAAAAACTGTAAACTTATTGTCACGGAACGCTCAACAACGCCTCCTCCTGGTTTCACCAGATCCTTCTCTCCTGCGTATTAGGACTGCATTTCCCATCCTTCCTCCTCTGCTCATTATCATTGCATTATTATCACCTGTGGACCCTCAGCTCACCTTTATCTGGACTGCTCTGCTCTTTGTTCATTTGTGAAGTCTTGATTTACCCTTACTCTGCCTCTAGCTTATTTCTCGTGTTTGCTCTTGTATCTTTGACTTGGACTCTGATTTCGTTTTTGCACCTAAGCCGCCTGCCTCTGACCTATGCCTGTTTGACTTTCGTTCCCTGGATTGCCCTTCATGTGTTCTGTTTGAGCTTTATTACTGCCTTTCTCTGTTGGCTTACCTGTGTTAATAAATTACTGCAATGGATCCGAAAGCTTCAGCCCCTTCATCACACTTATTAATATGTGGTTCAGGCATAAATTTGTGTCACAGGGTGTTTTGGGTTGTGTTTCATGTTCGTGTTTTTGAGTTTGTCATGTTCACTGTCATGTTTCTTAGTTTGCTTTGTTCACTGCTATGCACTTCCTAGTTTTGTGATTTCCATGCTCTCATGTGTTTGTGTCATTTCATTGGTTCATTGTCTCCTCAGTGTTCACAGGTGTCCATGTTTGCCGTGTGTCTTTGTCTGATGTTGATGGTGTAACCAGTAGCCGCGTTTCCATTACCCTTCAAATTGCGCAAATTGAAATTGCGAATTGAAAATACGCCCAATGGAAACGCGTCAATTTCGCAAAAACTCCCATATATCGCAAAAAGGTTTTTACACTCACATGAGGTGGTTTTTCAGGCAATTCGAAAAAGGACATTTTCGCAAAACTGCAATGGAAACAGTTTTTTCGCATTTACAGGTCACCTGGTACGGTCATGCATTACCCCCACATAGGGCCTACATATTATTATTTTTCCACTCAAGTATGTCTAATAATGAGATCTTATGTCGTTAAAACGACATATATTTTCTCCTAATAAGGAAAGTGGCGTAACTTTATAATGACGGACTCTGTGCAACCACAAATATCATAACCATCTACAGGCCGACTGTAATTAAGACATAAATTCAAGAAATGTATTAAAACAGAAAGATACTAGTTTCAGCCTCGCTCAAAGACCGAGGAAACAGGCCAGCACGTCAATCCATTCACGACGATCTTGGTTTGCTTCTTATTTATTAAATATACAGCCAAATAGTTGATTTAACATTGATCAAAATTCAAATACAATTTATACAAAACAAAATTAATTTTAAATTAAGACTTTCTAGAAAACACAATTTAATGAAATGCTCAATCCATGTCCCCGGACATATGCGCATCTGATTATGTGCCTTACTCATGCTGCTCACTTTTCATAATCAACATATGAGATTACAAGATTATAATATTTAGACATAGCCTAACTATACAGATAGGCTAAGTGCAAGACGTAATTATAAACAGTAAACTGTCTACTTGTATTTGTGTTCACTCAATAACAGCAAAGGCCGTGGACTCTGCACGGATTATTATGCACTCCACTCCAAACGCTGTCTTCATTTCAAAAATATATTTTGTTCATTAAACGAAAAGTTTTTCATTTCAAAAGCATTTCTAAATTCAGTTTATATTTACAACAAACAAAATTCCGAGCCAAAATAACGAAGTGGTAAAAAAACCTTTGAGTTACACCATGAAGATTCAAACATCTCGCTCGTCTCTGTGTGTGGCAATGCGTCACAATAACCTGGCGTATGTAAAAGTCTCATTCTTTATAGATGATGGTATGTTTGGACAGAAGACGAGTTCTTTTATTAAACTTATAAAAAACAATAGAATAAAAAATGCTACAATTTATCATAACACCTCATGTGTGCCGCTCAAGTATAAGGTGCTTTCCTTGCCATCAGTGCTTGGATAACACACACGTCTCATTAATAATAATGGCGTGCGGTGGCTGGGATATACATAAACCTAACAACATAAGTAGCATGATTTTTGAGAGGAAGCATGAGAGGAAAAAAATGGTTTTAGTCGCATAACATCAGTTAATGGAAACGCCGTCATTTCGCAATATTTTTTTATCGACTTTTAGAAAATATCGCAAAAGTTTTGCGCAAATCTGTAATGGAAACGCGGCTAGTGTTGGTGAGTTTTAAGTTTTGCCAAGTCTGTTTTTGTATTGCCAAGTCTTTGTTTTATGTTTTGAATTTTGTTTTTTGGAATAAACTGTGCTTGGGTTCTTCAACTTGCCTCTCAGTGGATAAATGTTACAATATGATTATCTTCACTGTAATAAAATTAAATGACATAAAACACACCCCTATCTCTTTTTGTTAAATGTCAGTTTTAATAATAGCCATTATAAAAGTATAAATAAAAGGTATAAGAAGCTGTACAATAAGAAATAGGGCAAACAATTCAGTCAAACATGCAGAGTCAGTGCTATAAGGCTACAACGGTGAAGTTAAATAGCATAAATATATAAAGTTATGAAACTTGACTTTGCTCTCAGCAAAAACGATTCGCCAGGGAACAAATTATAGATTGCCGAGGCCAAAGATCGCACGTTAGATCTACACAAGACGAATCATATCTCATGTTTAACCACTACAGAGACATCAGAGCCAGTGGCAAACGTCAGAATGACTAGCCGAGGAAAGACTGCTTTCGTGGGGTTAATGAGCACTGAGCGCCTGCTGATCGACTGGATCTCACAACTCCGAACCGCTAGCCTGACATCGTCATACTCAATTCTAGTCAGAATTTGAGTCTGATTCTGCTCCGTTTGGCTGTGATTATGGGGTGTGTTTAAACCGAACCAGGAAAGACCTCAATTGGATAGACCTACAACCAATCAGAGCAACGGAGCGACGCATAACGTTAGTTGTCAAATGTCAACAGAACTCAACTGCACTGTGTTGCCAAGTCCGCGGGTTGAAGCGACCCCAATTATGTGATTTACAGAACCAGGAATGTGAATTTTAGATTATTTTATTTTTAAATTGCGAATATTTTACCCCCCATATGCCCCATATGTTTTTGGCTAGTTTTGAGGAACGTTAGCAATTGGGCGGGTTTTGTTGTAACCAACACGATCATCATTTCTGAGAGAAATAGTGAAGGTGAATGCATATACAAACAAGTTCTCCGTTTAGGACAAATTCAACCCAAGCGCCTTTGATGACGTGGATGATTACGTTACTGTTTATCATCTGTCCATCATCGTCTAAAGCCCGCCCTGACAATTTCATTGGTCCGAACAGTTTCTGTTCGGGCATAATTACTTCTCTATGGATCAAGTTCAGACTGAACTGCCCGAGTTAAAATGTTGTGGGCGGGGCTAAGTTCGGCTGGCATCGAGGCTACCGAACCACAGATTTGAGCTTTAAACAAGTACATTTCGAGACTCAATAACAGTAATAGGGGAGCGCGGGGCACAACCTAACACGGGGTTAGATGTAACACGCATGGTTTAACACTTTCCACACGTGCCAGAATGACGAAACTCAGTGTATTTACTAGTTGCCATATCAACATTATTTTGAGAAAAAAATTGCGCCAAAATTAAAAAATCTTTGGAAGATATTACTGAATGTTTATTTAACCATAGCGAAAGTTTATTTCTTACCTAAGTTCATTTTTCATCTCCATTTTTTGTGTTTATATAAAATAAGATATATCTGATATTATTATAATCTTATATCTGTTATTTAACAGGTGAGATGGTTCTTTAATGTTGATCTAACAGCAGAAGACACGAGCCGCGGTTTAAATCCCAGTTGTGCAGATGGGGTGCGTTAACACTGCGTTACAATGAGCCCCTATTAGAAATATGCCATTATATTCTATACTTTTATGAATTTTTTTTGAGAAACCATGAGAAAAGGGTGAATAATGACTGAGAGTTAATATTCAGAAATTATTCGTTATTATTATGTTTTTAAATATGCTGTATAGCTGTATTTAGCGATGTGTTTGTTGTCAAACCCAAAAATGAGTATATTTTTAATGATTAAAAAATGCCATTATTTTATTTTAAAAAGTTAATAATTGTATTTTATTGACAAAATATTTTATTTTGTCTTGGATATTTTTTTGATTATTTCAGGTAACATTTTGAGCTGTCATTTGGTCATGTTACAATGTACCCCACCTATGGGGCATGTTGTCACATTTCACTTCCATTCTTTCAGGGTAAATCAAGAAAAAAGTATACACTGTATTAATGAAACAAAACCACATAATTGTACTAGACATTAATGTGGATAAAATAAATACTCTCAACCCCAAGTGGATTTACACAAACTGACAGTCAAAAAGCGTTAGGCTGTGCCCCGCTCTCCCCTTCTTTTAAATTTCTCATCTATTGACGCTTGCTGGTTTGTGAGTCTGCGAGATGCATTCTGGGATACCTGTTTGTCTCAAGTCACCTCTCGATGCATCCTCAATAAAAGGGTCAAGGACACATCCGGGGATTTGAACTGTACTTGGCTAGATGTGAACTTTGAATTGGAACAGTACTTGGGCAGCGACTGATGACGTTTCACAAGAACACAAGTACAGACAAGAACGCATGTTGAGAAACGGATAAGGTACAAGGCAAAACAGGAACCAAACACAGCATTTTAAATCTGCATCTGAAGTGAGTGTAACGGAGGCCAGCTAGTACTTGCTGTGCAAGTAAACCTCACTAGGGATTTTGATGCTAGGGATTGCAGCCTTTAGCCTCCTTGTTAGAGCGCCTGACTCTCATGTCGGCGCACCTGGGTTCAAGTCCTGCTTGGAGCGGGCGATTCAAACAGGACGGGTTACATGTGCAGCGCGCAGCCTTGCATGTCAAAACAAACTCCATGAGGCCTCAGCAATAGTTTTTATTTCGCCTCTAGAGGCCGCTCTCTCACTGTATAATGACAGTGGACCTTTCTTAGCTGCTCCAGCAACAGATTATTCGTATGGATTTTTGTAGAAAATCAATTGTTCCAGCAATAGGTTATCGAGACGATTAATCTGCAAAACCGATCAATCGGTTGACCTCTACACTCTATTGCTCTTCCACAACAAGCAACTGTACATTTTCAGCATACATAAGCATCTATTTCTGGAAAAATAAATGTATAAATGCAACTGTATTATATAGTACTTCTGTATCTGCTGCTGTGTAGGGTTGTGACTTTCCTCCACGTTTAAAAATGGTAGTGATTATGCTGGACAAACTTGCCTCCAAACTTGATTGGTTCATCGATAATATTGTGATTGCCATTTCATTACAATAGCATTTGCTAATTTAGCAGACATTACGTCATCCGTCCTTCGGATGAGACGTTTATGGAACACGGCGACTTTTTACTAGGAACTATACTCTCATTCCTGCTTAACAATCAAGGAACTTTGTGCCGTATTATGAGTGCAGTGGCGCAATGATATTACACACTGCACCCATGGTACGGCTCATCATTATTACGCAGGAATGATGTGTAATGGTATGTATGGACTTATCTAACTCTGGGAGATACGGTGAATAAGTTAAAGTCCCAAAGAGTCAGCGTGTTCCTTTAAACGGAGAATCCTTTGGAAAAAGAGTAGGGTTGTAATCCCGGCATCCTAGCCAAATTTGCCCATTGGCCCCTCTCCATCATGGCCTCCTAATCATCCCCATATACTGATTGGCTTCATCACTCTGTCTCCTCTCCACCAATCAGCTGATGTGTGGCGCAATTCCATGTAAAGCGCTTTGAGTACCCAGAAAAGCGCTATATAAATGTAACAAATTATTATTATTATCATTAAAAACTTTACTTGTCAGATATTTATGGAATATACATGCATGTCTGACAGATTGTGACAGATCTTTTTGGCATGTGATGACTCACTCACACAATGACAAAATGTTTAAAGGTCCCGTTCTTCATGTTTTTTTGAAGCTTTGATTGTGTTTACAGTGTGCAATATAACATGTGTTCATGTTTCGCGTGTAAAAAAACACAGTATTTTTCACACAATTTACTTACCTGTATACCGCTGTTTTCACTGTCCTAAAAACGGCTGATGAGTTCCTTGTTCTATGAAGTCCCTCCTTCAAAAACGTAACGAGTTCTGATTGTGCCAGCAGTTCCCGTGTTGTGATTTGACCGCAGCTTAGCGAATGTGCCAGCGGTTCCTGTGTTTTGATTCGACAGCAGCTTAGCGCACGTTACACGGAAAGGTCACGCCTCTTAACGGGAGATGTATGCGTTCAATGATCTCTACAGCGTCCCTGGGAAAGCCAAACAAAGGTGATTTGACTCCGGGATGAAAATTAAAACGTCTCGACGACATGGCGACAAACATACTAAAACGCAACACTTCCTCTTCTCCACGTGGGAGAGCAACAAGACCACGCCCCCTTTTTCGCGTAGTCTTGTGGGCGGAGGTTAGCCTGTTCTACTGTTCTACTGACGTAATTAATGAAGGAAGTACCAGGATGTAGTCCAAGCCGGCCGTCCGCTGTAGGCTTTGAAAGGGAACTTCTGTTAAATAAAATATCTCGCTTGGCATTGAACTTTGAGCTTTATAATTTTACTGGTATTATTTATGCTCTAACAGCAACATTACACACTAACTAAAGTTTGAACAATGGGATCACGAAGAACGGGACCTTTAAAAGATGTGAAGGGCGTGACTGATTTGATTGAGAATCGACTCATCAGTTTTAAACAGCAAGCCTGTGCAAAAATGCACATCTCAAAGCGCATGCAATTTACTTAAATCAATGTGAAAATCTAATGTGAACAAGACACTAATTGTTCAGAGATCTGAAGTTATTGTTTTGAGAGAGAAAAAAAATCTAATTTGAGAATTGAGCCAAAGCCATTGAGGAAAAACTGTAATATGATTTGATAGAAAGGACAGACGCTGATAAAAATGGCACTGCTTTATAATATATCGCCATCTTGTGGCACAATATATTTGGTGTCTCTCGGGTCAGGTGATAATAATTGCAAAAAACAACTAGATAACTTTAATTTAACTAAATAACCCTAACCCACAAGACAAGAGCAAAATAAATAGATAAATTAATAAAAATGTACATAAACATAAACATTAATAAACATTATTAGTGTGAGACCTCACTCTAAAGAAGGGAAAAAACATCCGGTCTGTTGGAGTATCTTCCATATCAGTGAAAAAGGGATGCCAAGTTTTATAAAACAATTGACTTTTATTTCTTAACAAGAATGGTAATTGTTTCAAAGGTTGTTAACCCCACAAACTGATGGGGATAGAAGCACTTCCTGGCAGTTATTAGCAACATCTCTGTATGTTTTATGGTGTAACCTTGGCTAAGATTAGAATTTGTGTAATTACCCAATAGTCACACTTCTGGATCCATTGGGAAATTGACTCCATGGATATCAGAGAATATGTTACACACACGTCCACACCAAATGGTTATTCCCCATAAGTTCAGAATGCAACACTTTATATATTGAAATGAAACATGATTATGTGGATGTGCTCCAAGTGTTATAAACTGTGAGTGATATAGACACATGGTCATCCACTAATGAGGGGCCACAGGGGACATATTTGTTACATTTCCCCTCATCAGTGTCACCATGGTTCCTCTCTGTTGTTGCTTGGCAACCGTTTCATCCTGCAATTGAAGCAAACATCAAAGACGTGACTTAAAATCCTCCAATTACACAATGGGATAATTTGAGTTGAAATAATGTGATAGCCTCTCTTTATTCCATTTCATTATCACAATTAATTTATCAACATCAAAAGTAATTATATTAGGATGCTCCTTCGAATACACAGTATATCCAGGACAATTCCCCCTTTCAAAAATGTACATGGTAACCATAGTTTCCTACAATAAGCCTGGGATGAGCTGTAACTCTAGGTTTACCCACTTACAGTATTCGTACGGGACGACCACCCTTTTGAAGTGCCAGCAGAACTTATGTCTCTGTTTAAAAGTATAAAAGATTTACAGGAGAAAAAGAATAATGATAATAATTTGGAGGTATGGAAATAAATGTCTGGCATATTCATTTGATTTGCGATCATGTTAATCAATGTTAAATGATTTGTATAATAAGAATCAGCAGGTTCTCTTCTTTAATTTGATATATAACAACCTCACAAGCTTTTCATATACACATGTAAAAACACACACGCACACACACACACACACACATTAGTCATTCCACGAAACCGGTACGATTTGGACTTACACATTTTTAGATTTTTTACTAAAATGTATTACTTTTCTGAACACCCCACAACATAATGACATGCTTTACTTGCAGAAAAATATATTTTCCCATCTCAGGCATCAAATCCCTTTAAGCATGGGAACCTTCAGTGCCATGCATGATTTCAAACCATGACGGTCATTGACCAGCTCCTCCCGTGTAGTTCTGGGCTGATTTCTCACCTTTCTTAGGATCATTGAGACCCCACGAGGTGAGATCTTGCATGGAGCCCCAGTCCGAGGGAGATTGACAGTCATGTTTAGCTTCTTCCATTTTCTAATGATTGCTCCAACAGTGGACCTTTTTTCACCAAGCTGCTTGGCAATTTCCCCGTAGCCCTTTCCAGCCTTGTGGAGGTGTACAATTTTGTCTCTAGTGTCTTTGTACAGCTCTTTGGTCTTGGCCATGTTAGTAGTTGGATTCTTACTGATTGTATGGGGTGGACAGGTGTCTTTATGCAGCTAACGACCTCAAACAGGT